>OZ030399.1:16651834-17390025 GCA_964023965.1 Melinopterus prodromus
TACATTGGATAATTAATTCTAAAAGTACAGCCCTCTATCTATTTTAGTTTGTTCAGGAGGATTTTTGAAACTTAGATTTTACGTTGTTTATCGGTGGTTTAATGCTATTATTTCGCTTCATGCGCGATTACGAGCAAAGTAGTTTGGATACAAATTATTATTATACACGTTTATGGGTCAGATACATTGGGTAATTAATTCTAAAAAGTACAGCCCTCTATCTATTTTAGTTTGTTCAGGAGGATTTTTGAAACTTAGATTTTACGTTGTTTATCGGTGGTTTAATGCTATTATTTCGCTTCATGCGCGATTACGAGCAAAGTAGTTGGGATACAAATTATTATTATACACGTTTATGGGTCAGATACATTGGGTAATTAATTCTAAAAAGTACAGCCCTCTATCTATTTTAGTTTGTTCAGGAGGATTTTTGAAACTTAGATTTTACGTTGTTTATCGGTGGTTTAATGCTATTATTTCGCTTCATGTGCGATTACGAGCAAAGTAGTTGGGATACAAATTATTATTATACACGTTTATGGGTCAGATACATTGGGTAATTAATTCTAAAAAGTACAGCCCTCTATCTACTTTAGTTTGTTCAGGAGGATTTTTGAAACTTAGATTTTACGTTGTTTATCGGTGGTTTAATGCTATTATTTCGCTTCATGCGCGATTACGAGCAAACTAGTTGGGATACAAATTATTATTATACACGTTTATGGGTCAGATATATTGGGTAATTAATTCTAAAAAGTACAGCCCTCTATCTATTTTAGTTTGTTCAGGAGGATTTTTGAAACTTAGATTTTACGTTGTTTATCGGTGGTTTAATGCTATTATTTCGCTTCATGCGCGATTACGAGCAAACTAGTTGGGATACAAATTATTATTATACACGTTTATGGGTCAGATACATTGGGTAATTAATTCTAAAAAGTACAGCCCTCTATCTACTTTAGTTTGTTCAGGAGGATTTCTGAAACTTAGATTTTACGTTGTTTATCGGTGGTTTAATGCTATTATTTCGCTTCATGCGCGATTACGAGCAAACTAGTTGGGATACAAATTATTATTATACACGTTTATGGGTCAGATATATTGGGTAATTAATTCTAAAAAGTACAGCCCTCTATCTATTTTAGTTTGTTCAGGAGGATTTTTGAAACTTAGATTTTACGTTGTTTATCGGTGGTTTAATGCTATTATTTCGCTTCATGCGCGATTACGAGCAAAGTAGTTGGGATACAAATTATTATTATACACGTTTATGGGTCAGATACATTGGGTAATTAATTCTAAAAGTACAGCCCTCTATCTATTTTAGTTTGTTCAGGAGGATTTTTGAAACTTAGATTTTACGTTGTTTATCGGTGGTTTAATGCTATTATTTCGCTTCATGCGCGATTACGAGCAAACTAGTTGGGATACAAATTATTATTATACACGTTTATGGGTCAGATATATTGGGTAATTAATTCTAAAAAGTACAGCCCTCTATCTATTTTAGTTTGTTCAGGAGGATTTTTGAAACTTAGATAGATTTTTACGTTGTTTATCGGTGGTTTAATGCTATTATTTCGCTTCATGCGCGATTACGAGCAAAGTAGTTGGGATACAAATTATTATTATACACGTTTATGGGTCAGATACATTGGGTAATTAATTCTAAAAAGTACAGCCCTCTATCTATTTTAGTTTGTTCAGGAGGATTTTGAAACTTAGATTTTACGTTGTTTATCGGTGTTTAATGCTATTATTTCGCTTCATGCGCGATTACGAGCAAAGTAGTTTGGATACAAATTATTATTATACACGTTTATGGGTCAGATACATTGGGTAATTAATTCTAAAAAGTACAGCCCTCTATCTATTTTAGTTTGTTCAGGAGGATTTTTGAAACTTAGATTTTACGTTGTTTATCGGTGGTTTAATGCTATTATTTCGCTTCATGCGCGATTACGAGCAAAGTAGTTGGGATACAAATTATTATTATACACGTTTATGGGTCAGATACATTGGGTAATTAATTCTAAAAAGTACAGCCCTCTATCTATTTAGTTTGTTCAGGAGGATTTTTGAAACTTAGATTTTACGTTGTTTATCGGTGGTTTAATGCTATTATTTCGCGAAAGAATAGCATTATTTCGCTTCATGCGCGATTACGAGCAAAGTAGTTTGGATACAAATTATTATTATACACGTTTATGGGTCAGATATATTGGGTAATTAATTCTAAAAGTACAGCCCTCTATCTATTTTAGTTTGTTCAGGAGGATTTTGAAACTTAGATTTTACGTTGTTTATCGGTGGTTTAATGCTATTATTTTGCTTCATGGGCAATTACGGGCAAAGTAGTTGGGATACAAATTATTATTATACACGTCTATGGGTCAGATACATTGGATAATTAATTCTAAAAAGTACAGCCCTCTATCTATTTTAGTTTGTTCAGGAGGATTTTTGAAACTTAGATTTTACGTTGTTTATCGGTGGTTTAATGCTATTATTTCGCTTCATGCGCGATTACGAGCAAAGTAGTTTGGATACAAATTATTATTATACACGTTTATGGGTCAGATACATTGGGTAATTAATTCTAAAAAGTACAGCCCTCTATCTATTTTAGTTTGTTCAGGAGGATTTTTGAAACTTAGATTTTACGTTGTTTATCGGTGGTTTAATGCTATTATTTCGCTTCATGCGCGATTACGAGCAAAGTAGTTGGGATACAAATTATTATTATACACGTTTATGGGTCAGATACATTGGGTAATTAATTCTAAAAAGTACAGCCCTCTATCTATTTTAGTTTGTTCAGGAGGATTTTTGAAACTTAGATTTTACGTTGTTTATCGGTGGTTTAATGCTATTATTTCGCTTCATGTGCGATTACGAGCAAAGTAGTTGGGATACAAATTATTATTATACACGTTTATGGGTCAGATACATTGGGTAATTAATTCTAAAAAGTACAGCCCTCTATCTACTTTAGTTTGTTCAGGGAGGATTTTTGAAACTTAGATTTTACGTTGTTTATCGGTGGTTTAATGCTATTATTTCGCTTCATGCGCGATTACGAGCAAACTAGTTGGGATACAAATTATTATTATACACGTTTATGGGTCAGATATATTGGGTAATTAATTCTAAAAAGTACAGCCCTCTATCTATTTTAGTTTGTTCAGGAGGATTTTGAAACTTAGATTTTACGTTGTTTATCGGTGGTTTAATGCTATTATTTCGCTTCATGCGCGATTACGAGCAAACTAGTTGGGATACAAATTATTATTATACACGTTTATGGGTCAGATACATTGGGTAATTAATTCTAAAAGTACAGCCCTCTATCTACTTTAGTTTGTTCAGGAGGATTTTTGAAACTTAGATTTTACGTTGTTTATCGGTGGTTTAATGCTATTATTTCGCTTCATGCGCGATTACGAGCAAACTAGTTGGGATACAAATTATTATTATACACGTTTATGGGTCAGATATATTGGGTAATTAATTCTAAAAAGTACAGCCCTCTATCTATTTTAGTTTGTTCAGGAGGATTTTTGAAACTTAGATTTTACGTTTTTTATCGGTGGTTTAATGCTATTATTTCGCTTCATGCGCGATTACGAGCAAACTAGTTGGGATACAAATTATTATTATACACGTTTATGGGTCAGATATATTGGGTAATTAATTCTAAAAAGTACAGCCCTCTATCTATTTTAGTTTGTTCAGGAGGATTTTTGAAACTTAGATTTTACGTTGTTTATCGGTGGTTTAATGCTATTATTTCGCTTCATGCGCGATTACGAGCAAACTAGTGGGATACAAATTATTATTATACACGTTTATGGGTCAGATATATTGGTAATTAATTCTAAAAAGTACAGCCCTCTATCTATTTTAGTTTGTTCAGGAGGATTTTTGAAACTTAGATTTTACGTTGTTTATCGGTGGTTTAATGCTATTATTTCGCTTCATGCGCGTTTACGAGCAAAGTAGTTGGGATACAAATTATTATTATACACGTTTATGGGGTCAGATACATTGGGTAATTAATTCAAAAAAGTACAGCCCTCTATCTATTTTAGTTTGTTCAGGAGGATTTTTGAAACTTAGATTTTACGTTGTTTATCGGTGGTTTAATGCTATTATTTCGCTTCATGTGCGATTACGAGCAAAGTAGTTGGGATACAAATTATTATTATACACGTTTATGGGTCAGATACATTGGGTAATTAATTCTAAAAAGTACAGCCCTCTATCTACTTTAGTTTGTTCAGGAGGATTTTTGAAACTTAGATTTTACGTTGTTTATCGGTGGTTTAATGCTATTATTTCGCTTCATGCGCGATTACGAGCAAACTAGTTGGGATACAAATTATTATTATACACGTTTATGGGTCAGATATATTGGGTAATTAATTCTAAAAAGTACAGCCCTCTATCTATTTTAGTTTGTTCAGGAGGATTTTTGAAACTTAGATTTTACGTTGTTTATCGGTGGTTTAATGCTATTATTTCGCTTCATGCGCGATTACGAGCAAACTAGTTGGGATACAAATTATTATTATACACGTTTATGGGTCAGATATATTGGGTAATTAATTCTAAAAAGTACAGCCCTCTATCTATTTTAGTTTGTTCAGGAGGATTTTTGAAACTTAGATTTTACGTTTTTATCGGTGGTTTAATGCTATTATTTCGCTCCATGCGCGATTACGAGCAAACTAGTTGGGATACAAATTATTATTATACACGTTTATGGGGTCAGATATATTGGGTAATTAATTCTAAAAAGTACAGCCCTCTATCTATTTTAGTTTGTTCAGGAGGATTTTTGAAACTTAGATTTTACGTTGTTATCGGTGGTTTAATGCTATTATTTCGCTTCATGCGCGATTACGAGCAAACTAGTTGGGATACAAATTATTATTATACACGTTTATGGGTCAGATATATTGGGTAATTAATTCTAAAAAGTACAGCCCTCTATCTATTTTAGTTTGTTCAGGAGGATTTTTGAAACTTAGATTTTACGTTGTTTATCGGTGGTTTAATGCTATTATTTCGCTTCATGCGCGATTACGAGCAAAGTAGTTGGGATACAAATTATTATTATACACGTTTATGGGTCAGATACATTGGGTAATTAATTCTAAAAAGTACAGCCCTCTATCTATTTTAGTTTGTTCAGGAGGATTTTTGAAACTTAGATTTTACGTTGTTTATCGGTGGTTTAATGCTATTATTTCGCTTCATGCGCGATTACGAGCAAAGTAGTTGGGATACAAATTATTATTATACACGTTTATGGGTCAGATACATTGGGTAATTAATTCTAAAAGTACAGCCCTCTATCTATTTTAGTTTGTTCAGGAGGATTTTTGAAACTTAGATTTTACGTTGTTTATCGGTGGTTTAATGCTATTATTTCGCTTCATGCGCGATTACGAGCAAACTAGTTGGGATACAAATTATTATTATACACGTTTATGGGTCAGATATATTGGGTAATTAATTCTAAAAAGTACAGCCCTCTATCTATTTTAGTTTGTTCAGGAGGATTTTTTGAAACTTAGATTTTACGTTGTTTATCGGTGGTTTAATGCTATTATTTCGCTTCATGCGCGATTACGAGCAAAGTAGTTGGGATACAAATTATTATTATACACGTTTATGGGTCAGATACATTGGGTAATTATTCTAAAAAGTACAGCCCTCTATCTATTTTAGTTTGTTCTGGAGGATTTTTGAAACTTAGATTTTACGTTGTTTATCGGTGGTTTAATGCTATTATTTCGCTTCATGCGCGATTACGAGCAAACTAGTTGGGATACAAATTATTATTATACACGTTTATGGGTCAGATATATTGGGTAATTAATTCTAAAAAGTACAGCCCTCTATCTATTTAGTTTGTTCAGGAGGATTTTGAAACTTAGATTTTACGTTGTTTATCGGTGGTTTAATGCTATTATTTCGCTTCATGCGCGATTACGAGCAAAGTAGTTGGGATACAAATTATTATTATACACGTTTATGGTCAGATACATTGTGGTAATTAATTCTAAAAAGTACAGCCCTCTATCTATTTTAGTTTGTTCAGGAGGATTTTGAAACTTAGATTTTACGTTGTTTATCGGTGGTTTAATGCTATTATTTCGCTTCATGCGCGTTTACGAGCAAAGTAGTTGGGATACAAATTATTATTATACACGTCTATGGGTCAGATACATTGGATAATTAATTCTAAAAAGTACAGCCCTCTATCTATTTTAGTTTGTTCAGGAGGATTTTTTGAAACTTAGATTTTACGTTGTTTATCGGTGGTTTAATGCTATTATTTCGCTTCATGCGCGATTACGAGCAAACTAGTTGGGATACAAATTATTATTATACACGTTTATGGGTCAGATATATTGGGTAATTAATTCTAAAAAGTACAGCCCTCTATCTATTTTAGTTTGTTCAGGAGGATTTTTGAAACTTAGATTTTACGTTGTTTATCGGTGGTTTAATGCTATTATTTCGCTTCATGCGCGATTACGAGCAAACTAGTTGGGATACAAATTATTATTATACACGTTTATGGGTCAGATATATTGGGTAATTAATTCTAAAAGTACAGCCCTCTATCTATTTTAGTTTGTTCAGGAGGATTTTTGAAACTTAGATTTTACGTTGTTTATCGGTGGTTTAATGCTATTATTTCGCTTCATGCGCGATTACGAGCAAACTAGTTGGGATACAAATTATTATTATACACGTTTATGGGTCAGATATATTGGGTAATTAATTCTAAAAAGTACAGCCCTCTATCTATTTTAGTTTGTTCAGGAGGATTTTTGAAACTTAGATTTTTACGTTGTTTATCGGTGGTTTAATGCTATTATTTTGCTTCATGCGCGATTACGAGCAAACTAGTTGGGATACAAATTATTATTATACACGTTTATGGGTCAGATATATTGGGTAATTAATTCTAAAAAGTACAGCCCTCTATCTATTTTAGTTTGTTCAGGAGGATTTTTGAAACTTAGATTTTACGTTGTTTATCGGTGGGTTTAATGCTATTATTTTGCTTCATGGGCGATTACGAGCAAAGTAGTTGGGATACAAATTATTATTATACACGTCTATGGGGTCAGATACATTGATAATTAATTCTAAAAGTACAGCCCTCTATCTATTTTAGTTTGTTCAGGAGGATTTTTGAAACTTAGATTTTACGTTGTTTATCGGTGGTTTAATGCTATTATTTCGCTTCATGCGCGATTACGAGCAAACTAGTTGGGATACAAATTATTATTATACACGTTTATGGGTCAGATATATTGGGTAATTAATTCTAAAAAGTACAGCCCTCTATCTATTTTAGTTTGTTCAGGAGGATTTTTGAACTTAGATTTACGTTGTTTATCGGTGGTTTAATGCTATTATTTCGCTTCATGCGCGATTACGAGCAAACTAGTTGGGATACAAATTATTATTATACACGTTTATGGGTCAGATATATTGGGTAATTAATTCTAAAAAGTACAGCCCTCTATCTATTTTAGTTTGTTCAGGAGGATTTTTGAAACTTAGATTTTACGTTGTTTATCGGTGGTTTAATGCTATTATTTCGCTTCATGCGCGATTACGAGCAAAGTAGTTGGGATACAAATTATTATTATACACGTTTATGGGTCAGATACATTGGGTAATTAATTCTAAAAAGTACAGCCCTCTATCTATTTTGTTTGTTCAGGAGGATTTTTGAAACTTAGATTTTACGTTGTTTATCGGTGGTTTAATGCTATTATTTCGCTTCATGCGCGATTACGAGCAAACTAGTTGGATACAAATTATTATTATACACGTTTATGGGTCAGATATATTGGGTAATTAATTCTAAAAGTACAGCCCTCTATCTATTTTAGTTTGTTCAGGAGGATTTTTGAAACTTAGATTTTACGTTTTTATCGGTGGTTTAATGCTATTATTTCGCTTCATGCGCGATTACGAGCAAACTAGTTGGGATACAAATTATTATTATACACGTTTATGGGTCAGATATATTGGGTAATTAATTCTAAAAAGTACAGCCCTCTATCTATTTTAGTTTGTTCAGGAGGATTTTTGAAACTTAGATTTTACGTTGTTTATCGGTGGTTTAATGCTATTATTTTGCTTCATGGGCGATTACGAGCAAAGTAGTTGGGATACAAATTATTATTATACACGTCTATGGGTCAGATACATTGGATAATTAATTCTAAAAAGTACAGCCCTCTATCTATTTTAGTTTGTTCAGGAGGATTTTTGAAACTTAGATTTTACGTTGTTTATCGGTGGTTTAATGCTATTATTTCGCTTCATGCGCGATTACGAGCAAACTAGTTGGGATACAAATTATTATTATACACGTTTATGGGTCAGATATATTGGGTAATTAATTCTAAAAAGTACAGCCCTCTATCTATTTTAGTTTGTTCAGGAGGATTTTTGAAACTTAGATTTTACGTTGTTTATCGGTGGTTTAATGCTATTATTTTGCTTCATGGGCGATTACGGGCAAAGTAGTTGGGATACAAATTATTATTATACACGTCTATGGGTCAGATACATTGGATAATTAATTCTAAAAAGTACAGCCCTCTATCTATTTTAGTTTGTTCAGGAGGATTTTTGAAACTTAGATTTTACGTTGTTTATCGGTGGTTTAATGCTATTATTTCGCTTCATGCGCGATTACGAGCAAACTAGTTGGGATACAAATTATTATTATACACGTTTATGGGTCAGATATATTGGGTAATTAATTCTAAAAAGTACAGCCCTCTATCTATTTTAGTTTGTTCAGGAGGATTTTTGAAACTTAGATTTTACGTTGTTTATCGGTGGTTTAATGCTATTATTTCGCTTCATGCGCGATTACGAGCAAACTAGTTGGGATACAAATTATTATTATACACGTTTATGGGTCAGATATATTGGGTAATTAATTCTAAAAAGTACAGCCCTCTATCTATTTTAGTTTGTTCAGGAGGATTTTTGAAACTTAGATTTTACGTTGTTTATCGGTGGTTTAATGCTATTATTTCGCTTCATGCGCGATTACGAGCAAAGTAGTTGGGATACAAATTATTATTATACACGTTTATGGGTCAGATACATTGGGTAATTAATTCTAAAAAGTACAGCCCTCTATCTATTTTAGTTTGTTCAGGAGGATTTTTGAAACTTAGATTTTACGTTGTTTATCGGTGGTTTAATGCTATTATTTCGCTTCATGCGCGATTACGAGCAAACTAGTTGGGATACAAATTATTATTATACACGTTTATGGGTCAGATATATTGGGTAATTAATTCTAAAAAGTACAGCCCTCTATCTATTTTAGTTTGTTCAGGAGGATTTTTGAAACTTAGATTTTACGTTTTTTATCGGTGGTTTAATGCTATTATTTCGCTTCATGCGCGATTACGAGCAAACTAGTTGGGATACAAATTATTATTATACACGTTTATGGGTCAGATATATTGGGTAATTAATTCTAAAAAGTACAGCCCTCTATCTATTTTAGTTTGTTCAGGAGGATTTTTGAAACTTAGATTTTACGTTGTTTATCGGTGGTTTAATGCTATTATTTTGCTTCATGGGCGATTACGAGCAAAGTAGTTGGGATACAAATTATTATTATACACGTCTATGGGTCAGATACATTGGATAATTAATTCTAAAAAGTACAGCCCTCTATCTATTTTAGTTTGTTCAGGAGGATTTTTGAAACTTAGATTTTACGTTGTTTATCGGTGGTTTAATGCTATTATTTCGCTTCATGCGCGATTACGAGCAAACTAGTTGGGATACAAATTATTATTATACACGTTTATGGGTCAGATATATTGGGTAATTAATTCTAAAAAGTACAGCCCTCTATCTATTTTAGTTTGTTCAGGAGGATTTTTGAAACTTAGATTTTACGTTGTTTATCGGTGGTTTAATGCTATTATTTTGCTTCATGGGCGATTACGGGCAAAGTAGTTGGGATACAAATTATTATTATACACGTCTATGGGTCAGATACATTGGATAATTAATTCTAAAAAGTACAGCCCTCTATCTATTTTAGTTTGTTCAGGAGGATTTTTGAAACTTAGATTTTACGTTGTTTATCGGTGGTTTAATGCTATTATTTCGCTTCATGCGCGATTACGAGCAAAGTAGTTTGGATACAAATTATTATTATACACGTTTATGGGTCAGATACATTGGGTAATTAATTCTAAAAAGTACAGCCCTCTATCTATTTTAGTTTGTTCAGGAGGATTTTTGAAACTTAGATTTTACGTTGTTTATCGGTGGTTTAATGCTATTATTTCGCTTCATGCGCGATTACGAGCAAAGTAGTTGGGATACAAATTATTATTATACACGTTTATGGGTCAGATACATTGGGTAATTAATTCTAAAAAGTACAGCCCTCTATCTATTTTAGTTTGTTCAGGAGGATTTTTGAAACTTAGATTTTACGTTGTTTATCGGTGGTTTAATGCTATTATTTCGCTTCATGCGCGATTACGAGCAAACTAGTTGGGATACAAATTATTATTATACACGTTTATGGGTCAGATATATTGGGTAATTAATTCTAAAAAGTACAGCCCTCTATCTATTTTAGTTTGTTCAGGAGGATTTTTGAAACTTAGATTTTACGTTGTTTATCGGTGGTTTAATGCTATTATTTCGCTTCATGCGCGATTACGAGCAAACTAGTTGGGATACAAATTATTATTATACACGTTTATGGGTCAGATATATTGGGTAATTAATTCTAAAAAGTACAGCCCTCTATCTATTTTAGTTTGTTCAGGAGGATTTTTGAAACTTAGATTTTACGTTGTTTATCGGTGGTTTAATGCTATTATTTCGCTTCATGCGCGATTACGAGCAAACTAGTTGGGATACAAATTATTATTATACACGTTTATGGGTCAGATATATTGGGTAATTAATTCTAAAAAGTACAGCCCTCTATCTATTTTAGTTTGTTCAGGAGGATTTTTGAAACTTAGATTTTACGTTGTTTATCGGTGGTTTAATGCTATTATTTCGCTTCATGCGCGATTACGAGCAAACTAGTTGGGATACAAATTATTATTATACACGTTTATGGGTCAGATATATTGGGTAATTAATTCTAAAAAGTACAGCCCTCTATCTATTTTAGTTTGTTCAGGAGGATTTTTGAAACTTAGATTTTACGTTGTTTATCGGTGGTTTAATGCTATTATTTCGCTTCATGCGCGATTACGAGCAAAGTAGTTGGGATACAAATTATTATTATACACGTTTATGGGTCAGATACATTGGGTAATTAATTCTAAAAAGTACAGCCCTCTATCTATTTTAGTTTGTTCAGGAGGATTTTTGAAACTTAGATTTTACGTTGTTTATCGGTGGTTTAATGCTATTATTTCGCTTCATGCGCGATTACGAGCAAAGTAGTTGGGATACAAATTATTATTATACACGTTTATGGGTCAGATACATTGGGTAATTAATTCTAAAAAGTACAGCCCTCTATCTATTTTAGTTTGTTCAGGAGGATTTTTGAAACTTAGATTTTACGTTGTTTATCGGTGGTTTAATGCTATTATTTCGCTTCATGCGCGATTACGAGCAAACTAGTTGGGATACAAATTATTATTATACACGTTTATGGGTCAGATATATTGGGTAATTAATTCTAAAAAGTACAGCCCTCTATCTATTTTAGTTTGTTCAGGAGGATTTTTGAAACTTAGATTTTACGTTGTTTATCGGTGGTTTAATGCTATTATTTTGCTTCATGGGCGATTACGAGCAAAGTAGTTGGGATACAAATTATTATTATACACGTCTATGGGTCAGATACATTGGATAATTAATTCTAAAAAGTACAGCCCTCTATCTATTTTAGTTTGTTCAGGAGAATTTTTGAAACTTAGATTTTACGTTGTTTATCGGTGGTTTAATGCTATTATTTCTCTTCATGCGCTATTACGAGCAAACTAGTTGGGATACAAATTATTATTATACACGTTTATGGGTCAGATATATTGGGTAATTAATTCTAAAAAGTACAGCCCTCTATCTATTTTAGTTTGTTCAGGAGGATTTTTGAAACTTAGATTTTACGTTGTTTATCGGTGGTTTAATGCTATTATTTCGCTTCATGCGCGATTACGAGCAAACTAGTTGGGATACAAATTATTATTATACACGTTTATGGGTCAGATATATTGGGTAATTAATTCTAAAAAGTACAGCCCTCTATCTATTTTAGTTTGTTCAGGAGGATTTTTGAAACTTAGATTTTACGTTGTTTATCGGTGGTTTAATGCTATTATTTCGCTTCATGCGCGATTACGAGCAAACTAGTTGGGATACAAATTATTATTATACACGTTTATGGGTCAGATACATTGGGTAATTAATTCTAAAAAGTACAGCCCTCTATCTACTTTAGTTTGTTCAGGAGGATTTTTGAAACTTAGATTTTACGTTGTTTATCGGTGGTTTAATGCTATTATTTCGCTTCATGCGCGATTACGAGCAAACTAGTTGGGATACAAATTATTATTATACACGTTTATGGGTCAGATATATTGGGTAATTAATTCTAAAAAGTACAGCCCTCTATCTATTTTAGTTTGTTCAGGAGGATTTTTGAAACTTAGATTTTACGTTGTTTATCGGTGGTTTAATGCTATTATTTCGCTTCATGCGCGATTACTAGCAAACTAGTTGGGATACAAATTATTATTATACACGTTTATGGGTCAGATATATTGGGTAATTAATTCTAAAAAGTACAGCCCTCTATCTATTTTAGTTTGTTCAGGAGGATTTTTGAAACTTAGATTTTACGTTGTTTATCGGTGGTTTAATGCTATTATTTCGCTTCATGCGCGTTTACGAGCAAAGTAGTTGGGATACAAATTATTATTATACACGTTTATGGGTCAGATACATTGGGTAATTAATTCTAAAAAGTACAGCCCTCTATCTATTTTAGTTTGTTCAGGAGGATTTTTGAAACTTAGATTTTACGTTGTTTATCGGTGGTTTAATGCTATTATTTCGCTTCATGTGCGATTACGAGCAAAGTAGTTGGGATACAAATTATTATTATACACGTTTATGGGTCAGATACATTGGGTAATTAATTCTAAAAAGTACAGCCCTCTATCTACTTTAGTTTGTTCAGGAGGATTTTTGAAACTTAGATTTTACGTTGTTTATCGGTGGTTTAATGCTATTATTTCGCTTCATGCGCGATTACGAGCAAACTAGTTGGGATACAAATTATTATTATACACGTTTATGGGTCAGATATATTGGGTAATTAATTCTAAAAAGTACAGCCCTCTATCTATTTTAGTTTGTTCAGGAGGATTTTTGAAACTTAGATTTTACGTTGTTTATCGGTGGTTTAATGCTATTATTTCGCTTCATGCGCGATTACGAGCAAACTAGTTGGGATACAAATTATTATTATACACGTTTATGGGTCAGATACATTGGGTAATTAATTCTAAAAAGTACAGCCCTCTATCTACTTTAGTTTGTTCAGGAGGATTTTTGAAACTTAGATTTTACGTTGTTTATCGGTGGTTTAATGCTATTATTTCGCTTCATGCGCGATTACGAGCAAACTAGTTGGGATACAAATTATTATTATACACGTTTATGGGTCAGATACATTGGGTAATTAATTCTAAAAAGTACAGCCCTCTATCTATTTTAGTTTGTTCAGGAGGATTTTTGAAACTTAGATTTTACGTTGTTTATCGGTGGTTTAATGCTATTATTTCGCTTCATGCGCGATTACGAGCAAAGTAGTGGGGATACAAATTATTATTATACACGTTTATGGGTCAGATACATTGGGTAATTAATTCTAAAAAGTACAGCCCTCTATCTATTTTAGTTTGTTCAGGAGGATTTTTGAACTTAGATTTTACGTTGTTTATCGGTGGTTTAATGCTATTATTTCGCTTCATGCGCGATTACGAGCAAAGTAGTTGGGATACAAATTATTATTATACACGTTTATGGGTCAGATACATTGGGTAATTAATTCTAAAAAGTACAGCCCTCTATCTATTTTAGTTTGTTCAGGAGGATTTTTGAAACTTAGATTTTACGTTGTTTATCGGTGGTTTAATGCTATTATTTCGCTTCATGCGCGATTACGAGCAAAGTAGTTGGGATACAAATTATTATTATACACGTTTATGGGTCAGATACATTGGGTAATTAATTCTAAAAAGTACAGCCCTCTATCTATTTTAGTTTGTTCAGGAGGATTTTTGAAACTTAGATTTTACGTTGTTTATCGGTGGTTTAATGCTATTATTTCGCTTCATGCGCGATTACGAGCAAAGTAGTTGGGATACAAATTATTATTATACACGTTTATGGGTCAGATACATTGGGTAATTAATTCTAAAAAGTACAGCCCTCTATCTATTTTAGTTTGTTCAGGTGGATTTTTGAAACTTAGATTTTACGTTGTTTATCGGTGGTTTAGTGCTGTTATTTCGCTTCATGTGCGATTACGAGCAAAGTAGTTGGGATACAAATTATTATTATACACGTTTATGGGTCAGATACATTGGGTAATTAATTCTAAAAAGTACAGCCCTCTATCTATTTTAGTTTGTTCAGGAGGAATTTTGAAACTTAGATTTTACGTTGTTTATCGGTGGTTTAATGCTATTATTTCGCTTCATGTGCGATTACGAGCAAAGTAGTTGGGATACAAGTTATTATTATACACGTTTATGGGTCAGATACATTGGGTAATTAATTCTAAAAAGTACAGCTCTCTATCTATTTTAGTTTGTTCAGGAGGATTTTTGAAACTTAGATTTTACGTTGTTTATCGGTGGTTTAATGCTTGATTTTGAGTAGTTTTTCGTTTTCGACCTTTTCCAGCTCTTCTAACATATTGGCCAGTCTCCCGAAACCGATTCCATTAACGCTGAATAGGAGAAGAGGAAACTTGAAGGTCCGTGCTAACATCCCAATTTGTGAGAATATGAAAAATATCTACGCCACTGTACAAAACTAGGACGACTGAACGTGAACACCCAGGCGGCAAATGTTGTGTCTCTCTTCTTAGTTTAACTCATCTCCAGTATTTATATTTAATATCTTCACCTGGGCGAAAGAAGCGGCGGGGTAATAAGTGTTGGCTGTCGTGTACTTTATTGGCTTTTAAGGTTGAGGATAATTAAAATCTAAGGGGTTGTCGGCGTGCCTTGGCTGATGGATTTTACATCTATCTTTCTCTAGCGGCAATTATCCCGTCACGCGAGCGAGCAGTTTGAACGTGCTCTTCCTCGAAAGCGCTAAAAAAAGCGGGCCGTCGACGATGCCACCTTCAGAGCCCGCCCGGCCCGGCCCGGATAATTAGTCATAAATTAGTATTTGGTGTGTATAGCTTATCAATATCAAATGTTTGTGAAGTCATCAGTCATTCCCATCGTTTAGAAATCTTGGGCGGTGGAAACTTTACCGATGATTAATAACTTGGCTAATCAGCCGGTTCACTGGTTTTCATTAATTTCGTTTTGTATGGGCCCCTCTTCGCTCTTAATAAGTACTTGTCTACAATTGGCCCAAGGAACCCCCCACCGAATTTTTTACCGCCATCGGCCACTATCTGGACGCAATTTTAATTATAAACCATAACATTCATCACAGGATGTATCATTTGACTCCCCCACGTACTTAGGAGACGTTCTTGGTTGTCTCTTTTCAAGTTGGTGTCTTCTTCGCTCTATTATCATTGTCTCCACAATATCTCTTCGCGTAGTAGAGAGTAATACCTTCTAGCATTACAGATAAAAAGAAACCAATCAATTATTACGGCAGCATTACACTTTTCCTAATTGCACTAGGCGAGTCCGGGGTTCAACATTCCAATCTCGAATATTCGACGTGTTGCCCAGCGGGAATGGCTGTATGTAGTAAAAGGGAAAAGGTACAAAAAAAAAACCGGTACATGTAATTTAAAACGCGCCCCGCATAGGCGCTCACCACCCCTCTGTAGGGGATCGCGGCAGATATTCTATTCGGGCGGTTATCTTCGTCTGGCCAAAGCCAATTAGCAGTAATGTACCATTCTGTCGGCGTTTAATTAGGTGAGACAGAATAATTTCGGGCGTTATCGGTGGTTTTGCCAACGCGAAAAATAAAGTATCGATGAATTTTTCGCGCCCGGGGCGTAAAGCCAGGGGGAAAACGAAAAAGGGGGGAATCAAAGGACAAACCTGAACACGGGCTCGTAAAACCACGCTCCTAACGCACAGCAGTTGTTCGGCTGATGAAAACCATAACACTCTTTGGGCACTTCAATTGATACACGATATTAAAAACGTCCATTTTCAAATAATGTGACAAAAACCGATTTGCCTATTGCTGATCGGTGATCATTGTTGTGTCTCTTTATTTATAGCTGTTCAAGTAAGTCCATTCTAACAAGCTTGTTGCATTCGTGGAGTTGCTCGACCGTTTTGTAATGTATCTTATGGCCTGTTTCCATAGTGTGTTTGTAGACATTTGAGGACATTTGATTAGAATGTTCTGTAGAATTTGGACAGAGGAGGATAAGTAAGTAAATGGAATAAAAAAAAAGCAGCAAAGAATACACAATATAACAAAAATGTGTGAAATAAAATGCGAAGTAAAACTAGAACCTGACGTAAATTCACTTAAAATCTGATTGCTAAATGGTGACCGATTCAGTATGAAACAATGAAAGGTGCAACTGGAAATGGCATATTTTGAATATACGGTCGCGGTCGGGTGTGATCGATGTGGGGATTGGACAGTTTGAGTGGGAGCAACAATTGGCGCATTTAAATGTAAAATAGTTGAGTTTAGGTAAAACGGACGCGGCCACGTGGTCGGCAAATTGCAATACCCGTGTAGTTCCGAATGCGGAATTGGTTTTAATCTACAATTTGCATGATCAAACATTGCCGTTGACGTGCTCGGCCTATCTCTGTTTACTCACCGCCGATTCGCCATTCGAATGGCCCCAGCGGGCACCCAGTAACAGTTATGATATGTGAAAACGGCGCAACCAGGAGCCCCCCATAGGGGGCATCTGACTGTGACTGTGTGTCTGTCACACTTTAAATTTATAAATTGTGTGTTATTTTAGGTGTAAGTAAACCATGTAGTGGCATAATTTTTTCCATGCGTCATGAAAATATCACTAATTTCAGCGGAGTACGCACCTCCGCCATTTCGTACTTTAGCTAGTGATCACATTCACTCTCATAATTGTTTATTTATTTTTGTTTGATACAACTAGAACCTAGATATCTGGAGGAATACTGCTTTTGCAGAAACAAATTTCAAATCGGTAGTAAGCGTATAGCACAATCCAAAAGCTGGTACGAGGGGGCGGTACCCAGTCTTACAAAGGGTTTATATTTAATTCAAGTGGACTGGAATAATGAGTTTGGCAATGCGGTATGAAATAATTTTCCGTTAGGATTAGCCGTTCGGCTTCACATAACAATAAGGTCAATTCAATAAAGAACCGGAACGGCCGCGGCGCGACGCGACGCGACGCGACGGCGAGTCACATAACGGCCATAGAGGGAGATATTGTAAATCATTAAACGGTTGCACTTGTTTCCAAATATTTAATTTGGCGCTAGGCACGGGGTTATGGCGTTGCGCTCGATCGAGCGGGTTTTTAATAAAATAAGCGAGAAGAGGTTGGCCTGTAACATACCATTTCTATTAGGACATCTCGAACGTGACCAGAAAAGCAAGTAATTAGTTTTACTGCGCCAGATGTCTACGCCAAGCTGATCATTTGCCACTCTAACGGCGCAGCGAACGCCTCGTCCGCTCGAAGACGACGGCAGACGTCGCGGCGGCCGCACCGCACCACCCTTTAGCAACTGCCAACCGATGTCATTCTAATACTGCGAATCTCCCTAAAAATATACGCCGGGGATTAAAGAGCGCAAAAAAACAATTGCCAAAAGCCGCGCCACCGGAAGGAGGGCGTCGTTCCTTTTGTACAGCGTTCACAGCATCCCGAACTTTTTCACCCTTTCAGCGACGCCATTAAAACTGAATTGCCGCGTGAAATATAGCTTACGCCCTAATACTTGGAAAAGAGGTTGTGGAAATATGTACGTCATTATTATATTTTATTATATTACAATTTTAAAATTACTACGATGGAACCAAAGAGGAAATAATATAAAGGAGGGAGCGTTACGTGCCAAAGTTGATGCTTAAATGGTACCGCGAATGGTTGCTGTTTCTAATCGTAACCTATTTGATCTGATTTGATCTGACTAGATCTGATCTGATCAGATTTGATCTGATCTGATCTGATCGGATCTGATCTGGTGTGATGTGATCTGACCTATTTAAACATCAAGTTTTCTTAGTTTCTAACAGAATTAATTGATATTTTGTGGTATTCTCGAAGTTCTTTGCTGCACAGGATATCCCACGCAAGAGGCAAAAGACACGCATACCCCAGTATGCCATTGTTTATTGTAGAACAGGCTTTCGGGTTTTATAACCCCTAACATAGCGTGGGATACCCTGGACAATATATCAAATATATACTCCACAGTTCAGCAAAACAAAACAAGACAAAACAGAAATATATTCTCGTAAAGAGTATTATTAAATAAAACTACTTACCAAATGATCCGAAAATCTTGGTAGATTTGTTTTGCCGGTGGTAGATGTGTAGTAAATTGAATGTTCGATTTGTCGATCGCTGAGAAGGATGGTTAAGCTCCCGATGACTTCGGAGGGGTGAGAAAGTGAGCTTCTAGTGATTTAAACTAATAGTGATCAATTTGGAGTTGGACAACGGTCGTCGACAGGGTGTCAGATCAACAATCGCCAGACAGGTTTTCGAGGGCTGCGGTCCCCAGATACGAAGCAAGAAATATTCTTTTATGAGTATTTTGAAGGCGGTTACGTACGAATCCCGCAAGGGACGGATCTCGTCTATCCCAATCCCGCTTTATCTCGCCTGCGACACATCGTCCAAATATTAACTATCGCATATAAGGGCACGGTGGATATATATTTGCTTTTAATCGATATTCAACGTCTGACTCATTATGCACGCGTCTGAATAATTCATTTTATGTACCCAATCATCTAAAATATCTACCCGAGCTGAACAAGTTAAACCATCATATTTCATTGCTCTTCTTTCGACGCATTTGCATATTTAGTTTCTTTTTTGCGCTGATACTTCCTTTTTTTTGCTACGGCTTTTAGAACTTCCGACCGGACGACCGTCGCCATTACTCGGGAATTTTAAAAACATCCATAGTTATTAACGATCTTCGGAACCATCAGCGCTAATGTGATCTTGGGAGAATTTCGGAGTTGTTCAATAACAGCCGCGTTCGACCATTTACAAGATTTCTATTTCTAGAACTTTAGTAATCGATCAATTAGAATTCCAACAAAAATTTCACGACTACTTTACAATATAATGTATAAAGATAAAAATTATAAAAATGGTAATACGTAGAATACAAGTATGAAAGAAAAATGCAAACTTCGCATAACAACGCCGTACGCTTAATCTTGAATATTAATTCCGCTGCTTGGATTTGATGTTCGTATATGCGGAGGTACTTTATTGACAATTCCGCAGAAGAGATACGGATCTCTACTTTAGAGTACATTTGCCTTTTTATGAAAATGAGATTTCTCAGACCGCCGGGAGGTGTACGCCGATTATGATGATAATCAAGATTAAACGTGTACTTCGCATAGATGCCCCTGATAGATCTTAACCCCCGCGCGGGATACTACGTTCGGTTAATTTACATTTTTAATTTATGCAGCTTTACTAATGCAGTCTTTGGTTTCCACCTGCCCACAATTGACTGCAGACACCATTATTCATTACCGATAAAAGGAACCTCAGTATAGTGTAGTATATAGAAGATAAGGAGGTTTTGTTCAAAAAATAAAGTGTACCTGAAAATATACATTGGTATTGTCTGTATGTCAGCGGATCGGGGGGGGGGGGGGGGGGTATGAGGCAAATCGTCACACCCTAACCTGCCGCTTTGACAATTGAGTACAGTAAATCGGGAACACGTTCTGCGTAATTCAATTCGCCCCTTTGTCGCCTCGTATCACTTGTCACGAAAAATGTGAACGAAATCAGCAAATTTTTGTGCCGACGACCGCGCGCCCTGCAACCTGGCCGCAGATCGGCTATTGAAAAAGTGTCCACGTGACAGAACGGGCCGCCGAATAATCGCCGAGCCCGATAAACATTTTCGCAAAATTGTAAAACTTTTAACGTCCCATTTGACGCCCACCGGCGGAGATGGGGGAGCCCGTCGATGCAACAAAAAATAATAATGACGAGACAGCTCTCGTTGATATTGTTTATTTACGAGTGTTTACAAAATATACGTTCGAATTACATTTTCGAATACATACAGGCAGCTCACTCATGCACATTTATATATAAAACAATATTATTTTTCTTTTCCAAAAAAATACCACGTCTCTCTATACTACGAACAGCTGACTACGTTTGTGTTATACGGGCCATTTTTCATTCGTGTGTGTGTGTCGAAATGATTAAAATGCGATCAATAATTTCATTCCTTTGTCTAAAAAGAATGGCGTTAATCTGGGAATTTGTGTCGACGTTATGTTAAAAGTAACGTGGCATTATTCTTTCATAGTCGTCGGGTCTGGATGTCCCAGGGGGGGCGGGGGGGGTTGGATGAATAAATTAATAACGCGCGCACTTTTTCGCCCTCTAGGTCTCGTCTGGCCGTACGCTTCGCTCCGTGCATCTATTTGCATGTAACTTCGGTGGGCCCGTTGCATTTTTCATACTTCCGACGCCGACGCGGACGGTAGCGCCAGAGACCTCCTCATTTGCGCTGCTCAAGCCTCTACGACAGTCCATCCTTGAAATGAATAAAACACCGGTTGATTGCACCAGTTCAACCCGTTTCTCACAAACCGCAATACGCTTACCATCAAAATCTAAATTTCATAAGCTTTTACAACATCTACGCCCGTGTAATTTTGTACAGATTCAACACCAGACGGAATATTTGCATACTTGCTCGAAATAAACAGAGCCACAACTTAAGAAATTAGATTTATTAGAACAACTTGGGATAGAAAACGATAATATATACGTTATTAAATGATTAATTAGACTGTGCAATTGTTTCCCATTAGTTATTATCGCTTAAAATCAGGTATTCCCCGTTCCACTTATGAAAACTCCCCTGCTATGTGCCAGTACGACTGCGTAGTGCGTACCGACTGCTCTTTATGATTGTTTTTAAAGATTCAATCTTGTGTCAATTATGCTGCCTCTTTTCGAGTTTGCAACGGGCGAATGTGCCGGTTTGCAACTTGCTACGTAAATATTTAACCCTTTGCCGGGCGGGGCCCAAAAGTTATTTCAGTTTAGAAAACTAGACGTGTGTACCTTCGGAGGGGCTAAATTCATCCCAGAGGGCTCGCTTTAAATATTTACTACTTCCTTCTTTCCAATCATGTAACCTTGGACAAGAATGACGTCGGAAAACGAATACATTTCCTACGTTTTATCTCCACACAAATATACCTACCTATTTTATCTAAATGGAATCGAATTATAATTGACAAACATATAATAATTCTAATTCCTTTTGTTTTTATTATGTTTGTTCGTATTGCAAGCAGTTTTCGAAACGCGCGAGCGAGATAATGGCGCGGAGTGCTGTAAAGTGATTCGTACAAAAAAAAGGACAACACGGAATTATAAAACCGAGAAGAGACACAAATATTTATTCGCTAGACCTCGACGAGGTACGAACAAAAATACAACTCGTTCCAAATATCCAGAGGCGTTTGAAATAAAGCAAGGGAACGAACAACTTCGGAAAACACTTGAACGCGAACGTTTGCAGCCAGGCCCCCACAATAAACAACTTTGTTCATCAAAATTGCCCAAGTTTCCCCGGTACTTTTCCGTCTATTTTAAGTTTATTTTTATCTAATATAAATATCTAACATAAACACACCATTCGAGCTCTTGTTTACCAACATTTTCACATGCCTTAATGCGAATACTCAAGTTGCCCAAAGACAATTTAGCTCGAAATGATACCAATATATTTCTACAATACTATTTGTTCATAGAACAAGACCTTCTGGAAAGTGCCCATGGCGATAAAGGTATATTTAAAAGTAATTTTAATTTCTTAAAGTAAAAATTTATTCCTATTTCGGGTGAGACATTGTGTCTTGAAAACAGAATCAAGTAATTCTACGTAGCTTATTATCAAACACTTAGATAAAGGGACACCCTATGTAAAATGCTATTCCTTTGCGCGCGCGTACGGCGAACGACGGCAATTTTGAACCACAGATTTATTAGATACGAGAAGGGGGCGCCGCAATTTCGAAATTTATTTCTTGTAATTTACAAAAATTGATAGTGCGCTATATAAATCTATCTCTCGCCGAGGTGTAAATCACTCTTAATAGTTTAATAATTCCCACCGCGCAACACGGCAGCCGGAACACAGCCAACCACGACCCCCAAAATTGATTGATGAGTTAATACAGCCCCCAGACGCCATGTATTTTTCAACGTGGAATTATGATTTAAGCTCTTATTTACCATCCTAATAAGTTACAAGACCACTTCTGCAGCCCGTTGGCACAAATATTACTTTTCAACTAGTTACAGGTTGCGATTCATTTTGACTACTGCCCAAATGACCCAAACGTCTAATCAGTACTAAACCGTCATTATTAGTCCGTATTTCTTCCCTTACCAGATCATTTGATGCACTTTCTAGCCTGCGTTAAGGAGTTAATTACACTGAGGATGTTTAAGTATGACTGGGTAAATCCAATACCAGAGTAACAAACTATATTAATTCTGGCTGTTACCTGCTTAATTAAATGTGTGGTTGTGGCATGGTTGTTATCAGTAACGTCACCGTGTGTGATGTTAACATGTCTGTCGAGATGGAGGTTGAACGGGTATCACGGGAGCGTAGTAGGAGGGGGTGGGGGGGGGGGGGCAGTATTGATGTTCTGTTGCATCCTAAAACGTGACAAGTTGGGCTAAGTTAATTATGAAAAGCGGTCCCCCGAATACTTACATAGTTCGCGACATAACCTAGCGTAAAGTAACGAGCAAGATATGCAAATCGTATTCATTAGAACGACCATTGTCTAGAATGCATGTTCCGTAAATCATTTTGGTGCCGGCGGGTTTTGTGTCCTTACACATTCATTAGTGCGGTCCACCCTTTTTTTCCTTCCAACTAATGGAACGCTATGCGAGGGTCCAATTGACAGACGCTAAGTGCAACTTGATGGCACTCGTTAACTATTCGTAATCACCGCCGAAGGCCAACTAACTACGACGTCATCTTTGGAACACCTCATCCAATCCCGCGGTTCCCTCAATGTTATTATGCAAAGTAACTATATAGTACTACAAGCAACCACCCGCCGGCAGTCTACATTTTACATGGAGGGACGTCCAACTTATACTGCCTGCACTTACAACTTTGTCCCATCAGAGAAGAATCAACACGAATTGGTCATAAGGTACACGAGGAAGAGTAAAAACGTCCCGATGTGACGACGGGCATGTTCAAACGATGAAAACTTATGGCCCTGTGCACAGTACGGAGTGGGAGACTGAGAAACGATTTGGATGCTCATTGCGGAATACAAAGTCCCACCCCTTCTTGGTGTGCTAGTTTCCATGTCACCCTGTGTATTAAATACGAAAGGCTTAAATATAGATTGGTTTCAAGCAATAGCATCAGGCGACGAGAAGTTGTCGCGTAGTTTTCGGGCCATAAACATGATGCTAATGCCTGCAATTAAACACAATAATTTAATAATAGCTGTAAATATAGCCGTTAGGCAGCAACAGCCCTCCCGAACCTTCGCCGACTACATTAAATTAATTTACATCTTAGCAGTGTGTACGAGATCGGGAAAGATCCATCACGAAAGATTATATTTCACGCCCTCGACCATGTACCGCACATGAAGATGAATAGTCGTGCAAAGTATCTTTATACATAGCCACAAGTTTACCAAAAACCGATTGTTAAACAAAATCAAAGGCATCAGTGATGAATGTACCGCCAGCGTGTGCTGTACCGTGGTGTGGAATAACTTTAAAACTTATTTTGCGCCGTCCCAGATGTGATATATGAGCTAGTTGTTTATTTCGACTCGCAGGGATACTGACGGGGGTTTCATACCGAATAATTACCCACCCTATGCATATTATGGCTCATTCTCAACGTTACATCATCAATCCATCCCCCGACGATAGCCTAACATCAGTTTGCACCTTCATAAAAAAGAAACTATTAGTGCAGACAAATTTTCTGTATTGAAACATCATTCCGAATGTGAACACTATATTCCTAAAAAAACTAAAACTTTCAATAGCTGGAGTAGTCCAATTTGTGCGAAAAACAACTCAAAACGGCAAGATTTCAACGTCATATCGAATAACCTGATTCGAGTTTTGATGGCTCCGTATCCAGGTCGTCAAATCACTCGGCAGCTTGAGGACCAGCTTCATCGTCATGGCTGGACTCCTCGGTCATGGCTTCCTCAAGTGGAGGGTTCAGGTCAATTCGCGAAGACGGATTTACAATCGCCACTGGGTTTTCGTCAGAGGGTGGTTCAGTTAGGGACGTCAAGTCGGTCATTGCTGGGCGACGACACAGGTCGCCATGACACACAGCGCCCTATCGATTACGTACAAAGATAATCAATTCTGTATTTAATTCGAACATATGCTTACCAGTCCTATCCATCTTGGACTATCTGCGCGTCCTGGGTGCAATGCAAAATCATACGATATACAAGGCCTCACCTGCCTCCCCTCACCCATACCAACCGGTGGAAGCAACTGGATCACCTCCAATGGAGCGAGATGGTGAAATCCTGAGGAGGTGCCCGGCTGCTCGGCATCAGGAGCACCAGTACGTATCGGCTGGAAAATATAACAAGTTGATCGGAAATGAGGAAGAAGCAATAGGAAAAGAAGGGATTAATCTTACCGAATTATTTGGGGTGACGGTCAGGTTAGTAACTGCTGTAGATGGCCGCAATGTTGGTGAGACAGCTACGACCTCAATATGGTCAATAGTATCAGCGCTTTCCACTGTTGCTAATTCTGGGATGCTGGGCTCCTCGTCGATCTCAATTGTTGACGAGCTGGATCGGGCCAAATACGGATCAGGTAGTAACTTTTCGTGCAAGATGTTCAGCTGCCTTTCGTAAAGGAACTTGTTATAACTGTCGATCCATTTCGATTCAGGTTTAGCTGGACCCGCTTCCTCGGTTTGTTTGTCTTCCTTTTTGAAAATTGTCGATACGGATGGCGACTCTCTAGACTTCGGTTGATCTTCGTCATCTTTCGAGCCGCTAGGTTGCGGTTCCTGCGGTGGGTCGTTCTTTTCCGCCGGTTTCTCGTCTGCCATTCTGTGTCTGGAAGAAATAGGTTCGAATTATTTTACTGAAAAGAGCTGGGATGAAATTTCTATTTAAGCTTGAGGAAATATGAGACTGCAAACATTGTGTGGCTTCAGCGAGGATGTCGTTAATTAAAAAATCATGGTCTGCAGCGTGTGTATGTAAAAACTTTTCTAATTAAGTAAACAAAAAAGGCGCGAGGTTGGGGGTCCGGCGGTTGGGGGGGAGGGGCGGGAGGGGGGCTGTCTTTTTAAAGTGTGAAGTTAGCGTTGCAGTGCAATAATACGGTTACTGGGGAGGTCTATGAATACCGTAGCATCGCGTTTAATATAAATCAGCAGGGCCTAAAGGGGGATAGGGTTGGTTGTGCCGAACGTAAGCTGACCGCGAAGCAACTTGTGTTTCTGTCCCCAACGCTCACCGACGCTACGCGCCCGCGCCCGCGCCGAACAATTACCCAGTCGAAAACGAACCCGTATGAACTTTGAGAAATGAACACTGGTGTCTGGAAATGAGTTAATTATCCAAGTCCGACTCCGTTCTATTATGTTTTGATTACCCCTTAACGCTCGGCTTCTTTATTATCAGCAATTTGTTAGATGTTCGGGCATTTACCACCACCGCCCTTCCCCCACGCCAACTGCCTTCTCCCTCACTCCAGCCTCGCTTCCCAATCTTCCAGACAATTACAATCGCCTTTATCAATTAGAACTGCTGCCTGCGTGCCCCCTAAACCATCTTCCCGGAGAATTCTTATCATCAGTGTTACTCAAAGAGATTTGATCAGCATCGCATTATTGTTTCCTCGAAACAACTCGAATTAGGGCTATACATCAATTGCTCCGGTTATTACTCATTCAGGACTCATTCAGGTCTCTGAAATCACTTCTTGTCTGCAATCACTAGCCAGGCGGATTAGCCTGGCCGCACTACAGATTCTCTGTAAAGATTAATTAGAAAGAAGGCGTTCGCAGCCCAGGTGTATTTGTGAGAAGTTTTGCGAAAGATAGAGAGAGAGAAAGAGTAATGCGACCAGAAAATGGGTCGGTGTCTGCTGGTCGGTGTTGAAAAAGAAGCGGAAAGAGGGATGATGAGCGAGCCAACCCTAATTTAATAACGCTAAAGCGGGGCGAGATCAATTTTGCTTTCGCGCCAGTGCCGTCCTTTAATATATTCTTTAGACGAAAGTTTGCACCTTGCACTCAGTACACGTCTGATCGCGTTGCTCTACGTACCATTGTTCTTTGCTCCCTTCGAATTCCCTAATTAGGGATTCCCCTACCCTTGCCTCTTCCTTACGGTTCATTGCACCCTCATCCTTATCGCAAATGAATATTTCACAACGTTTACTTTATACATATTCATAGTTTTGTTATCGCAGCATCCACTATCTACACCCTTCTACAGCAAACAACTGCGGCCCTTAAGCATACCTCTTTAACGCTCTTCTAAATGATCGTTTAGCATAACTTTAATTTCTATGTTCACTTTCGATTCGTTTAGATAGTCACCATAACAGCAATATCCATTCAAGAACCAATTTTAATTAGAAAGCGTATGAGGGCGGTTCGTTGGGTCCTCCGTTAATACAGCGTCGGAGGACGGGGGGAGGGGGGGGGGTGTTAAAATTCGGGCCGTATTATGACCTCCTCCTCCCCCCATATTGCACGTTATCAAAATCCGTAATAAAAGCGACGATAGCTGGGTTCGTGGTGTATCTTGTCGCGGAGAATGTAAAGCAGGAATAATAATTTAAATAAACCAATTATGAACGGTAAACTAATTAAAGAAGGACAAACATGGCGGAGGAATGGACTTTTTGACGTATCTAAATGAAAAATCTCCATGGAGAAACAAAGGGCCCTGCCGCCATAATTTAAGACTATTATTTAAATTCTGTAGGGTCCAGAACTTTAGAAAAATATTCGCCTTTTACTCCGTTAGCGGTGGCTTGAATTTTAACTAACCGTTCCGCCCCTCTACCATTTTACTACCCCGTTACCGCGCCAATGTACTCCTTTATGTCCCTACTTTTTCAAACTTTCTACATTACATCCAATACGACCACTTGAACTAACTACAAAAAGTCACACTTCTCGCACGTGTGTAGGTAATTCGTAAGGTTTCAAAATAAGTGAATCGTCAAAACTATATTACAAAGTAAAATAGTAATGCAAAATCGTTCGCATGTGCTTGAATTGTCGCGCAATACAAATTGGCAGTTGGCTTCTCTGCAAACTTCATGCCGAATTCACTCATAAAGTGCCACAAGCTGTTGCCACAGCGAGTGTCCCTGCCATTCCATAACTTTCTATTAATGAATTTCAAACACGGCTCTGTTCGCTCAGTTTAATATATTTATTAGTTGCATTTTATTGGAACCAACGGTCGACCGAACTGGCCTCGTCTGATCGTCATTATTAAAAACTCAATTCGCCGTCAACTAGCTGCATTTACCAAACTGTTGCAGATTTTATCACATCAAACTGAATAACTTTACAGTGCATATTTTAATGTGAGTGCTTCTTGTTTTGAGAAAAAATCCTTTTCTTTCAAGGAAAATCGCTGCAAACTGTATGATTAGAATAACAATTATTACTGTATCATCATATTTTTTACTTTATCATACGCAGTATGCTAAAGTATTGTAATCATGCCGAAAAAAAAAATTGAGATTTTAGCGGAAATAGGTCTTTTTGGGTCCCCTGAACATTTTTGACCAAGGTACAAAAAAATGTCTGTGTGTGTGTATGTGTGTGTGTATGTGTGTGTGTATGTGTGTGTGTACCCGATTTTTGTTGAGACGATTCCGGAGAAACTACTAAAGGTACCGGGACGAAAGTTCATATTTAGAAGTTTCATGACTAAACTTAGAGCTGAAAAGCTTTTGGTTCAAAAGGGTCCAAAGGAACTGGCAGTTTCCTCTAAGCATTTTTCAAGGATTTTGCAAATGAGCTGCTATTTCTGTAATTTCGTCAAAATAGTTAAATAATAAATTAAAGTAGAGGAAATTTTGAATAACTTATGCCTATGATATTTTTTGGTAAAATTAATAGTTTAGCTTTAAGAGCAAATTCTATTTGATCGAGATCGGTCGCATCTGGCATTGATATGAAGCTTCAAAGTAGCCTGGATTTGACAAATATTTTTTTGTGCTGTCACCAGAGAAATGTCTATGGCTGTCACACTTGAAAACAGCTGATTTCATCAGAGGTTGGAGAACCGCTATGGAACGTTGCCGCTCTAGTGCGGCAAAGTAGAAAATACAAAATTCAAATAAAATAAGATCGCCAATTTGATTGTTTGTTGATAAGAAATATCAACCCGTTGTTATCTAATTGTAAAAACGATAAATTGAGAAAATTGTAATAAAGTATAGCGATGAGTATAGTTACGTTTTAGTATGTTGGTACGGATGTGACATCTACAGTGTCATGAACGAATATAAATCTGTCAGAATTTGAATTAGCTTTTTAAACTTGAGCTTTCGTAGAAGTGGTATTAACCTGACATTTCCTATCCAGAAATATAACCATTTTAAAATTTTTTTTAAATACGTATTTGTCAAAACGCAACACAAAAAACGTTGATGTCACTCCTGCCGAAAACTACATAGCGCGACTCGCTCACATGAGACGGCGACGCTCCGTCATCGGTGACGCGCCGCATCACCGCTCGTCGCGCTATTCCGTACTTTCGGTACTTGTGAGATCAATAACTATTATTCTGGTGACAGTAGATAGTGTCAAATGTTGATGCTTTGACAATACCTACTATTGATAGTATTGACTATCAAAATATCTGTCAAATCCTGGCTAACTAATTTAATTTTAATGTAGACACGATTTATCTGAATCAAATAGATTCTCATGCAGCTAAACTATTAATTTTATATTTTGTATGATAAAGTCATGTGCCTGGCCACATCAGATTTTTTATATTTAGGGGTCGCTACAGTTTCTCTTTGATCGTTGATTACCTTTAGTTAACCCGGAGAATTTAACTGAAACCCCGTAGCCCGAAGTGTCCGAGTCAAAATGACCATGTTGGCAACAATAGCTGCTTAATCTTAGATTAGCTTTTCGATCTGACATTTGGAACATTCGTATGTACTTAAGTATACGTCAAGTGAAGGGAGTTTTAGTACCCTTATCGCAGGACAAGTAAATTCGCAACAATGTCCATTGTAAACAAAGTAGTAAACCGTTGAGTCCTTATCTAGGACGTGTTAGCGCCCGACGTGGATCAAAGTAGGGACCGAGGTGTTCCGTAATAATTGTAAAAGAACAATTTAGATGGCATTTTATGACGTTTTACATTCTGCCCGGACTCCGGGTAGTGACGCGCTCCTCCTCGCGCCAAATGTAGATGCGCGTACGCGCCGGAAGTACACCCATGAGGACCATTCCTCCTGATGTATCAGCTGAGATGCGCCCCCAAATATTTCAGTGGTTTTATATAAAGCTTGAAATATCCCATCCGGCGGTGTCGTATCGATCATAAATATTATATTTAAAAGGGTAGGCAAACAATTCATGGGAGATCTCCATCTTCATGCAGAACATCCCAACTCGCAGACCACCATCAAAAAGCTCCTTGCCTATTCTTTAAATTAATTCGACTCTGTCTCTAGCCCAATAGATAATGCTATCAAGAGATTATTCATCAGCTTTGCTATTCTTGTCGTGGCTGAATTCTATTAAATACTGTTCGTTTCGTTTTCAATTGGTGAATTAATTAGGGTTGGAAAAAATCGTTCTAAATTCCGGCGCCGGCTCGAAAATAATTATGTCAATTAGTATTCATGGGCGTCCGGCAATAACTTTTTTAAGGGCGGGCGCTGCATTAGGAAAGAAATGTATTTGAATACAGGGCGGCCGCTGAGGGGGCGAATGCCTGCCGCGTGAGTTCGCGCTGCAATAGTCCAAATGAGATTGCAGCTTTAAGGTGCCCTGTGCGAAGTCTACCCGGTCGCGAAAGCCTAAGGGAATAATTAGATTCGCTCCAAGACGGGCCCGAATTGCAATATTATCGTTCCTCGAAATTTGAAAATGTTTCAATTTGGACCGTTACCCCCTAATTCGAGCGCCGCGCCCGTATTAACTACCTTGGTTTATTGAAATTTCAAACGTAATCTTATCTCTCTAAGTATTCCAAACTCCCTCTTCCTATCAATTTACACCGTTCTCCTAATTATTGCTTTATTACCACCCACTTCATAGTTGTTCATCTCCCCCCAATACAATTCGTTCCACAAACAAGCAAATAAAACTACTAAAACTTTTGGAAGGGACGGTATATTAGTATTCTCTACCTGGCTGCGTGTCGATTCTTAAAAACGACAAACAGATTTATCCGCGAGGCGGCGGTAATCAGGAACCTAGCTTAATAGGAATTCAAAACGTACAAATTATGCCTTGAATAATACATAAGGCTGTTACAATATTATTCATGGAATATGGAAATCGGCTAAACTTTTGCAGACATTTGTCACCCGTTTGCAATACCGAAAACAATACTGATTATCACACCCTTCGAGTCTTACCCTTATCACATTCCTTGTCCCATCTGCTTCCGCCAAATTTACCCTTTTAATTGAATATTTTTCGAATGGCATTTTGAATGAGACACAACACTAACATTTCTCCTTCACCTCGATACATCCGAATACGGCTGAATTTATTTCGGGCGGGAAGCTGCTCTTCGGCAATCCATTGTTTACTTTTACAGCTGTCGCAACAGACCTTTTGGTCTTCGCCGCTAAAATATTTAAGATGCCATTGGACACAGACAACAACTGAATGCCGAATGTTCGAGTTTACCTTTGTCGACCTCTACCGGAATAATGGAGAGAGGTGGAGCGAAAGGCGTCTTACGTGAAAAATTGACAAAAATAATACCCAACTGTAGCCTAAGGGTTAAAGATGCTTGCGTCATATAATTTCATATTATTGAAAAACGCGCTCGCTGTTATCCATCGAGTCTGCGCATTCTCTAGTTTTCACGTACGTGCAAACCGGTTTGTAGACCCCATCACCACGTACAATTTATATGTGATGAAACGTATATTATTTCTTTTGAAATACAATTGGGAAAAATCAAATGTCTTCGTTGAAAAAGTGCCGTCAATGTTGACAGATTGCTGCCTTCATTTCCCGCTTGATATGAATATGATATTGCGCCATGTGGCGCTTGGATATTTCCTCCTTCGCGAAAGAAGGGGTAGAATATACATACATTATTAGATTCCTCCGATCGCAACCCCAACGCGGCCAATTCGTACATTCTGCTATATATAGATCACTGTCAATCCTTACGCGTTCAATTCATATCAAATATAATATTCAAACAATAATCATTTCTATATTTTCGTTATCAAACACAGCGAGGGAGGGTAATAATATGCGAAAGAATGAAAATTGTTGAAAGAGTGCAAAGTCACGTTGGGGAATTCTCGTCGCTAAGAAGCTTAATCGAGTCATTCTTTTATTTGCGCGTTTTACGACATGATCTCGTTACTTTTTTGACTGGCTAAGTGACAAGCATACAATTTACGTGTCACCCTGACGCGCTCCGAATTTAATCTACTTTATTGTGACGAGATACGCTGACGGTCATGTCGCCGTTTTCCATTTGCAGATGTCCCGCGAGACTGTTGTTCTTGCTATGGATATTAGAAGAACGCAGCTGCTGTCAATTCCGGTATTTAGGCGACTATTCTTGCTATAATTTGGTTTGTTATACACCTATTTTTATTAATATTACATATACCGTACATGAGTTTTGTCTTAGGCTGCTCCCACATGTTGCGTTGTATGATTGGTCGGTCACACTACGTGAAGTACACCAATGTTGGCCACATAAATCGCATCATGTGGGAGCGGCCTCATATGTATAATAATAGACAACTTATGGTGTGCAGTATCTAATTGGAGGTTGCTAGACGGCCTCAAATACGTGTGGTGTAGACAAACAAAAGAATTTCACGAGTATGAAGAATAGTTGAGATTACCCACCCCCAAAACTCTGTATTTGAGCGAACCGTGTGCGTGGAGAACCGTGTGCCGTTAAGCTTGTCGCGTAGATAGAATCTCCACACAAAGGAGGAAGTTTTTATATCGTTTTCAGGAAACTTTAAACTGTTTAAACTTTAAAGCTGCGGATAAGGCTTGATAAAAGCCTCAGTCGGAATTGTGGTCGACCTTTTGAATATCGAATCGTTATTTTATTAGCAAATGCGTTCAATCACCGCCCGCGCAACCAAAGGTACACAATTGGAGTTAAGTGAATTTTCTTGGAGCCAACAGATCCCTTGTTTTACAAGTCTTTTTTGGCCCTGGCTCACACAGGCCGGGGTTAATATAATTACGGCCCGGTTCGGCATTCATTCCAAGAATTGGGGGCACTTGTGATTCGAATTTCAATTAATGCCGCAAAAGTTGGCGCAGTTATGTTCTTTTTCAAATGATGCTAGTCAGAAGAACCCCCTCCTCCCCCCCGCTAACCCCCATGTATTCAAATCGTGTTTCCCATGCAAATTCTCCCCGTCTCCGCGCATATTGTCAACTTCTTCCTAAAAGTTTCGACGTCTACATGACATGTACCCCCAGTTTACATAAACTTCGCAGAGAAGTGTCAATAATCACCTATTAGAATAAATTAACTTGATGGGATAAGTTTGCAAACAGCGGAAAATTCTATCGGTTCAAGCAGCCACAACATGGGCCGGAAGTAGCATAGAATATCGTTCAAAATGGAAATTTAAACGTTCAAACCATAATGATACGTTTTTTAGTTTGTGGTTTTTATAATTTATGATGATATCCAATTAGAGTCCTTCGATGCCTAGCCTTTTTATGAAGTACCTGGCATAAAATATATTGGTGAGACTATAACAACAATAATAGATACACGATACACCAATTCAAAATGATAACAAACTGGTAGGTTGTTGCCCGTTTGGCCACCAAAATATTATTTATTTCTCCCGTTATAATAAGCTGTAGACTCTTTATTTTCAAGATTTGAAAGTCATGTGCCAATGTTGATGAATTTGTCTACATTGTGGCGAAAAAGTGTGTTGAATGATGAATGGAAAAAACAACATGTTAGTAATTGATATGGGAAATATTCAAGTTAAAGAAAATTTCTGTACTGATATTTGGTTGGTGCATGCGTGCGTCGGCGTCCCGAAGTTGAGGGTAGTGTGGGTTTGTAAACGATGTAAAAACCAGGGGGAGGAAATAATAAAATGCGTGGTGCGTATGGCTGGGAATAAGTAATGAAATGAAGGAATGTCCGAAAATAATGAATAATAAACCTTGAGATATGTAGGTTAATGTTGGAGGTCTCTTATCCGGTATCCGACAAACGAACGGCTGGCTGGTTTGGTTTGGTGGGGTAAGTAAGGAGCGTGGAAGCGAGATATATTTCAAATGCAAAACGCGGCCTCATAAATTTTTATTTCATTTCGCTAGCAAGGAGGCAGGAAAAAGTCCCATTGTTTTATAAATAAACGGAAGTTTCCTTTACATCCTGCGCTTGAAATCCGACCGAACCGAGCAGATACTCCGTCTATTCCAACCCCGCCACGACGCGACGCCCCACTCCCTCCACTACAAAAAGAAGCGAAACTTCGCAGAAAGAATTTAACAGGTAAACTGCAATTTAAAAGTTCCCCGTTCTATTAAATAAGGCCGAACTCGCAGAAACCGTCACTAATTTTAGTAATTTTCAGTTGATTTGTTGGAGGAAGGGGTGCAAACTTCCTACATAAATGTTTTAATTTCGAAATAAGTTAGAACTTTTAATAACCAGGGGAGTATTCAAACGGGCAGATCTTTTTACCAGAAAACCAGAAACGCACCGCAGTCTTTATCATTAGCATTATGTCCATTGTATTTAAACCGGAAGGGAAATCCTGAGCGCACACAAACGCGTACTCTGCCACACATACTTATCACAATCCTTTGTTGTCGAAGGGCATTATTTCCACTTCTCATCTCCAACCCAACACATTACTACCTCTAATGCATTTCGCACAAAACTAGCTTCACTTGTGCCATCTCGATTCATTAAACTTTCATCAACTCAGTGTGCAGTTAGCATATACTTAAACATAAGCCAATGCAGCTCTTCGCTACGAATTCTAGCTACACTTATGAATAATTCTCCGATAATTATCTAATATTCATATCCAAAACTAGGCTTTTAACACTAGAAGCATTTATAACATTGTTTCCGGGTTATGCTGTGCATCATTGTTGACACAATTTCGACATCCCTAAATTTGCAAATAATAGTGGTTAAAAGATATAAATTAGAAGTTTGCATTTTATTAGTATCGCAGCTAATGCAGCCAAGTGTTTGCAAACGCCAGATGGGATTACTTTGGTCACACCTAATCCTTGTAAGTTTATAGTTCTTTAAAAATTTCAATTTCTTCCGCACATTTTATATAGTTTATCTGAACTTCCTAGGATTTATCTAAAGTAGAAAACGTCATTTTTCAATTTCCCAATCGCTCACTTCAGTTTACGGCATTCCATTAGAATCGCATAAACTCTGGGCAGCATCTCTCCTGCCTGACTCTTTAATTGTAAGTAAGCGGTTTGAGTGTTTTGGAAAATTTAAAATTCATACGTTTCACCGATAATAGTCGAGCGGTCTCGTTGAGCGGACTTGATAAAAATGTCAATAATTGCGAGGCGCGGGCACGCGATTACGCTTTCAGCTTCGCGTTTATGTTAGAGTTAATCACATTGTGCTGAAACTGCAATGCCGAGAAAATTGGATGGGCAAATTTGACAGTAAACTGAATGCGCGCTAAATAGGTCTTTAGTAAATTGTTGATTGTGATGCAAATAAACATTCTATGCTGCATGCACATTGCACACTCTTCAATTACAATCCCGCACATATACAAGCCGCATATCGCAATCCGCAAACGGCACTCTTTAGTTATTAAGCTCTAATTTTGTTCACGTACTGCATACTTGTTACAAGCGTGTTACTGAGCTTCTGAACAATAATATTATAAAATGCACTTTAAACCATTTTCAGGCCATTCCCCGTGGACAATACATCAAAGACATTAAGAACCTTGGTTCGGACTGAATGTAGGGCTTGGGGATGCTGGAAAACTGTAATGATTAATTGCTCCATCAATCGAAATGCTCACATCTGATAGTGCGTCGCTTTTGCCGCCACTTAGACAGTTGACTTTTGACTTGGAAACCAATTTCATTATTATTAATGAATGTGCATTAGCGGCAATCGTTGCTTATGTCCGTCTTAATTTTGTTTACCCCGAATATTTCCATTCAAATGTATCATAATAAATGATCCGCGACATGACGAATGACTTGCGTCAGCAGATACATTAGTTTTAACTTACTCTAAGTATATAGTATTATGTAAAAAGAAACTAATAGGTACATTTATTCTTCTTATATCTCCGTGTCACATCGTTTACTCGCAGACTTCATATTGCCCCTATATGGTGACCGCGGTATACTTTTTAATACGTATATGGATTGATATCATTTTTGCGGTACTTATTTACTCTTCAAGATAATAAATATAAATTCCTAACAAAGACAAAACAAAATATAATCATCGATGGAACAACGTCGAAGTAATCTTTCGAGTAGTAGTACTGTTGCTGTGACATTTGTGTGACGTCATTTACTTTATTGAAAGGGAAACTCGGGGAACCGGGTTTACAGGCAGTGAACACGTAAATGTAAGTCGAACAATGATGAAAGTTGATTCAGTGCTGCACCAGAATTGCGGCCGCAATTGTTCAAAGTTTGACAAACAATTAAGCCCTCATTGTCCTAATACAGAGCCGGATTCGAGCAGCCCATTTATCGGCGGCCCAATAAACAAACGCAGATCGAAAATACACACGTAGGTGACGGCGGGCCGTTCGTCCTCGTTTGTATTTTCGCAACCCCCCCCCCCCCCCGCCCCCCGCACTTATCCAGGCCACGGTCCGCTACACCCGCGAAATGATAAATATCCATTCACGCGTTTTCAAATTAGAACGCTGTAAACTGCAGCCGCCTCTGTCCTAATTCGAAGTTATGTCTTCTACCTTACACTGAATAGAACATCATTCAGCTGCCCGCTGGTGGTCATCCAGCCCAATAGCTGCTAAGCCCACCACCTTCATAAATAGGATCGGATATAAGGAACCATTTAATGGCAGTTATACATATTTTGTCCAATAACTAACGTATATATAACTTAAAAAGGCGGAGTCCGTCCCTGTTCAACGAAAGAAAAACGACAACACTCCACCACAGTTGTGTTGCAACCGGTGACAAATCAACGCCGCCGGGAACATATCAGTCTCGCTCCACTCGAACTTTCTTTTTGTTGTTTTAAATTTATTTAGGTTTGTTAATTCAGTATAAATTAGGTAAAAAATAGCCTGGTTTGTCTGAAACATATTGTAATTTAATTCTGAAAAACTGATAGTGCATACAAACATTTTTTTTTCGTTTGAGGATGTAGTATTATATTGATTAAAATGAGTTTAATTGAGTTGGTTTGCTTACTGTATTTAGTCTTGCGTTAGTGGCGCGGTTGGGGTAGCTTGTGGTAGGACAAGGGGTGAAAGTGAGAGTTGATCGTTGTTCGGAATTTATGTGGGTTTGGTATAGATAGATAGTTGTGTGTTTTGAGAGAAAGGGATCGCGTGATTTGTGAAGCTGTTAAAGGCAGGAAAAAGGAGTAAAAGTATCATTTCGAAACATATTACACGGTGTGTGCGGCGCCCCACTCGTGTGTGGGGCTGTGAGGGGAAGAGGATAGGCAGACGAAAGTAAAGCTCCTCCAGATTCCAGTAGTGAAATCCCTTCCAGTATAGGGTTGTCAAGGCGTGATTTAAGCGTGCATTTATACGGGCTGTTTCCTTGCAGTATACCCACTGATTTATAGGAAAGGTTACTCGGGCCCCTAAGACCTACTCCACGCCACGCAATAATCCCGCCCGAATTTTTTAACACGCCGCCCGCCGTGATTGTGATTTTTAAATCCAATTTCAGTCAACATTCCTCCTGCCCGAATCGAACGCACAAATCTAATTCATTCCGATTTCGGCAACTTTTTTCCTTTCAATATGTATTTTCCGCATTAGCCGGGAAGCCTGTCGAGTGTCGACCGATGTGAGGGGACCAAGCGCGCATACGTTAACCACGACACAATGATCTACCCGAATACGTCGCTTTCTTTCCGAATTTTACCCCCCATTTAATAGGAACGTGCAGAAAACTCACCCTATTATTACGTCTACAATCAAACAGACTGAAGTTTGAATATCAAATACGAAGAAACACAAAATTTTCATTGAATTTAAAAATAGACCTTCCACTTGATTTTGGAGAAAAAATATACCGTCCATTTGAAAAATAAGAGCTTGTCAAAAATATGGTGTTCAACTTTCACTATTTTATAACGTAAGACGTCTGGCAACCCTGCCTGGATCTGTGCATGCTTGATGGTTTTGAGACAATAGACATATTTAGCGAAATGGAACCATTTATCATTTGATATCAATAATTGATAAATAACTGCCTGGACGTGGCCCATATCTTAGACTATAACAGTTTTATGACGCATTAAATCGTCTGGGAATTTATCATTTTTATGAGACGGGACTGCAGGGAATGGGCAGGGCTCGCCCCAGCGAAAATTTGCATCGGGTAATGTTGTTATAAGTAAGGGTATTCCATTACGTCGAGATCAAATAAAATTTTACGTTCAATTTAAAGTTTGCTGGTCAGTCCGCGAGTTAAGTGGGGGGCGGCCATCTATATATTTTTTCCCCACGAGCACGGCGCGGCGTCGGACAGCTTCTGCCATCCCCGACTGTTGGGGGATGCCAGATAAAACCGTACTCGTTTACGGACAGGCACCCCTCGTAGCGTGCTTCACAGTTCAAGCGACTCTTATCACGATTCATAGAACATTACCCGTGGCCCCGGTAAAATGTAAATGATACACAGATATTGGCAGCCCGGTCGCCAGATTTGCCCCTCACTAGATTCCGACTGTATACTGTATGCTGTATGTATAACTTCCAGACAATATTTCGATTTCGGGACTGTAGAGCGTCGCAATTTTCGCACAGCCCGATTCTAGCCCAACGCGTCAAATTTTATTTGCAAAAATTAAATTTAATATCGCCCGCCTGTGTATTCTGTAACATCCTTCGGCTTCATTAAACTCCCAAATTATCGAACGTTTTCAGAATAAAATATCGTACTATTGTTTTTTAATACAGCACACATGATGACCTACGACATTGAAGTTCAGTTTTTTATGCGGGCTCAAATCTAACATTCAATAATAATAGAAATAGGAAAGAACGCGAAAAAGGAACAGAATAAAAAGCTGCGACAAGAAAAACACTAAAAATTCCACATGCAAGAAACATTAAAGTACAGATGAGGGAGAGAAGGCAGACTGAAAAACACTGCTCTACTGTTTTTCATTAAAAATGGTAAAATAAATCATTTTAAACAAGAGTTGTCTTCAGTTTTTAATTGGATTACCCTTGTAATCTATTTTATTATTGAAGTACTGAAGGCCAAGTTTCTAAGGTAGTAAGTAGGTTCAGGTGAAATAATAGGTCAATTCCAAATGATTTTCTTGTTAAATCAAATGTAAACTGAAATTTGTTTAAACCTGATGGTTCTAGTTGGTTAGAAATAATTTGCGGTCTTGTAAAGGGAGTTGGGAGAAAGAAGCGATTAGAATAAATTAGGGGGGCAAATCAAAGCTTATGGAGTTTTAAAAAAATAAGACGAATAGTGATATATCGGTGTAAGGTTTTGTCAGTTATAATAGCCAGGGCCGAATCCGAGTTTGGGCGATGTTTTGAATGGCTGTAGGGTGGTGTCGGACAAAGACTTGTATTGTAGTCGGGATCTGCAGCGGACCCGAGTCCTTGTGTACCCAAGTTATTGCCGCTTTAAACACCCTTCAGATACACCTCCAATAATTACCTGCCTCCGGCAAGACTTACGTACGGAAACTTTGATTGCGCCGCGCGGAGCCGAGCCGCCGCCGCCGCCGCCGCGTCTATTTCGGCCGCCCATAGCCGGCCGCGGCCCCGGATTTACATCGCAGCAATAAAATTAAATATTTACGCCAGTCCGACGTACAACCGCCCGCGCCCGCGCCCGCGCCCGCTCTGCCATCGCACCCGCCTCCGACAGAATTAGCTCCGACTTCACTAAATTCCAAATGCAAATTTATACGCGCCTAATTTTCACCAAAATCAATATTTACTCGTCCAATTGCAAATGTTATAAATTTATTAGCAAGTGCGGAGCATTTAACGCCATTTTTAGAACAAAACTCGTCATGCCCAAATTTGGCATTTGAAAGTAGCTCAATTTTAACACCATCCGCAACCAAATTTGGAATAAACCGCACTACACAACAATTCGAATTTAAGACAGTTAGTGTTCAAATCTATAAGTCAACAGCAACTCTTTAATAACTTTTTTGCACGGATTATGATTCTGTTCCTTATCACACTATATTTTTAAACAAATTAGGCTAAAAATATTCTATTGTCTCCCAAAGCAATGTGATCTATTAAGCAGGGCCTACATGAAAGCTTGCACATTAAAGCTATGAAACCAACGGGGACAGCAAGCGCCCCCCTGCCAATATGTAACGGCGCCCCTGCAAAGGGATCTAATAATATCGTAAGTTCATATAATATTTTAATCCATGCTGCTCGTTCTGGCAATGATAGTTAATATTACCCATGAATATATTGTACCGTCAGCACATTAATAGAATGCGTTTGTTTGATAGTACTGGTATCAAATGATAAACGGCTAATGTTACACTAACTGCACACACATCGTCCACAAATGTATTTACCCAGAATTAACCCACCGGCAAATTTTCATTGCACATTGATCTGTGGTATCGGCTTATTGGTATCATCTTGTTGAAATCGAGTCCTTTTTGTCATAATAAATTTGCCCGGTACTACGGTACCGGCGTGTGGCGTACACGCCACATTGAAGCTCATACGGTTACACAATTCGAGGTTATATTCAGGACGACCAAAAACCATATTTAATTTATTCAATGTTATGTAAGCTTAAATATTATTAAGTATGTATGAGTCCTCTGGCTACTGTGCCAAAATGCAAAGTCATGACCATCGACAAGTATGGGCCGACTCACGGATGTCGTTCGAAAGGAGAGCCCATATCTGGTGTTATGTTTGTGGAGAGATGTACAAATATATTCAGGCATACAAGGAAAGTAATAATGTATAAAGATCCTACCTTAGTTGGATAACCGGTAGCAGCTAAATTTGTAGACACGCCAAAAGCCAAATGGTTTCTTGCCGCCAACACCAGTTCGATGAAAAATGTCAAACTACGCATTACAGTGTTGCCACTTATAAGCGAAATCATCCTGACAAAGCCAAATGTTACTAACAGTCACTGTCATCCAAAGAAAGCGACTTGGTAACTAGCAATATTTCTGTTAATTTTTGATCGAAACTATGTAATGTTAGTCAATATTGCACAAAATAAATGAAAGAAAAAACATCAACACAACATAAACCTTTGTAATGGCGGATGTATGGTATTGCCATCTATCGGCGAATGAGCAAAGTTTCCCCTGGCTATTCAAGGGCGGTTGCAGTGTTGGTTCTCATCTCCGCTACGTATCTTACTTATTATGTATTGGTGTACCTATAAAATTGATCTTGTCTATCCTTCATATATGTATTTTGTTAGGGGAATTTGAATTTTTACCGACCCAAAGTGTCAATTTACCGGAATGGCTGTTATTTAGCGTTCGGATTGTACGAGAAGAGTTATTTTCGCCGTTCTGGTCGGATTTTGCGAGTCTATGGATGGAATCTGTGCCGTTTGTAAAATATATCGGATTGTATGGATGTAGGTGAACGTGTAGCCATAATTTGCTTTGAAAGGCTGAAGCCGGCACATCGGGCGGAATACAAATGGGGCAATTTATAAATTTTGTGACGTTTGTTCATGCAAAGGATCATTTCCTACGTCCCCGACGTATCGGGACATTCCGAAAATCGCCGTGCACTGCGCCCTAGGGCGGCCCCATCCAAAAGGGATATTTCTTGAATGACATTTCGAAACAAGCGCACGCTTTTTGTTGACACTTTTGGTATGCGATTTGTCCGATTCGATTTACGTTTGTAGGTTATAGTTTGTTAGCTCTACATAATTCCTTTTACGAAATATAATCTTTGCTTTCGTCCACCATTTGAAAGTCATTGAAAAGTTTTGCAAATGTTGCCGTCTAGGGTGAATTTTGAAAGAGAGGAACAAAAACCCCACTCGGCTGTATATAAATTAAAAAAATCATTATAAGGGCTCACAATGATAGTGAATTATGTATGAACAGCCAGCTATTGGCCACTTTTAGAGTCGTCGAGCTGACACGGAACATAGGGCCGCGCCGCGATACGAAATCATAAAGGCGTCGTTATTAATTTGGCAGAGAAAGCGTATAATATTCTACTAACAGACCCCAGTAAGCCAGCGAGAGATCCGGAAGTACACACACGTCCCACTGTATTGTTCCAAAATGATTGTTTATAGTGCCTAGATTAAATTTTAATGTTTGCTGCCTTCGCGCCGTGTTGATGTTTTGCCGTTCATTGTTTGCACCATCGTAGAACTTTTGCCGAACAAAATGGAACATGCAAACCAAATTTCAATCTATTTTTCCACCGAGAAATATCGGATTCGATCAACAGTTTGTATATTTTGTACATTCCCTACGTCATAGATAATTGAATTTCGATTAAACAATACAAGTTTACGAGTTAAATTGGTTATGTCTTGTTAATGTTGATAGTATAAACCTCATCAGAAAAGCAGGGTCAGAACTGAACAGAGCACTTGCCATTGTTCAAGGGTCATGTGATCGAAATTATGGGACGTAGGTACCTTTGACAGGGAAATATTCAATTTAAGTGACAAGTCCTCTTTGAGCTCTGCACTGCAAGTATTCGGGTTCAAAGGACCTGACACGCTTGTCAGCTTTTTGAAACACAATATTAAATTCCGTTTGATACTAAACACCTAGAGATCGAAATACGTGTTCTGCAAATCCCCAGATTGTTCGGAATTCCGACTTTACAGATGAAATTACCATCGTTTCATCCACGCACACTTAAAAAACACACTGTAAAATCAATACAGGAATGTTTTTTTTCCTTTTCTCCACATCTGAAATGTTATAAACAAAATTTTATATTTATTTTATATACATTATTATATATTTTATTTGGGCAATCTCTTTAAACAAAAGAAATAAAAATTTTGTTTATCTATACTGTACAGTCCGGTCACTCAGAAGCCGTTCGGAGAAATGTAAACATTATAGTATGCGCAGTGGACACGGGATAGTTTTGGTGGAGGGGATAATTCGTGTGTTGACCACCACCACCACCACCACCATATTTTGAATGACTTAGAAAGGGCGGCAAATTGGTAACAGTCCCGGGCGGCAATATCTCTAGGTACGCCACTGAGTTAAACGCGATTGCTCGGAGCTATACGCGGCAATTTTGAAATATTAAATAAAGCGCGAGTGTGGGGGGGACGGGGTGCACAGACACCAGACGGTATATTCCCTATCTTGTAAGCATGAATTGATCATTCCCACCTCATAAACCAGGACTGATATCCCGTACAGGCGGCGGCAAGCGTAAAGGCTATGTCGGTAAAGTAGGATGCGACGCACGGGTTGGTAGGCTTACGTTGCTGCCATGATTTACAGTCTTCTTGGATATCTGCTTAATTCCTAGTTTTCCCCAGGGATTTCACGTTTACCGGGTTTCTAGCCACCCCTCGCTCTCTTCGGGATGAAGAAGTATTAATTTTTTTTACCACGACGGCCATCGGCATCCGGCAGAATCTAAGTGATTCTAATCTACGTTTATTTCCACATACAATCTGTGGAATTCCAGGATAATTTCCTTTAGTTATTCTAATGGCATGAAGACAGTTTCCATCTATCATCAGTTGGTAGGTAGCTGTTAAATTTATAATTGTCCAATCCGTTGTTTCATGTTTTATAACGATAAATAAATAACCGTCTATTGGTTGGTTTGCCTTTTGAGCTTTGGGAAGGAAATTAAATATTATAAGTTAAGTACCTGTCCGTACGGACCATCTATGGAGTATTTTGCAGTCCGTACTGATTACATAGCTAAGTACACAGCGGTTTTGAATTTATTTTTTTTTGTGTGACATACGCAAGCGGTAAAACTAAAATCAATTCGAATTTGTACGTTCTGTTTGAGTTGGAGGCAACGGCAACGCTTTGAAGTATAGTTCGCGTAGCGTGAACTGATTTTTTCCGGTCGTTAATTTGCGCCGGGCTCTCATGTAAATGCCGTTAATATTGAACTCGGCTGTAATTAAGTAAATTAAGCCCGAAGAAAGCATGCATGTGCACCGGTCATAAAGGGCCTCGAACGTGTAATTTTCGCCAGGCGATTACATCAATTATTTCCTTTTTTAGAACAATTTTAAAGCCACCCCTAATGTCTGCGATTTTTACCTATTTTCAACGGAAACTGCCGTCACATCGACCTAACGAGCCACCCTCCACAGACAAAGAACAAACGCATTTCCATACAATTACTCTATCACTGAAAAATATGTTTTCAACAACAAATTCGATACTGAAGGCTAGAAAATTTGTGGGTTTCCATGTCCAACTGTAAACCCAATAGAACCTCTCGTCTCTCGTTCAACTGCAGTTAGGACGCAATTAGGATTATAATGATAGGTATCTTAGGTAGAGATCTGCATTGTTCAACAACAGTGTTAATTCGAATTACGATGCATTGACTCAATTACTGCAATATTGTAGGTATATCTCCGTTTTGCATTAGTTGATTAATCAATTACCAGTAATCAACAGTGATTATCAGATAAGGCCGCGAGCACATATTCGGAACACTTCACGGTTTCCAAATACGGACTCCATTGTCAGATCGCTGAGGTATTATCATAAAGATTATAGTAAGACGAAAATAGCAGAATATGTAAGCGACCTGAGACATTCACCATCTCTTAATGTCACTACAAATAATTGTTGAGAACATATTTTTAAAATTTAAAAAAAGTAACATGTAACATTCTATCAACTGCAGCTTAGATAATGGAGTATAGTTAAGTGTTTATTACTATTCGCATTTCGGAATGGCGTTGGAAGTTAGTTCAATCACAAGGATCTATTTAGTGATGTGTGATATGCGTTCATGAAAAACGTGTAACGGACTGCAGAAGGTGCGTAATCTTTTATGAAAAAATTCACTCTACACCATGACGCCATAAAGCTAAAGTGAGTAACTATATCATCGTATATTACTTTCGGCTAGGTATCCGCCGCTGCGGTCATATTTTAAAACATTTCCCAAGGAAAAAATCTTTTATGGCGACGTTGAAAGCGGGGACGTGCTGTGCACGTTGGGGGTAAACTCTGGGGTGTGTTGGTGGTTATTTTTAGTCAGGGGTTCATATCCGCCGTGTTTACTTTAGCCTACCCAGGCGGGGAACTTATTTTAATTCATTGCCATCGTGCTCCATACGCTTGCGTTATGTCGCTAGATTTAATCATCATATATATATTTCCTCGCTCTATTATTTAATACAGCCCCTAAGGTATATTGATTTCGCCTGTAAAACACCAGATATCGTTTATGTGTGCACAAGAAATTGAAGAGAAAAATCTGATGTGGCCAGGCACATTGTCGTACTGCGTATGATAAAGTAAAAACTGGCGTTTGTTTTCTTTATTGTATGTTCACTATATTCCAATTATAGCGTTTTTCGGATTACAAGAGCAATTTGGTTATAGAGCGTTTTATAAAAACCTCACTTTTGTACAAAATGGCACTTAGAACCATATGGTTCTCAGGTGGCGATATGTTCGTCTGGTACGACTTAATAAGACCTCATTTTGTCAGAGAAAGAAGATATTACGAAACATAGAGCCTTAATAGGATATGAAAACTGGAAAATGTGTGTGTTGTAATTGCGTGGATTAAAGTGTTGATGATTGAACTATGAGGTTTGTTGTGTTGAAGTAAATGGAAGTGGTCGCGATGTAATTTTCAATTGTCCTGAGTAGTGGAAATTGCGAGAAAAGGTCGCCTCAAAGGGATGTAATTCATTTTAAATGAAACTAAATATGTTGTAATGAACGGTCGGAGTTCTTTGTTGTGGGAATTGTTGTTGTCCGGTTGTATCTCGTTTATGACGGAGCGTTGCAATTCCGAGCGGAAACGTGTGCCGCGGAAAGAAAAGAATTTTTAATCTTGTTAGAGGTAAACGGTTTCTTCCATTTTGCTCCAACGGCATTATCTAATTTATGTAAGAGTTGAGTATAACTAGAGCCTGCCAGCGCGCCCTCCCTTGTTTTCCGTTCTTTTGCTTTCGTCCGTTCAAAGGGCGAAAATTAAAAATACCCGTCGGAGATTTTGCCATCTTATGCCTAAATTAAAAGAAACATCGTCGCCCTTCCTCGCGCCTTATATTGTTAATTTTCACCAGGCCGGAACGATTCTCATTTTACGCATCCTGAATACCCGCCACAAAAAACAATTTATTTCTCCTATTGCTTCATTGCCGGCTATTGCTTAGCTCCCATCTTTCTCATTTCCACGCCATAAATCTACAGTCAAGTCACAAATTTATTCGTCTATGTACATATAGTTGATATACAATTTTTTTTTCTTATATAGTATATAGTACTGTATTTATTGACATGTATCAATTGTAGATGCCTAGTGACAACTTTCGAATACGAAATTCCCCAGAACTACTCGCAGAGTAAAAATAAAAAAAAAAAGTAACTGCCCAGTTTATTGCTTATTTCGCGTTTATAATACCAGGCCTTAATTGATTTTAAATGAAATAATCAATTTTATCTACGACTCACATATAATAAGTTCATTGCATACGTTTCTATGACTATATAATCCTCATCATTATACGAGCCAATGATTATAATGACGCTAGCGTTGTATAATAATGACAGTTCGTTCAAATAATGACCTCATTATTTAAACGAACTGTCATCATTATACAACGCTAGTGTCAAAGTCTGTCAAAACCTACGTGGATGACAGTTATTTGACAGTTCGCCTTGCCATCATTGACAAATACAACATTTAAAATATTTTGCATAAAATGGAATTTATGAGTCGTAAATAAAACATCGTATTTGACTCGCACCAGAGCCGGCCCTAAGCGGCAGGCAAGGTAGGCAACTGCCTACGGCGGCAAAGTTTAGGGGCGGCAAAACCAACTGCACTACAATAAAAAATACTCTAAAATATTGCCTCAATCTAGAAAATAAAGGAATAGTAAAATATAATCAAATACAATCGGAATTGACAGGCTTCAGGCCATTCCTATATTTTAAGATGCATAGCAGCCAATAATAGACATACTTAAATAAAATAGCTCATTAGCTTTTATAAAGAATTAGGATCAATTAGGAAAAATAATATGATCAATTAGGAAAAATAATATCAAACTGTGCTGTAGTGTAGTGATCCTATACAAAAATCAAAAGAGAAATATAAAATAGTCCTAACGATCCTTTTGAGTTTTTATGCGATATCGACAAACTTAAAGAAAATGTTATAAGTAAAAATGGTTTACTGGCACATTCCAAAGATATAGAACCCTCTTTAAAAATTGGCGATTACTCCATCTTAACGTTTTAGCATTTGCTGCCGAAATGGTAAGCTAGTTAATTTTTATTTGGGTAGACACATAATTTGACCGCCTATAAAAATAATATTAAAATGTGCTAGGTCTTTGATGATATTATTATTAAAATTAATTAAAAACTTATCAGTGATTAAAAAATTCCCCAGGAAATGCTTGCATCAATATCTCTGAAAATATTACTCTTAGCAGAACAAACTACACATCATATCAAAGATAAAATTTTGATGAAGATTTGGGTACATGATAAACAAAGAATTACTTATAATATTGAAAGATTTAGATTTGGGAAAATGTAAAGAAGGGAGATATTATGTCAAAAACGACAGAAGTTTACTGATGACAGATGACTTAACAGCGTAGATATTGAGATAATATTTCGATTCTGAAAACCCGTTTGTTAACCTTCTCCCAAATCTACATCTTTCAATATTTCTAAGTAATTCTTTTCATCTTTAATATGGTGTACATTTTGTTCTGCTAAGCTTAATACTTTCGGAGATATTTGATGCAAGTAGTTCATAACAAATTTCACTCAATTGATCGATCAATTGATCTGCTATTTTGTATGTAATTAATTAAGTATGTACAGGTGGGGCAAACTCGATGTTACTACAGGAGATCTCTGTAACTATAAGAGATATAAAAAAATGAGTAGGATCGTCTTTTTTTGAGAGGAACTCAATGGTGAAAACCAAAATTAGATGTCGTCTTTTGTTTTCGAGTATTATTATTATCCTATTAATCTAAGCAAATTGCACTGCGAGATATGCACTGTCAAATATTTGTACCGAAAATATGAGCATTTAATGTCGATTTAAAACATCGCACATCTGGACTAGCAAACACGTTGCAAGGTCTCGAACGCATCGGCTGGCCCGACAAAAACTTGTAGTTCTATGGCCTTAAAAATACTTTCTACGCCGATATTGAGCAGAGTATTTGAGGTAAACATATTAATGCCGCATGAATGCACCGGTGAAAAATACATTCTTATGCCTGCAAGAAATAGTTTTCGCGCTATAGAATTCTTAATGCGTTTTACTTTCGACAAGAAAATAATATCTTGGTACGTAGTGTTTAGGATGTTTGTTTTCGCTACATTACTAACGCGTCCTGCCAAAATATAATAAAAAATAATACACTCAAGGACTCATGATGCATGAATTTATTATTTGATAATAATTATTTCAATCATTTGCAGTTGGTTTGTTATAAAAGTAATTAATCAATCATCAGGGGGGGCGGCACTATCGAGATTTGACTACGGCGGCAAAAACGCTAGGGCCGGCCCTGCTCGCACATAACGGATATTAATCGCTCGCATGATTACACGCTCGCCATTAATATTCTTAATTATGTGCTCGTCAAATAATATACTATTATTAACCAACCAATATCTCCAGTCCTGGACTTGAGTGCTCTAAATCGACATTTTACACTCTACGCAAAGCCAAAATTTCAAATGTACCTAAACGTGTGATGTACTATAACATATCATGTGATAATTTGGCCATATGTTTTCGATGCAAATGTTAATACGAATGTTTTCCTCTTTGTAATCGATCCTGGGACATAATCTAATCACATCGACGCTTCTTATCTTTAAGAAAAAAGATCTATTTTTCATAACTATAACGAATAATAAAAAAATATTCTCAAAGGAGTTGCGAATGTGATTATAAATGCAGAACGACAAATGTCAGGATAAAATTAACGCGACCTCTTATCAAGATATATTATAATTTTCCCGGGTACTACAATGTAATGTTGGGATTTACAGGGATTAAGCAACCCTCCTCAACGCCAACCTAAACCATTAGTAAGCAGAAAGCGGACGAATAAGGTGTAAAAATAAAGTCGTTTCATTTTCAAGATTTGAATCTGCCGTATTGCTAGCTAGGTTCAATGAACGAAGTAGATTTTTGCTCTATACAACTGATTTTTAACATCACGTTGTCATGAATTGCATTTTTCTTCACCAGGTAGTCTATTTTAGTTTTTCTTTTTGGTCATCTGAGGTAAATTCGTGAAAATATCCACTCGTAGCAAAGCTTTTCTTTTGACAACATTGGAATTTATATCTTCCACTTCGGTGAGATTAACCGTAATTGCATTGTTCTACCTCAATGGATAGATATCGTTCCGAAAGTCCCCTAATAGGAAGTGAATGCCATTGTTATCTTTAATATCCTTGTCTACATCTGTTACAACGTTAACCGTTGGTGAATATAAAATGCGATGGAATTAGTTCTTTTCGGTCGGATCTTTCATTCCTCGCAGGAATTAAACTTGCTATCCCCTAGCAGTAAAAACGTCGCATTGCTTTGATAAGGATCCCTCATTTTTTCGAACAAAGACGTTCCAAAAACACTATTGACATTAATATTCGCAGCTCCTGTCGAAAAAATCATTATAGCGTTCATTATGGCGGCAAATAAAGATAAAACAAGGGCTGCCGTTTGCGTTAAAAAGCCAACAGCTATAAAAGCGAATGGCTAATTCTATCTAACTGGGGGACAAGGGGATTCCTCCCCCATAGCAAAGACAGCACCACCAGTGTACATCAAGGACATACTGGGTAATTAATAAACTTAATTTAACAGAAGGTTGACAGTACTTCCTTTAGGCTTACTTTTATTTTGGTAATTATAGAAGATTATTTTTATACTTAATACCACTTCAAAAGCGAATTCCGGTAGTCAATTAAGATCAGTGCTAATTTAAGGCTTTTCTTCTTAACGCTGTATACTCGCCACATCATACTTCCTTAGGGTGATCGCCCACGGTGGTGGCGTGACAAAAGTGTAGCATGCAATTGTCTTAAGGCTGGTTTTAACCGGGAACATAAAATCTTATCTTAAGTGGATGTATTCTAATTTTACAGCGGTTTATTAGGGTGCAAACTCACGAAGTAATTTGATAAAGTCCAGCTTTTTTAACTATCAACCTCCTTAAACTTGATGACTAAACAAAATCAGGACTATAATGAACGATATTTACAAAAAGTGAACGTCGGAAACTCTTTTAAGTATTTTTGAGAACAAAAAATATTTGCTTATACTGAATTTGCACTTCTTATAGACTACAAGTCTATAGTTTGCTACTGCGTTACTAACACAGCTGCAAACAAACTAAAATCAGTCACAATTTCAATTGTTAATTTTGCGTCTTATAATACTGTTCTTGTTGCATCTTCTTTATACATTATTATTATTATTATTATTACTATTGTTTATGAAGAATTATGGCCTAAATAATCCATGATATGTTATAGCACGCCACACGTTTACATTTTTGAAATGTTGGCTTGGTTTAGACTCTAGAGTGTAAAACGTGGATTTACATAGCTCTAGTAAGGACAATGCTGTGAAGAAACAATTTCATTTGTTGACAAGGTGCTTTCATCAAAGAATACATAAATTAATGAAAATTTACGTTATTTAACATTTCGTTACCAATCTCAAAACAGAAATCCAAACGTTTGGCATCATCAATGCTATTTTTCGAAGGGATAATTTTGGAATTTCTTGAACCGAATGGAATGGTGTTAGAGAAGCAGCGTCTCCCTCATTCGGTTCACTTCTGCTTCTTTGTGATTAATAACGAACCCGCTTCCAAAAAAGTGGTTATTTTTCAAGACTGAACAGTGAAACGTTAAGCGCCGCATCTTTGTGCGTAATTGGTCTTGCAAGCATGAATATTCTTCTAACTGTTGCATTCCTCTTCTAAGTTGCGCCAGATGGTATTAGAAAGAAGACGGCACTGCTGTGTGTTGCGGTAAGTGGCGTTCTATGTAGACTTTTTTCATTCGGTACAAGAGGGAGGTATAAATATCGTCTGGAGAGCGGAAACAAAAAGGGTTCGGCGATAAACAGAGAAGCAGCGTTACATTCGGTGTAAAGCAGAGCCTGTCCATCCGACGCGACGGCATAAAGAAGAGAAGTGCGGAGTTCGGCCTGTATTCTGTATTCTGTATCGGTATAAGGGTGGCCGCGTCTGCGGGCTTCGGCCGCCCCCCACTTCTTGTTTATGTTTACCAGTCCGCGTATCCGCGATACAACGACGATACAGCGTCGGGACGGCGAAGCGTGCGGACGCACGGACCGCACACCGCGCGCTGTCTTTAATTCCGTTCTCTCAGGTATCAATATAGTTCGTTATCAGTTGATAAGAGTCGCGGGGGCGTCGCTAGATCTCGTGACGTCACGGGAGGCGTCGTCTTGCGCCCAATGCGTCGCCGGCGGGGTGTGGCGAAAGGTCACTTTAATCTTTTTATGCCATTCAAATCCAGTGGGTGGCTCTCTCCTTCGGAATCCTGCGCCGCACAAGGTTCTCCTATTACGGGCATGCATCGATGAGGCGAGTCTCAGTCTCATATTTCATCTCATTCACGAACAACGGAACGAACAACGGGCACCGCGCAAAGTCCGGAACAAGCGCCGCGCCGTGCCGTGCTTTCGCTCATCCCCGTTCCGAGGATCGCAAAATCTCGAACCGGAACCGTACTGCTTCCGTGTAAATTATTATCGACGTTATAGTTAAAGACGCTACTATAATATATATACCTACATCATTCTCCCTACGTTGATACCTGAATTTGAGAAATTTTTATAAACATTTTATATGGATTTCATTGATAATGGCCACGTTTCTCTACCATAGTTTGGAACATTATTAGGTCGCACGATTTGCGATTTCTGGGATTATCGGATCATCTAATGAAATTTAAATAAAACTAGATCGCACACTATAGCTTTAGTAATATTCCGGCGCATCCACCAAAATGGCGATTCTACAGTTATTGCCATATAAAAGGCTTTTATTCAATAAAACCGATACATAATGACAGGATCTAAATCTGTATACTATCATTTTTAAACTATGCCCAAAATAACAAAGCGAATAATTAGTACTAATAGCAAATTATGTATATGCATCTGCAATTTATATCCGATATTGGTAGATATTGTTTAATATTAACCCCAATGAAAAGTTCTCAATCAACCTTAATAGAAATCTAAAATGTTAACAATTTATTCTGTGTACAAATTGCTCTTTACTTAATAAATAAATTAAATACCAGAGTTGATACAGGCAATGAAGCGTAAATCTGCGTAGATCATATTTCCATTGTCGAAGTCATTTGCAAAATTTAGAATCTCGTTATCTCAGTAATTCGTTCCAGCTCTTCGCCAATTTATCCACTCTTGTCGGTGTACTAATAAATTATTCACTTGCAATTACTCCGTATATGTGTTTGCCCCGACGGAGTTATTTATAGAACATAAATCCACCAACTTAAGGAGCTTCTTAACAACAGGACAGCTGTCCCGTTGTTTACGATGTCTATTACTCGTTCCTTCGTACGCCATTTTCAATAAATATTCTAAACGTTCCGAGGTTATATAAACAAACTATGTATACAGGATGTCTCCGAAAGAGAATCATGATCTTGTAACCAACCTGAAGTGATATAGATCCACATTTTACACTCTCTAGCCAAAGGCAACATGTATTACCAATTCCGTGTTTAAGACCAATTTCGTTTCATGCATGCCTGACTAGTTATTGCTCTCGTAGTTAGAAATATTCGATTATCACCACTTTATTATTGTATTCTAAGGCATAGTCTTTCGTGGTCTAGGTTCATGAAAATTGAAGAAATTCTAAACACTATAATCCTCGTAAATAACAATTGTATGCATATTTAAATGCCCTGAGTATCAGTAGCAGCAATTTGATTTATATTTTGGACACGTTAGAAATTTGAGTGGTTACTGGAATAATAATTGCACAACAACAACGGACATATTATTACGTTATGGCAATGAGTATAAATTAATTATTTTCATTTATGGCGAAGTACATGCCGTGTTTCGTCGGCCGTGTTTGTGCTAATTATCCCTACTAAATATTAACAGGTCGGTGAACGGGCATTCGTTCAATGTTTGATGCGTTTGTAATTGAACAGGAAGTCAAGATACGTATTGCAATCGGATGCGATACAATTTATTTAACAATTCAGGGATTGCAGATACCCACTGCAGATATGTATGTATGTATTTGTATACATAGTATACAACGGGGCCGAGAATATCGCATTTTCGCACGCATATTTCATCATAAAAGCGTCGTTGTTCCAAATCAGTCGTTTATCAAACGCATCATATAATAGCAAATGTGTCGCTGCGAAAAAATGAAAACAGATTATTGAAAGATTCGGGGGCTTATTTTTCGATAAATCATACAGTGAAACCCGCAAGCTTATCCCAATACCCAAACAATGCAATTTATTATCATCAGCGTGTCGAACGTTAGTAAAAAGACCGCAAATAAATCACTAAATTGTCTAAATGGACGAAACATTTTATTTTTGTTCGCGGTAGGAATTATTTTTTAAATGTGAATTTAGCCGGGATACAAACCTTTTCGGAGAGGAAACGGGAGCGCATTAAAGGAAGCCTTTTCTCTGCGCATTTTCTATCGATTTATTCAAGTTGCCTGCGCGGCGCTTCAGCTTCGCGTCGGTAGGTGTCGCTGCCTTGGGACGAAGCGCTAAAATTGGATAATAAAACGCATTTATATGTTGGTCTGGTACCTGCCGTAACTAAAATGAAAAGTAATTGATTCCTCTGATTGTAATTTCGATGTTCAAAATGTCGTGGGGTTTTTCAATAACGAGCTTTCGAATTTGTTTTTTTTTTACACCCGAGTCCTTTGTTCTATTATTAGGATTCGCTAATAGTAGCGAGTAACCTAATATATTTTAATTCCCATTCGGGCACCTGCGAAAAAAGAAAATTAAAAATTTAATGTTTTGCGAATTTACATTTCATTCTTCCCGGCGCTACGGTTAGTTTCGAGTTAATTAACTCTTTAATGGAAGTCCGTCTCTGTTAAATTTTTATATTTGTAATTCAAATGCAATGCGCCGGCTTCATGTTCCATTTCGAAGATCTTGTCTCTGCGAAATAATATTCGTAAGTAGTACTTTTAACAATCCACTTTCTCGCTGGTCCCAGCCTCGGCCGCTAGATGGCGATGGTGCCACATCTCCAATTAACTTTTAAAACGAAGAACCGTTTCAAATTGGCCAGCTTCAGTACTATGTACTTACCCATACTATGATCATTTTGTAATTACCACTGCTCAACCAGCGATAGGGTCAAGCCATGACTGCTGCTCGTCACCTCAAGCAATGCTTTGTGGAAATGACATTCCATGATTGGTAACAGCCATGTGGCTAGTTGCTACACCGGATCAAATTCCAGTTCTAAAGCCCAGAGCATTATGCTGTTACGTACGTCATAAACGACAGTACAATACAAGTGCACATAAAGAATAAGGATAATAACTGTTTACTTAATGAAGACTGCCCGAATACTACTTTCAGTGGTCTTCTAAATAAATCTTTACGCCCTATTCAACCCATTAACGGTGCTATGACCACGACAGCTAACGTAATTGATTAAAACCGGCTGATGGCCATTCACGCCTACAATACCCATACGTTCTTTTTTTGTTGGATAATAGAACACCATTAACATCTCTAATCAATTTTAATTAACTTTTATGACATCGTTATTTTTCTGTCGGTCTCCTAAGCAAACCTTTTTGACATGCCCAGGGAGCCTGATGATAATTACCACACAATTACATACACCGCCTATTTTTGGGCGCGACTTCCTGAATTGAATGTCAGCCGGCGTTGCTATCCAAACATTAATAATTATGAGATTGGATTTGACGTGGTTATTGTGGAGGCGGCAAACATACGTTTATGTAATTACGTAGTGTTAACTATTTGCAAATTGAAATTAGTTTTCGCCATCAAGTAATTTGCGAAACCTGTAACCTTTTAAATAATAATAATAATAATGTAATGATTCATGAAAATTTTACGATAAGAACAAAAAAATACCGCTCGAACGGTTTGTCAACTGGCTTCGGCCATTTCATTTCAACATCAAGTATAGCATGCGGAATATTCAAATGTCCAGATAAAGCGACTGCGGGCCAAATATGGCGCATGCAAAAAAGGAGAAGTCGTCGTTTTAGTTTTAATACGCCGTTTGATATATAGTTTTTTTTTCTTCTGCCCTCGAACCGGGCCTGCTATCGCGGCCCAAATCTCTGCTGCATTGAAGTTAAAAGAATTAAATGAATATCTGCGCATATAATTTCGTTTGAAATTAATAATTCTGCCGTCTGCACCGGAAATGAGTCGCATTTGTAACCGGGGCGGCACGAAATCTCTTTCGATGTGGGCAAAATACCAGAGGTCCGACGAGGTGCAAATGCCGTGGGTACCATTTACCCTACTGACGTTACAATTTAAGCGTCACTCATTTATAAATTTATCGGTGAATATTCACTTCGTATGCTAGTACGTTCTACAAAACAACAAAACATATCGTGTTTAAAGCCTGTTAAACTTTTAATAGCGAATTAATAAATAAAAGCAAGGTTTCTCCGTAAAGGTCCATGAAAGAGTTATCTAGCGGGTTGGTGTAAAATATTCTTCTAAAAATCTGCTCCTGTGTAGTTGAGTGCAATTTCAATAAAGAAGAGGGCGTTGTGTGAGCATCCAGCTTCCAGCTGGCATGTATAAATAAATTTGATGTAAATTCACGTCGGCCCGGAGGCAGAACAGCACAATGGTCGAGAAATGTTTAAAAATGTTAAAAATGGACAAGGCAAGGGAAGGCCAGGCAAGGCAAGGCACGTCTGGCTTTCATACATCCGTTTCCGGCAGCCGCAACCCGAGAAAACTCCTCAACGCCAAGTTGATCATAACCCAGGTTTACAAAGCAACTACATAAATAAGTCAAATGTGCAAGCAGCGCTCGAGATACGCCTCTCATAGCGAACGGTTTCTGGAAGATTCGTCGCCGTCGCCGTCGCCGTCGCGTGGTTTCGCCGCAATAGAAATTCGCTCATTATTCCGGTCCGTACGCCGACCGTACCGCGAAATTGCAACAATTCCGCCAATTATGGATACCCAGAAATCTGTTGGCTAACGTTTGACTCCCGGATATTGCCTGATACTTTATATATCCCGGCCCTGCGCTGCTACCAATATCTCTATCGCTATCGCTATCACTAACGCCACAAAGAAACTTTTCTACCATCCGCGCTTTTAATCAACCTCGCTTCTCTACCGTGACGACTGAAACATAAAATAATCAAACTCGTCTTGTCTCGCGTTGTGTGAAGAACAGGGTGTTCTACAGGGTCCGTATTTTGATATCAGTGTAATCTTAATATTAAGGCTCCCGTCTCAATTCAAATAGCGAACTGTAGCAAACTTCTCTCCAAAGCTTCGAATTTAAAAAAATCACCAGGTGTAGATGGCGCTACCATAAACAAGTCAGTTTTTATTTCGTAGCAGATCTGAAAAAAGTCTTCAGAGTTCAATTGATAAGCACCAGATTGCAAGAATTTGTTTTTTCAATATTTTTTGTGTCTTGATCTGTTTACTTGCTTGTTTGCTCAAGATGCTACAATGAAAACAATGCAAACGAGATTATTATAAATAATTATTACTTTTTCTATATTGTTCTAACTATATTGTGTTTGTTTTAGGTGAGTTCATGCAGTCGATGTCTTTGTAGTGGTGAGTATAAAATAAGTTTTATATTTGGTCGATGTGTGCTTCGGAAGTCAAACCGGTAATTGGGTTATGCGATATGTCCGTTTGTCACTATACCTTAAGCGGAAATATGACCACCGACAGGTATCTGGAATTGGTGTGGCGCAGGCGTACGCCCCCCACCAAACGCATGTATAATTGTAACAATGAGCTCTAACCGCATAGCCCTAGGCAAACTTCTGGGAGCAGAGCAGGGAGGCAGATTCCAGCCTGCGATCAAAATATCACAGCTGTTACGGCCGAGCGCGGCTCTCTGGCGAAATACCGCCGCAACACACACGGATTATTTGTTAGATCTGTGAGAGACTGGCCGCTTGCAGTTGCATAATTAATATACAAAACAGAAACAGCCAGCGTTCATCCGAAAAATATATATACCTAACGTTCACACATAACTGACAGAATATACATCACAACAATAATAAACAAAGAAATAGGTTATTTTTATGCTATAATGGTAGACATTTTCTACAAAAGTGAGGTTCTTTATGAAACGCAACCTCCATGTTATGCATCCGATTGAAAACTATTAAATAACTATGGAATCGATGAAATTTGCATAGCGAATTAATTAAAATTTGACGGGGGGTGGCGCCGCAGAGCGCGGGGGTGGCGATTCGGTTGTAAACGTATCGAGCCGACGCAGCGGCAAAACAAAAGTTTGTATCGTGATAAGGCAGCATAAAACGTATTTACAAGCAAAAATTATTCATTCCATTCTCTGCTGTGCGGCACACAATAGCAATTGAATTTATTGTATTGTTGCCGTACGGACCCTTGATAATATATTTATGTCGCATAATCAAGTGTTAAAGGGATTTTATTTCAAAGGGAAATAATGCCCTCGGAGCTTTTGATTTACCGCTCAATTGGCGCCAGTAAATATCCCTGCGAAGGCTACGATTCACTCGCCTTAATTTATGTTCACAACCATTGCTACCGCTGTTATTAGCGGTATATTGTCACGAATTTATTACCTCAAAATCATAAGATAGCACCAACATCATTATCACCACGCGGTTAAACCTGGAGCTCATTCATATCCACCATAATGTTTCTTTTTTGTTTTAATCCATATAAAAATGTAAATATGTCGTTTCTTTTTCACGTGCGAACAGTTCAAATATACAATAGCAGTGGGTTTTCTTGTGCTATATCATTTCAGCGTCGACGCAGGGGCTGAAATCACCTCCTTTGTGCGAGACCGTATTCTTTTATTTCGATGTAAGAGAACATTTAATTAAAAAAATAAGCACTATTGGCGACAGATACGCATCTTTATAACCAAAAAGGTACACGGAGAGCTACTATTAAAGTGTCGTTAAATAATAATCTGATTCTCCCCTCAGAACCGACACGGGTCACGTTTATTTTGGGGGTTTGTTGCCTGCTCTCGGAGTGTATTAAATTTTGATTAAGTGTGAAAAATAGATGTCGCTGCTACGCACGCCATATCGCGATGAATGCCCAATTAGGAATATTTCACAACAAATCCCTTAGAATCTTCGATAGTAGCGAGCATGTAGACATGATGGTCATTTACGGAGAATCCTCATATTGTGGTTACATTCATTACTCCTCCAAATTATAACCACCCATTTCGTATAATATACACGAAAATTAACGCTTTTTCATCGTCATGGTAAATTTTTGGAAAATGCTAAACGCGCTCACAACTTACCGTCGCTTATTTATGCATTTGGATGTCATTTGTAAGGCAGAGTTGTCATAATATAACTGTGTTTTGATGTGTCGTATCGAGTTAGTGTCTCTTGGGTGTTAAGTAATCGTATGGGCTGCGAAACTAAAAGTAGTGGATAGAGGAGTTGCGGATAATGTAAATAAGATACGCAGTGACTGGCGGGTAGGAGAATATTTGCCAACAGCACGTTTGGCAAATTTATACTGAAGCGTTCGCGGCGGCTAAAAGCGGCGAGACGCTAAAATGAATGAGGCGGGAGGGTCGAAAACCGGGAGGCCCGTATTTCTATCATGCTCTAAGCAATAATAAACAGCTGGTCTTTTTAATTACAAGAGAAGAAGAAAAGTGCACGTAATGAAACGGTAGACAGTCTGGCAGACGGATGTCTACCGGAAAGATGGATTGCCATGTTGCTTATTGTCTAAATACCAAACTTTCGTTGACGTTAACTCTTTAAATTCAAGTTGAAAAACACGAAACCCTTTGTTATCTTGTTTACCGCGCGCTCGCGCCTCCTTTTTTCCCTTAATTAAATTTATGGTGTCCCATCGTCAATAAAACATAACGAAAATATTCCAGCCGCAATGTCGCAACAACGGCGCACAACCGCATTCCTTAATTACATTAATTAGCACTACACGGGCACTATCGCAGGGAACATCTAAGCGCTAGAATTTCAATGCCAACCCGAGCGGACTCTTAACCTATTACAATAATTACCAACGTACGCCAGTTAAAAATGTTATTATACTTTTTTTTATACTTATAGTAGTTTCGGTACTCTGCCTGCAAATAAACTCAGATGAATTGGTTGTGCCAGTCCTGTTGCATGGCCATGTAGATCACCAGATCATACCCCTCGCAAAGAAAAACATACTCGGTTTTGTCTCCTACTACAACTGTTAGTTTCGAACTCAAGGAACCTTACGTAAATTATGGGCTTGGCATTAAGCGATTAATGTGAAATTAATAAGGTTTGTTAGGAAAGTTACAGTAGGGAATGCAACAGCATTAAAAGTTTAACATGGAGTTGATTGATTGCGCCGCTGCGCAGGTTTCAGGTATCTAGTCAGGATGTGAACATTTAAAATTCACATATTTAGTTCCTTGTATCAGTATGCAAGCTTTAAGTCTGTGAAGCTTTAATTGTAGAAAATAAATCATATATAACGGTTACTAGAAAGTTGCACTGCAACTTACATATTTCGGTATTGTGCTGATCGATCGAAACAATTATTACATACAGGTTGTCCCAAAAGTCACGTCAATCAAAAAAGAAAATCTATATTTGTTTAGCCTATTTATGAAAATATTCATATATTCGTATTTATATATTTGTATTACCTACTCGTGATTTTTTGCAGTTTGAGCCGACTTCGCATTAAAAATGTGTAATTTAAAAGTTCTCCCGCACCAAGACACCAGCTTGTTAATTAACATTGTACAAAGTGATTAAAATTAAATCCAGCTGAAGCAATGCTTATTGTTCGAAGTACACACGGCATAAAATCCTTTGAAGTGTTGAATTTAATGAAAATACGCCTCATATGTAAGGGTGTGAAGCGAACAACAGTATATTTAATCCTGACAAACGAAAAACAAGGTGTTGCTCTTTTGCGGAAAATAGCATATATATATATATATATATATATATATATATATATATATATATATATATATATATATATATATATATATATATATATATATATATATATATATGATCGATTAAAATTATATTTAGAGACACGTCTAGTCCTATATTAAGTATTTTGATTTGGCGTGTTTTTTCTCACCATTTCACATGCGAAAAAGTGGCTTCTTAATTCTTTATGGAAAAAATGAAGAGGCCTTTTCGGGCGCGCGGAGCGCGCCCGATCCTCTATTTGAACAATTCTACGTTGCGTGAGTTTTTGAAATCGACGCAAAACGGCCTCTAGGGCGTTTTTGCTTCAAAAATTTCCAAAAAGCGAGCGATTTTGGTAAACGCGCCTCAACATTCCAACGGCCATTTATTACGCGTCGTCATGGTTGCAAGCTAGAAACGTCAAAAGTGCAGACATAACCTCATCATAACCTCAAACCTATTTACATTGCAGTAGGTATCTACAGAGCTAAGCAATTTGTTACGTCCTCACAAGTATGATTTGAAAAACCTATAACCATGTTGTTCGTATAAAAATATGTAATAATTTGCGTTAGTTTTTGTTACGTACGAATGCGTACTTAATACCTACCTATACCTACGCATAATTGGAAATATATGGTAAAATTTGACAAACTGCGAATATTACCGCGCAGCAGCTAACTTACTACGAAAACACAGTAAGTAAATTAATAGAGATGATTAGCGTTTCGACTTTCGTTTAGTAGGGCCCCTTACTTACCCTCTAATTGATTACAGTTTGAGAGGTAGTTCTTAGATGGCACCAGTACACCAGTCGGGTCGGGTCTGCGCACAGCGCCAATATCAAGAACCATCACCTAACGCTAACCTAACGTTCTAACCTAATCTAATATTTTGATGGTGAGATTTGATGGTCCCAATCCCAAACAACCGCACCCATAGCATAAGGTGAATTTATTGCAGATTATTTACACATTTACTTATTTATTAATAATTTCAGGATGTAAACAAATTGTCGTACGTAATTTATACGTATTTAGCCCCACATACAATAGATCTTCCAGGTCAAAGTATATCGAAAGACATAGAACATAGATGCCATATAACTCAGTCTACCATACCAGAGCCCCTACAACTACAAGAAAGCCGAAGTTAAAGTAGTGTGCGAATTGACAGAGCGCAAGAGAGAAGCCTAGAACGTGAACATCAGCTCATTATGCCAGAAATGGGGCTGACTCGAAAGAAAATAAACAAGAAATTTTCCTCTAATCAAACTAATCAAACATTTAGTACAAGAATTTGAAGGAATGAAACTATTTATTGTTATTTTAAAGTTACATTAATTATTATATTTTTAGTTGAATTTCTTTTAATTCGATTTTTGCACAGGTAACATATACGATGTGATAAATAGCCTGAGGAACAAGGAATCTAATTTTGGGTTAAAGAAAGTTATCTGTTACTTCGAACAAAACAGATTTGTATATATCAGAACAAATGGGAGGAATATCAACATTGGTGATTCGGAAGGGTTATTGAAGTAGACTTATCGCAATATCGCATTGGTCTATCGTAACTCTCGGTCACCCGTAATGTTATTGTCAATTTCATATACATACGCGCATCAATCATATTACAATGAATACAATTTCGAATCAAGGTCTGTATTGCTGTAACCATAAATGAGGACAAACTTTGGATTTAGTTAAAATCTATTTATTTCAACACGTTTTTGCACAGCTAAATGTGGCATTTTCTACGGCTAAAAGGTGGGATTCTACGTATGTGTAAATTGACAAAACGTTTTCTCCGGGGCGATTATGGAAAAAGATTCTATTCAAATTAACAGTTACAAGTTACGAAGAAATATTTAAATTTGTAAATAATCCATTTTTTACTTATTGTTTTCTGTAATATATACACATGTATACAACAATGATGTGCAATGTTCTACAAATATATATTATATGCACAGTCTCTGTAAAGGAACTAATTTAATATTTAGCCTCAATCATGTTTTAGTTTCTTAATTATCATTGCTTATTAGTTATTTAAAAATACTAATGCTATTATACATGTATTACATATTCTGCAATATATGTACAATGTTATTAATCTACAATACCAATCTGTATAAGTAGTGACCAACCAAGCAGTAGAGTGTATAAAATGAACTTTTTGGAAAATCAAAGTTTTAAGTTGATTTATGTTATCTCTATGGACCCACATATAACATCAACAAGATTAACCCAATTAAGAAAAAAATAGGTCTCCCACAAGAGGCCTAATATTTATAATTTTTTTCAATTGTTTGTTGTAGTTAGGTAAAAGTTTTTTTTTAAGTTGAAAATTTTCAACTATAGTTTGTGAAATAATAGTATATAAATATTACTTTACTGCAAGTTTTAGATTTCCTGCGCTTGGCATAAAATTGAGTAAATTTAACAATTGAACCTTTTTTGTATTCCACGTAATGGAATAACTGGGAACAAAATATAACAATTGTTTTTTTTTTCAAGTGACAAACATCTTTAATAAAATCTAAAATCTTTTCCATTAAAGCCTTCTATATAAGAGTGGATTGTAGTTGCTGGGCCAACAGCATGCCATTATATGAAAAATAATTTAGTGTTTAATTTGACAAATAGACAATTATACAAAAATACATTATATAATTTGATAAAAAGGTCTCTGCGGACCCACGTACCACGTATACCACCAACAAATTTTGACCAATTGAAAGCAATCTGAGTCGTCCACAAGTGGTCTAAAATATTTTTACATTATTATTAAGATCATGTTTACCACTTGAAAAAAAAAACAATTGTTAGATTTGTCATCGTAATTTGCATTGATTATATAATCAAATAATTATGAAAGTAAGCTAAATTTGTTAAAATTACTAAATTTTATGCAATTTAAGTACGTTGCATTAGAATACCTACTATATTTTTATACTTTTGTTTCACACCATACGTATTGTTAAAATTATTCAACTTGAAAAGAAAACGCAACAAAAAAAAAATCAAATTTATTGCGACAAATTATAAATTTTGTTTTCAATTGCAGGAGACTAATTTTTTTTTAATTGAACCATTTTTGTTTTATATATGAGTCCATAGAAACAACTTTATAGGTAACAACTTCAAAGTTTGGTTTTGGAAAAAAGTATTTTTTAAAGGCTGTAGTCGTAGTGTATATGCGGTCTATCGATTCCTGCGATGTACCGATTCACTGATCTACCCAATAGGCGGTCTATAGGTCCACTAGTATAGATTAAATATGATAAGGATGGGCGGTAGTTGTCAGTTATAATGAAAATATGTAAATGCATGCGTAGTTGTGTAATAAGCGTCGTAATCAGAAGGAATTGTGAATCGTAGGAGAGAGAGGGCGCCGGGCGATGGGTTAAAGAATGAGGAGGAAGCCGTTGGTAATCAGGGTGTCCGATAAAGCTGCCTAATCCCGGAGCCAGTGGTGCGTTATGATGCGCTGAAGCCATGTTTATTACAATATAAAACACAAAGAAAAGCGGCCGCAGGCTTACCACTCTCTTTATTAAAGCCGGCATCACCGACCGCCGCGCGGCCGGGTCACCAATATTGATATTTCGCCGCACGCAGTTATCAAGGATCAATATATGTAAATTGGGCATCGCTATCCTTAAGACCTATTTATTTTTATTGGTCTCCCTCTATTCCAAACAGATTACCTCTAACCGAGAATAACGTAATGATTCCGGACATTAGGACCGCCATAACGGCCCATCTCTTACCATAATCATACCCACTAGATCTTAATCACAACTACTGCTATTGCGTACTCACGTCAACCTAACCTAGAGATGATATTCACTTCAAACTAGCACGCGTTCACATTCAATTTTATGTTTTGATTTTAGGCGTTCGAAGTGAACAGAAACATAGTGCGATATAAACATTAAACGTAGAGCGATGAGTCGTGTGCGGATTCGGGCCCGAGAAATGGGAAATGTTGGTACCAGGTAAAATGAGTTGTGCCGTTCGGTGTGCCCGGAGGAATAAATTCAATCTGTAAAATTCTAAACTTTATATAGATTCTGTCCGTTGTTGAAATTAAGAAACAATGCACCCGACTCGGTTGATATTCAAAACAGCAGAAGAGCGTCTTGTACGGGCCAGATTAGCCGGGAAGAAGTTGTGATAAGTGAGATAGGTTTATTCGTATCCGGGCATGATTTCCCCAAGGAACACACGTGTACATGTATCGTTATTTGGCTTCGCCTCCCTGTTCCCCGTCCTTAATTCGACTACCGGAGCCATTTACGAGCTCTAAACATCTTTATATCGCTTTGTCAAAACCGGGAGCGTTTTTCAAAATTCAACCGCGCCGCCTGAGCGCGCCCTCCGTTATTGCCCAATTTTTTTGACGGCGCGGCGCGGTTTAATTTATTGGACACATAACACACGTATCGCGTCTGCGAAGAGATAATACGCTTACGTTTAGACACACGCCGGCTCCGACCGCCCGCGCCCTCCACGTAATATTACGCCCTGTGCCCGAATACATCTGGGAAACATGACATTCCGTGAACATATTTTTTTATTGCGTTTTATATCGCACGCCCTTCCGCAGACTAGATTCGCAAAACTGAACGCTTCATATTCCACCGTGGCATCGATCGCACTCTGATTCCTCATTTTATTTTAACGCCCATCAAACAACAAATGCCACAAGGTTATGCCGTGCATCAAAATTCGTAATTACTAACGTTTCCCGAACCACCTTATTTACTTCCCCCGTCCGGCCGTTTGTAGGGCAAGCAACAACTTTTGCCCAGAAGATGCAAGAATGTGTTATTGAAAATAGTAAAACTTTACTTTGAAATGTTGGTAGTATGTTAACTCGGTATTAACAGTAAATTTATTTGTGTGATTCTTATTTTTCATGAGAAACTCATACTAAGAAAGTGATTATTTTGAGTTAAAACTGTACTCTTTGAACATGTGGTGGGCTGGTATACAGTTTGATTATTGCTGTGTAAAATTATTCACGTTTATAGTATGAAACAACTACAGACATTATAAGACAGTTATTATGACATTTTATCATTATATAAGCAAGAACATAATAGTAGAAGATAATGGTAGCAGATAATGGAGTAACAAAGTAAGTCATTTATTTTAAAGAAAAATCTCAATGTATTTCCAATCTTGAAATTGGTGACTAACTAATATTGCGAAGGATTGGATTAGGAAGTAACAATTTTTCCTTGTTAAGTTCGAAAATAAATGAAGTTTTAGTTCGTGTAACATAGTTTGTATGTTAATTTACAGCGGCCCTCGGCGGGAAACGGCGCCTTATAAGATGAACAAATTGACGTTCGAGAAAAACAAAATAAGAAACTTAACATTCGGGTTTATGTCTAGCAGCCCTGCAACTCTCCAGCTTACTTAAAGTTTTAAATTAAAATTAATTAAACAAGGGCAATTTTGAGGCCCCGCTAGAATATTTGTGAATGCGATTAGATTGCTTTCAGCAGATACATGCTATATGAATGTACCGAGGTGGAATTTCATTTGTTTTTCTGTGACGCGATGTTTCACAATAACACGTTTTGTTGATTTGAGGTGAAAAAGTACAAAATGTAATCTCCATTAGCACCGAAAATATTTTTTTTATGAATAGCTTCCGTTCATTTATATTTACCGCGTTTTTAAAAGATGTTTTTGTAACTTTGGAAATACACTCCGACACGGTCCGAATTTTACGAATTTAATTAGAATGATACAGAAGTTTCTTCATTGCGAAAATAACCGCGAGCAGTGTTTACGGCAGCATTGTGTTTGGGGATGAATAATTTAGATACGTTAAAATATTTCCAGAAACTATTTTGCATATTTTATAAAACTTGTAGACGCTCTGATAAATTCTATAATTAAAAAAAATAAAGTTTCTAAAATTAAATTTTAAAACGTTCCGCCGGCACCTCACCTCACTCCACCTTACCTTACCTTACCTTACCTTACGTCACTCTTACCAAGCACCTATGTTACGGATCATGCGGCTTTGGAAAATGACCCCCCCCCCAGAATCAAATATTATTTTGTTTAATCGTATTCCAAAAGAAAAAAAATATATGTCATTACAACGCGGTGGGATAAAATCCATGGGCCACGTCAGTTGTGCAGACCTGAGGTCGTTCTGTTATCTCATCACGTTCTCATCTGAAATATGGACATCTGAACTTTTGCGCTAGCGGAAACGGTACAATCTGTATATAGTAATTTGAATCTATACTGGGACGCAATCGTGTCATAAATTCAGCAGTAAAATAATAATACGGGACCGTGGTACGCGGACGAATTGCTTCCCTGTGCCGTTCTAAGTAATTCGCCCCGGATATTAATGCGAGATAACACGGTTTTAGTTTTATTAATTTCACTTTATTGTCCCAAATATAAACTCGGTTCCGTAATGGGCTGGTACGATCTTGCGCCTTTACAACTATTTTCGACATTATTAAGGGTTTATGAACCATGTGGGTCTAACAGAATTGTTCTCCAAGGTGAATTTCAGCTCAGTTCGCTAACGCTCAGTCCTAAGACCATCTGCACCCTAGCACATTAACCAAACCTATACTAACTCCCATCAGTACTCATTCATATACAGGTTGTTGTAAAATAAGGATAAAATATTTATATGGTACAATCAAAGAAAGAAAGGTTAGAAATAGCGTAGAGGTCTTGTGGAGTAGTTTAAATATTTCTTACTACAGGAAAGAATAAATTTAGTTACTCTATGAATTCAAATCTGCATATACCAGATAATTATACATCCCTTGCTCGTTTCCCTTCATAATAATAAGCAATTTGTGCCGTTAGGGTACAATACTATTATTTAAAACGTTATAGGTTTCGAAAATGTGTTCCTCTATTATTTTAGCAGTGTATAATTTTATAAAATAAAACAACTAAAAAAAAGACGTCACAACATATAAACTATATTTTGTAAAAAGGAATTTGAAAATGTATAAAAATAAAATCTAGTATTTTAATGATTTTAATATATATTCTGGTGGGGTGCTGGGATAGATTTTTAAGATGAAGGTTTATGCCACGAAAACAATTTGGCGGTATTAAAAAATGGGACATGTCTCGCATTCGCTATTAGTCAAAATTAAAGCTGGATCCATTTTTGGATTTATCGTTCATGGAGTACGTGTTTTATTGAATGATTGGGAATTGGCATGCTGGAGGAATTGTCACATAAAACGGGTTCAATCTCCGTAGACGACAATAAACCGTTGACCTATTTTCTAACAGCGCATTTCCGACGATTTTTGCTTTTTTTGCAGCGAGCCGTACTACAAATAACGAAGTTGTAATTATATACGATGTAAACAAATTACGTTATATGTTAACGGTAAAAAAGCGTATTTTTTCGCGCCGGCGATACGCGTCGGGCCAGCAGATTTAATGGGTTGAAAACACTAAAAATAAATTTTATTTGGAATCCATTTGTCAGTTAGTTATTGGTGTGATTTATAAAATGGTGGCATAAACCAACACAGCGTGGTACGCTTTCAAACGTTCATGCAGCGAATCAGATTTTTAAATAATGGATTTCACATTTGACTTTTTTGCTGCAACTGTTATACACGTATTTATTCATTTCCATTAAAATGTTTTCTGCATCCAGTTCGGAACAATTCGCTTTCCATAGACGTTATTGGAAGACGTTGGAAGTAAAAAAACAATTAAATCGTGTTGAATTCAAACGAATATTAGAGAAAACAATACGTATAGTTTTACTGCAGACCGTGGACGTACGCGTGTGTGTTTTTTTTTTCGTGGAGCTCGAAAATAAACAATACATTACCCAACTATGTACGAACTTAGAACATTGTACGTAAGGGTAGGATCCCAATACTGGATCTGAAGGCATTTCCTTTTTTTACAAATCACAACGGGAGTTCAGCGTCGTACGTAGGGATTTTCTATAATAACAGAAACTATGCGCTCTGTTGCCGGTGAGCGCTGTGTGTTGCTTTAGCATTACAAAACAATTCAGTCCAGTTTATTTGCAAGTGGTGGTATATCTCGGAGCGTACCTATAGATTTTGAAATAATAGGTACCGGGTTCTGGTTCGATTGTGCAGTTCTTGGACCGCATGTTAGTACCTTAATTGGTTACATGTATCTAATTTGTGCGATGCCGCAGGCTTACAAGCCGGTTATCCGCCCAACTTCGATGGTTCGCCAGTTCTCTCTCGAACCCCGCCGCAATACTGCAGAGTGAAAGAATTTTTTATATGATAATTAGAAACATTAGGAGGGAGGATTTAAAAAAAAATATGTTTTATGTAATATTTAGTATTAATTAATTATATATAAGGTAAATAATTAGGGATTATTGATGTCCGTAACTCCGACACTCGTATAGACGTAGAGTTTGTTTGCCGTTGTATAAAATAATCACGGCTGTCGTATCAATCAAAACATTTTTCGGCTAACGATAATTCAGTAGGCTCGGAGATTTAGACCTGCATTTTCAATAGTTTCCTCGAACGCATAGAGACGGCCCTGAGTTTTCCCAGTGGTAACCACTGGGAGTTACGTTGGACCAAGGGGTAAATATGTCATTTTAAATTTTGAAACAAGTGGAAATTATTAATGGAACTCCAGGTGAATTCTTCAACATTTATAAAACTCTGGAGGATTTGCGCTGGCCCGCAAAAGAGATAAACCTTTGTTGCTGCTTATAAATGACGTCGTGAGGCTTCCAGTCGTACCTCATCATCATTCCACGCTGAAGGACCGCAATTTATTTTTCGTAACGACAACGTCACGCGCAATTCCTCACTGTAATTAGGTACGACGTCTACACCTCATTGCTTATAACAAAAACTACACGATTTGGGAACTCGAACATTTCCGACGCATTTTCTATACAGAAAAATTTGAAAATTTTACTTTAACCTAGAAATATATTTTATAATATCGATATAAAAATCAAGAAACAATATCGTATATCATCGTTCTACGTATTATGATATAGACATGACAAATATACAATGTATTCATGCTTATGCATTGGGATGCTCTGAATTCAACGGTGAGCTCCGTTTTCTCGTAACACGTACGGTTTGGCCAGAAAGTGGAAAATTATAGTTTCCGCGGTTTCTCGCGGTTTTCTCGCGAACCGCGCATCTTAGAGCTACGCGACTTTCAGAAATGAATTCCTCGGCCAATTTCCCATCCGATACCGTTTGAAACGTCAACATCGGTCGATTGGATCGGACACAGTTTGCGTTCAAAGTTTCTAATATAGTAAAATGGGTGTTTTTAGCATCATTTTTGATAACTGGGAACGTAATAACTGCCGAACCGTTCCAAATACGAAAAATCTGATTATACCGGCGTAATCAGCGTCAAAAATTGTATCAAGAACCACAACCTTAATTTGATTGAAGGTAGTTGAGTTTTTGTCGACTGGCTAAAATTTTGTAAGAAATCACATATTTTAAACTATAATTTTGAACTGGCACACCTATCTCAAAAACTAGGACTCGGATCAAAATGAAACCTTTGCTATCTTACTAAAACGGGTGCGCTGATTACAAATTTAAATAGGAAAAGTCTCTGTCTCTACTTGTTACCGAGTTGTGCTGAAATTTCGTTTTTTCAAATAATTCCAAAATAAGCGAAATGGACCACATAACTTGAAAATGGTGAGTCTTAGGCATATAACAGTATACATATTTTTGATAGACTCAACGAGAGCTATCATTTGGTAGTGGGTAAACCTTTCTATCACCAACTGTTGCAAAGTTCAATTTTTTTCTGTCTAAAAGTGCTAAATTTAGACAGAAAAAACAATTATAACTTTTTGAGAGATATAGCGTTCTAATGTATTCATGCTTATGCATTGGGATGTTCTGAATTCAACGGTGAGCTCCGTTTTCTCGTAACACGTACGGTTTGGCCAGAAAGTGGAAAATTATAGTTTCCTCGGTTTCTCGCGGTTTTCTCGCGAACCGCGCATCTTAGAGCTACGCGACTTTCAGAAATCAATTCCTCGGCCAATTTCCCATCCGATACCGTTTGAAACGTCAACATCGGTCGATTGGATCGGACACAGTTTGCGTTCAAAGTTTCTAATATAGTAAAATGGGTGTTTTAGCATCATTTTTCATAACTGGGAACGTAATAACTGCCGAACCGTTCCAAATACGAAAAATCTGATTATACCGGCGTAATCAGCGTCAAAAGCTGTATCAAGAACCACAATCTTGATTTGATTGAAGGTAGTTGGGTTTTTGTCGACTGGCTAAAATTTTGTAAGAAATCACATATTTTAAACTATAATTTTGAACTGGCACACCTATCTCATAAACTAGGACCCGGATCAAAATGAAACCTTTGCTATCTTACTAAAATGGGTGCGCTGATTACAAATTTAAATAGGAAAAGTCTCTGTCTCTACTTGTTACCGAGTTGTGCTGAAATTTCGTTTTTTCAAATAATTCCAAAATAAGCGAAATGGACCACATAACTTGAAAATGGTGAGTCTTAGGCATATAACAGTATACATATTTTTGATAGACTCAACGAGAGCTATCATTTGGTAGTGGGTAAACCTTTCTATCACCAACTGTTGCAAAGTTCAATTTTTTTCTATCTAAAAGTGCTAAATTTAGACCGAACAAACAATTATAACTTTTTGAGAGATAGAGCGTTCTAATGTATTCATGCTTATGCATTGGGATGTTCTGAATTCAACGGTGAGCTCCGTTTTCTCGTAACACGTACGGTTTGGCCAGAAAGTGGAAAATTATAGTTTCCGCGGTTTCTCGCGGTTTTCTCGCGAACCGCGCATCTTAGAGCTACGCGACTTTCAGAAATGAATTCCTCGGCCAATTTCCCATCCGATACCGTTTGAAACGTCAACATCGGTCGATTGGATCGGACACAGTTTGCGTTCAAAGTTTCTAATATAGTAAAATGGGTGTTTTAGCATCATTTTTCATAACTGGGAACGTAATAACTGCCGAACCGTTCCAAATACGAAAAATCTGATTATACCGGCGTAATCAGCGTCAAAAGGTGTATCAAGAACCACAATCTTAATTTGATTGAAGGTAGTTGGGGTTTTGTCGACTGGCTAAAATTTTGTAAGAAATCACATATTTTAAACTATAATTTTGAACTGGGACACCTATCTCAAAAACTAGGACCCGGATCAAAATGAAACCTTTGCTATCTTACTAAAATGGGTGCGCTGATTACAAATTTACATAGGAAAAGTCTCTGTCTCTACTTGTTACCGAGTTGTGCTGAAATTTCGTTTTTTCAAATAATACCAAAATAAGCTAAATGGACCACATAACTTGAAAATGGTGAGTCTTAGGCATATAACAGTATACATATTTTTGATAGACTCAACGAGAGCTATCATTTGGTAGTGGGTAAACCTTTCTATCACCAACTGTTGCAAAGTTCAATTTTTTTCTGTCTAAAAGTGCTAAATTTAGACCGAACAAACAATTATAACTTTTTGAGAGATAGAGCGTTCTAATGTATTCATGCTTATGCATTGGGATGTTCTGAATTCAACGGTGAGCTCCGTTTTCTCGTAACACGTACGGTTTGGCCAGAAAGTGGAAAATTATAGTTTCCGCGGTTTCTCGCGGTTTTCTCGCGAACCGCGCATCTTAGAGCTACGCGACTTTCAGAAATGAATTCCTCGGCCAATTTCCCATCCGATACCGTTTGAAACGTCAACATCGGTCGATTGGATCGGACACAGTTTGCGTTCAAAGTTTCTAATATAGTAAAATGGGTGTTTTAGCATCATTTTTCATAACTGGGAACGTAATAACTGCCGAACCGTTCCAAATACGAAAAATCTGATTATACCGGCGTAATCAGCGTCAAAAGGTGTATCAAGAACCACAATCTTAATTTGATTGGGGTTTTGTCGACTGGCTAAAATTTTGTAAGAAATCACATATTTTAAACTATAATTTTGAACTGGCACACCTATCTCAAAAACTAGGACCCGGATCAAAATGAAACCTTTGCTATCTTACTAAAATGGGTGCGCTGATTACAAATTTACATAGGAAAAGTCTCTGTCTCTACTTGTTACCGAGTTGTGCTGAAATTTCGTTTTTTCAAATAATACCAAAATAAGCGAAATGGACCACATAACTTGAAAATGGTGAGTCTTAGGCATATAACAGTATACATATTTTTGATAGACTCAACGAGAGCTATCATTTGGTAGTGGGTAAACCTTTCTATCACCAACTGTTGCAAAGTTCAATTTTTTTCTGTCTAAAAGTGCTAAATTTAGACCGAACAAACAATTATAACTTTTTGAGAGATAGAGCGTTCTAATGTATTCATGCTTATGCATTGGGATGTTCTGAATTCAACGGTGAGCTCCGTTTTCTCGTAACACGTACGGTTTGGCCAGAAAGTGGAAAATTATAGTTTCCGCGGTTTCTCGCGGTTTTCTCGCGAACCGCGCATCTTAGAGCTACGCGACTTTCAGAAATGAATTCCTCGGCCAATTTCCCATCCGATACCGTTTGAAACGTCAACATCGGTCGATTGGATCGGACACAGTTTGCGTTCAAAGTTTCTAATATAGTAAAATGGGTGTTTTAGCATCATTTTTCATAACTGGGAACGTAATAACTGCCGAACCGTTCCAAATACGAAAAATCTGATTATACCGGCGTAATCAGCGTCAAAAATTGTATCAAGAACCACAACCTTAATTTGATTGAAGGTAGTTGAGTTTTTGTCGACTGGCTAAAATTTTGTAAGAAATCACATATTTTAAACTATAATTTTGAACTGGCACACCTATCTCAAAAACTAGGACTCGGATCAAAATGAAACCTTTGCTATCTTACTAAAACGGGTGCGCTGATTACAAATTTAAATAGGAAAAGTCTCTGTCTCTACTTGTTACCGAGTTGTGCTGAAATTTCGTTTTTTCAAATAATTCCAAAATAAGCGAAATGGACCACATAACTTGAAAATGGTGAGTCTTAGGCATATAACAGTATACATATTTTTGATAGACTCAACGAGAGCTATCATTTGGTAGTGGGTAAACCTTTCTATCACCAACTGTTGCAAAGTTCAATTTTTTTCTGTCTAAAAGTGCTAAATTTAGACAGAAAAAACAATTATAACTTTTTGAGAGATATAGCGTTCTAATGTATTCATGCTTATGCATTGGGATGTTCTGAATTCAACGGTGAGCTCCGTTTTCTCGTAACACGTACGGTTTGGCCAGAAAGTGGAAAATTATAGTTTCCTCGGTTTCTCGCGGTTTTCTCGCGAACCGCGCATCTTAGAGCTACGCGACTTTCAGAAATCAATTCCTCGGCCAATTTCCCATCCGATACCGTTTGAAACGTCAACATCGGTCGATTGGATCGGACACAGTTTGCGTTCAAAGTTTCTAATATAGTAAAATGGGTGTTTTAGCATCATTTTTCATAACTGGGAACGTAATAACTGCCGAACCGTTCCAAATACGAAAAATCTGATTATACCGGCGTAATCAGCGTCAAAAGCTGTATCAAGAACCACAATCTTGATTTGATTGAAGGTAGTTGGGTTTTTGTCGACTGGCTAAAATTTTGTAAGAAATCACATATTTTAAACTATAATTTTGAACTGGCACACCTATCTCATAAACTAGGACCCGGATCAAAATGAAACCTTTGCTATCTTACTAAAATGGGTGCGCTGATTACAAATTTAAATAGGAAAAGTCTCTGTCTCTACTTGTTACCGAGTTGTGCTGAAATTTCGTTTTTTCAAATAATTCCAAAATAAGCGAAATGGACCACATAACTTGAAAATGGTGAGTCTTAGGCATATAACAGTATACATATTTTTGATAGACTCAACGAGAGCTATCATTTGGTAGTGGGTAAACCTTTCTATCACCAACTGTTGCAAAGTTCAATTTTTTTCTATCTAAAAGTGCTAAATTTAGACCGAACAAACAATTATAACTTTTTGAGAGATAGAGCGTTCTAATGTATTCATGCTTATGCATTGGGATGTTCTGAATTCAACGGTGAGCTCCGTTTTCTCGTAACACGTACGGTTTGGCCAGAAAGTGGAAAATTATAGTTTCCGCGGTTTCTCGCGGTTTTCTCGCGAACCGCGCATCTTAGAGCTACGCGACTTTCAGAAATGAATTCCTCGGCCAATTTCCCATCCGATACCGTTTGAAACGTCAACATCGGTCGATTGGATCGGACACAGTTTGCGTTCAAAGTTTCTAATATAGTAAAATGGGTGTTTTAGCATCATTTTTCATAACTGGGAACGTAATAACTGCCGAACCGTTCCAAATACGAAAAAACTGATTATACCGGCGTAATCAGCGTCAAAAGGTGTATCAAGAACCACAATCTTAATTTGATTGAAGGTAGTTGGGGTTTTGTCGACTGGCTAAAATTTTGTAAGAAATCACATATTTTAAACTATAATTTTGAACTGGCACACCTATCTCAAAAACTAGGACCCGGATCAAAATGAAACCTTTGCTATCTTACTAAAATGGGTGCGCTGATTACAAATTTACATAGGAAAAGTCTCTGTCTCTACTTGTTACCGAGTTGTGCTGAAATTTCGTTTTTTCAAATAATACCAAAATAAGCGAAATGGACCACATAACTTGAAAATGGTGAGTCTTAGGCATATAACAGTATACATATTTTTGATAGACTCAACGAGAGCTATCATTTGGTAGTGGGTAAACCTTTCTATCACCAACTGTTGCAAAGTTCAATTTTTTTCTGTCTAAAAGTGCTAAATTTAGACCGAACAAACAATTATAACTTTTTGAGAGATAGAGCGTTCTAATGTATTCATGCTTATGCATTGGGATGTTCTGAATTCAACGGTGAGCTCCGTTTTCTCGTAACACGTACGGTTTGGCCAGAAAGTGGAAAATTATAGTTTCCGCGGTTTCTCGCGGTTTTCTCGCGAACCGCGCATCTTAGAGCTACGCGACTTTCAGAAATGAATTCCTCGGCCAATTTCCCATCCGATACCGTTTGAAACGTCAACATCGGTCGATTGGATCGGACACAGTTTGCGTTCAAAGTTTCTAATATAGTAAAATGGGTGTTTTAGCATCATTTTTCATAACTGGGAACGTAATAACTGCCGAACCGTTCCAAATACGAAAAATCTGATTATACCGGCGTAATCAGCGTCAAAAGGTGTATCAAGAACCACAATCTTAATTTGATTGAAGGTAGTTGGGGTTTTGTCGACTGGCTAAAATTTTGTAAGAAATCACATATTTTAAACTATAATTTTGAACTGGCACACCTATCTCAAAAACTAGGACCCGGATCAAAATGAAACCTTTGCTATCTTACTAAAATGGGTGCGCTGATTACAAATTTACATAGGAAAAGTCTCTGTCTCTACTTGTTACCGAGTTGTGCTGAAATTTCGTTTTTTCAAATAATACCAAAATAAGCGAAATGGACCACATAACTTGAAAATGGTGAGTCTTAGGCATATAACAGTATACATATTTTTGATAGACTCAACGAGAGCTATCATTTGGTAGTGGGTAAACCTTTCTATCACCAACTGTTGCAAAGTTCAATTTTTTTCTGTCTAAAAGTGCTAAATTTAGACCGAACAAACAATTATAACTTTTTGAGAGATAGAGCGTTCTAATGTATTCATGCTTATGCATTGGGATGTTCTGAATTCAACGGTGAGCTCCGTTTTCTCGTAACACGTACGGTTTGGCCAGAAAGTGGAAAATTATAGTTTCCGCGGTTTCTCGCGGTTTTCTCGCGAACCGCGCATCTTAGAGCTACGCGACTTTCAGAAATGAATTCCTCGGCCAATTTCCCATCCGATACCGTTTGAAACGTCAACATCGGTCGATTGGATCGGACACAGTTTGCGTTCAAAGTTTCTAATATAGTAAAATGGGTGTTTTAGCATCATTTTTCATAACTGGGAACGTAATAACTGCCGAACCGTTCCAAATACGAAAAATCTGATTATACCGGCGTAATCAGCGTCAAAAGCTGTATCAAGAACCACAATCTTGATTTGATTGAAGGTAGTTGGGTTTTTGTCGACTGGCTAAAATTTTGTAAGAAATCACATATTTTAAACTATAATTTTGAACTGGCACACCTATCTCATAAACTAGGACCCGGATCAAAATGAAACCTTTGCTATCTTACTAAAATGGGTGCGCTGATTACAAATTTAAATAGGAAAAGTCTCTGTCTCTACTTGTTACCGAGTTGTGCTGAAATTTCGTTTTTTCAAATAATTCCAAAATAAGCGAAATGGACCACATAACTTGAAAATGGTGAGTCTTAGGCATATAACAGTATACATATTTTTGATAGACTCAACGAGAGCTATCATTTGGTAGTGGGTAAACCTTTCTATCACCAACTGTTGCAAAGTTCAATTTTTTTCTACCTAAATGTGCTAAATTTAGACCGATCAAACAATTATAACTTTTTGAGAGATAGAGCGTTCTAATGTATTCATGCTTATGCATTGGGATGTTCTGAATTCAACGGTGAGCTCCGTTTTCTCGTAACACGTACGGTTTGGCCAGAAAGTGGAAAATTATAGTTTCCGCGGTTTCTCGCGGTTTTCTCGCGAACCACGCATCTTAGAGCTACGCGACTTTCAGAAATGAATTCCTCGGCCAATTTCCCATCCGATACCGTTTGAAACGTCAACATCGGTCGATTGGATCGGACACAGTTTGCGTTCAAAGTTTCTAATATAGTAAAATGGGTGTTTTAGCATCATTTTTCATAACTGGGAACGTAATAACTGCCGAACCGTTCCAAATACGAAAAATCTGATTATACCGGCGTAATCAGCGTCAAAAGGTGTATCAAGAACCACAATCTTAATTTGATTGAAGGTAGTTGGGGTTTTGTCGACTGGCTAAAATTTTGTAAGAAATCACATATTTTAAACTATAATTTTGAACTGGCACACCTATCTCAAAAACTAGGACCCGGATCAAAATGAAACCTTTGCTATCTTACTAAAATGGGTGCGCTGATTACAAATTTAAATAGGAAAAGTCTCTGTCTCTACTTGTTACCGAGTTGTGCTGAAATTTCGTTTTTTCAAATAATTCCAAAATGAGCGAAATGGACCACATAACTTGAAAATGGTGAGTCTTAGGCATATAACAGTATACATATTTTTGATAGACTCAACGAGAGCTATCATTTGGTAGTGGGTAAACCTTTCTATCACCAACTGTTGCAAAGTTCAATTTTTTTCTACCTAAAAGTGCTAAATTTAGACCGAACAAACAATTATAACTTTTTGAGAAATAGAGCGTTCTAATGTATTCATGCTTATGCATTGGGATGTTCTGAATTCAACGGTGAGCTCCGTTTTCTCGTAACACGTACGGTTTGGCCAGAAAGTGGAAAATTATAGTTTCCGCGGTTTCTCGCGGTTTTCTCGCGAACCGCGCATCTTAGAGCTACGCGACTTTCAGAAATGAATTCCTCGGCCAATTTCCCATCCGATACCGTTTGAAACGTCAACATCGGTCGATTGGATCGGACACAGTTTGCGTTCAAAGTTTCTAATATAGTAAAATGGGTGTTTTAGCATCATTTTTCATAACTGGGAACGTAATAACTGCCGAACCGTTCCAAATACGAAAAATCTGATTATACCGGCGTAATCAGCGTTAAAAGCTGTATCAAGAACCACAATCTTAATTTGATTGAAGGTAGTTGGGTTTTTGTCGACTGGGTAAAATTTTGTAAGAAATCACATATTTTAAACTATAATTTTGAACTGGGACACCTATCTCAAAAACTAGGACCCGGATCAAAATGAAACCTTTGCTATCTTACTAAAATGGGTGCGCTGATTACAAATTTAAATAGGAAAAGTCTCTGTCTCTACTTGTTGCCGAGTTGTGCTGAAATTTCGTTTTTTCAAATAATTCCAAAATAAGCGAAATGGACCACATAACTTGAAAATGGTGAGTCTTAGGCATATAACAGTATACATATTTTTGATAGACTCAACGAGAGCTATCATTTGGTAGTGGGTAAACCTTTCTATCACCAACTGTTGCAAAGTTCAATTTTTTTCTATCTAAAAGTGCTAAATTTAGACCGAACAAACAATTATAACTTTTTGAGAGATAGAGCGTTCTAATGTATTCATGCTTATGCATTGGGATGTTCTGAATTCAACGGTGAGCTCCGTTTTCTCGTAACACGTACGGTTTGGCCAGAAAGTGGAAAATTATAGTTTCCGCGGTTTCTCGCGGTTTTCTCGCGAACCGCGCATCTTAGAGCTACGCGACTTTCAGAAATGAATTCCTCGGCCAATTTCCCATCCGATACCGTTTGAAACGTCAACATCGGTCTATTGGATCGGACACAGTTTGCGTTCAAAGTTTCTAATATAGTAAAATGGGTGTTTTAGCATCATTTTTCATAACTGGGAACGTAATAACTGCCGAACCGTTCCAAATACGAAAAATCTGATTATACCGGCGTAATCAGCGTCAAAAGGTGTATCAAGAACCACAATCTTAATTTGATTGAAGGTAGTTGGGGTTTTGTCGACTGGCTAAAATTTTGTAAGAAATCACATATTTTAAACTATAATTTTGAACTGGCACACCTATCTCAAAAACTAGGACCCGGATCAAAATGAAACCTTTGCTATCTTACTAAAATGGGTGCGCTGATTACAAATTTAAATAGGAAAAGTCTCTGTCTCTACTTGTTACCGAGTTGTGCTGAAATTTCGTTTTTTCAAATAATTCCAAAATGAGCGAAATGGACCACATAACTTGAAAATGGTGAGTCTTAGGCATATAACAGTATACATATTTTTGATAGACTCAACGAGAGCTATCATTTGGTAGTGGGTAAACCTTTCTATCACCAACTGTTGCAAAGTTCAATTTTTTTCTACCTAAAAGTGCTAAATTTAGACCGATCAAACAATTATAACTTTTTGAGAGATAGAGCGTTCTAATGTATTCATGCTTATGCATTGGGATGTTCTGAATTCAACGGTGAGCTCCGTTTTCTCGTAACACGTACGGTTTGGCCAGAAAGTGGAAAATTATAGTTTCCGCGGTTTCTCGCGGTTTTCTCGCGAACCGCGCATCTTAGAGCTACGCGACTTTCAGAAATGAATTCCTCGGCCAATTTCCCATCCGATACCGTTTGAAACGTCAACATCGGTCGATTGGATCGGACACAGTTTGCGTTCAAAGTTTCTAATATAGTAAAATGGGTGTTTTAGCATCATTTTTCATAACTGGGAACGTAATAACTGCCGAACCGTTCCAAATACGAAAAATCTGATTATACCGGCGTAATCAGCGTCAAAAGGTGTATCAAGAACCACAATCTTAATTTGATTGAAGGTAGTTGGGGTTTTGTCGACTGGCTAAAATTTTGTAAGAAATCACATATTTTAAACTATAATTTTGAACTGGCACACCTATCTCAAAAACTAGGACCCGGATCAAAATGAAACCTTTGCTATCTTACTAAAATGGGTGCGCTGATTACAAATTTAAATAGGAAAAGTCTCTGTCTCTACTTGTTACCGAGTTGTGCTGAAATTTCGTTTTTTCAAATAATTCCAAAATGAGCGAAATGGACCACATAACTTGAAAATGGTGAGTCTTAGGCATATAACAGTATACATATTTTTGATAGACTCAACGAGAGCTATCATTTGGTAGTGGGTAAACCTTTCTATCACCAACTGTTGCAAAGTTCAATTTTTTTCTACCTAAAAGTGCTAAATTTAGACCGATCAAACAATTATAACTTTTTGAGAGATAGAGCGTTCTAATGTATTCATGCTTATGCATTGGGATGTTCTGAATTCAACGGTGAGCTCCGTTTTCTCGTAACACGTACGGTTTGGCCAGAAAGTGGAAAATTATAGTTTCCGCGGTTTCTCGCGGTTTTCTCGCGAACCGCGCATCTTAGAGCTACGCGACTTTCAGAAATGAATTCCTCGGCCAATTTCCCATCCGATACCGTTTGAAACGTCAACATCGGTCGATTGGATCGGACACAGTTTGCGTTCAAAGTTTCTAATATAGTAAAATGGGTGTTTTAGCATCATTTTTCATAACTGGGAACGTAATAACTGCCGAACCGTTCCAAATACGAAAAATCTGATTATACCGGCGTAATCAGCGTCAAAAGCTGTATCAAGAACCACAATCTTAATTTGATTGAAGGTAGTTGGGTTTTTGTCGACTGGCTAAAATTTTGTAAGAAATCACATATTTTAAACTATAATTTTGAACTGGCACACCTATCTCAAAAACTAGGACCCGGATCAAAATGAAACCTTTGCTATCTTACTAAAATGGGTGCGCTGATTACAAATTTACATAGGAAAAGTCTCTGTCTCTACTTGTTACCGAGTTGTGCTGAAATTTCGTTTTTTCAAATAATACCAAAATAAGCGAAATGGACCACATAACTTGAAAATGGTGAGTCTTAGGCATATAACAGTATACATATTTTTGATAGACTCAACGAGAGCTATCATTTGGTAGTGGGTAAACCTTTCTATCACCAACTGTTGCAAAGTTCAATTTTTTTCTACCTAAAAGTGCTAAATTTAGACCGAACAAACAATTATAACTTTTTGAGAAATAGAGCGTTCTAATGTATTCATGCTTATGCATTGGGATGTTCTGAATTCAACGGTGAGCTCCGTTTTCTCGTAACACGTACGGTTTGGCCAGAAAGTGGAAAATTATAGTTTCCGCGGTTTCTCGCGGTTTTCTCGCGAACCGCGCATCTTAGAGCTACGCGACTTTCAGAAATGAATTCCTCGGCCAATTTCCCATCCGATACCGTTTGAAACGTCAACATCGGTCGATTGGATCGGACACAGTTTGCGTTCAAAGTTTCTAATATAGTAAAATGGGTGTTTTAGCATCATTTTTCATAACTGGGAACGTAATAACTGCCGAACCGTTCCAAATACGAAAAATCTGATTATACCGGCGTAATCAGCGTTAAAAGCTGTATCAAGAACCACAATCTTAATTTGATTGAAGGTAGTTGGGTTTTTGTCGACTGGGTAAAATTTTGTAAGAAATCACATATTTTAAACTATAATTTTGAACTGGCACACCTATCTCAAAAACTAGGACCCGGATCAAAATGAAACCTTTGCTATCTTACTAAAATGGGTGCGCTGATTACAAATTTACATAGGAAACGTCTCTGTCTCTACTTGTTACCGAGTTGTGCTGAAATTTCGTTTTTTCAAATAATACCAAAATAAGCGAAATTGACCACATAACTTGAAAATGGTAAGTCTTAGGCATATAACAGTATACATATTTTTGATAGACTCAACGAGAGCTATCATTTGGTAGTGGGTAAACCTTTCTATCACCAACTGTTGCAAAGTTCAATTTTTTTCTATCTAAAAGTGCTAAATTTAGACCGAACAAACAATTATAACTTTTTGAGAGATAGAGCGTTCTAATGTATTCATATTATACATAGCATTGAGAAGTAACGGGATAGCGATAGAATTAAATGCAAATTTGGAACAATTAAATTTTCTTTTATTACAGTGAAATTGATATAAACATGGGGGAGGTGGTATTAAGTAGGGCCGCACAAAACAGTAACGTCACCCAATACAACGCCGAACACGATCTGGTGTTAATGGATTCAAAATTAAAAATTTCAAACATAGGGGGGGGGGGGGGGCAGGAATGGCTCCGCTCGGTATTAATCCGAAATGAATTCATCCACCTGGGCATAGAGGGTTGAATTAATTTTACGACACTATTCACCTGGGAGCCATTGATGAGCATCGCCCCCCCCCCCTCCTCCCCCACACTCCCCTCGAGAAATCTCTTTTAACTTATTTATAATTTAGGCGCAAACTCTTAAATCCGGGGCCTTTACGGCGCTCCAAGCGCTACAGTAAGATATTATTTTCATTAATTCCACTAAACAAAAAGCCATTGTTCGCGCGAAAACAAAGAGTTATGAAAAAATTGGAAATAAAAGAAGTCGGGCCGCGTAAAATCTTTACAACATCCGGCAGGAGTGTACCTACCAGAAAGAAAAAAACGACCATCGACATGTTAACCTTTAACTACGCCCAACGAATGCATAACGAGCCAACACTTCCCTGGCTCTAATCAACCGAGCAATCGTACCCCTAAAAACCTGCAGGTTATTCGGAACTCCCTTACTTGTAATAACTTTTTTCATCCAATTAACTTCTCCTGCGCTTTGTTTTTATTCGTGTATATGTGTCAACGTCTCATTCGTTTCAAAACAATATTGCGAATAAACAGAGATGTTTGTAAACTGAGTTTGTACAATGGTACTCCATGATACGCCGGCAAGCCGCTATATACTAGTAATTTTGTATGATGTATGTTCGGTTGCCTATCGAATGAACAATCTACGCGTTACGTTCAAATCTTAGTTCGTATGCTTTTGAGCGATGAGTAATTTGCAGCACTCCTGAAATTTGCTTTACCAGTAAGTTGTATGACCAGAATAGTTACTAGAATGGTGCGAGATAAGATTGAAATGTAAGTAAACCCGTGACATCTCGCTCGGAATCTTTATAAATGTGATAACAAGTAAAATGGGCGTGACAATTTTTGCATATGTTATGAAGCGGAGTTGGCACAAGAACTTTCAGGACGCCAGACGAGAACGTTCAACTGAATTAAGGGGTTGATTTATCGTCCGCTTTTCTTTCACTTGTACTATTGAATTAATTTTATATTCCATATTCGCCGCTATCTCACTTTTGTTTCAGTTTTTCGCCGCTAGCCGCAGTGATTTATTGATCACATTCTGATATTAAGTTGATTTATTTACGAAATGAAAAATACGCCACGTACGGTCATGCCATCAGCCGAAACGGGACGACCTCACTTCAAGCATCCGAAATATTAAAAGACCGAACGCGGCTTCAGTTTGTCTGGTTCATACAGAAATCACCAAATCTGTCAGTCAAAATTTTCTCCAGATTATCTTATCTTATATTTGTGAAGGTTTCACTATGTACTGTAGTGTAATATTTCAGATTTGTACATGCTATATGTGTACTTTTATGTGTGGGGGGGGGGGGGGGGTTGGTTTTAGCAAAGATAAATATCAATTTGTACGGGAGTACGTTACGGCATTAAAGGATTTGTCGAGCGAGTCTGTTTTTGCCCGAACTCGGTGGATGTAAAATGATGATCTTACTTTTCGAAAATGAGCTCCAAATTAAAATATATGGTACGTGGGGCGGTTAATTTGCTACCGGTTGGCCCCATACTGTCTACGATTCCGGGATTCTTTTCTGGTTGCCTGCGTGCCCTCCCTCCATCTGGCTTCATTTGTCATACGCATACATTAGTTCCGGCCTGGATCGGGCAATAAAAAACAAAATTAAAGCAATTTCGCTTCGGATCTCATTGAGTAAATTTTACTGAAATTTCCATTTCTATATGTACTCGCCGAATGTCTTTGCTTTTATTGCACAGTCCCCACCGCTCACACAAACAGCCTAACAGGGCTTTCAATTGAATCTTTTTTACTCGGCATGCTCGTAAAAGGAATTCCAAGATTTCTTATACGTTATCTCCGGCAGAAATCATTATACAAAATTCGCCCCCTTCAAATAAAACGAATAAGTTTCAGGAGTTCACTTAAATTCCAGTTTCATCCGTTTTAGAGCTTTCCCATACTGGTTCTAGATTGTTTGTATTTATAATTACCTCGATAAACTGGTTTCATAATTATGTTACGAACAAACTATAACGTATTACTATTCCAGTTACGTCTTAGGTCCCCACTCGTGAAACTCGTGGATACATTATAAATAATGAACTAAATGTCATCGTTTCAAGTGGGTCTTTTAATATTCTTGCCGACTAATTGCCTAAACAAGGTCTCTTAGTTGTGCTCAAAGTTCGAAAGAAAACTTCGGTTTGTGAGATTACTATTTTATAAGTTGCCATGGGTAGTTTCAACAGGTTCCTGTCCATCACTTTAAGGAAGGAATTAAGGGGGTATTAGCGAACCGAGCACGACGTCAGCACCCTCTATATTTAATGTGATACGAAAACGTATCAACTTGCTGCTTGCAGTACACCACTCCAGACGTATAGCTGGCTCATTATATACTTCAATAAACCTAAAAAAACGCTTAAAAACTTAATGAAAATTATTAATGAAATTGTAAAGATTCAGAGAACTTAAAGACAGTTTTCCTTCTTCGCCTCTTGGCGAGTCAACTGCGACACAGCTTTAGCTTTTCTAATTTATTAGCTAAAATTAGTAAGCCGACCGTCATGTGGTCAAAAATCATCAATACCTGCTGCGGGACCCTGTATTAGGGTTAAGTTGTATCGCCTAATGGGTTACTTCCCATTTCAGTTAACAGAGATCACATTTAATCTCGAGATTGTGATCTCTGGTGACCGCCAGTTTGTACGGAATGGGGTGCGGGTCCTATTTCCTGCGACTTCCCCCCAATTTTAGTCTTAACCTCCGGTCCAAACGGAAATTAGTTCTTTTTTACGTCGCGTCCCGTTACGGCGGATTCCCCAATATCTTGGTTCGGATCCATGCTCGATTTGCTTAGATGCTTCCCAATAATGATGTCCCTACTTTTATACAATTCATCCCCGGGACAGTGCCGCCCTTCCGCCCTTTTTGTCTCTCAAATTGGCCGTGGGGCTTTACCCCGCCAAATGCGACCAAACCATAACAATTAAACAAAAACAAACGTTTCTCGCATTATCATATAAATTAATTTTATTTAGATGCGCTAGATGGACTCCTCCACCGTTTGGGGAGACAAGAGAGACGCGCTCGCGGGCGTGTCTTGCGAATATTGTGATATATTGTTGCGTAAGTGAACTACAACCTGGTCGTGTTGTTGCATAGCAAGGGGTGATAGATAGAACCGTTATATTTCTTACTTAACGCGGTTCTCACGTCTTTACCCTGACAACCGCAATACTAATGAAGTATCATCATTGTGCCCATTACCAGATGCATGCCGCTGTTTCCTGCCATAATTCCAGCCTATTCATCACATTTGCACGTCGGTCGCACAGTGGTTGAAAATGATACTCTACCCGTTCAATTTTAGTTTAGCGCTATGGTACAATTTAATCCATAGTGACATAAACATGTTCTTAGATAACCAAATGACTTAAGACCAATCAATTTTGCAAAATCGTATGTCACATTAAATGTTTTTTTAGCGTCGGTACTGGTGGAATCTAGGTAGTAATTTACGTAACATAAGAAAGCTGTATTTTTTTTCAGTATTTTGTCTCAACACGATGTAGCATAATATTTAAGTTTAAAAGTACATTTCGTTATGCTTCCTGTCGAACATTATTTGTAGATCTATAAAAAGGAGATCAGCAGGGAGATATAGGGTGGTATATGCCCTCGGCGGACCCCCTGTAATACCATATCGTCTACTCAAATATTTCATATGCGTATCGGGCACAGCATTTCGAGATTAACCTCTAAGGCTGAAGTATTCAGTGTAATGGAAGAGAGTATCCATAGACGTAACATTCCGCTTCCGCTATATAGGGGATCCTTGAACAATTGAAATCAATACCGACGTAGAAGCAATTTTATTGTACCTACGAACAGGTGGTTTGCAAATATCCCATCTTAAGCTACGGAAGGATCGTTTAAATAGTTTTTATTTTATTCTAAACGGCGGACTTCTGCTACTTGAAAACTGCTACTTGAAAAAGATGCCGGAGCATCGTCTACGAGAAATAAGATATTTTAAAATTGACACCCGATGTTAAACTGGTTTTTGTTTTGTTCTTATCAAGGTCTTATCAATTCTTCTTGACCCATTTTACAATCTATTTACTCTATGGCTTAACGAACGTAGAAATCTTGTAGCACTTTCAATTCCAAGTATCGTCGATTTGGTTTAAATGACAACCATTTGACGAATTATGCAAACAATTGAGCCCGAATCGTGCGGCGACGGCGTGCACACGTTAACGAGACAAAAGGGGCGGGGAAGTAATAATTGATCGATGGCTCACCCTGTCTCATTATTATTCAACAATACGAGAACATGATACTACACAGCAGCGAGTTCATTTGATACATTCCTGTAGAGTGTAGACCAATGCGAATTGACGTGTGCCACTGCTCAGGTCTCAGGACTCCTAAGTAAAAAGTTAACATGACGTTACTACCCATCGTACTTACACACAACGCAACATATATCTTTTACTATCTAAATTCAGACAGGTGAAGGAATTTTTCTTACATTTGCAACTGTAGAATTTATATTTATGTAGTGAGAATGACTAGGAAATAATAATATCCGTAATTCCGACACTCCTCTCGGAATTTGGATGTCCTAAAAAAACTTCAATCTGTAATAGATTTCTGATTTTATCCACCTAAACAGAAATATGTCGGAATTTAGGACGGACAGTATCTGAATTTGAGACGTTTAGCTTAGTTCGTTTGACACTGCTGTTCTATTCAAGCCAATAATTAAAATGCGGATCTCCATTATTCTATAAACAGTATGCGTCCAGATGGAGCGGATCGGGCTGGGAATTGAAAGCCCCCGCGGATGGTGTTGGGGATGGCCGATGAAACGTCCCGGGAGGCAGTTGAGTAAAATTGCGCTTGGCAATCTCGGATAAGTGCATTTGAAGTAAATATCCACGGGTACCTATCTGCATATCTCCAACTACGACACACCTATACATTACCGCGTATGAGTAACGTTTGGGTCCACATCCGGCTGTTTGTTTTATTACCGCTTATGGAACGAAAGCAAAAAAAAAACGCATTACCGCGGGCAAGCAAATTTTTAATTTTTTATACTCGCGCTCAGCCATTTATGTACCAAACCACACAAACCTGTAACCGGGCCCTGTCGAATAGAAATCATTACGTCGTAAAATCGATGCATATAAAATTGATGGTTTCGCTTACGCTCCTCCGAGGGTACGATAAAAATTCTATTATGCCAACGGATTGGCTGCATCACTTTTTATGGTCACCTTGCCAAAATTGACTCCGATAGTTAGTCTATAATCTCTCAAAACGACCACTACGACTTCCGCCAACCAAACCCTATCATCCATGACATCATGTCACGCTTCTGGACATGTTATTCCACTTAACCTGCATACTCAAGTATAACAGTGCAGTTACTAACGAGTTATTTATGTGTATCAGCTTGTGTGATACACCTAAATGTAGTGTAATGCTACGGGCACATTATTCACACGTGTCGACACAGAGTTTTGTCATCCCTGGTTCGGCAGATGTCGAACACAAAACATAACTTTGTTGCCACTTTAGACACTTTATCGTGTACCGCGATAGTAATTCAAACCTAAGAAATACTAAAAACAGTGCTACAGTTTGCTAAAACCACCGAAAACGGTGTTACAATGTGGCAATTGTGAATGAAAAGTAGAAAAACTAAATTACTCCATAAAAGTGTGTAAAGGATATATCTGTAATAGTGCGTGATAGCTAAAATATGGGGTGTGTGACATTTTTAATAAAGAAAAGTGGAATAAATAAGTGGAAGAGTCGCCCATCGATTCGTTTATTGCCTGCTGAATAAATGATCACTTAATCCGTCACTGTAGCGGGCAAACGGTAAGTTTACAAGCTAGATACGGGCATGCACTAATGTTAACATATTGGAAATGTCAATAAATAGGGAACATTGTTGCGGCACGCGACGGCTCGCTGTTCTTAATTATATTAAACACCAATTGAGACTATACACTAATATCAATTGCAGGAGATAACTTACCTGATGTAACCTCTACATTGCATTCTGAACTGGTATGGAATACGACACGTTAGCAAAAGGACCATTTCAAAAAAGCCATAACTTTACTACACAAAGTTCATTTAATGGGTAAGATCAAATATTTGAAATAGAAGTATTTGCGGTGCTCGTTGTAAAGGAGACAAAGACGGGCCGGGACGGCAGACAGTATGATATTGTGGCAACACGAACGTAATAAAATGTATAGAACACATGGTAGTCACCAAGATAACCAGTACTGCAATGTAATGAAAGAAGAAACTGATTTATTTGTCAGCTGCGGTGGTTTCAGACTGCAACAGGTGCATCAGATTGCTGCTAAAACTACACAATTTTCACAAACATATATTTACACGGCCCGCGCCGAATGTCTTTAAACCGGAGACGCGGAGACGTCTCCGCCATTCTTTAGAATTCTCAAAGAGCGTACTCATTGATGATAAGCAAAATTTCAATACAGTCCATCATTTGTAAATACTTATACAAATCGCGGTTTTGCGTCCTTCGTTTTTCTTGCCGCATAAACGTCTCTCGACGGACGCCCTCTAGTGACTTTTTCCAACTCGTTATGATACTCGAACCTAACTCGAGCCCCCGAAATGCGGGAATTGATGTATCTCTGTTAGTTCCTTACTATTAACTTATGCGTCAGTTAATTGGTTAATAATGTAGCTATAATAGTTAATAATGTTTATTTAGTTACTACGTGCCAAAAAGATTTTATATATTATTAACCATAAGAATATAATTCATGTTCCTGTTTCTACAAAGGGATATATTTGCAAACGGTTAATATTTATACCTTGAATCTCTATAAGAAACAATAACGGAATAATCTGTTTCTGGTGCAAAGAAAACTCTGTCTACAAAATAAAAATTAAAACCATAGTCATAATAATTTGTGTGTTCGTCGGTTTCTGACTTTAGCGAGGCCCGGATGGTAGCATTTGGTTTTAATCACTAAAAATTTAACAAAAATTAACTCACTAAATTGACTTCTAAGCTCCCAAGTGAACGGCGCTAGAAACACAGAGAGAGCTTATAAGTACGCCGTCCTATCTGTTCCCATAAAAGACATTCTTGTTGTTCGTCGTAAGTAATTAATACTATTGGATTAGTAGGAACTTTTGGGAAAAGTTGGCGTCCTTAATAAATGCAAAGTATTAAATGTATCTTATAGGGTGTCGCTAAAAGCAGTGCACTTGGGTGCTTAGAATGTAAGAGTGGGAGAAGCTTTCATCGCTAGAGTATTGTATAAGGGCTCGGTTATTAGGCAAATTAAATTTCTTTGGGCGAATCGAGGGGACCGGGGGGACGTCCGCTTGCAAAAATAATGCGATCGTCTTCCGCTGCTGTGACATACACAAAGTGTCATAATCTGACTTTGAGGCTGAGCGCGGCCTCCGTCGGAATTCTATAATCAAAAGAAACAAAGCATTCGCAGTCGATGTTTCGAGCTCTCGACTGCCACTTTGATCGTCCATTCAAATGGCTTTGTATCGGAAGGCATCTGCGAGCTTCTAGGAGGAAAACGCGATACATCCCTGCGAAGAATTTTATTTAAGAGTTGCTCTTTTGTGCGCTTAAATCCGGCTCCCAGAGACTCCAATATTATTTACAGAATTGCAGCTATTCGAGGATATTACGTACACGTAATATGTTGTATATTTAAGCTTTACAGGAAAGCTATTCGAAACTATTCCCAATAGCTATAGTGTTCCCATGCCATTCATCCGTCGCATACATTATATCGATAATACATTAGTCGACGACACCCTGTATATAGGTACGTCGCTATCAACTACAGAAAAATAGCTAAAATGACTTGTGTATGTCAATCCTGTGAACTGAGTAGCCACCGCGAACTAAGAGAACAAAACCACCTTAACTAAACTACGACGCTGGATGTCACCAATTACATCAATGAATAGTGACCAATGATTGGGATATGGACAGATGGAATGGCTTTGTTTGGAGGAAATTGCTAATAGGGTTTGTCGACATGCATGCACTGTAATGTATTATTGAAATTCCTGAACAGTATGGCAGAGACGCAATACCTTGGCAATATAATATCAAACTACATTTGCAGAATGTATATTACGCTTCCCAAGTTTGTTTGAGTTTAAAAATAAATTACATTCTACGCCAGTCTTCACTGCAATACTGAGGTGTTGTCGAAGAATGTAGATAGCAGTGGAACAAACTGAACAAAGTGAATATGCTTTTTCAATGGGTGCACTCCATGGGTGTTGGAAAAGGGTATTAAATGGATCACAACTAGAGTAAAACGTAGTCATCTATATTCATAAAAATGCGTCACCTTGACATTTATGACAGATGCTTATTTGGTTCCATATCATTTTTTAATAACGATAATAATTTCATCTTAATTCCATTGAGACGTACTATCGTGACAATATGTTATGTCCCCTCTTTAGACGTCGATTTTCTCGCAAACCTAGTGGCGCAAAAAATTGAAAAAATTCTGATGCTGTCCTTGGCACGACGAAATACTTTTGGCATTTCTCAGGAATAGATCGGGATCAAACAAAGAAAGTGTATACTTGTATACGTGGAGGGGAGACGTATATAGAAGGTTGGAGAAAGCTTAATAAGTGGATAGACGTCAACCCACGTAGACCTTCTTTAGCTGTTTAATTACTTAGTTAAAGAAGTAAGCCGAGAACTGGCATACTTGAATTTTGCATGTAACTGGAGCCCTGAAGAGCGTAACTTTGGGATCGCTTTGTGTTGCTCTTTGTAGAGGTTTCCTCATTCCAGCATTCGGGGGGACGAAAGCCACCGGGCGGCGACGTGACAGCAGGGCAGCGTGCGAATACCTTCGAAAAGTTACGTCGGAGTAGGGATGTCACATGTGGTGTACGCATCTAACTCGCCCCTCAACACTTGACCCCAACCCCCCGAACCCTTACCAAATTTCAAAGAGACCACCACCACCGCCTCTGGTGTGTTACTTCTAGCTACTCTCCCAATGCGTTTCTGCCGTCTTTGAATCCAATGGAAAGTAATATGTTACACGGCAATAATAAAGTCAACACTCACAACTTCACCCCCATTTCAAAAACAGCTCTCTCTCCACCAAACGGCAGGCATATTACAATAAAGGCATACGCGAATCATATATATGTGAATGTGAGGCTAACTTATTTTTTACGTTATCATACGCAGTAAGATAAAGTATTGTAATCATGCCGAAAAAAAAAATTGAGATTTTAGCGGAAATAGGTCTTTTTGGGTCCCCTGAACATTTTTGACCAAGGTACAAAAAAATGTCTGTATGTATGTGTGTGTGTGTGTGTGTGTGTGTGTGTGTGTGCGTGTGTAAACGATTTTTGTGACGACGATTCCGGAGAAACTACTAAAGGTATCGGGACGAAAGTTCATATTTAGAAGTTTCATGACCTAACTTAGAGCTGAAAAGCTTTTGGTTGAAAAGGGTCCAAAGGAACTGGTAGTTTATTCTAAGCCTTTTTGAAGGATTTTGCAAATGAGCCGCCATTTCTGTAATTTCGACAAAATAGTTAATAAATAAATTAAAGTAGAGTAATTTTTGAATAATTTATGCCTATCACATTTTTTGGTAAAATTAATAGTTTAGCCTTTCAGTTTATTCTAAGCCTATTTGAAGGATTTTGGAAATGAGCCGCCATTTCTGTAATTTCGACAAATTAGGTAATTAATAAATTAAAGCACAGGAAATTTTGAATAATTTATGCCTATGAAATTTTTTGGTAAAATTAATAGTTTAGCTTCAAGAGCAAATTCTATTTGATCGAGATCGGTCGCATCTGCATTGATATGAAATTACATAGTAGCCAGGATTTTGACAAATATTTTTTTGTGTTGTCACATTCGAAAACAGCTGATCTCATCAGAGGTTGGAAAACCACTATGGAACGTTGCCGCTGTAGTACGGCAAATTATAAAATACAAATTTCAAATAAAGTAAGATCACCAATTTGACGTTTGTTAATAAGAAATATCAACCCGTCGTTATATCTAATTCTAAAAACGATACATTGAGAAAATTATAAATAAAGTATAGCGATGAGTGTAGTTTTATTTTAGTATGTTGGTAGGGATGTGTCATGAACAAATATAAATCTGTCACAATTTGAATTACCTTTTTAAGGTGCGTTTTCATTAGTGACGATGGCAGTGGTAGCCGACGCCGTTATAGTATTTCCAATAGAAAATTGATAGTGACTCATGTTTATGTACATGCAAACTAATATGTGTCATTATCACGATATGTAAGAAATACTATAATTTCGTATTCTACCACCGCCATTAGCTACCATTACCTACCAATCGGAACGCACCTTTAAACTTGACGTTTCGTCTAAGTGGTACCAACCTAGCATTTACTATACAGACATCATTTATTTTTTTTAAATACGTATTTCTTAAAAAGCAACACTATAGACGTTGATGTCGCTCCTGCCAAAAACTAGATAGCCGACTCGCTCATAGGCGACGGCGAAACTCCGCCTTCGGTGACGCGCCGCATCACCGCTCGTCGCGCTATTTCGTACTTTCGGCATTTGTGACATAAATAACTATTATTCTGATGACGTAGTGTAGGTAGTGTCAAATGCTGATGCTTTGACAATACCTACGATTTATCTCAATAGAATAGATTCTCATGCAGCTAAACTATTAATTTTATATATTGTATGATAAAGTCATGTGCCTGGCCACATCAGATTTTTTTTAAATGGGAACACCTACATTTTTCACCAAATTGTGATTTTACGCCAAATAAGAAGAATATTTTGTCTGAAACTTTTTCTCGCACTTGAAGTTTCCTTGCTGGAAATAATAATTAGTGATTAGTTGCGAAAATAATGGTTTTGTTTCGGGCATTTAAATTTACGTCCTGCTCCGTATCTGATCAATGTTTACCAGGTACTGCTTAATAAAATCCTCTAAATTAATTGAGATCGCCGCGTGCTTGCGATTCGAATCCAAGATTTCAAATTAATAACCAGCCGCGGCCTTTTGAAGTCCGCAGCCTTGTAATTGGATTTGTCAAAAGTCGGTAATAGCAACGGGCCGGAATCCTTTCACGGGCGATTTTTGCGTCACCGTTTAGATAAATTTAGCGCAGAGTAAATTAATAATCGTCCCAGGGTGTCTTGGCCTACATCATTTGTAAAATGGGAGCTTTGTCTCTCCATTATGTTTATCGCGTCCTTGTGCTTACTTCAACAATCCATCTCATCCGATTTACTGTATTCATAAACCTCGTGAACTCATTTAATTAGTGTGATAATTATAATGATGTCTTTCATTAATGAAATGAATGAGTAGATGGAATCAAACTTGTTTGTCAGGACAAACTAGTTTGGAAAAGGGAAATAATAAATGAAATTTATGTTTAATAAAAGCTATCCGAATAGTCTGATTTTTAGATTTGCGACACTAAGGGATTTGGGGAATCTTGGTGCATTATAAAGGGCGGGGCAGGCGAATTTTGACATAATAAGAGAATTACCTCAAAACGTAAAATGTCGAAAAGAAACAGCAGAAGTCAAAGGAGAAATTGCTTTAATTATGCTTCTGGGTTGGACTGATTACGCCGGGCCACAGTCGTCTTTTTTGGTATCATTTCAAAGGTAGGGGGGTCACAGCGTCACAAGCATACGGCCCGAGGCTCAGTTTTCGATTTAGTACTAAGACAAAGAATCTTAATATTAAAGGAAACGAATTCACAAAGAGGAAGCAATCTTTCTAGCGTAAACATTCCATAAGTATGTTACAATTTAGATAAGATTTTGCTATTCGACTTTACCGGTAGGTGAACGCAAATTTAAAGGGCGAATTAAACGGCGAATGTTACCCTACGATAGTGCAACCGTGCTGCATTATAAAAGGTCCCTTTGATCAAAATTATCCTCACGAGTAGCAGGGCTGCTGTTGCAGAGCCGTCTCTAGGAGTCTAGCCGCCTCAGGTGCAAAATTAGAAATACGCCCCGCGCAGATCCTTAGACCAAAGCCGCTTTGACGGCATCGCTCTGTACATGTCTAATTATTCCTTTAGAGCCTAGGATTAGTTATGCAACGAAGTGAAACATGCACGCAAAGACGGTAGTACCCCTTGAGTGCGCAGTGTGTTCCACTTCGCAGTTTTTCATTCCCCAGAAAACAAGGCTATTAATTCCATAAGGAAACCTTGATTATTAAGCCATCCAAAAAGTCTTACTCACAAAACATGGTACGCCATGTACCATCTCTTCAGTAAGTTCACTCTTCAATAAGTCTGGTGAATCCAATTGTCTGTATAAAAATATACATAACCTCCAAAAAAATATACATAACCTCCGACCCTCTACGTAGTTTCAAACACCTCTACCGCACTATGCAGTATATACGTGTTGCAACAATTTCTGGATATTTGGCAAGAATTGCGACGCTCTAATTGCTAGGCGAATAAATGTGCAAGAAGAATCGCTGTGGCGCGGCAAAAACTGAGGAAGTCGTATATTATGTAGCGCGGGAGGTGAGAAATACGTTTATAAAAATAATTGCCGCCGCTATGCCACTGTTTCGACTTCCGCGTACTTGCGCATATATTTTTAATGGCACTTGCACCGACGTTGCTTCGCCAAATAGCGTACTTTGCCACTGCGGGCAACAAATTCACCTTTGCCGACCAATAGAAGGCACAGAGCGCAATATCGGACTCACTATCAACGCTAATTTCGGAATAAGTCCATCCCTAATAAAATTGGACAATGCGCCGCGCGCGCGCTTGTTTTTTGGTTCTTTGTTCGTAGCGTAAAAGGCTATGCAGATGTGCAGCATCGTATTAGCACACTTGCGCCAGAGCGGTTCCACAATGACACTCGTTCTCTCTGCAATATTCTCTCCACAAAATCAAGCATCCATTGACACAATTATCGACGATTCAATTGCATTGATTTGTAACTTTGAATAGCTGTTTCGGCTGTAACATATCATCATTAGGTACCTCTTCAGTCAAAGATAAGTGCATTTGTCATTCCATCCACTCGGCAAAATCCACTCCGGTGGAAATAATTAATCAGTACTCAGTACCTAATCAATATGACATATCATTACCTAATGATATCATACACTGCTCAAAACAAAATAAGGAAACACTTTTTTCGAAACAACATCTGGTAAATTCAACTGTTTACCAGATGAATTGATCGCTGAATTGATCTCCATGACCAAATCCAGTTTTCATCTCCTATGCATTCAATATAAATATATTAGGTAGGCTTTCTCAAATAATATCATTTGACAGGTGAATTGAGGAGTGGAAAGAAGCTTTGATTACGAAAACACAGTAAATAAATATCCCGGTGTTAAAATAATATCCGGACAAAAAATGATTATTGTTTGCCAAACCAGGCACAAAATACAAATACGTAATAAAGAAGCGAAAATAAAGTAGATTGTTTAATGGTTAATTATTGTTCAGGCTTTTTTATTATTATAAATATAATAAATTCCGTAAATTCCCAACGGTAATACATATTAACGGTAAATTATATTTAAAATATTATCGACTGCCAAATAAAAAAGAGTTATGTTTGGTTAATGTTACGCAATCTTTGAATCCGAATGAAATCTGAATACATTAAAATTCAAAATTATATTTGATCAACAATCGATAATTCAACCAATACACATAGAATAAGTATTAGTAAAACTATAATAACAATAATAAATACGCAACAACGCAATTCAAAATAATACCCAACAGGTACCTGGCTTCACGTTTTATTCAAGCAACGCGCTAATATAACGTCCCCACTATGCTGTGTGAATGTGCGTTTCGAGCCCGTTCGTGTTTTTGTAATCGTCCGCGCTAACCCGTTTGTAGACCCCGGTACGCTGTAAAATGTCAGCGTCCTACAATGTTTACGCGTCTCTCTATGTTTGCTGTCAAAGCTATCGATTTATTGATTTAAAAACGTGATAAATGTGTGACATTTGGTGTTGTTTGTGTTCCCGTTGACTCTTTGTTCAGTCTTCGTCGATTTTAAGGAGACAAATTGCCGGTATAAGGTAAGATGTTATTCTATTGCGTCAAGTCGTTTTATCGTTGATTTTCGATAAATACATGCCACAGAAATTCCTTAAGAATCAACGTGTATTTGTTGTGTCGGCTATCAGCAGGTCAGGCCCGTCAGCCTTAGATTTCTTTAATACATTTTTGTTGGTTAGCTAAAACTTAATGTCAGGAGAAACCAAAAGACCAAAATATGTTTAATGTATATTGTCATGGCAAGTACTGACAGATAAATTACCGTATTGAAACGAGTATGGAATATGGACGAATTTGTCAGATTGCTAATAACAAACGTGATTTACAAAAGCAAAAAAAAATCGGCAAAATATTTTCGGCGCTACGCTGGTGATAAGCGGATAACAATATAGTCGGCGACGGCGACAAGTCCGAACGGTAAATAATTAATATGTTGTTGACCGTGCGTACTGCGTATCAAATCAAGCGATTTGTTTTGTTGCGTGTAGTTATAAAATCTTAACAATTGCATTCCACAAACCTAAAATTAGAATTTCTGTTTTAAAAACGTATTAAAGCAATTAAGTAATTCTCTTCTGATCTAACTTAAAGGGGTAATCGAGCTTAAATATGATTGTTATGTGGAAGTCGAAGTGGTTTTGGATAGTAGGTGAAATTTGGGAAATGGCTGCGGTTGTTTGGAATATGATGCGCGTTGATATGCAAATTTGGTGGCCGTTCGGCGGGTTGCAAGTTGAAATACAATCGGGTAGCGGTGTAAAATTCGTCTGTTAAGTTCTGGCAATTTAAAATTTGAGCTATTAAAATTTACCGTTGCATGCACTGCAGAGCGCGCCGAACTTTCCGACCGGGCCGGGGCTGTAACGTGTTATTTTTGAATTCTTAATGTAAATATTATTCAATTCATTACGCCGAGTGAGTGTACCGTACAAACGGCTCCCCAGGCGTCGCGATAGCCGAAACATTAGGGAGTCATTTATTAGCAGACAACTCGAAATGCCGCCAACATATCAACATTCAACGGCACCGTTCGATTCTAACGTTCAGTTTGCGCGCAAACCGGACGGCCATTAACATAACTAATCAACTGCTATTTATAAAGGCGCTTGTCTCTTCCACTATTTTTCAAACTACCTCATTCTTCCTCATTCCACCCTTAAATTTACTCGTCAATCCATCGGATTAATAAAAATTTGGGAAAGCCTCACCCAATGTACCCATTTTTTACTGAGTTTGCACCCCTTAAATAGGCAATTTAAAATAATATCGTACAACAATATTGTCGTGTCCTCAAAAGATTCAACTGAATGGAATCCTTTGTTTTCTTAAGGTAACCAATGTAGCTTAATAGGAGCTGGGGAGGACACAGATCGAATCCTGCGAAATGGATTTCTGTCACGTCTAAAAACGATTATAAACAATCTTCTGCAATCCGTGTTACAACCTAAGGTGGGCCACTGTTATTTTCATAGTGATATTGGCGATATAGTGATAATGTGGTATGCAATCGCTGGTAAACAATATGCGTTTCTATAGTCAGTATTTTCAACTCCATGTATATACAATTTCATAAACAATCGGGCAATTGTTATGGTCGACAATAACTATTCAAATTTACGCAGTATTTTGTTGTTTTGTCTATCATAATTATTGCCTGCAGGTTGAATTTAAAATTTTTAACCGTGGTTTTTGTTTTGACACAAATCACACTTGCGAAAAGAAGGTTTGAGAGTTGCTGTCAATTTCGTGTGTTTCAATCCCATAACTTGTATTGTGTGTTGTCACTACCATCTGTTGCATTTGCCCCATCCAAACTGAAACCCTGTATAGGGAACTTTCCCATGTGGCGTAGAAGAAAAGATATTCGAGTCTATTGGTTCTATGGAAATCTTTGGAAGGAAAATAGCGGTCATTCAGTATAAGATATTCAAAATACGAATGGCGTGTACAAACTAGTTTAATACGGACATTGTACAGTATCTGGGGCAATATTTAGTTAGTGGAAAGCGGACTGGAGGGTGGGGGGGGGGGGTGAAACAGTCTCATCGTGAACAAAAGGATTGCGAGGACGGGGCATCGGGTAGTGGTTGGATGATTTGCATAAGTATGGTAGAAGTTTGCTTCGAAAATTATATTATTAAGGAAAAGTAGAGAGAAATCTTATGGGGCAAGGCTATGAATACATTTCTGGAATTCACTTTATAAATTATGTACATTTACTTATTATGCAAAAGTTGTTTTCGGGCCACATATGCGCCCCGCGCGCCGATAAAAATCTCAATAACATTTTTGCGAGAGCCGAGAATTTTAGAATAAATCCCGGCCATTATTTATTCCATGTTTGGCAAGTGCGTGCCGGCCTTATACTAGGTGAACAATCAGTATCCCATAAAAACCCTTATTGGAGGGATGATATATCCCGCCGTCGGATTTTCCGTCCTGCTAAATTTACTCAAACCCCAACGAACACATGCGCTCGCTCAATGTCAATAATCCGCATGAAAAATAGATTCAAATTTACTGCAATTTGAATAATTTGTCCATCACAAACGACCATACGAATTAATATACATGTGTTAGTTGCTCGCTTTGATTGTGACACGACTAAAATATAAATTAACCACAGAGCGGTCATAAATAAATATATCGTATTTACTTAGTTACATTTTAATAAAAAAAATAAAAAATTAAGTACATATTGCTTTTATCAGCTAAATATCGCGTTTGAATGTATATTTTTGTAATGTAGTAAGTGTGTATAAGTGCGTTTTGGACGGAAATGTGGTGCCAACAGGAGACAATGTCCAAAAAGTCCCATCGCGATAGAGACCGACGCGGACGGTCGTAAATATGATAGAACGTGTATCTATATTTGGGAACTGCCCTAACTTATAATTGTTACAAATACGGCCCTGCATTATGATTCTAACAGGTCATTGGGGAATTAAGTTGGCAAGTACATAGGGCCTTATCGATATTTGTATCGGGCGTATATTACGGTATTGTGTTGGACAGGACCAAAAAGCGCTATCGTAAACAAATAATTAATGACCATCGCGTAGATATTAGTCAATTACACCATGTGATATATTCCCATAGGGTGTACAAACTACGGCCACGGCGAGCCTCAACTATATGGGGACGCGGTTTTATCGACCCCGTATTATTTTAATGCAGATTAATCCACCACTGCCACATGCGGTAAACACTTTCCATTCTAAATCAACCTATTTATTTATACCTAAGGTAAAGGTTTTTAGATTTTTTAAGGTTTTTACCAACCGGTTGAGCATCACGTGAACCATCGAGGCCAGTGTCCTTTGCGTCCCTTTATTATTTTTTATTTATTTTGTATTAAATACAAATTGTGAAAATATTAGGTAGTGCTATGTGTCAAACGGAAATATCCATAATGAGCGGTTTTAATTTTGAAGCAGGTTTGTGAATATTATATCTGTTGTTATTGTGTTTAACTCATCGATTTGTTTAAACATAATGAAAATTATGCCAATAAATTTTCCTTTTATCGTGGCGGGAATTACCGTTTTTATTATATCTGATATTTCAATTATAATTGATTTTTGTTTATTAAGGTTAATCGCGTGTGGGGTAACTGCGCGTCCGTAACTACATGTAGTGTAATAATTGATAAAGCAGTCGTTGTTGCCTTTGCAAGTTTATTAAACGGTTAATATTGAAAATGTTATTACTCAAACCGATTACTAATTTCAGTTATTGATATGACGTTGTGTTAGTTCCAATCAGTAGAAGGCAAACAATAATTATTATAATATTTTATAATATTGTATTATAATAATTATTATAATTTGTATAATATTTATATGTTTGTATTTAGAGTGAAGGGTAAATGTACTTATCTGTAGGGCTTAATAATGAGGGCTTTATTCAGAGGACGTATTATGGGGGACGGATATCTGTGAGTGCATGAAATGAGGTGTAACTTGAGAGTGATAGGTAACTTATGAATACAGTTGCCGTTTTCATGGAGTTTGACCAGTTGCAGATTTTATCTGGTAGTAATAAACAGTTCGTCATGCGACGTCGCGTGCTCCACCATGACAACATAAAATACAGTCATACACCCTTTATTCTTTTCTGGTATATTTCTCCTTTTAATTTTTTCATTTTCATTAATTAAACAAATGAAATATGTATATGCATATATACATACATAATTAATGTAACTTTCTGCTCAGTTACTTGATATGCCCACTAAGTGCCATGATAAATAGTACATATTTTCTCGCGTATTCGATTTTTCATTCCGAACTCGAAATGCGCATTTTATTCCCCGAATTAATTACTTAACAATGGGGTATTTCGCCGCACGTCTCGCCCATAATCACCCAGTAACCCCAATTTCCAAGCGGGTGGATGTAATCGTCACGAAAGTAACATATACGTTCATTAATCATTTAAATTCATCATTTTTTTTTTTGGTATCTGATTGTACAACTTCATTTAGGGTACAACATAATAAAAGCGAATTCGTACGGCATTTGCCGGCTCTCAATTTTTGGCGGGCCAAACATTAATTCGCCCCGTGACACTCAAAAATTTCCTACACCCTACTAAATATGCAAAAACGGCCACGGCCACCGCTGTAAAATTTTGCGCCGTACACTGTCCGACGCATTACATCACTTGTCCGATGTAAAACAAATGAGAAACATAGACCGTTAAACGCCAGAAGGCAAGAATTATAGCCGCAATAAAATTATTTTTTATTTGCTGCCTAATGCATTTTATCATACCCTTTACTACCTACAGCAATATAACCCACACATACATTGTGTTACTACACTACTTAAACTATTTTCCAGAAAAACCACGCTCACATCGATAAACACAAAACACTGTGAATTACGTATACATACTTTATCTCAGTTTTATTTGGCGAATTTCCTTTACGCCATACGCTTTTTACTACAATTTCTGTTATGTTATCGATCTTTGTTCTATTCTCGACACCATTGGCGTTACCTGAGATTAGCCCGACGTAATAACATCCATTACATCCCACCATCTTTACATACAGCGTAAGTGATGCAAACAGACACTACTGGAGGCGTATGAAATTAAAAAAAAAATCACAGAAATGACGATCAACAACTTATCTAAAAACAGCATTAAAAATCATTTTTATCCTAATGATGACTATACCGATTATAACCGTCACCAATGTGACGATACATGCGTTAATCGAAGTGTTTAAAAAATTAGCTTCTCAATTTGGAGATGACCCGATTTGATGGGTTTGATAAAAAAATTACAAACTATATCCGCGTTCGGGTATACGGAGCGGGTTTACCGGTGACAGGCGGAATTGGCCCGAGTAGTGTTATTAATACCGATCAGAATTGCAAATCGCAAGACCGTTCCGAAATTAACGAACGCACACCGTTTCCGTTTCCGTGTCGGCCAATTTGCTTACGGGAACATTTCATTTTAATATGAGGTTAATTACAGTCTACTAATTAATTGAATTCTATTACTCGGATGCAATCCTAATGGCTGCGATAACTGATACAATTTCCCCAGGCCGTTGTTCCAATTAATTCCACTAATTGTCAACTTAACTACCCCAAACTTGCTCTCCTCCCATTCTTATCCTAACTACCCTATCTTTCTACATTAACAATCTTATTGTCACTATGAAGACAATCGTAGACACACTTGTACATTTGATTTTAAAACATCAAATACTATTATAATATTTGTTTACGCCGGTTTATAATAAAATTGTGAAGTCAGCTATGGTAGCAATAGACTAGAAGGGAATGCGAGTGTTTGGCGAGGTAATTAAGTTCTTTTGGTCAACATAATAACGTAATTATGAATGTTAACAGTGTATCCGTCTAAGCCGATGCTACGCTATGTTGAGTATAATTAACGGAACGCATAATCCACAATTGCACGTTCCGCCGCGCCATTTTATTAATTGGCCGCATTCGGGCCGTACAGGGCCGGACAATGTACACCTTTATTCCGCCATTTATCTTAAAAGCATTCTACTGTACTACTAAACGAATTACTACCGATTCACATGAATCAAACGTTCGCCGACAATGTTCGATATTACACACTGGCGTAATATTAAATGAGGATACTTTGTTTCGCATTATAAACTCCGGCGCCATTTGACAATGGCGCCGGAGATTACTTTGGCGCCCGCTAGCAAACGCGCTCTACGTCAATTTCGACGAGTAATTGAACAGCATTAGCAGCAACACGCTGTTGCTGGTTCAAATTATTGACCTTTTCTAATAATGCCCGAATACACAATAATAAAAAGAAATTTTAAGAAACATTTTTAAATGTTTTTGATAATCAAAGGGTTTGGATGTGTGTACATTCTTAACTTAATCTCTCGGTTTAAACTCTCCACCGAAGTTTTATTTCCTCCACTTCCACTAGTTCTTCCACCTGAAATTTTTCTAATTATTACTAATTACTAATTATTATTATTATTATTATTATTATTATTATTATTATTATTATATTCACTGGTCAATTTACCTGAGTTACAATAGGAAGTTTGCGATTTAAAGTATTGGAAACATTACATCGACGGTTTGCAGTGTGGGCTCTTAGCGAGTGCTCCGATTTGACAGTTGTTATTTCGTCTTTTCAACGTTAGCCTGAAGCGAGGACCAGGTGAACTGTGAAGGAGTATACGTTCGGACATGTGCCGATAAATATTACGTTATAAGGAATTCGCGATAACTGATTTATAAGGCAGTCGTTTCGGGTCGTTTTTATAAATCATTTTTCTTTCGGCATTGCGGACTGATTCCATATTTAGTTGCGGGCGACCGCGGCGTAGCGCGGCGCTCCCCGTACCGTAGAGCCGCGCGGCCCCGTAAAGTGCAGTTGATTAATGTGCGGTGGTTGTTTACAGGACATGAAAGGTGGGTGGTCAGCGTCGCCTGGGACCGCTGCTCCGGTAAACCCTCCGACGCTCCTGGCTGTTCAACCCCAACTTACGCAGGCCAGCACCCCCGTTCAAACGGCGCAGCCCCAAACCGCCACCAAGCAGGACACCTCAAGTAAGTTACTTACCATTATTCCGATATCTTTCAAGTTCGCACCATTTAATCGATCAAATACTAAGGATTATGTACATTAAATTCTTCTAATGGTCGAAAAGATACGGATCCTTGTACAATTATTAATCCAAGTGAGAATAAATGTTTGGAAAAATAACCCGGACTTGAACCAGGAACCTTTGACGCCAACAATATTTAGTTCATTGAATACTCTAGTTTATTTGCTTATAGAGAAACATTCTCGCAGTTTATACTAAGTTAAAATTTATAATCAAACAAACGAGAACTATCAAAAATAGAACATTTATGCCAAATTTGGCCTACCAGAAGCATGATTTTAACAGTTCTGGCGTGATCTGCATTTGTTTAGTCTTTCGTATTATCTACATTGTTGGTAGTATTAATGAAAAGAGGGTTCGAATTGATACGAATTGTATAAAATAAATCAAAATAAGGGAAATTTTTTTAATAATCCTCGTGGGAAAATCAACTTGTGACATAAATCCCACATTTAAAAATATCTGTCGCGCTAAAGGTTGCAATTATGGTACAATAATGGCGAGGCGTAAGTCAATATTGGCACCGGCTAAATTTATTTGTTAAGTAAATGAAAGAAAAATGCCCTAAGACTCCCCGAAGTGGAGCAATAAGGGTGTCCATTGGGGCGACTGCAATGATTCAACCCTCGGTGCCGGTACCAAATTACCGAGTTTGTCGCAGTGGTAAGTTTTATTAAATTCTCCGGTGCAAAATCACACCCTTAATTATTAAATTGCGAGGCTGTATTAATTAAATTTTTCAACTATACGCCAAGGGGTAATCCCGACGAGGTAACTTTTGTCGATGAAGCCGTTACCGGTTGGAATACCTACACCTTTTCAATACATCTTTCCCCCCAAAAACTCGTATTTTCAAATCAATATTGGTAATACGTAAAGGTAGTGTAACTGTTGAGTCTTTGTTAAAGGTCTGATGATGACATTATGGGTTAAGACGGGGTACGGAGTCGCGTAACCGGTAGATGTTTGTGATTTGCTCAATGTCTCGCTTAGTATTCCGGACGTGAGGGTAACATACGGGGTCAATTATGTGTTCGATTGCCAGTCGGGCAGGGACAAAAGGACAAGCTGTTGTCCGGTTGAAAACCGGGACAGGAGCGCTTCCTGTTCTATCAACAGAATTATACGTTTCGTCCTTCATTAATATTACTGGGGCGACTGCCGACTGTGGAGATGTTGTGCGTACACCATCTTCTCGGACCGATGGCAGGGGAAGCCCCAGGCCACATCAAACACCAATCCTCTATCTCCTTTTGCCATGTACTCGCCGTGTCTAAATTGTAATATAGTCTCCCTTCAACCCACTTCGAGGTAACCCTTTCTACCTTCATTAATAGAATACCTGTATTTAGTACGTCCTTCAGATATATTCCACCCTCTTATTTAGCTCTCCCGATTGTGCTCCTCGCAGAATTCACTCACGCATTTATCTCAAACTAACCTAATTCATAAGCAGTATTAAACCAGTTAATATAAAACTTATTCCTAACACTTCACCTAACAATTCTCGAATCTTATGAACGGTATGCGCCGGATGACTCGTATGCGAAATAACTTTGAAATATCTTCGTCTTAGAGTTTATTCTGGTCCATTTTCGTAGGCAATCAGTTTGATATATCCATTAATTGTAATTAATAAGACTGCCAGTATAGTAAGAAATATTGCAGGTAGAAGGCGACCTTGTTAAGTTAATACATACACACTAAAGCCCTTAACCCGACTAGGACCCCTATTCATAATCAAGAATTATTGCTTCGTGATTAACTTATTTGCTCGAACGCATCGAAAGTATCTATTATTGTAGCATAAATTACAATTAAAATCGTACCTGCCTTAAATAAGATCACACACTTTTACACATAAATTAATTTTTTTAACCTGTATACGATTCCTCAATGAAGGCTTGTGTCAGTTCCTGTATGGTTAGTGGTGGATTAGGGCGCTTGCGAATACGTCGGTCAAGCTGATCCCACACGTGTTTAATAGGATTTAGGTCAGGACTTCAAATTGAGCTAAATTTGAAGTCCTTCTCATGTTGTAGCCTGTATAGTATGGTCTGAAAGCTGTTCAAGGGAGAACGGATCAATTGGATACGCGAAAAAGGCGCAACGCAGTGATTTCTCTGTAATTTAATGTTCTGTTAAAGCGCCAGCATCAGTGGACATTTTAGTATGACTGCGGCGGCGTGGAGCTTTTGTCGAAGTGACAAAAGCTCGGGTCAATTTCAAATGGTCCGCGGAAACAAAGAATAAATAGAACGGGAGCGCTAAAAAGGCCCCTCGTTTATTCACACTGTTTATATAGTCTTTGATCTTTTTAAAACGTACGCAAGTTGATGTAGGAAATGCACCCGCTCAATGGCGGAGCTTGCTCACCAGAGGGTAGCTATTTTTAGATTTTTTTTTCTTCGGGTAATATTTTTCCGAGTGCTATTTTGTGAACAACTGCTGGCCCAAAGGGTAAACTCATTTGTTCTTCTGAAGCAACTGTTCAAAACAGTTAAGTTTTCCTCTTTATTGACTTCAGCATATTGTTATTTCTTTACTTATTAACAAAACCAGGGATGCACGACAATAGATGTAATAGACAATAGATGTATTTCAACTCCAAGCTTCTCCTATAAAAAATACAATTTAATTCGTCACACGCGAAGAAGGCTGTAAAATGATGACGCGACATTGATTTATGGGTGCAGTGTCAATTTGTCTTAAATGTCAGTCTATACCCGAATGTATTACGTCTCTTCTAAAGGCAATTCTTTCGTGGAATTCAATTGTTATTCAACTTCTTATATACCAACAAACTCCGATCTACTTAGAACTACTTATATAAGATCTCCAAGCAAGAAAATGAGGTTAAAGTAATTAATAACTAATAAATTTGTTTAAAACGAGACTCATGCAACCGCACTGTGGAAATGAAGCATCCGTTAGCTGATGTAGATGAAGGTTAAAGCGTGTAATCTCTTCTTTTTGTGGCGATGTTCACTTGCAGCCTCAAAAATAAATTAAGGTTGTTTTTGTGTGCCACGTCGCCCGTGAAAAAGGATAATCGCGCTCGACTTCTGATTGCGTATTATCCTGAAATTCTGATGCGAAATTGCGGTTAGAGTTTAGGAAAATTGAGGAAATAACAAATGTTTTTGAAGTGTTAATTAATTCGCTAAAAGTCGTACCCCTTTGACAATAACAATAGCAAAACCGTCGCGTACCGCGAGGTCTTTGAATATCCACCGTAATCGGGTCACGCTTCGCTGCGGATCTTCCTACACGCACTAAGCGCCGCACTCATCAAATTATCTTATGTAATTGCTTATTGTCATACCAAAATTACCCCGTGCTATGAGTGACAACAGTAATTAACTGCCTTTAAAGGAAACAATCTTCTCAGTAATTCCTTTCTTCCGTTGCTTCAAAAACTTACAGCCTAAAAATGATTTTGAAGACATGAATGAACATCGTTTATTAGCAGATAATTCTAAACTGGGAGTTTCGAAAATATTGAAAGAACTGGATGTATTACGTAATTGACTAGTTCAAACCGTTTTGAGTATTTTCCGGGACGAATTCTAAGTGAAAAAATTTAAATAATTATTAATAAAAACAGAAAAGCAATCAGAGAGTGTACAATGGGGGTCCTGTGGATGCTTCGAGAGATAACGTGGATGTGTAGGACTTTTTCGATTCAAAAATAAATGACATAAGAAGATGAGTAAAGTGCAATTGTGTGGAATTTGTGCTCTTGTAAGGGGGCTTATAATTTGGGGCGGGTTCATAAACGGTATGAATAATTTGTTGCAAGTTTATAGACTATTCCGGCCACTTCCGGACGACAGGCTATAAAATATGACGGAGCGAACCTTTTAGGGCGAATGAGCCGCGGCGGGCGCAAAAAAAATAAAAAATTCCATATTTCAACAACTGTAAAAAATATATAAACGACATGTCGTAAAAAGTATCTCAGTTCGGCGATAATTTTGAATTTATTTGCTTATAAATGTAAGATTCAGCCCGGTCGGCGGCTGTCCCCATGTGTAAAAGATCGCGCTATTTACATCTCGCTTACTTTTATTCCTGATGTTATACGTACGTCCCGCTCTTCCTAACTCCCCGGTAGCACAGATACAACGCCCATAATCATTTTATTGTTTCATATATCATTGATATGTGCGCGATAACAACCTTTCGCATCTATATTCTAGTTTACCGCTAAAGGTACATTATCACGGCACATGTCTTCGGCTACGACCCACCCAAATTCAGCTTCAACACTCACACGAGCACGCGTTTTCAGTATATACTCAGAACATTGCAAATTGATCCATAAAATTGGTAAGTATATGTTATAACTTCTATCAGAAGTTTGGCCGTTTGGCATCGATATACTATGAGCTGAAAACTCATTTGTTTTCCTGCTTTCAGAGTGAAGGTTTTTCTGTGGTTTTCCTTTACAACTTAAGACGTGCTACAGACGCGGGCCATAATAATGATATTTCGGGCCTGCCGATGCCCCCGTAGTGGCGAAAGCTGTTGGGGGACGTTAAGGCGTGGATTACTATTTTTAAAGATAATAAATATGTTACGAATAAAATGAAACGCTTACGTTCAATTCCGAGGATAATGCATAAATTCTATTTGGCGTTTCTTGATGAGATTTAATGCCAATAATCAGTCAACGCGGAGGGCATAATCCGTAAACGATACCCTGAACGAGTGGAAAAGGGAATTAGACTTTGTCGCCGGCAGCCCTTCAAAAATGCCAGTGCCGTTGTAGCATGTAATGCCGTCCTTGCTTCCACATCTTTGCTTCCTTATTCTCTTTGTGTTTTCGTTCATTAAAACTCCCTTAATGAGAGACCTCTTTAAGGACTTTATTTTTTCCCGCCGCCTCGCGGCTCCCTAAACGCCGATACTATACGCATCTCCCATTTTTATACCATATTATCTTTGTACTTTTGTTTCTTTCCTAAGATTCGTTCGCTCCGGGTAAATGCTCGACATTTTATCGCCAACGATTCCGCGATCTCCTTTGTTAAAAGTATTTTAACCCTTTATCGCGCCACTCGAATTTGTACACTGTTTTTAGGGGTTGGGAATTTTACGACAGCACAGAAATACGGCTAACCCCGTACGACTATGTATACTCGCTACGTACTTGTATTTGTTTTAGTGTGCTATTAAATATCTTACTTTGTGTTTAATGATCGCATATATTTTTCAAACGCTGCCACGTTTATATCGCTAATTATTTATTCTTGAGATAAGATAGTATTTCTGCAGCCATGTTAAATACACTTACCATTGATTTACAAATAACACAGGGAGTATAGTTCCGCGTTGTTGCCCAAACATCTTCATTTAAATTGCCTACATTTGTGCTATTAATTATTATTAATACCGTAAAAAGCATTTTTTGTTATCTAGAATCGGAATTTTTTTTTATTCGTTACCTAAAATTATAAATGGGCTTATACAAACAAAAATTGTTTACCGGTTTTACAGACGAAATTTCAATATTCCCGTACATTTTCACGTGATGTGACCAAAAGTTTTTTTTGTTCAGTTGCAACAGTAGGTCGTTGAGAGTTCCCACAAAAAGCTTCGCACTGATGCTCGGGATGAGATAATGGGTGACCGTTACAATTGCAGAGTGCATTAAACTGCAAAAACTAGTGGATATTTGATATAGAGGGCAATATCACAGCACTTGCACCGTATTTTACCGCATTTTTTCGCTGTGGTTCTGCATTAAAGTTCTCAATAGTACTGGACACACGACCGTGATAATCTATTTTTAGAAACTGTTTTACAACAGGATTAGTACTTCCAATGCGATTAATAATAAACAAACAGAATATGTGTTGATATTTCATAATGAACACATTCTAATACAGTTTTCGGTTTCATAATAAAAATCGTCGGGTATAAATTCGGCGTGTAGATAAGAATATGATCAGGATTCGGCTCAAGTTGTTGATTTTATTAAGATCTCGGAATAATAATAAGAAAGAAATGCTCGAGTAGGTTTGTGTGACTATCGCGGAGTTAATTTGAAAATGAATATAGTGTGAGCGTGTGTAGCGTGCCTAGAATACGAGATATTTCGGGATTTCGGGATTTCTGCATTGTCCACGCCGTTTAGAAGATGGAGCTGGAATAGCAACTAGTCGCAAATACGCGCGGGGATACGTTCTACCTCGTAATTACGTCAAACCTGCAATTAACAGTGGTAGATATACTGGCCAAATGGCAGATTGCCGGACTCTAGACTCGTGTTTCCGGGCTTCATATATATAAAGACCACAGAGCGGATAATACACCGAAATATCGGTACCAACGAACCGAACAGAACCCTCAGAAGATACTTAGCCTATCGATTATTCTGCGGGCTAATTAATATCGTCCGTTAAGTTATTCACAGGAAAAGTAGCGCCTTTCCCTAATCTCAGCAAGTTTTTAAACTTTAATAAGACTGAGAATCGTAAATTGTTGGCGTGTCGTGTAATCGCGTACAAATTTTACTTGTATGCAATAGCTCCGAATCATATTTCGTTTTTTTAGCGTTACCTTCATCTTGTATTTCTACTTGGAAATCGTGGAAGTTTTATTTATACTTTAGCGACCGGCGTTTATTAATTTTGTTCCGTAAACACCTGCTTTTACTCCTCTAGTTAAAAGTTCTTTCATGGGTTCACGCGATACAAAAGATGGTAATACATTGTAGGAAATTAGTAAGATACAATACAGCAGAACAATAAAGAGAGCCGGGATCATAACTTTCAATTTATTAGATTAGTAACTGCTTGGTCGTAGTATAAATTGAAATGTGTCGGTGGTGGTAGGGAGAATAGTCGGTGAGCCAAATGGTGGACTATAGATCATTGGCGTTGGAAGTTGGAGCGCCAACAGGGGCCGGCAATGTCCCAATTTGATAGCCCGACGAGATGGCAAACGCATTTTATGATGAACATAAAAATGACACATGTGCGACACAATACCGAAACTCCACTAACAAGTAATCAAACAACTTAACAAAAATAAAAACGCGACGATAGATTCAATAAGCCGGTTCAATTTTGCCGCCGCCCCGCCATACGCGCGCACGGTTTATAGTAAACGCCGGTAATTTGCCCGATATCTCCCCCCCCCCCCGCCCCAGAACGGAAATGGATTGGCCCTACTACAGCCATAAAATAACACGTAGCCAAGATGTTTGAATATTCCCACTCTAGTTTTTATGTCTCACTTATATTATTGCTTCCTACTCACCTCATCGCAAAATTGGACTTCTCCAAACAACCAATATGAAACTCAAATGAAATTCACCTTCGCAATTTCAACAACCATTCTCTGTTAACATTACTTACATAACACACACAAATAAGCTATAGTTTTTCAGTTTTAAATGCTCGTCTCTGCACTTGTTTTCTTTGCATATATACGATCTTAGCGTTTTTTTCGCGAACTGTACATGTTAGAGCAACGTGGTATTCAGAATTAACTTTTTCGGACAATTTTCCGTCCGTGCCGTTGGAATCGTCAAGATCCAGCGACTAGAACGGACACAATTGTTGTAAATGTGCCAATTTTACGAGTTTACTAAAATGGCGGAGGAGCCGGATTTGGCGTATTTTTCCAAATTATAAATAATTTTCGAACGTAAAAGGTTAATGTGATCATTCTAAGTCGATCTAACTCAATTTATCTATATACTAAAGTGCCTCGTTTCTAAGATACAGCCGCAGTTTTGCGGAGTAACGATACAGTTATCCACCGGATTCAAAATAATCTATAATAAACTTTCTCAGCTCCACTATTTCTTTTGTGCTTCCTGTTTCTTTCATCAAGTCGCTTATTCGGGACTTTTTGCACTATGGAGAGTAATACTACGGAGAAAGTAACCTACATTACAAGTACATCTCTCGCCTCGTGGTCCCCAATGTTGAGAAACTGTTACGATGTCCGGGGTAAGAAAGGTAGGGAGATGGATCATAATTGTCGACAGAGGGAGCAGTAATGTGTGCTAATAAAGTTTTACCGGAAGGTACAGACGGGGCCGTAGGTTCTCATTGCCGTGACGTTACATACTCATTCATCCTAATTCTGCTCTCCCCCTTCCTAGACCAAAAAAATACTAATTGCGCTTATCCATTTGTGTTTGTTAGTTGGAGCGAGTTGGCATTGCGGCATTACTCCGTGCGAAACTTTCAATAGTTACCCACCCGCCGAGTGCGGATCCTGAATAACGTCCTTTTATCATTAACTTGCCCTCGTAATTATATCGCATTAACATTTTCGGGTTTTCTAATGCGACCTAGTGTCCCAGTTTCTGGGGATGTAGGTTCATGTTGATTCACTGAAAATGCTCAAGAATCATGTAATTAATATTAATAGTTAGTAATAATAGAAAATAGGTCACATGTCGGTCATATCAAAATCTCCAGTCAGTGAAGCTGGTATTCAAAGCAAACCACAACAGGCTTCGAAAACACCCTGATAGAAATATCTAGCCTAGATTCCCAGTGTGATTAAGGGATAATTAAGAAAAGAAGGTGGTAACCAGGAAAGAACAAGTCTTCATTACGCCACAATTGCTTTTGCACAAACGCAAAATATGTAATTAGCTTCTGTGAGAAGCGACTATGAAAAAGGAGTTTACGATTATTGGAATACGTAATCACAGTAATTTAAAATGCGTAGCAAAACCCCCAGTAACCGTAAAACCTAGTATTAACAAAATAAAGTATTAAAAATCCTTCAGTCGATTTACAGGCGTAATCCTCACTAAAAAACGTCAATAATCAAATTCCCCTAGCGCCAGGATTTATGTGATTAGACCTTCGTTGCGTCTGGCGTCCCTTTGATTTTTGATACGTTAATTACTGTCGTGTTTGGAGTTTCTAATTACACTCGTTTATCCAATTAGTGGAGGGAGTCAAATTAGAGAGGGGCTTAATTAATTAATTGTTCAATAATGGCGTATGTAAGCAACAATTACAAAACTTTTTCTCCACAATACTGATTTTGAAGTGTGAACGCAGCTTTCGGACCGCCGACTCGTGGATTACTGAAACAATCGATTCGGCCGTTCAATAAAAACCAGAGGAGAAAAAAGTAATTTGTCGGACAGTGTTTTATAGTTACATTTAAATTTGAGAAAAGCGTTTTTACTGTCGGACATAAATACAAATTCGTGGACGTAAATTTCGAGCGGAGCTGAATTGGATAGCCCTCATCGTGATAACGGTTAATTACAATTTTATGGCAAAACGCGTTTAAATAATTTGCATTTCTGTAATATTTATGACGGCCAATAAAATGGTTTACTAGAGTTCATCCAATTTTTAGGTACCCCGCGGCACGTAAAACTGCTTGGTAATCCCTATATACACAGATTAATTTCCGCTCAACCCATCCTTCCAACCCTACACCCCGCAGTGCGTTATACGCAACAATAAAGTCGTTTTACAGAACTTTTAAACACAAACTTCCAAAGCATTCCACCTACTTCTTTTTCAATCTCCTTCTTTGAACGTAAAGTTTGATTAGTCAGGTTTATAATGTAATTTACTAAACATATGAAGGAAATCAAATGGCCCCGCCCCGACCAGGTGTCGCCTGGCTGAACTATTGGATTCCATGATTTAAATTACTAGGTAAGACAATATTGTTCCTCGAATGTGATATATGTAATGTAACGTACTCAGGCGGGAATACTGAGAACTAGAAGTGCCCTCACACCAAGTGCTCGTCGAATATCCGTTTACTTTGGTCATAATATATTAACGCTACTTCCCTAAGATATCAAAGATTATAGTTATAGTGGTGAACTTGCATGCTAGACGAATATAGGTACTAGACTTGAGAGCAAGTAAATGGAACAATTAGAATTTTCGTCAACTTTAAATTGATATACCTATTTCGTATGAGTCGTATGCTTGATAGTTTAATTAATTTGTTAGTAGTTCAGGAAATATCATATTCCCTTCATTCGGTTTAATTTTAATTAGGTCTTGGAAAGGCACCGTCGCGCTTGGGCTATAAACAAACCCCAACAACTAGCCGGTCGAAAAACAGGGGTAAACAAAATAGTTAGCAGGAAATTTATTGTGTCGGTTTTCCAAATTTATGTTTTCTTATTTGCAAGCCCAGTCCGGCGTACATTTTACCAACTTTACGGGCACCGTTAAATGAACTTGGACACATACGCCAGATTGAAAAATTTAAATTTTAACTAACTAAAGGTTTGTATACGGCGCACGTCATACCCATATTTACCTTTTCAACCGATATTTAATCAAAATTCAGTAGCTTTTTCTTCTGTAATACGGCGTATGCTACTATTCGAAACCAATTTAAAAAAGTTGACATTGGTTATCAAAAATTAAACTTCGTTAATCGTAAATTCGGAAACGGTTGCTTGAAACGAAATCATTTATTCAACTTATTCAACATTTATAACAACTTAAATTTTGCGCTGTAGCTTTTTCTTTTCTAAATGTTTTGTTTTAATGTGGATTTACACTTAATTATAGTATAGTCATCGTAGGAGTGTATACATATGTCGTAGGCAAATGGTTATTTCAGGCGAAAGGCTTTTGCCATAGCAAATAGATATTGAGTCTGGTTTTATATGTTTAAAACTATTTGCATAATATTAATAACTATTAATTGATGACTCTACGGACTTCTCTACCCGTACGGCATGTACTTTAATTTGCCTAAGCAGATAGTTTTAAACATATAAAACCAGACTCAATATCTATTTGCCATGGCAAATAGCTTTTGCCTAGGCAAAAACCTTTTGCCAGAAATAGCCATTTGCCTACGACATATATAAAAAGCAACTTGTTCACTGGAGTCTGTTTTTACGTTAAAGTATATTGGTGGCAATTGGTGAAAATGGCGTAGGGAGGGAAATGAGATTACGCGTAGTGTAATTAGCAAGGGGATGTATAAATTAGATTAAATTATTTACAAGAAAGGGAATGTATTGGTCGGTCTACGATGGCGAATGTTCTTTTGCGTGCAGGTTGGAAGTTGCATGGGGTCAGACCCAGAAGCTTGAGGGATACCTTTAGCAATTAAATATCAAAACGGACCGGAATTATAAAACATCCCTTTAATTCGGACAAACAGATGCCGAGAGAAAGCGGAAAGGGGCCGTGGGACGGCCCCGCCGCCCCACAGGCCCGCACGAGTAACCGTTCTCTACTGTTTGCGGAACCAATTAGGTCGGTTGTATTATCTAAAATAGAGAGAAGGACCTAGCATTAATCAAATTGCGTGAATTCAATGTAATCTGCAGTTTACCGAGCATCATCTTGCGCATCATTCTGCTCGATGTTTATATTACCCCCTCCGGTGATTAATGGCCGGCATCATCTTTAACATCGACCAGCCAACCGTTTCTACACTTCGTTCTTAGCTTCCATTTATTTTTATTACAAAGCAATCTCTTCCACCCCAGTTTTTACATCGCCGAAAATTTTACTAAAGCAAATGTACCGAAATCTATTGTGTATCCTTTAAGTCCTTATATGCAATACAATATATTTTTCTTAGATTTTGCCTTGCTATTCTTCTTTAATATTTTGCAATTCAGGTTGTTGCTTCATGAGAAACTGATAATAACCACAAAACAATATGTAATCCGAGCGGCAGGAACATAACCTATAGAGTTACGCTGTACTACTAACCCTGTCGTGTACTAAACATGAGCCTTAGCCGTAACCATGTTTTAATTGCGGAATCGAACCATGTCTAAATGTGCTCACTATGAAATCGGAGTAGAAAAATTGTTATTTTTTTACATATGTTACGAGATAGAACAAAATTTGGTAAAAGTACAGCATCTTGGTTGAACTTAAAGCACACCTTTCAAGTCTTGGCGTTCAAACTTAGTAAGATCGTAAAACGTCAAAATATGTAGGTAGCGTTGTTTGTGAATGCAGTCGTTATTAAAAGTATATGTATACATAAGTGATATGTAGATGGAGTTACCGATGCGCTGGCATCGTGTGGGAAGAAAATGACGTTAGACATATGACTTAAGGCGACACGTAGGGGCGAAGTAGTTGCAATTCGATCGTTTGATGTCGATGCATCAGTCGGGAGCCGTTTCAATAATATATTACCTATGTTCGCGCTTCGTGCTGTGCAAAAGGCGCCGCGGCGCGGAACGACGGACGTGGATCACTCCGGATATGGCGTAATTACTTCATGCCGGGGATTAATAATTCGCCGTATTTATATTTAGATTCGATGATGTAGACAGCGGGCAGGCGCTATCTGCTAAGGCATTCCCTTTATAGATGCCCTTTTGAAAATCGTCCCACCTTCAGACGGGCCGGCCCGGCGGCGTCGGCGCAAATTTACTTATGGCTTGTCATAAATAGTAAAAGGTTTTCAATTTACACACCGGCACGTCAGAGATTAAAAAGTAATCAGTCTGTTTGAAGTCTAGCGACGGAAAAATTTCAGAAATTGTATCGCACATTTTTTAATGTTGCATCCATTACACTTCCTTATCATGCTTTCGCAACATCATTCAAAAGTGACTACAATACCCCCATGTATGTTGAATACTGGCGGAGAAAAAGGCTGTTTTTGGCATTGTTCGTATTGCTGATTAATTTTCAAACAGAAGATCAATAGGCCAGGTAAAAAATGCGAACTGTATATCTTAGAGCACCTACATTTTTTGGACAATTTTCCATCCGATACCGTTTGAATCGTTAAGTTCGAGCGACTAGAACGGATACAGTTGGTGTAAACTTGACAATTTAATGAGTTTACAAAAATGGTGGAGGAGCCGGATGTTATGTAATTTTTCCAAATTATAAATCATTTTTGAACGTAAAAGGCTAATGTGATCATTCTAAATCGATCTAACTGAATTTATCTATATAGTAAAGTTCCTCGTTTCTACGATATAGCCGTATAAAACGTGTGGTTTACCCAGAAAATTACAAAATACGATTTTTTTGCTGAGTATTCGCGATTTCATTCGCCTGTTTCTGCTGCTAGTGTACATTAGATTTATTCTTCAGATTGTTGATTAATTTTCAAATAGTACATCAATAGGCTAGTTAAAATAGTAAAACCGTGGAGTCAGAAGCAGGAGAAGATTACCAGAAAACAAAATATCACCAAAATGCACCGAGAAAATCAACGGATATTACTAATCATGTTTGTTCATAGAAGCGTAGTTGGGGCAAATAGTAATGTTACCTAATTAACTTCAATATCCAAGTGATCCTCTTGCTTGGCTTAGGGAGTGTAAATATTATGATATACTGGCACCGTACATGAGTCATGGCCGCGGATTATGCCTGGAGCTAAGCGTTACGCATTAAGTAAATACGAACAAACAAGGACGGATCCTTGTATAATCCCCTGTATATTGATAAAAACATACACGAAACGTCGGGATTCTGTTGAAAAAAAAGAATGTTACGCACATCTCGGTTCAACAATTGATGCGCCCCGTTAGGCGCGTTCGCAGAAATTTATTATCGCGTATTTATCCGGAAGTTATTACGGATTGGGGTCATCCATCAGGGATGGCGCATACAAGGTATTCTTAACTTTGTGTCGGGGAGCTCATTTTGTTCAACTATAAAGTGCGGCCTGACAGTTTTAGAAGCAACTAGCCTGACGTCTCGGTGACGGCCGCAAATCCGACTTAGTAGTCGAAAACTCAAATCCCCGTTCGAGCGTGAAGGTAGCGTAGAAATTGTCACGCCCTAGCTCCCCAAACGACGCTACCGCCCCAACTGCAGCCCATTCTTTGACAGGGTCGATGCTGCATTACTTATTTTTACTTAAGCTGGATCGCACTAGCGCTGCAACTAATCTCACTTCATCGCACGAAACTTGCGTCATCTGTCAATTAAAAATTCCCTTTAGCTTCTTTTTATTTATTGATTTACATTTATTTACTTTAACACCGCAACTGTGTCGTCTTTAGGACTACACAAACACACCCATATTAAGATTCCACAATCCAAAAGATTTTTATTGTAGCTAGAGCAACGAACAGCTGTCTACGATGATATGAACAGACTCTACCACAATTGCGATAAGATGTAGACCATTTTCTTGCGGTGAACAGAGACGGACTCTGTTTTTCTTTATTCATTTTCTCAAGAATGCCTCAGGTTACACCATACATCATTTGACAAAACGTTTTTTTATTATTACGTCCTTGGGCATGTGCTCCTTCAAGGTTCGCCGTTTCTTATACACCCTGTAGGAGCCCGCCTTTTCTGAATTGTTGCGGTTATAAAGTAATTAAAGTAAAAGTATTCGTAGACTGTCAGTTCCAGAGGATGAAGTATTGGGAAGAGCCTTTGATGTTGTGCTCGTCGTATTTGATAAAACTTTTGAGCGGCGACCTTGATTGTTGCAGACGCGTAGGTGGTAAAAGCTGTTGCCGTGAGAAGGGCGAGGCCACTTCTGATGTTCGTTATTATAATTGAGTGAATAGGTGGGAACAAAGGAGCGAAAGAAGTCCGTCCGGCAGGCGGCCGGCTTGGCCGGGTTTTGGAAAGGGAAAGGTCAACCAATTTGTACGTCTTTGGTTACGTCGCGTCGGTGCGATCAAAGGCGCCCGAAGGTACGGGCGCGGGCCGAACTTAAAACGCGTCAGATTTGCAGAAAACCCTTCGATGTATTATGATTTTATTATTCAGGAACCGGCGCTAAACTACCCAAATATTCCTGCGGATTACGCGCGTCGCCCGTCCGCCACGGCACGGGATGAGGGCGAGAGGAGGATTTGAGCGCCCCGTTCAGATTCTCAGACGTAAAACTCTCCGCGCTGCGCTGGTATGCCAATAACGGTATAGGTTAAAATACACTGCAGAAAACATAGGTAGCGCAGTCACGTGAATATGTGAACAGACTAAGACGGGATCGCGTGCAAATGCTCAGGTGTGTATACTGCATTCCAAACAAGGATCATCTGCATCGCGCGAGTATTTCGGAGCACCGCCTGCCCTCATCTTTTCCCATACCATCCGATCAGTATTTGCTTTCGTTTAAGTTTCGCTTAACCCTACTGCAATCTCTCCACAAGCTGCTTAGACCCCCCATCCCTTTTACTTTCTTATTATTTCACCACTGTATTAAACGGGTCTTTCACTTACCGTATCCCAAATGCAAACAGGTGGTAGGTACAGTTCTTCCAAGCATAAAAGTTCATGTAAACATACATAAATATAAATATAAATATTTGAAGTTCATTTACAAAAGAAAAAAATAATAAGCTAAAATTGCAAAATCGACCACTGTGCGTGGGGAAGCGTAACGGTTAGTACAAACATAAGAAAGATATTTAGAAGTTTGCGAGGGGAGTGCGTCGGCTTAGCTGGGGTGTGCTTAAGTGTGCCGCGGGATGTAGGTTGATGCAAAGTTAACTTTCCCATCGGGGTGCAATTTTTGCGCCTGCCAACAAAAATATCAAGTCCTGATTAAGCTCTCTGATGTTACAAGTCTGTTAAATCGCGCGAACTGACATTGACATATTATTAAATCGAAAAACTTTTACGCCGCGCGCCCAAAGAACAACTTAATCCACTGGCGTTATGTTTTTATTTTATATATACAGGACCATTTAATTGATTTAGATGTGTCCAACACCATGCATAAGAAAAATACTAATACATTTCAAATTTATGGCTTATGACTTCCTTCTCATATTTTCTCTCACCGTTAACCTGTGATTTGTTTACTCTGAGTTGTTTACACGTCCTGTTTTGATGAGATGGTATCTCAGTGGAAAATTATCTCTGACAAGACCTGTGATGCATCTTAAGTCTGTTTTCTGCAGCTGTAGAAACTGTTAGATCTTGACAAGTACGCCGTTAATGATAAATGATAAAAAAATATTTGGTTTGTGATGTTGAACATAAACAGCTGTTAGAGAAGACAACGCTGTGGCTACTAAACATAACAACTCGGGGCTAAACATCGGTTCTGAGAGCACCCCCGAGAAACTTTACCCGCCATGGACCGGGTGTGCCCCTACCCTCCCCTCTGTTCTACGTAAACACGTTTGTTAACTTGGTGTCTATCGAACGGGAACAAATATAATGCGAGCAAAAAACCTATAATCGAGAATTTCAAATTCATCTATAATGGAAAATATCGATTTGATTATTATATGCACCAAGTGTTTACTGCATTTAGAAACGGTTTCGTTTGTCATTGTAAACTAGCCCGAGAATAGCGTTTTACAGACTGACTTTACCACCCATATTTGCTCTACGTTGTTTGTCGTACAAGCTCAGTCGCCGAGAACAATATGTCGTCGACAATACATGTAATTCAGTCGTCAGACATGTGTAATACTTTCCAAATGCGGAAATGTTTCAAACACTACTAGAGCTTATGTTTCAGGCGGCTTTGTCTATTTGTCATTTTCCAAGGGAAGTCATGAAAACGAATAGTTACATACATAATGTTTTCATGGATTTAATGATACTTTCGGTTTCTTTTATTTCACACGAAGCAAAATAATACAACTTCATACGTCACTGATGTCGAGGGACAGAGGGAACGCGTTGCAGGGCATTGATATGTGCGGATCTTTAATTCCCCGATGATATCTTCCGCGTTGGTTAATACTTAATGTTAATGCTCTGCCAGTTAATAGCTTTATTCCTATGTGTTTCCGTTTGTAGATCCCCCATGGCCCACATGAAGCAAATTCAGACAATAATAACAGGAAATTCTGGAATTTGCCCTTCCGCATCATCTCTAAAATGCGCAAAGTTACGAAATCATAGAATTTCAGTCAAATTGCAGTCCTAAGACAAAGTCAGTGTTGTAGATTTCTTATTTTATCCAAGAAAATATGTCGGAGTTTACTCCATTTATTCTAAATGGAAAATATTCGTATTTCTGAAACTGCTTTATACGCAGCAGCAGCTGGGGCATAAAAATTTGCAATTTATATTTGTCAGATGATCTAATACGTACACAGTGCGTTGTAATTGTGTTATAAATTATAACTGTTATGCAAATTGGTAGGAATTAATTCGTAAGGAAAACTTGAACAGGATGTATGTATTCGGTGTAAATCTGTTTCAACTGCTTATTGGAAATGCTGCTTTTTCCCAATGGGACTAGCTCATGCTGACTGTTAATGTCAGCCCACCACCTTCCAAAACCTTGGCATTTTGACTTTAGGGATGGGACTAATATATAGAAATCGGTTAAAATGTCATTTATTTCCAGCGCCGATTACTCCGAATCCATGGGCGTGCAAGGGGTGCATTCGCGACCGCTGCCCCCAAAATGTTGACGCTCAATATATAGTTTTCTTTTGCAAACTTAATTTTTTACTGTATGTCATCAGACCATAAAACAAGTATATTATTTTTTTCTGGATATTGCAAAAGAAATTTATCAGGAAGATACTTTTGGTTGTTTGTATCTTTCGAATAAAACAAACTTAAAGGTTAAAATTATACGTAGCTCGCAGTAACCCCTACCGTGATGGAGTTTGAAGTCCGTGCGTATTCTGTATCCTTTCAGCGGCACTAATAGAGAAAGTATATTCCCATGTAGTAATTTGTCCTCATTGTTAAAGTTGTTTTTACTGTCGTATGTAGATGCCTTCAAAAATGTTGGAAGTAAAGTTTGGGTCGTTTTGTGAATTTATTATGGAAGCAGGTAGTGGGGTAGCGGTATTATTTCATAATTACAGAAAGATGGGGTGGCTCGGAGCGTCGGAACGGGTTACAAGTTGGGTAGTTCTCCGTAGCATGTACCCACCTTTCTCTGTACCTTGTATAAAGCAACTCGCAACTTGCAATATGCTCAACTTCGCTAACATCGCAGCTTTACTTCGTCTTATCCACCGGGGCACTATTTCAAACTTTAAAAATTAAGACTGCAAGCTAAAATATTCCTCCCGGAATCCGGATACGTTCGGCATTGTTGGACTCCTGCGGCGCGACGCGCCGTCCTATCTGCTCGAATATCACAATTGATTAGAGCTCAATTAGAGCGGTTATAAAACAAACAAATTAAACATGACACCTTACATTTAGTTAAATGAACACCGACGGCGAGTTATATTTGCTAATGGTACGTCGAAATGACGCCCATATGCATTATAACACGCATTTTGACAGTTACAGTTCCAGTAATCATTGTAATGTATAATCTTACCGCATATTGTTTTATTTAAGTGTAAATTTGGCCTTAATACTTACGTGCACTAACAAACGCATTATAACACTTATTTTGTTCTTTTGGCCAGGCCAATTACAATAAATATATGCAGAAAGCAAAATTCTTTTAAAATATTTGCGACTCATGTGAAATAAGCTTAGTCAGGATGGAAGTTATGGAAAAGTCGTATTAAATTCACGTGTCTGAATTAGAAGAATTAGTATTCTTCGGGAAATAACGGTAGTTAGTAGTTAGGTTAGAGTTCGACCAATACGAGTGAGTATTGAATATGGACTTTGGGGCGGTTTTGCGATCGTAGCAAAAGGTCTCGGAAATTATGGGGTTGAAACTATAAATGTTTATGATACGGTTAACTGCGTTTGACCCTTGTGAGTGGATTTAATTGACCTGTTCTGAATTAGTTTAGTTCAATTACTGCCGAATGTGCAGATCGCGCGCCGAGTTTCCCAGAAATTCGGTATACACTTTGCATGGTGAATGGCCTCGGCAAACAATCCAATCCGGTTTAATATGGATTTGGACTGGGGCACTTTTGCGCCGGAGGCGTTTAAAAATATTTATCAAAATAACTGCGGCCGGTTTGAGGAATTGATCTGTTTGTATAGGTCAGGACCCTTTGAGAGGGGCTCGTGTTGTTGTTACCCATGCCCATGACCATGCCCATGCCCGTGCCTTCTTGGTAAACACATATTTCAATCACAAAAGAATATTAAATTATCCCCGTAAAGAAAGTCTACCCTTGGGGTACATAATACTCGATTTGGTAATAAAGCAATTCTATCCCTTCAGGTTAGAAACGGGCAAGAGCAAGAACAATGGGGACGGGACGGATTGAGAAGGAGGCGCGGGAGGCGCGGGAGGCGCGGGCGCGTAAATAGTTAATCGGCCTGGTCCGGAATCGGAATCAGGCATTCTCGTGCAGTACGACCTGAATCAATTGATAAGTAATTTGGGGCAAGGGTAATGGGGACAGCTCTGAAGGGAATAAAAAATGCTCAAAGAATAATGGATAAATAAATTTATTTGGAAACCGGTCCGGGATTCGGGACGACGTCGAATCAAAATTGGATTCGGATTCGGATTCCTTCGGACGCGGGCAAAAGTGAAGCAGGGATTTCATCCGTAAGGCCGCGCTAAGCAGCAGAACAGCCTGTGTGATTTGTAAATGCCCCCGGGACGACATCGGGCGCTAATCACTGTACCTAAAGAACACATCCCAAGTACCACTCAGCTACGTTAAGGGACTACGGTAATCCCTGAGTTACCAACGCTCTCCATTCTACTATATCTCAAAGTGTTCTTATTTTACGCTCAATTATTAATGCCCGGAGTACACATTACTCCAAGACCCCAGAGCAAATACTTACTTAGCGTCTTGCATCTAAGCCTCATCTTATCAATTAATTTACAACACCATCGCCATCGCCAGTTACACTGCATTCACCGGCCTTTACAAGCGCGGACAAAGGATATCTCCTTAAACGCTTCTTATTAATGATCATCAATTATGTAGCCTACGTGAAAACATAACCCTCCGTCATCCAGTATTAAATTACACCATAAGCAATACCGGCATGCTTCGTCGTTTCCCTAATACACACAGAAAACTGATCTCTCGAACGAACAGAGAATTACTTGGACGAAGTAGTTGGTAGGTTCTTATATACGCGAGAGATTATTGATTTCAACCAAGAAATTTTTATTCTTGGAATAATTACTAGATTGAAGAAAGTTGTCATTCTGGTGAAGTACACTTACTTCACGCATTAGTTCATTTAGGGTACTCGTCGCTAGCGCTCCTCCTGAAAAAAACTCATGCTCCAATTTGACGTCTTATAAAACATATATAATATACTATTTAAGTACTTTTTTAAGTATAGTACAAATGTCGCATATTATACTATAGAGATATGATATAGCAATATTCCGTAATTTTGAATTTCTCGCCAAGGTTTCGTTGCCGTGAATGCTCACTCGTGAACATGATGCCGTAATCAATGAAGCACATGAAGTAGCGTGGGACATTGTGAAAAAAAAGACAAAGCGGGCTACTCAAAAATGTACGTAACATCAATAACAAATAGGGGAGCGCGTGCTGAATAAAAATTTACATAATTTCCACAGAGACGCCGGAGTGGGACCAGAAATCCAGTTCGGTATTAGGTATGTGTTCCATAAAAACTGTAAAAGCATACCGGCTGTACTCGCGTATTCCCCGTGTGCGTGAATGAGTATATTAGGTACGGAGAAACCCAATAAGGCTGACGTGAAAGAGTGGCTAATCAGTTATTCAGCTAAATAAACCATGAGGGCGCAAGAAGGGACGAAATCTTCTTGGAGTTGCAACAGAGCCATTATGCAATGGTCTCTTTCTCTCCAATGATTCATCGTGGTTTTATGTCGTCGATATTAGAAATATTGGTGTCGTATCTTCTTTAATTTATATGCTATACGGTTTGATGGGTATTCTATACGCTTGAGAAGTTCCAGATAGGGTTAGTTGCTTTAGGGAATATTGTGGGTATAGAATGAAAGGGCCGCAGCAGAGGTTCTAAAATGAAATTTGGCCTTCTTAATAAATCACGGTGTTAATAACGGTCTGTTAATTTCAATTTGTAGGTAGAAAATTCCATATCTCGCGGCCATAATCTATGTTTGCGAATGGCGGGGGGGTTCGGGCAAAATTTTGACCGGGGTCGAAATTCACACAAAACAACGCCGCAAATATTCGCAGTGGAAATTTATTAATAGACTATTCGTAATTACTTAGCTGTGGACACAGAACCCGTGTTTGTGTCCCGAAATTAGTAAACAATCCCGACGCACTTCAATTTCATTATGTCACTTAATAAATAAACTATGCTCGGGCCTTTGTAGGGCTTATCACTACAGTTACGCAAACCTAAACGGTCCGTTACAAAGGCTGTTATCGGCATCACAATAATTCTCTAAAACGAACAGTTTGTACTAATAAGCCCATCCAATTGATTGAATTATAATCCTCTGTAGTTTCCAACGCTAGTTTCCAAATGTGGATTCGTCCTCTTCGTGAAAGACCATTGTTACAGCGATTACTCTAAATGTAAGAATACATAATTACACCCCTTAAACCAATTACCTCGCTTGTTACCGAAACATAAGCGAAAGTACTTGTGTTATGTTTTTCAGCTGGGCTAATTTGACTTTAACAATAATTGTATTAGCCACTTTTCCTTAATTTCCTCCTGCGGCATGCGAAGACGAGCCCTCAGTACGGGCAATAATTAAGCTGTTAAGAGCAGGCAATATTTCCCTTTTTTATAACGTAATAAAAGTGGAGCTTCTTTCTAATGTTGTATAAAACAACAACACGTGCTACAATAAACCCAATTACGGGGCTGTCTAAAGACGGTACTTATTAAACATGACATGGTAACATGTACTAAAAGATACTGGCGGTTCCACTTACTTCACAATTTACCTCTTCAAGGCTTTGCTTTCTATTTTCGTCATTTTCCGCTTTGTATGATCATATTCTGTCGTGTCTTCGTTATCTTCTTAAACTTGATGTTCTTCATCTTCTCCAGGTTCTTCATCTTGTGCTTCTTCTCAATTTTCTCCATCAACCTTTTTTGGCTGAGGATGGAACAGCTTTATGATGACTTCAGGTCATTAATTCGCCTACGTTTTCCGGCCTATATTTTACCACATTTTAGATATCGTCAATACACTAAAAAGAGACAAAATTAAATTAAGAATAGATGCTTGGGGGCATTAACGAGTTTTTTTTTTAATTTGCGGTAGTTCCGCGCTAAGCGGAATCTCGCACATTTCGGACATTTTAATTGGCGGATGAGGTTTTTGCAGGAATTTCTAGAATGAACTCACTGCACATCGCCGAACGAATTTGCAAGGTTTATAAAGTTCGTTGTCGCGTTCTTGGCGATTTTTGTCGGATTTTTGACATCGTTGACCATTACATATAATTGATTTACATCTTGTAAGAGAGTTTTGGCTATTTCCGTTCCGCAGAAAATACCGACGAAACGGGTTAAGTTTCAAATTACTCCTCGCGATTTAGGTACCATATTTACATGCATAATTCGGACAAAGCTTATTTATTTTATTATTGCTGTTTTCTATGATGTTTTCTAAAATGTTCTTAAAAATACCGTCTGGAAACAGTTTCCTATGCTATTTCAGAAGTCTCTTTTTTTCCTTGAGAATGCTTTTTGTTGAGATAGCGTGATGAAAAACTATATATCTTTTAAAGAAAAATGATATACGCTTTGGGTTGCTAAAGAACAAGCCTGGTTCCGTCTGAAAAATGCCGGTAAGTTCGTTGAGAAGTGTTATCAAGATGTCCTGAATTGTTGTACTGACACGGGGTTTTTAATTTGCACGGTTTTCTTAATAAAAGTTGGTTTTATTGCAAAAAATAAATTTACGCAATGGCACGAAAGGCGGGGGAGCCGGCAGCTTGACGATGTTTGCCGCCGCTTATCGCAAAACAACAGTTCCGTATGGCGAAGAGAAATGGCTAGTATTCGGCGATTTATTTTAAACACTAATTTCGGGCGGAATTGCTCGCGGAGAGGGAATTTAAGCGAGCAGAAGGGACCGGAGATAAACGTCGTGATTTTCAGATTTTGTCGTTTTGAGTACAAACGGGAAATTAACATGCCTAGTGTGGACAAAGGGGAGGGGTTAATAAGCGCGCTTTGTTTTGAGAGCGCGGCGCGCGCACCATTTCAAAGAATTCGCCGGTATTGTAAAAGAAACGCGAGGTGAATTATTAATGGCGCCTCGTACGGTTACGGTGAAATGTAAAAATTGGCATGAAAAGAGGTCGGCTGTTTTAAAACGTTAGCAGGACTGGCGCAGACAAAGGGTCGGATAATAAAAATAACTGTCAGAGAACATGAAAGGTGTGTAATAATAACGGTTATATTTGAACGTTCCTTTCTTCGCATATTGGGGAGCCGTCCGCGTCACGGGAACGGGAAGGGTGTCAGATATGGTCGAATGACACCTCGTGCGTGCCCGGATCACTCGATTTCTTTTACCGCACGCACCACAACTACCGACATTTCTCGCACCAACTTTATTATTGCCCTCTGGTCGGTCCATGGTAATCTTTCTTTCTCTTGACTCTTCTGCCTCCCTCAATTCATTCCTTTGATATTTATAATAGATAATAGTGCCGCCCCCCTGATTGATTGATTCATTACTTTTATAACAAACCAACTGCAAATGATCGAAATAATTATTATCAAATAATAAATTCATGCATCATGAGTCCTTGCGTGGGTATTAGTTTTTATTATATTTTGCAAGACGCGTTAGCAATGTAGCGAAAATTTTCTTTGCGAAAGTAAAACGTATTAAGAATTCTATAGCCCGAAAACTATTTCTTGCAGGCATAAGAATCTATTTTTCACCGGTGCATCCATGCGGCATTAATATGTTTACCTCAAATAGTCTGCCCAATATCGGCGTAGAAGCTATTTTCACGGCCACAGAACTACAAGTTTTTGTCGAGCCAGCCGATGCGTTCGAGACCTTGCAACGTGTTTGCAAGTCCAGATGTGCGATATTATGAATCGGCATTAAATGTTCATATTTTTGGTACCTATGTACTTTCGGTACAAATATTTGACGGTGCTTATCTCGCAGTGCAATTTGCTTAGATTAATAGGATAAGAATAAATCAAAAAAGACGATCTTAGTCATTTTTCGATATCTCTTATATTTACCGAGATCTCCTATAGTAACATCGAATTTGGCCCACCTGTACATACTTAATTAATTACATACTTACAAAATAGCAGCTCAATTGATTTATTACTACACCTAAATTATATAGTTTAATAAAATCCAAGTATGTAATTTTTTTGGCCCACAGTGTATTTAATATAACATTGATTTTATAATATGTTTTTTTTAGACTTTTTTAGAGTTGATACCGAACTCCTATCTTTCGAATGGGGTAGTTTGATCAAATGTTTACATTGTCTTGTTTGTAAGAATGTATCTTTAATAGTTTTTGTTTTTGTTTCAGGTAAGTGGCTAAACATAAGGACCAGTTTAGTAAGTAATGATATTTTTATTTTATTGACGAAGTGCAGTGTTAGCGGCGTAAAATCGATTAAGTTTTAATAACAACAAAGTTAACTAATAGGGGATAGTGGCGATGGTGTGTACGTTAGTTAATCACAGTTATTCGGTTTAATGGGTACATAATTTCGGGTAAATTCTGTTGCGTTCAATGCTGGTGGGATTAAAATATAATTAAATATAAAACCGTTGTCGGTAATAACCGAACCCAATCTAACTGGTCTATATTAGAATGAGCGTTAACCATAAATTTCGAACACAACGCACCGCGCCGTCGTGTGGTTCGGCCGCGGGCTATAATCACCGTTTAACTTTGGAACAATTTATAAAAAAAATATTGATGGCGTGGGTCGACCAATCGGGGTTGAAAGGAGTTTGAGGTTTATTAAAAACTTATGGCGACGAAATTGCCGTGGAAGTTATCGGAAATTTAAAAGCAAGCAATCACCGCGTAAAAACTGCGGGAATATTTGATGCGGTTGACCCGGGGCGGGTTTGTCCTGGCAGAGAGGTAAGCGGGGGCCGATTTTTAATTTTCATCGCAATTATATTGGAACAACAGGCCGGGTTTCAACTTCAATCAGTAATTTTCCGAGGGCATTGAATTAAATCATTCTACTCCGCCTAATTAATCCGAGCGATGAAATATTTAGTTAGTTCTTCGGCATCGATTTTTAATGGTGCTCTCGCCGGCGCCCCCGAACTTTTCCCTAAATAATGAATAATTAATACGCCCAATTTAATAAGAATCCCGCGGTATTTCGGCTCTGCTCAAATCAAATTTCAATTATTAATAGCCCCTAATAATGCACAGGTATCGCCCGCCGTTATTATTCCTTCAGATCTTCAGACACGTTAAGCCCTTTCACGTCTCCTTTGATAGCATCCAGTGTACAGTGTACGTTTCATTGTTTACAAACACCATGTATATTTGAAACCAACCAATTCCCCTCCACTGCAGCGCGAGACCAACTCCTCCATTGATCTTATTCTGCCTTTATACATTTCACACCAGCAACACTCACTCCAACAGCAGTGCAACCACATCGTATAATGTTACAGCATCTCTGCTCCCTGCTCGACTTTCCTATACTTCAAACTGCTTGCGCTCAAAACGCAAACGAAATTCAACCCCGTAATTCGACTGTAATCTGCATTTTAACGGCACAAAAGCAAATACAGACGGTATTATACGTCGGGAAATCGCCAGCAAATCCTCCGTGTCTTCCAAAAGTTTTATCGGCTTTTTTTTTATTTCGATTCATACGCAGCGAGTCGAGCGAAATAAAATGGGATCGACAACGTTTCCGGCGAACTTGTCGATATAAAAATTAATATTTCAAGCCGGGATTCTTTCCATTCCTTCCAGGCATAACATTTGTTATGTTTAAGAAATTTAAAATTTTTAATTGTCTCTATGTATTTCGATACAATTGTCATGTTGCCAGATTCTGATTCCCAAAACTCACAGGCATGACAATAGGAAAAAGTGTAATCTGTGTAAAAAAGGCAGCTGATATTTAAAACAGTGAATGTGAAACCGAAAGAGGATTTCGAACGAAGTTCATGCAATCTCTCTGCCGACAGGCTAAAAAAGGAATCCTGGTGTAAAGATTCCGGGAGCTAATGGATTTATAACGCATAATGGCGGATTACGCCGGGCTACCATGTTCGACAAACAAAAAACGCAACACAACTGAATAGGGAAATTTGAAATAATAAAAATTGCCGCTTTGTCCTTCGAGCCGGCCGCGGCTCTTAATCCTGTTTAATGCCGCTTGCGTACCGCGTGCGTACCGCATGAATTACATATTCGAATTTGATCGGGCTCCGGTAAAAGTGCCTTTTAATTAATACGCAACCATTTCATTCCCGAACCTGAAGAAGTTTGTAAATCTGGGCATACTTTAGGAGATTGCGTTCCGGGGGTTCTGCATGATAGTGCAGACCCTAACCTCATTTCAGCGCAGCGACGTTTTGCTCGCTTTTTTGCGCGCTTCCCTACTACTCTCAAGGATATGCAAGCTGATCCCTACCATCCGACGCCGACGTTAAGAAATGAAAAGGCAAACGGTAGGTATCACATACACAAAAGCCCAACTTTCACGCAGTGCTAATTAATTTAGCTCCTTACTTAATTAAATTTAAAATTAGTTAGGAAATGTTTTTATTCATGGCACTATGTACTATTAGGAATATATCTCTTCTACAATTACAGTAGAGCGTCGATAATCCGAACTAATTGGGACCGAAGGTGATTCGGATTATCAAATTGTTCGGATTATCAACTAAATAGAAATGAAAATACGAGTATTGGGTAGAAGTTCAATCTTAATAAAACCAACACCATTCAATTCTTCATGTACTATAAGAATGCCAAAAAGTCAAAATCGAAGCGATATCGAAGGGATATCGAAGGGATTTATTTATAAATTAATTATGATTTATTGTGATTTATTATGATTTATTATGATTTATGATTTATTTATTTAATTAATAGTGGAACCAAAACAAAAATGGCTTTTCCCTAGGTTAATGTTCGGATTATCGAGGTTCGGATTATCGACGCTCTACTGTACCAATATTTAAAACACAGTCGAATATCATGATCACAGAGCAACATGTGGGAGAATTTTAGATCATTTCGATTAGCAAGCGGCTTCAAAATTTTCAAAAATAAACCGGTCAGATTAAACAGTGTTGTAGGGTACACGTTCATTTATGATTTATATCGGGTTTTAGGCAACCCGAAATGCATTCACAAAGAGGCTTTGCGGCGTACGCCGATCGTTGCGGACATGCTGTATGAGCGGGGTACATGCTAACTGAACGAACATAAATCCAAATTTTGGGCGCCGCTGTGCTGTTTTATTAATTCATGACGGTGCATGTGTTTAATTCTATTTCGAGCGCTGCCCACAGAAAGTCATCGTAATAAGTAAACAATACAAGCCGTCATCGCTATTAATTTACGATCGACATTCCACTGTCCCGAATCCCGGCCACAATCGGTGATGATCAAATGGCCCGCGACCCCAATTTGCAAGCCACTACGATTGAGGAAAAAAGTATTTTCAAAAAGTATATATCAATTGGAAAGGGAAGTCCATTATTGATTTTTACATATTGGTTTCAGCTGAATCCTCGTGCCATTTTTGAGCTGATTGCACTGAAGCTGGTTTAATGCTTGTATTTTCTGTGGAAGAAAAAGTTTACAAACTTCAAAGAACCGGAAGATATTAAAAAATGTTGCGTCCAATTGTTCGTAAAAGTTTCTTTGTTGTCTTTTCTCCACGTGCTGATTACATTTTCCACCTTTGTGAATAAATGTTGCTTGGCGGTTGTATATTGTATAAGCATGGGTAAGCCCTAATGGCGCCAGTGCGCATATGCTCTCCCTGGTGTGTGCTGTGTTGGTGTGAACTAACCCCCGGGGAATCCCGGTATATTAACATTAGTCCTAATGATTAGTTATTCTCAGACGCATGCCGCATTGTATTTACGTCATTATTGATCACCGCTAATGACGTTAATGCGTTCTTTGTCGCTCTGGAGTCTGGCGCAGTCCATATGACGATAAATTTCTTAAACGTTGACGACTAGCGGCAATATAATGCATTTTCGAAATCTGACCCGGGATAAACTCGACGCGGCGCGGCATGTTCATTTCCTCCGTGCGGCGCAACGGCCGGAAGTGACACATTGTTATGGAATGACGCTTCTAGCAACATTGTATTCCATTAAGTGTAAAACTATGCGTGCTCTATCTGCAGCGCCATTTGCGGGGTGCGTGTCTGCATCCCCACAGGACTACCCCGCCCCGTCCTTGTGCCGCCGCACCCCGACGCCGACGTCACGTTAATTATTTTATTGCCTAATTTTTAAATTAATCCCGGGTAAATATTAAATTTAATTTACTGCGTGCCCCCGTCCGGTAATCTCTGTAGTTATTAATATCCGAAAAATGGAGCGCGCCACCCCCATAAACCAAGAGCCCGAGGATGGGTTAGGTTAGTCCATTAATTTAAGACACTGCCGCTATCTAGTTTCATAATAAACCGATTGTGGCACTGTTCTCAGTTTTATAATGAACACATTGTGATACTGTTTTCGGTTGATTTTGCATAATTGAAGGCATTAGAACATTCGGATTGTTCTGTATCCGGCTATGATTGCTAAGTAATCAAAGTTCCTAAGCAATCACATTGAAAGGAAGCTTATCCAGTGGCCGACCGTTGCATAAATTGCTATGGCAGCATACTAATGGCGATAATCAGTCACATTAAATGGAAATACGATAGAAGGGATACATTATTTCTTGGCCCCTTTTGTTAATTTCCCACCAGACGATTGACAACTTTGATGTTCAGTAAGTTTCGTAATTTTGCAAATTTGAAAAACAAGTTCTTACAGCGTATTACCTATATACAGGAAGAACCAAAATGTATTTTAAGAATTTACTTAAGGATTAAAACTAATATTGAACATTAAAGGTTGGGAAATTTTTCCTGAGGCTTTTTAGCCGGTGGGTATACAACCAGCTAATTATTTCTGCATTTAAAATTTTTCTGAAACGCAGCGCGCAAAATATTCAGAAAATAACTAAAATAAATGGATACCGGCTAATTGCCGAGACCGGAAAGGGCAGTACCGGACGCTCTGTTTGTGTATTTTTAATCTTCCGCAGTGAATTAGTACCAACATTTCATGTAGCGTAATGCAATTACCTTTTTTAACTAATTAAAATTTCTTTTATTGAATCCGTTCCACTGTTAAAAAGGGCAGCTGCAGAGTAAAGTCCAATTAAGTTATTCCCTTGTAATCCTCTACAGCGCTGGCTTTGCGGTTTTCGCTTTTTGCGATTTGGTACTCGCCGCGTACGTATGGGAAATTTGCATATATACATATATTACTTAATCGGTCCTGCTTTATTTGCTACCAAAATTGCTATTGGCTTAACGCACGCGGTCGCGGATATAACACCGTCGTATATTTACAGCCAACAGAAATTCCTCCTCTCCACTTCCAATCACAATCACCAAATTCACACCAAAAAAGTAAGATCTAGCAAGAGTGAGTCCAACATATGTCTATACTGATTCCAGCCCAAACTATCACAGATCCACACCCAAATCTATCCACTTCCTGTATAGGTTCGGCTGCGTAGCGTTCACCAGAACGTCTATATACACGTACGCGACCGTCGCAACGAGTTAAACGAAATATGAAATCCATAAACGCTGAATAACAGAAGGGGAAACTCGAAGGTCCCTGCTTGACTTCACTAAGATGCCTCATTTTACTTTAATGGCGCTTCTAATCAACGAAAATTGACAACTGAATTCATTTGTCATCTTTAGTAGGCTTTCATACGTGAATTCAAAGCATTTCCATTTTGTTTTGTTACTAAGAGTTACTAAGAGTTGTATTATTGTTTTTTTTGTAATTTTCATTAGTCAACTATATGCCATACATATCGATAATACGTATCGTCGGTGATGTCTTTATAAGATGAATTCAGGAAGGTGTAATGCATTTAATTAAGTGTAGATGAAGTGTGAAATTTGTCGAGGTTGTGAAAAGTTTGCGAAGTTCGTTGCCGGGGTCGGAGACGTAAGGGTGTATGGGTTTCGTTCGTGGTTAGTGCATATTAAAAGTGGAGATGGTGCAGAGTGTGGGTAGAGCATTTCAGTAAACAAGGAGCCGAGGGTACCTCCTCGGTAATCTTAAATTAGGAGGAAGTGACATTCGATATAAAATAGGAGTTTCAACTCGGTTCTGCGAGATCGGCGACGAGATACTGCCGTAATACAGAGACACCGCGTTACGAAAATTGGTTTCGTTTAGCTCGAAATCTGGAATATCGCATTTACTGAACTAGTTCGGCGCCCATCCGCTGCGCTCTGCCGCTGCGCCCGCCCGCCTCGGACGAGCCACCATCGCTCCGCTGACGCTCAAAATTACAAAAATGTCACAATATTTCCCCATGTTAATTTCGTTTTATTTCCCTGATCACGGACCGTAAAAAATGGGAATTTATTTTCCTTAAGCCCCGAAGCCATTCTCGCCGACCGCGACCCCAAGATGGCTACCCAAAAATACGACTTCCCTCCTATAATTTCTTTTTAATGTTACGCCCCTCTCCTCAAATCTCGCCCTCTTATCTCCATATACAGACGAATTACAAGACCCTTTTTATAAACAAAAACAAAGGCTTTACCTTCCCCTTCATATTCTCATTCTTATTTCAGCGGCCCATGAATATTTTTTAAAAAGCGTTTAGTATTGTTCGTTACATCTACATCTACAATTCTTGCTGGATACTTTAATCTTTCTCTTTTACGATAATTCTGTTTTTTTTTTGTAAGTACTAAAGAGTAGTGACTTTCGGCTTTAATTGTTGTTTGGTATTGGCTTTCAGCGAAATACAGAATATTTGCTGAAGCGGGGATAACCATTATTTATCTATTTCGTATCACGAAATAACTAACAGCGAGCAAATCCTTCGGAGATCTCGGGATAATACATTGTAAAACATCGCCAGAGTCGGGCATATATCAGATTTATATCGAACACTGCTCCCTGCCATTAAATCGAGTGAACGTAATGCGGAAGAACCGGCCTCCAGTGCGGAGAGCACCGACAGAAAAGGGGGAGTGCGCAGAACCGGATAGACGTTGCTATTTTTTTGTAAATGATATGATGACGTACATTCCTTTGATATTAAAACGAACTGACAACGGTTCCGCGGAGCTGGCTCTGAGAACGCCAGAAAGACGTATGTCTTACAATCACGGGGAATAGCAATATTTAAATAAAGGGCATACGGCTCTACCAGCCTTCGAACGATACACACTCAGCGATTCTGTTACCCTGCAAGCTATACAAAATAAAAAGCACAGTGACTGAGATAACAGAACATGCGGAACTTATTTTAAAATGAACAGTAGTCCGCATACTCAAACGATAATACAAAATCTAAACTACCTTCTTGGCGTCTTCGTTATCTCCAATGACCAACGTTGGCGACAGACATCACATCGTGTAGGAGCGGTTAAAATTAGTAGTTGAATGTTGCGTATCCGTACATCCAGTCGATGTGGGATGTATGGTGTAAGTTTGAAGTTGTGGGGCACAGAAGTCGACTAGGTTATTGAGTATTCACGATCGGGATTCGGAAGAAGGTGTCGTAGGCGCTCGACATAAGCAGATGAAGTGCTCAGAAGGGCACTCTCTCTCTCTCTCTCGGGGTCCTGGGCGAAAGCAGCTGCTGCTCATATCTGCTTATACTTTTGTGTTTTATATTTATAGGCGCATCTCTCCCTCCGTCCTTATACAAGGTAAATATACAAGAGATGTTGCTCTTTGTGTATTAAATTTAATGTACGTTTTACCTCCGCATCTCCGGAGCATTTTCGAAATATGTACTAACATATTTATATACTTCTTATTTATTCCAGAGACACCTTAGCGAACGCGCTGTATCAGCGTTTCGCAGTATCAACAAGTACGAAATTACTAATTAAAACCTGTCTATTCTTGACGCTTTGTTTCAATATCCGTTTAAAATAAATAATCAGAAAGCAGTGTTACAATTAGCTAATTGTAACGCCGAAAATAGTGTTACAATGTGTCAATTGTAAATGCAGAGTAGTAAAAATTGTTTGCGTTATAACAGTAAAATGGTAATATACTACCAAGAAGGGCGGATGCGGCTTTAACATTTCCTAACAGTGCGCTAAAAGGTATCTGCAGTATGACGGTTGTTCTACGGGCGTACATATTGATGGGATTATTTGTCACGTGCGAAGTTAATAGGACGATAAATAAAACGTTTTTATTTGGCGGTAGATATTGAGAAAATATAAAGTGGGACATGCAGAGGATCACACACATGTACGCGGACACGGTGCGGTGTTCGGCGTTCGTTATGGTTTTGTGAAACATTCACATGCCATTAAAAATGTAGCGAGGTTCTGCCGCTGTAGCGGCGGGATGCATTGTTTATACTTTTAGGGGACTTGCGTATTCAGCAGCGTGATTGACACTTAATTGCGCGAGCGCGAAAAAAGGTACATATGTTCACTTAAAAATTTACCAACGCCCTCCTTAAAAATTCAATCAAGTCCCGAGCTAAACGCAATTTGCCCCGGTTCATTTAATTTGACAGTTAAGGATAGTGTCTTCGAAATTCATTTGTACCGATGAATTTTTTATACAACGGAACGAAGACGCATGATCTCAGTGCGGGGCACTACGAAAACACATTATATTTTTATTCGCCAATTGCTCAATACGTTACACAACGATCCTACGGATAAGCAGAGTGCGCCAATCCTACAATTTGCCGCGCTAAATTAAATGGAAGACATTAATCAATCTTTTTCAAACGTGTTTACATCCTCTTTCACATCACATCTTAACAATGCAAACCATACAACGATCTATATGTCGTAGGCAAATGGTTATTTCTGGCAAAATGGTTTAGCCTAGGCAAGGTATTTTACTTTTTTATTAAGTTCATTAGAATCATAATGATTAGAATACGACCAAATATTAATTATGATGTATTTGAGAACTAACATGCACGGATTGCACATAATAAATATTATTAAGGCACTCAGCATTATAAATCTCTTTCGTTTGCTTCAAACAAACCTGGGAATTGTTCCTCAATGTTCCTGCGTATTCCATAAGCAGTTATTGTCAATAATATTCACTTTACTTCGGTTTATTAACACACGTTAAGATGAAGCTGTGTCATGTAAAGTATGGGTGAAAGTGTAATTTCGTATTTACATTGAGTTTCATTAAGTGTGGAGATAGGAGGGATTTCCCAGTGGTCTTGCGGTGCGTAAAGACCAGGAGAAGATTAAGATGTGTTTTAGTACAGTTGTAGTTATAACGGGTAAAACTGAATGTTGCGCCGGGTAGAGTAAATTATTAATTGTTGGCGAAAGGGCCGGACCCGAAACATCAAAATTGTTTCGGGGTAACTGGGGGTAGTTGTCAAATACCGCACTAAGGGGAGTGCCCATTCGTTCCGCACTTTACGCGCCCTATGACGTACTGCAGGTAGCCAAACGAAACTCAACCTTAACAAACCTTATAAGACCAAGTCGGCCGGGTTAATATGTCCGAATGCCGCGGCCAACCCGAAAAGTGTTATGCTAACACAATGGAATAATAAAGCAATTAAATAGACCCGCCAGAAATTTTGCTCGTTTACGTTTCATGCACTACACTACTATAATATTTAAACAGCCTCTTTCCTACCATACCTAAGTTTACACTTCACATATATGGGATAATATAATTACATTTTTCTACCACCAATACCATTTCCCATTTTAATTACCATTTTACCGTTATATATATATAGCATTTGTATTTCTTGATTGGATATCTTCGAGTTCAAAATTGTCAGTCTTCATAAAGTGAGAACGTCAAAAGTGTTCGATGATTTTCAATCCGTGCATCAAATAGTTGGTTAATATTCGATCACCTTAATACTTAGGTGATTTAAGTATTTTGTTCGCCAGCTAATCAACCTTGGCGGGGAGTAGGGGGGGATTAATTAAAATTGAATACATCCTAATGTTACATATTTGGGCGTCTGGTAATTGGAATTGTGTACATAATTAAACGGCAAGGGCGGCATTATAACGGCAATCTTGTTTGAATTAACCGCTCTTACATTAAAATAACTCATTGTTCAGTTAGTTTGCGTTTGCCCTTAGCGCTCCGGCTGATGCTGGATTATCCCGTTGCAATTGTTTATGTCTACCTTCAGTTGACGATCCTTATAGAAAGCCAACACAAGGGCTTTTAAGTTTAATTGAACAATGGCCTTATATTGCGCAAATGCCTTTTGATCTGCACTTTGGAATTCAGTGACCTTGGCAGCGCCGAACCATTCTGTATATCCACGCTACCCTAAATTCCAACCGCCCCATGGTTAATAGCATCAAATTGACAGCATTTCCTGCCTCCATTGCGTTTATGAATGATTAAAAAATAAAGTTTACTTAGTGTCCAAGATACACAATAGTATATATAACCTAATACCTTAAAGCAGTTAGTTAATTTCCTTCGAAGTTATAGGTTATTACGATTATTAAATAAATGCGATATCGTATTGTCGATGTAGATCTGATCTGTAAGTAAGTGAATAGCAAAGTTTTTCTGTTGTGTCGCTCAGCAGTGATAAAAGTGGAATAAGTGTAGCAGAGTTAAATTCGCTTCGCTGTCCTATGCTGTTTTGCCTCCGAGAAATTTATTAATGTATGCACGTACGCATTGCAACATGCGTGACTGGTTATATGTTTTGCGCGCTCCTGTTATCTAGATTTATGCTTTTGCTTTGGCGGCGATAAAATGCCATAAATGTATTTAGATTAGTTTATTGTTCGTCCTTATTTGCACGCATGAAGGACTAACTGTTGCCAACTGAATGCGTGAGAGAAAGCAAGACAGATTTGCATAGTCGAGTTCAGTTTTATATATTATAATAATAATAATAAATTTCTTTATTTGAAAGAAAAATGTTTGTAACTTTTGCAAAAATTGTTGGATAACTTTCTATAATACCTCCAATAGTAGGTAAATAAAAGGGCTAGTAGTTCTTCGACGCTCGGAGTTTTGTCCCATAGACATCAACCCCTAGATTGCGATAAAGTCCGTAATAAAGTCCGAATAGTAAACTGATTGAAAAATCAGTTGATGCAGAAAAATATAATGTGCGGTAAGTTGGTTGTTAAAATTTGGTGGAAGATCGTCGACAAGAAGCTGAAAAATGCGAGCCAATATTTCCGGGGATGGTTATTTAGCTATAGTTATTGTTGGGCCGGTATTATTTTTCCGCACTGCAGGTGAACTGACATCGCCCGGTCCGGTCGGGCGGTCGCGTAGCTTTTATTTGCCGAAATGATCACCCGTTTTTGCACGCCACCCGCTTTTATAATACATTTTTAATGAAACTTTTACAGCCCCATATTTTCGCAACTTCAATATATAAACTGCTGTAATTTATCTATCCTTACGAACCGCCCGACTTTATTTTTGTTAACTATCACAACAAACACAGAAGTTTACCATCTCACATAATACACTAATCAAACACGGTTTTATCATGCAGATTTGTTCAAATTAAACATAAACATGCCACATTTATTCCATTAGCTTTGATGAAACCACGAAATAAAACCACTTTCTGTATCAAAGTGTTTATTTTTTGCTGTAATAACATCAAATTTTTAACTTTGATGTACACTAAGAAATCGGTGTTGCCTGTCAAATGCATTTTATTAGACGGCTATAACAAGCAGTAGACAATTAATATCTGGCCAAGGATGTGGGCGTACAATGTTTTGCTGTCTCGCGAAAGACATTTCTGCCAACATTATTGCGGTCATCTGTTCCTGTAGTTCCTGAAAAGGTGAAGTGGCTAAAACGGGTCGTAATAAGCTTTCGAGTGACTTTTGTTAATAGAAATTTTCCCGGATTGAAAACACGACTATGCGCTCCTCATGCGTAGGTTGAGAACAATACGTCTGCGCCTTTGTGTCATTGTTTGCGCTCATCTGGGCTGGTGCCCAAAAAAGTGGCGCCCGCTGAAATTTCTACACTGTTAAATCCGCGTTTCGTACAGTAGGCTTGTTTACACTGTTTTAAACATTATTTACCTACTTAACTATGCTGAAACAACATCTGATTCGCGCTAGTCATTGTGCCCCGCCGTTCACACATGTGCTTTTTAGTCAATGCTCCGCACGAACTTCCGCCACAAGTTAATACCATCATAATACGAAGTAATTTTGCCATTATTTAATCTGGTTTTATTTGCCATGCCGGCGCGGCGCGGCGCGGCGGCTAGAATGAGTACTCGTGTTACAGGTAATGTGCAAATACGCTGCTTGTGTATACTAACCGCACAATACCATCGCTCTTTGACAAGAAAATATACCTCAAAATCGTAAAAGCATTGCAATTCCTCATGAATATCCAATCAACACCATTGTGCTTCAAACCCCCACTCGTTCAGAAAGCGAGAAAATCTAAAATCTACCAAAAAAATCCAGAGATCTGGAAGTCTCAATGGAATTAAACATCTGTTATAAATTGTGGCTATATTGTACATATATAGGGTGTTCAAAATCGCAGTAAAATATTGGAAGAGTTCACAGAACGTATCTTAATGATCATTTAATTTGAATTTATGTCGCCTCCTTAGAAATTGTGTCGTGTCCAGTGTGTATCACAGCAATGTCGGGTGATATATCGCTGGATTAATGCATTTTATAACCTCTGCACCTTCGACTATAAAGAACATCTATTTTACTGTGTCGTATCTTTCGCCGATGAGATTATTTCTGGACGTATGTATTTCGCAAGAGGCATCTTCAGGACTATGCATCTAACCAAACACTGCAAAGATTCCACTTAACTATAATTCTAAAAATACCAGAATAATTACTGCGATAAGCATCATTTCAACATTCAATCCAGCCATGTCATTTCGAATTCAATTTATGACGAAGCTGCTTTAGAATCAATGCTAACGTTGCACAGTACGTCGTTGCTAATTTCATTCCTCTCGCCTGGAAGGTCTATTCGACGTAGCATTTATTAGTTTTGCTGTTTCCCTCAGCCATCTGCAATGCCGGCATTAACGATATTTGCCCTTTGGGAATACTATAGGAGGACGGAGACAAAAAAAGAAAAAGTTCATGCAAAATGGTGCTTTTAATTTTCTCAGAGAGGTAATATTGTTTTTCACAAACGGAACTCTACGGGCTCGTCTCATTCTGCCCAAGAAAATCGTCTCTCCTGAATCGGATTTGAATATAACGTACCTCCATTCTCAAATACCTATTAAAGATGTACTCCTAATATTTGCAAGTGTACAAAAAAAGCTAGCGAAAAGCCATAATACTTGGTTCTTTCTTACCAACGAACGCTGGGGATTGGCATGGTAAATTTTCGAACGGCCTGTAAGCGGACTTGTGTCGTGCTCGAAGGAATTCGAAGTAATTATTTGGGAATCGCTTCGGCCATGTCAGACAAATTTAGGGCTGTTCAGCGACGATATCAGGAAAGCAATTAAATTTACAATTCTGCACCGAGAAATTTTTGCGGTAATTGGGAAAGGGGTCGGCAATTTCGTCAAACATGCACACGGCTATTATAACTATTTTTAAAAACCAATTCAAATATAACACTTGCCGTCTGTTTGCGTGCTACAACATCGATTTGCAGCTCAACGTGCACGTTACCACATGAAATATTTTACAAATGCATTGTTGCGCCGAGTATTATGCGGCAACTGGCAAGCCCCATATTTGTATGTAGAACCCCGATTTTTTTCCTCTGCGACAACGTCGAACCCTTAATCCAATCGTACCGCTTCGAAAACTAAGAGTTGTCCTTAAATGCCCTTAAAGCGTACCAAATTTGATTTGCCTAGAACTATTACTTAGAAAGTTACAAGTTTCGACAAACTTATTAAACTTATTATTTTTGAGTAGTGTAAGAGCAACGGTGCTGGGGTTCTACGTGTGTGGCAGAATGTAGATGGAGAACGGCAACAATTACAAATGATACTTTCCTGTGGACAGAAATGACCCGTCTCCCCCAATAAAACACACACCGAGGACCTATGAATAATATTAAGTCCGTAACTATCAGTATCACGAGTTGAGATCGGTTTCCGTTGGTCAGGCACGAATATGCTCGCCCCAACACACCTTATTGCTATCTAAACCACACATAATCTGCCCTAGTCCTGCGCTACTAAATTATGCATAAGACGATATAGCACCTGCATTGGACCCATTCGTCTGCGGTTTCGCCGGCCACATCGTCGCCCGTTCGATCGCCTGAATCTTTAATTCGACACAATTAAAATCTTACTGATAAACTTTCAACTAGCCGATCGGTCCCGCTGCCAAGAGGCAATGCGGAACTCTGCTTTGCAGGATCCGAAATCACGAAGACTGTTTAGTCTAACCAATTGAGCTACACGACCATTTGAAAACACCGTGTATATTTTGTGATGTTAGCTAGATGTTAGCCTATTATACTGTACAGACCTACAGTGGAAATATAGCGGTGATAATTCTTGTTTGTGTCCTATTAGCCATTAAATTCAATTAGACAGGCTATACTTGAAGGGAGGCCAACTGAAAAACATAAACACGATGGCCGGGCATGGTTCGTTCCCATTTGTTCCGCCGCCATAATTAATTTAGCGCAGAAAAACACACCCGCGCCGGGCGCTTTTTGTGCTTTATATCCTTTTGTTTATCTTTTTTAATAAGTACACTAATAACGAAGATGTAACGCATTCTGTGTAATAAAAGGAAATCGTGGAGCGGTCGTTTCCACATTGTTTTTCCTCCCCCCGCGTTGTGCTTTCCGATAATTCTAAATAAAAAAATAAAGCTTTGCTCAGTGGAGAAAAATTAATTAGTAATCAGTAAATGTACCGGGGATTACGCGTAATTATTTTAAGCTAGTTGTTCTTCCCGTGTTCAAACTGCAGAGTTCGGGGCTTTGTTCAACTGAGCAATGAATGACTTTTCCAGTCCACACCGGGTATTCAAACAGAATACAGAATAAGCCATCCGCTACCCGACAGCCCAATGTCAATTTCAAATGTCTGCACTAGTCACTGTTCAGGTATTAGTCTACCTTGGGTGCATGACAAATATCTCTCAGCTTGCGGACAGTACTCGGGCACTTTCCAATTACCTTCAACATGATATACACAATTTGTCAGATTATATTCCAAACAAAGCATTAAATTGCACACATGCAGCGTCTTCCTAATAGTATATCCTAAGAATTTATTATTTTAATAACTGCTTGATAAAAATTATCAATTATGGAATTGTACGATGTCCTGTGGAAACGGTTGATTATCCACCGCACGTTGTTTGCGATTTAGGCAAGAGCGCAGCACTTTTGCGGTGAATATGATACGAGCGTGCAATTTGAATGCCATTCCGATACAGCACATCCGCTTAATAGCCGACGACCGCGACCGATTTAAATTTGTTAATCTAAATAATTGGACAATAGAAGACTGTATATTCCAGTTTCAATTTAGGGGTAAAATGATTTAGCACGCGCGGACATGTTTAGGTGCCGCAGTCGGGCATCAATAAGTCTCGCTTTTGTTATTGTGGCACGTCCCACCAACCGCACACGTGAGCTTCTTAGACCTCACTGAAAGATATACACCATTTTGCATCTCCTGTATTGCTGGTTCTAGTGCTAGTCCTACCACTGGTCAATTCCCAAGAATTGTTATTTTCTTTTCCTCTCTTTTTGTCCCTCCATTTGCCTTGCATTGAGCGAGGAGATACAATTATAGACTAAAGTGACAGGTACTTGATAGATAGATGCAGATAGCAAGTAGATATCGACCTGCTTGAAGGAGTGGTGTCTTATCTGTGACGAAGTATAGCGCACGCGGCGGCGGAGCGGCATTATTATTATAAAAGCCGTTCACGCGATTATTATTTAGGCGAAAGTACACCGTGTCCCGGTTATTTAATCAAGCTAATTATATTAATAGGTCGTCATTCATTTCAATTACGGTGATGAGGTGAAAACACAGGCCACAAATATTATTAGGTTCCCTTTTTTTTTTCGCTGCCTCCTCTTTGCTCGGCTCTTTTTAGGCGCTGGGGTGAGCGACACGTTCGGTAATATAATTTGTATCCTTGTGGTTATTGTTCGCTAAATAAACACGCCGTGACAGCTGAACGTAGATTGGTATCAGTAAATAGCGTAATGGTATGTATTTTATCCGGCTCGATAATAGATCGGATCTAATGTACTTCGGAACATGTAGTGACCAGTATTTTGTGTGTTAACTTATTTTTCTTATTTTAGAAAAAATAAGATGTTTTGTGTAACACAAAACATTGGATAACACCTGTTGCAAACTTGTATGAATGGTAACGCTGCCGACAGCGCCATCTACAGTATACATAACGGTAATACGTTCATGATATTCGCACTACCCTAAAACAAAACTGTACAGATTTTCAGCTTGCTTCGTTTCTGAAATATATGTATATGCATAATTAGCGATGTGGTCGCATAACTCAAAATTATACTTCCTCAACTTCTTCGAATACGGTACCAAAAATTAAAAATCTGATAGTTGTATCTTATTGTTTATATAAAGCATCAACTTTTATAAAGAATAAAATTTGGTGAGAAATTATTAATGCGTGAATAAAATCAAGTTTTTTAAATTGGTGGAGGCGCCGGGGAATCAAATTTAGATCCAAATTTGCGAAAAATGTAAATGATTAGGGGATGTCTAAGCGCATGGATATGTTATGTGTACCCATAGGCTTCGCGACGGAATGTGTTGATTTTTTGTAAGTTGAGCTTTTGCCGGGATACCGGGGTATGATTACGTTTCGTCTTATCCGTAACGCATGGCGATAGGAAGCGGCTTAGGCGTTCGGTCCGAGAGATCGAGAGATCGGCCGGTGCGGATTAGCGGTTCGGTGGTGAGTTGGGGGCGGCGGGATTTTATGACGTTTGAATGTTCGAAAGATTCGTTCGGTTGTTTTTATTTTTCGCGTTTGGGGGCCCAGGGCCCCGGGGGCGAGGTGGTCGGCAAATTTCGTGGGTGGACGGCTTTTGGTGGCAGCAGCATGCAGCATGCAGGCAGGGGCAGCCAAGTGGTGCGTCGGAGAGCGCCGCCGCGCCGCCGGGTTTGCAGTCCGAGTCGTCCGCTGCTCGTGATAGCACGGAGAGTGTTAGAACCCGCCCCGCGCGTCTACCACCCCCAACAACATGAGTCGCGTGCGCGATCACCAGTCTTCGAGTAGCGGCCCGCGAGGCTAGTTTTAGCCCGCAGTATCCGTGTACGCGCCAAAGTAACACGCGTTCGATGTAGATAGCGAGATACTAACTTTCCCGAAGTGAGATTTTCTTGTACCTGCCGTACAACCAACCAAAATAGTATCTCGATTTATATCATATTTGAGAAATACCGCCGCCGAATTATCCAATCGAGAAAAAATATGTTGACCATGTCGAGTTTGATGATGCCTTCGCCGCAGATGAACATGTCCAGCCAAGGGCCTCTGCAGGTCACTACCAAGCACGAGCCTTCCAATAAACTATCGTTGAACCACAACGCTCCCACCAACAAAGCAGGTACGTCGATTTTGAATGATTTCCGTACGCGTAAACTTTTCCAAACTTTCCCGACCGGCTTCGTCCGCGCGCAGTGTGTATCGGTGGCGCGAAAATCTCCTTTTAGTACGCCGCAGATACTGTCTGATTTCGGTCTAGACACCTGCGATTGACTAACCACTTTTCGTCCCCCCAATCAATCCAAATTCGGCAATGGGTGAATATCTCAACTTCGAGATATTTTTCTTCGTGAGCACTTTTACGCGGTAATTTAATAAATCATTTTTTACCGATCATCTATTCGATCACAATCTCTAACTAAATTACAATTGCTAAATAAACTTATCATTTTATGTAAAACTTCATTAATATTTGTCACAATGACAGGTGACATATTGATTTTCGAATGAAAGCCGCCTTCTACGCAATTATCATTACTATCATACAAGCTATAAAATATTCATAAACCTTCAATACGAAGTGACAATGAAAATTTAAAACTACTGAAATTTTAAAATCCTGAATTTTCAACCCATTTCCGGTAATACTCGATGGAAACATATTTTAAAATTGTATTCAAATCTATAAAGTTAACAATAAGAATGCTATATTATATATATATATATAGAAAGTACCGAAATGACCATACAAACTTTCGCCATTTATCTCTCAGAGTTCTTGTTATTTTTTAAATTGTCAAGTGAACGATAATCGTGATTGCATATTCATCTTGGCGTCTTGTTCGTTCTTGTCAACTCCTAATCGCGTTAATTGTTGATAAATCGACGTTAAAGTATTAAAGTATTTACTAAAACGGAAATATGTTTCAAACGGCGACAACCTGTGAAATTTGCAAAATAGCACAAATGGAAATCATTTCAGTGTCGATAAACGATACAACTGCGTAGTTGAAGTATGAACTTCTTAAAAAGCAATTTATTAGGTATGGTAAATGCAGTTGCTAGCGTAACGAAAGGACCAAACGTCCGGTTGCTATGGTAAACGATGCATATCGGCGCGCGCAGCCGGGCTATCGTTGACGTTGACATAATAGAGAGAACATAATAGAGTTTTTTTAGTATGGCAAGGGTTATGTTAAAAAAGGAGGAGCAATAAAACAAAATATTGGAGAGGGCTTTCAACAGGGTCTGTAGTCGGTTTCATAAAAATACTTCAATGGGGATGATTGACTCTTTGAAAGTTTGAGTGGGGTCGCCCGATGGCGGGTTCGATTCCAATTATCTATTATAATACATTCATAAATGGCATCCCCCTTTCGGAACATATTTTATATTTCCCACAAAGAAGCGAAAGGAGCCATCATGATGATGCGATCATAGAGAATATGACCTAATTTGTAATTTAAATGCAGTTTCTATCTCGCAGCCCCTCGTAGATAGTGTCAGCGTTTTTTTTTCTCTCTTTCGTGAAATATTGTCAAAATAAGCGAAAAATTCTTATTTAAGTAGCCATTTTTATGTATGAGATGGGAAACTATAAAATTAACAGTAATTTACCGTCGACGCGAAAAAAATTTAAATTTCTATTTTTTGGGGGGTTGCTGTTCTAATAAAAATTCGCAAATTCCTTTTCGCTGTGATTCTATAATAACACACAACAGGATTACTTGATAGTAATGAGGTAAGCTGCTTAGGGAAGCCGGAACAACACATACGGTGATATACCGACGAAAATCGATTTACCAAAGTTTACTTGTTGCATCATTAGTAAATAGTCATTACAAAACAATGCTGCACATTAACTAGAACATATCTTGAATCATTTGTAATTAATTTGAAATTACAATGGTCCATGCATTATTATATCCTTTTTCCATTAGAAAGGATGAGATTGTGGAGATAGAGCGAGGCAAGAGAAATGTGAAAGGTACCTTAGCAGGGCTAAAACCGTGGCTTAGCGATATTAAGAGATAAGATGGGCCCCTTCCAGGCTAAAGTCGGTTAACACGTCGGCTTTCAAGCAATCATTACTACCGTACCAGGCACGGCATTCTTATTGAGTTACCGGATGCTCCAACTTATTGTGTCTCAAATGTTGCCAATGCCTTTGTACATCGGCATTGAAAGAAAATAACAAACAATGCCACCAAAATGCGCCATTATGCTCCCCCTACCCCTCAGACCACACAATTACATTAACTGCGTTCGCACATGTTATTAATTAATTAAATTTTCTGAGAAAGGGTTTCAAGAACGCAAATACTGTGATAGTGTCATGACAGAATCTTATTTTATTTATATTAATTTTAGAATCACTCGTTTAATAAATTCCCAACACTGCTCGTAGAAAAAGAACCAAAAGAAGAGGAAAAATAAACGTTTATCTGTTAAACGGAAAAGACTATTATTTTCCGTTTGTGCTCCTGTAAATGTTCGTTAAAGTTATCAAGTATACTAATTAATTATTACCGCTAAGCTGGGTTGTAGTCCTCAAGCGAAATTGTCTGACAATTGTGGAGACAGTCCTTTTAAACATTTCTGCAGACTAAGGCATGCTTTCACTCTTTCCTTTAGTAAGTTTTTTTTGCTGCCCCACCCCGCGGAGATAAGTTCGAGCAAATACGAGTTTAGTTTCTTCTGGGGTTAGCCGAGAAAGGAATTTGGTCCGCCTATGGATGCTAATAATGCTTGATTGATTTATTAAGGGACAGAGGGTGCTCCACTATCTCCGTGAAGTTCTGATTTGAAAGCCGCCGAATTATACGGCCTAGACATCTCCATATGCAAAATTTATTTATTTTCTTCGCAACTACGAAATTTACGAGCAAAAAGTTGCGAAGTAGAACAAAGCGATCCAGAATGTACGCGCACAATCGACCGTGGATGTTTCGGCATTATTTATCCTAGTATTATCTTTCAATTTTCAACGCAAACCGAGTGGATTGAACTAAAATAATATGGGACGTAATTACGTACAACAAAACAACGACAATACTGCCCCACGTCAAATAAATATTCGTACAAATGGACGTGTATGTTCAAGATTCTTTTCCCTTTTACCTAGAACTATGTAAAAATTTGAATAAAAAATAACATACGAAAGGCGTGTGCTACAAAAGGAAATTCTATAAATGTAAAAGGCAATATCAGCTAGGGTGCTAGCTAAGTTCGGGAAAAAACTTTTAAATCTCGTCAAGTAACCCCATAGATCCTATTGTACCTAAGATATGCGCCTTTTATTTTAAGGGATCGAAAATTGAATTTGTTTTGAAAGTAGGTATGGGAGAACGAACGTTTGGTGGTTTAGAGAGAAAATCGAGTCGACGTGTTGGAAAAATATGGCAACCTAAAAACCCAAATCTCCCAAAAAATCTAATATACTCGTCGCCGGACGTTGTATTTATGTATTTATCCACGACTCTATCGATGTTATCAACATTTGGGTGAAACGATTGCATGCGGCGACTATTTACAAAGCAGACTGCACGATAAAGGTTAACAACACAATTCCGACACGTCTATCAAAACTTTCCCGATTTGTATCAAATTGTGGTGCCGAAGCCATAGCCTAGCTCAGCTTGCGGAGAAAATACCCCGATTAGTGGGCAGTGCGTCCTGCCAAACTCGTCCACAAATCCAAGAAGTCAATGAAACTTTTCAAACTTCCTTTGTTTTACCTCTGACACAGCAATATCTAGGACGTTTACACGATGTCCCCGCATTCTTAGGTCCAGACATACACTGCTCCAAAAAATTACAATTTTCATTTATTTTTGCGTTAATTTACATTTTTAAATGTAACTTAGAAGTAACTAAGAGTTATAACATTGTTTTTGTAATTTTTGTTTGTTAAATATATGCCTTTAGAGCATACGAAAAACGTCTATAATTCACGATGAGTAATATTTTAAGTCAACAAATGACTGAATGTTAAAAAAAGGAAATAAATACGATGGAAGATGGGAGGTAGCATTTGAGAAAAACTTATCATAAATAACGCACGACATGCCATTGACCTAAAAATAAAATTTATACATTTCAGGGGGTTCGCATAATTTTATATATTGCCGGTGGATGTCACTTATTATAACTCCAAGAGTGCTGGGGCGTTGCTCGTCATCATCGGTGGTACCTACTTCACTCTCTCGAGATGTTTGAGCCCTCGAATCAAATTCCAAGTGGCCCATTACGTCAGATTATTTGCCGCAAATATTGCTTTTTAAACTTTGCTAATTTTCTCCGAGCAGATAGTTGCTCGTCCGGCATTTCATGTTTTATTTATAGCAACTTTGATGTGATTAACTCAAGAAATAACATCGTTAAAACGTTTCCAGAACTTGCACCGTCTCCATTTATAGTACCTACACCACATATACCACAACAATTATTACTTTTTTCATTACGAATTAGGTATATAGACTGATAATTATTTGCAATTAATGATCGAAAGGTTAACTAATATTTTTTTTACATATCATGTGTGTCACCCTGTATGCGATAGTGCGCGGGTTTGGATGAATCTTTTGGGAAATTAGCGAGATCCTGTTTTCCGCAATATTACATATGTCGTCCGAACAATGCCCGTAATATATACGGAATTCGGTCTGGATAAGATACATAACCGAAAAAAAAGTATCATCCAAGGGACGTCATGGGATTTATGGTCGTTTTTATGCCGCCGCGTCCAGAGGCGCTCAGGACAGTTGTTATGGAGTGTAGCTTTTATTTGCTATCGGTTACGTTGCGTTGTGTTATTTATTTTTCATTGGAAACTCATCCGTTTATGAAAAACGAATGCACGACGTCGTTTTGCAAAAAACTGTTGATAATATATACGCGTTTTTCTTGTTTTGTATAAATATATAAATATAAGAAATTCCTAGCGTAAGTAATTGAACAGTTATTGAAGCAGGTCCCTTACTGTTACCGATGCCATAAAGTTATTGTTACAACACTGTTCCAAATTGGTGATTACTCCAGTTTTCTACATTCGGATGAGACGGATATCGACTGCTGTGTTCAATGCACCGCTAATTGGCAAGTGGCATGACAAATAAATAACGTACATAACGAATTTATTGTTGATTTAACTCGAAAGAGATAGTCGGAGCGAGTTTTATTTCTAAATAATTCTCGTTCACGTCTTCCTGTCCGGAGTTCTTTCGGTATGAGGGATGTGATTTCCCTTAGACGTCTTTATGGCATCAGTAGTAAACAACTATAAAAGAAAGGGGGAAAGTTTCAACAGCGTCGTAAAAAAATCCCCATAATAAATATCATCCATTATTATTTGGGGAGAAAGGACCTTGTTTTGCTGGGTCGAGGAGCGCCGCGAGAAGTGGCCGCCCGCTATTCAATATCTCTGATTGTCCGCACTAGAACTAGAGAAAACTCACTCTTTGTCCGAGGGAAAACTTTCACAATTAATATATTAACCATGAAAATATCGTAAAGTTATTGGTAGGCGAGTTTGGGGAGCAGGTCTTGTTTATCCATCCCATATTAATTACTACAAAAGAATTAAGCGAAATCGCACCATATATCACCTAAGAATTATCGGGAACGTCTTTGCACAGAACGGGAGGCCTTATTTTAAGTTTCTCCCCTGCGAATATTATTACGTTTTGATCCAGGCGATGCATATGTAATGGCTGGAATAATTACCTTATGAATATTACAATTTTTCTTATCACTAATTACCGCCTGGTTATATGTAAAACATGTACAGCACGTTATTCCAATCAAAACTGGTGCTACATTTCAGCTTTCCCCCACTGGAGAATAAGTAATTAGCCCGATTACATCTATTTTCCCTGAAGAAAAGAATTATTTAATAACATTCATTTACATATGTATAATATCAGCTCGCAACTGACTAATTATTCGCCTATCAGAAGGTTGTCATTACTAAAAATCACACGCTAAAGTGACACCATGAACAACATGTCACATAACTTTAAATTGTTTGAACCGATTTAACTTTTAAGCTAACGCCTGTCGAATATGCAACCTTAAACTCTCACGTACGGCACGAGCACGACGGCGGCTGACTCGTGACGTCATAAATTGTGATTAAAAGAGAGGAATGCAATACGTAAGGATATATCAGATCTAAATTAGCATGAGGCATGTGGTCTGAAGCTATGACCATGGACTAAGTAGACAGGATACTGTATCGTATTGGGCAGATAGAATTTACCTACCATAGAGCACGTCAAATATATCGTCGTATGCGTTCGAGTTCCCTCGGCCATAAATTCCAGTTCGGTTTCACTGTCCAATATTATGTTATTCCGAAGGCGTACGCCCGCTCACCGCACTACCCTACTTATAATAAACTCAGTTACGCAAATGACGTAAATAATCTTGAACGGAATATCAATGTCTCCATCTCATATATCATCAAATTTGTCATCATGTCATCCATGATATAACCTTACGCAGTATTCAAATATCCACTCAGTTGTTTGTAGTAATTCTTTAAGGAGGCTGAAATGAATGCTTGAATGCCTCAAGTGAAATAACTGGAAGTGTACTCTAATATTATTTGGAGCTGATAGTAACTGGGGTAGCAGGTGGCCCACTTGGACAGTAATTGGTACTAGCCTTAACTGTTGGAGTCAATAATGATTTAGAAACGATCACCGACTTGCCCTTTGGCCGGAGCTGTCGTACCGGCATCGGCTTAGATTTCGTAGGTTTTGCATAGGAAAAGTGCGCCTCGGAGGTCTCCTGATTTTATTGGTACATGCAAGTTCATACTTGCGGAGCTGTGCTGTAAATTCGTATTATTGCGGAAATTTTTATTGAACCTCAAACCGGGATTAAAGTTTTGATTTAAAATAATCGCGTGGGTCTCCGAAGGCTCCACCCTTGCCTCGAACATAAATTACCATTTGACACAATTTACCTCTATTCAACATTTAATATGCCTCCGTGCATCTATTCGCCCCATGTTTCCGCCAAATTTAAATCTCAATTACCCCTCCGCACAATCAACCTCAATTACCCCAATTTTTTTATACATATTTTCTTTCCGACTCCTATTACTGCTAATATTCAAGAGTTGCACTGCTCAAAAAACAATTTTTTGTAATTTTCTTATTAATTTCTTATTAATTCTTATTAATTCTTATTAATTTACAGTAAGCTAACACTACTGTCGGTTGTAAATGTATTGAGCCCTGTGTTTGAAAGGTTACTGGACTGACTGCTTCCTCGGGTATTACCCTTACATTAAAATAGTAACAATGATGTTAGGAGGGTTTGATTTGGAGAGGTAAATTTGGGGGTGAAGTGGTATTGTAGTTAACAAAGGGTTTCATTTCACTGTTTAAATAAGCCTGGTCTTGGTGAAGTGGAATGTTGTTGCCTAGCAGGTATCAAGCCGAACTAATTACGCAGCAGCATGCATCAGTAATGAGTGGCACAATGGTTTATGAATGAGCGAATGATTAATCAGGTGACCATAATCGAACGATCTTGTGGTTGATTCACTATTCTGTTTGAACTCGGCCGTACCCGGAGGATTGCCGAGATGAAATATTAATAAACGAGTGGGGGTGGGGGTTTGGAATTTTTAGGGTTCAACTTCGACGCCCTGCCGGCTATTCCGCGGATTAATCCGGATTGAATTAGGTGTAAATGTTTCAATATCGAATCAAAAACGCCGGTAGTCGAGCGAGCGCGGCCCTCGCACCGGCCGAGCCTCAGATCTTGATAAAATCCTATTTATTATTTACCCGCGAGAAGTCGGAGGAAAGTGAACTTCCCTAGGAGTATGAATTAATTAACTGTGCCAGCTTGACGGAAGTATTAGTGTTCTAATCTAATATTCATACTTAACTCGCTCAAGAACCATCAAGAACATCTCGGTGAAAGTTTTTACCACAACACCCCATAAATAGCATCCCCAAGCTTCTTGATTCAGTCCATACTTAATGAGTTACTTATATATAAAGTTATTCCACAAGAACTTCCCGAATTCATGTATTTATTATTATGAATGTATTAAATGAAACAGCTTTATAAGATATTGATTTCAGTAAAAATGCCAAAACAGGGTTGTTTTTTTTTTAAATAAAAGAACCTTACGGATTATTAAATAATGATTTTTCAATCAATAGATACATGCGGACAAATCGGGCTTTTGTTGTTGCGGTGGCCGGAATAAATTCTCAAGGGTATAGGCAAGTATGGTTAAGTGCTGCCATAAAGATGGTTGATTTCTTTTGAGGATAAAGATATATCCGCAATGCATGGCACACGATTGGTGGCCGCGTTATAAGACCATGTAGCCGTTGGCTCTGTGCCCATTTTTTGACCGACCGAGCCGTAGAATCCAGACGCCACCCCCTTCGTTTCAACGCAAATAAACTTAACTAATACACAGAGTGTTCCATAAATATTTTATTATATGAACAATTTCCAAATAGTACGTTATATTCCGGCGAGCCGATTTACTCCTTTTGGCCGACAAACGCGCCAGCGTTTTCCCCAGCGGAAGCTATGTCAACTGAGTAATAACCATATATACCACATAATGACGTCGCACCACAATGAAATCCAGATAGCAGTCTAACAGCGGACGGCCCTTCACCCTGTGAATATTTTCCCTTCGTTTCTATTCATTCATGAACTTTCAAAATTGAATGTGTGACAGGCAGGCACGACTCACGCGATCACAACTCAAACAAGAACTAAGCCAATAATTACTATTATTATTTTGAATGCAATACCAATAAAAAATATGACCAGGACTACGTATGTTATCTTTCACATCACACTTGGTCTACGTAATTTACTTCTCTATGGCATACTCTCATGCCATTATGATTATTTAGTTTACACTGTATTTTCAATCATAAATCGCTTTAAATTAGGAGACGGTGTTTATCGATTATCGATTATCCTCTTCTATTTCCATCATGAGCTTGATGGAAGGACTAACATTGTTCCGGTGGTTAAGGAACTCAGCAAGTTTCTCTCTACCGTGTGGCCAAACAACAAATGTATCATCGGCTTATCTGACCCAATGGTTGGGTTTGTAAGAACTTCACCTAATGGCTTCTTCTTCAAACAACTCAGAAGCAAGCACCATGGTTCGCGAAACGTCAGCATTAACAATTCTTGACACACGGCATAACCCAGAAACAGTTTATTTTCTAAAAGTTTTCGTTTTGTTTAAGTTTTGTACATGACCGTAATGCCCTATTCGAGCATTCGTTTGATGTGGATGCGCAATGGCGTCGCGTTGCGCCAATTGGTATAATTGTAAAATGTACATGGATGTGTCGCCCCTGTGCTGTCGGAATGGCATGCCGGGCGAATTTTGATTGTTTTAATTTATGCATTTAGATGTCCGCCGATGCAGGGTTTACAATGAAAGGGGGGATAGGCGTGACGGCCCTCGGGCGTGCTATTTTTTAGGCGCCCACCCTGGCTCACACACCCGTGTTTTGCATTTCAAAGTTCCAGTCGCGTTCCCGTAGTTTGCTATGTAAAGCGGACGTATGATGTGAAAATTGTACTTCTTTTTATTATATCCCGACAGCGTAATAGTATCGGCATTTCGCATGTAACAGGAATTGATTTCCGAAAAATACTGAACCCGTATAAGGAGATCGATTAGCTTAGGAATGCGAGGTGCTTGCCTGGAATCAGTATGCATAATGCATCATAAAAAGCCGATTCGTGATTATCAAACATTTGGAGACGAGTTTCGGCATGGCACAGACGACGTTGTCAATTGTGAATAGTAGGTCGAATAATGCATTGTAGGTTTAATAGTTTTGCGGAGCAATTATGCCAATTGGCTTTGCATAACCCTCCTGATAACATCGTTTATGTATGCGAAAGAAATGTAACGGCACGCGATTTCGACTGCCTGCCTACATATCATCCGGCAACCAAGTTGTCGCTTAATGCCGTGGTTTGATTTGCCCCACATCTTTACAGTTTTTTACACTGAAGTTATGTCCTTCTTTCTGTAGAGGAACGGGGATATGTGAGTCTCGCCACTTGCAACAAAATCTGTTCAATATACTAACCGCGTTTAATTCTGAGAAGGGCAATGCCGAGGAAATTCTGGCGGAGGAACTCGAGATGAGCCCAAATCAATTAATTAGCAATAAATTTATACGGAATTACCGCATTGCCCTCGGTCTGGGGCCGGGATAAAAAGGCGCCACCTTAATAAATCTGCGAGTTAAGTGGGGTGGGAACAAATTACAGCTTACGGCATCGTTTCAGGTTGATTTCCATATCGAGCCACTTGTGATTTCTTTTCGCGGTAATCTTTATGGATTCCGGCGTTAAACGCGGGGCCCTCGAAAATGTTTACCCCCTCCTCCGACACCAACGCTCCCCGACGTCCGCATTTCAAGCATCCGGATACCGAAATTCTGAACGATCTGCTGTTTATTAGCTATCGAGCAACACACCACAACACACCGCGGTTCTCATATACAATGTCAATTGCATCCTATATCTTTTTAAGAAGAATCTGATTTTGTGATTGTCGTGGCGGAATAACGAATCTTCCTATTATAACTAGTATAACCAACTTATAAAAATAAATTGTTGTGTGGTAATTGAGAGGACGACAGTTGGGGAGAGAGATGGAGCATGGGTGATATTTTTGGCGACGATGGTGAGGATATAAAGGATCTAATTTCTTGCAGTGGCAAAAATGGAAGAATTGTTCAGTCAGCGCTATTTGTAATGATGTGAAATCGCAGCGCCTGGGCCGATAATAAGTTGAACAAGTGACGCTAAGCGATAACAGTGGCCTGCGGCTCCGTTTCTCTCTTCGTCCGTCCTATCGGCGCTGGAAAAAAATCGGGGGATGTCCAAACAAATTATAGAAATCCCATTGATCTCTGACACAATTTTTCAATGAAATACCAATGATGCTCGCTCGAGTCGCGACCCCTCTTCTCTGGGGTGACTTCCAATTAAAAATGTTCCTGAAAATACTTTCGTTGATTGATTAAGTCGTTAGGGAAAAGTTTTCTTTCCCTTTTTCCTGACAATAGGATCGGTGGTCTGAAAATGCGTCATTACGTCGGTAATTCATGTAGACATATACGAAATTGCACGGCTGCACGTGTGCACGTGTGATGACACATCGATTTACTGAATATTTATCACCTAAAGATGGAATTATCCGCTAGCGGACATCAGCGTAATGCATATGTACCGTTATTGAAATATTTAACTTAATCACAAATTCGATATTATCACCGGTGCGGGCTTTGGCCGCGCTCGTTATTAATAATTGTGCCCGTTCAGATCGATTCGGGCGATTAAAATGTGCCGCACGAAAGTCATAAAAATTTATTTAAAATGAATTTGTACGCACGAAGAATACATTTGGGGGGCGCGGGCGGTCGCGGGCGGTCGCGGGCGGCCGGGAGATGTACCGATAAACATCATTCGCTCGCACGGGCTTGCCCAAACCCCATGTACCAGCGAACCAGTCATTTGAATTCATAATCTTTGCGAAATCTCGCATTCATTAACCCGCCGAATTCGGAGATTTCCACCAATTATGAATAATTTATTGCCAGCCAAATATAGAACTCATTTTTAATTAGATTATCGTCTATTTCGATTCCCCCCTTCTGATTTATACTCAGTAATACATACCACTATTGGTCTTCTTTTTTTATTGTTAATTCTTATTGTATTCGATGATGCAAACATATTGTAGTATGTTCCAATTGGTGTGCTTTTGGTTAAGTTTGCTACGAGTTGCCCTAACAGGATGATGAGTAGTTGCATTTAATGGGTGGGCAGATATGGATCTACAAATTCGAAGCTACGAGCGTCCGGGCGGTCTGCGCGGCGTTTTCCTATTATTGTAACTGCGGCTGTAAATAAATTAGCTACCGTCCACCGGTGCCCATAAACCGTCGGGAAAAACGGAATTAAATAAATGAAACATTGCGCCGTGTATGTTACATTTTCTGAGTTTAAATTGGCTCTCGCGAAGATATTGAAAATGTTAAATGCAACTTCCATGGGAGTTCGTGCTTCCACGATAGGTGCACACTATTAATTGTTGTTTAAAGTTCCTATTTTAAATCCGAAAGTTGCGCAGAGCCGGATAAATATTAACACGCAACGCAAAACTATCTCCGCACAGCCCACACGGTATCCGGGGTGTTTATAATTTTCGAACTTTGGTAATTTCAACTGCCGCTTTTTAACACGGCGCAATTCAATATCAGTACCAGATTCCGAATGCCGCTACTCGCTAACTTTATGCATACAGACACACGCGCACACACAAACCCAAACGAACTTGCTCCGAGATATTGCCCCTCATCGATTTGATATGATGAATATCTCGGCCGTTACTTCCAATAACCGGTAATAACTAGTTGCTCTAATATTCTAACAATCTAGAACTACTGTATTTTCCCACCACTCCAATCTTGAGTACTGCATCGTCAAAATTAAATGATATTAGATTGCAACGTACATATACCAGTTTTTACCAGGAATTGAAGAATTTTATCCATTTCTTCTCTTATCTTCCACCTACCGGGTTTTGTCCAAAGCTATGTTTTATCCATCCACATATCTTTTAGGATATGTTATGTCTACGGTTTTGTAGTCTATTATGAAATCCAAAATAGTGTCATAATGTGTTCATTATGAAACCATTGCAGAAGAAGTATGCGTGCGTGCTGAAAGCTTTCTGTCTTTTGTAGTAAAGCAGGTTTGGTCAATAATAATTGTATAGGTTTGCGATGGTGTGAAATATTATCGGCGATGTAATTAATTATTGGCGAGTTGTTCGTGAATTGAACGAATTGCGAAGTAAACGGTTAGTCGAGTGCCTGGACTGCGGATGCAGGACAATATGCCTCCGTTTGTCCCCTCATTCACGAGAAACCAAACCTATCAGATAGGACTGCGTTTATCGATCTTGTAGGGATTAGAGCGGGACATTCCTATCCCACAGTAGCGGTCCACACGGGCACACGTTTGCGGAGCTAAATAAGAATTAACTCAAATGAAAACAGCGAAGCATCTGATTGGTTTCTCAAACACCCTCCAGGGGAGCATCGCAATCCTCGATAGATTCCCTCGCACCCGGGAGTTTTCCTTTTTTATATACATACTTTATACATCATGACTGCTCGACGCATTCTCACTGCGATCTATAGGTCAACATTATCCTCAATAGATATCTAAAACCTAGGTTAAACCTAGAAGAAAAACAAAATTGAACAGTTTAAGACGTGAAAGGATGAGGATGAGGTTCTCCAGAAACAATTTACGTAAATCACGCATGGGATAGATTAAACGACTATCTCAGCAGTGTAAGCGCGTCGTATATTGAGCACCATCGTTATATAGCCTTGGACCAATGGGCTATAATATTATATAACAGCATGGTCATAATTTGTAATTACCAGTAAAATAATTTATTGTCAACTAACTACGGTGGGTGCCGAGACGATAGTTCGTACTTAGTTCCTCTCGTTTATTGTCTTGAGTTGGCCCGATTTAATGGGATCACTTTTTCTCTTGCAGAACATCATCACATCTTCGTCGGCGACCTGAGTCCTGAAATCGAGACGCAGACATTGAGGGAGGCGTTCGCCGCCTTCGGGGAAATATCGTAAGTATGCCCTTGACTTTTAATTAAACTATTTTATGATAATTGCGACCGCGGAAACGCCTGAAACTAAACATATTTCCCCTGCGCAGTTCGCTGGACTTAAACAAGTTTATGTGCGTTCGCAACTGATGGCTGCGCCATGCCAGTGCCGCCTACCGCACAGGAATTGAATTTTATTCGTACCGCACCACATTAAGTTTTCCAGAGTGTGAAAACAAAGTATCGCGCACTTTTTAACATAGAATGCATACGTGCCGCTATTAGGGTAATAACCAGTCGGAGTTAGTTGCGTTCCTGATGGCTATTTACTTTATATCTTAATTTATACATATACGTGAGATATTAATTGCGGCTGAAAAAAAAACACTACTTCGACCCGCTTTATTTTTCTTTGACACGCTCGGCACGACCTCGCCCATTATACAGCTGTCCCAAATAATCAATCTCCTCTACGCATAAAAATATAACACCACAGTATCTTTAACTCAACCATAACTTAACCATCAGTATCATCAGATTTATTAATTTTTAAAGATTGCAAGGATAAACCAGACATGGTAAAATGCTATCTCAAACCATACTTTTTTGAGTTTTAGATAGCATTCTACCTGACCATGTCGGCTAAGGAAGGAAAAAAGGGAAGAACGAAGGAAAGAACGACGGAAAGAACAAAGGAAAGAACGAAGGAAAGACCGAAGGAAAAGCCGAAGGAAAGACCGAAGGAAAGAACGAAGGAAAGAACGAAGGAAAGAACGAAGGAAAGAACGAAGGAAAGACCGAAGGAAAGACCGAAGGAAAGACCGAAGGAAAGACCGAAGGAAAGACCGAAGGAAAGAACGAAGGAAAGACCGAAGGAAAGAACGAAGGAAAGAACGACGGAAAGAACGAAGGAAAGACCGAAGGAAAGGCCGAAGGAAAGACCGAAGGAAAGAACGAAGGAAAGACCGAAGGAAAGGCCGAAGGAAAGACCGAAGGAAAGACCGAAGGAAAGACCGAAGGAAAGACCGAAGGAAAGACCGAAGGAAAGAACGAAGGAAAGAACGAAGGAAAGACCGAAGGAAAGAACGATGGAAAGATGGAAAGAAGGACAGAAGGGAAGAAGGAAAGAGCTAAATCAATCCAATTCCGAAGGGCATCTTTAAACAAACAAAGTCGACCATTCAGCAGAAATGAGGGCCACAAATGACATCTCCGCTTGGAACCTGAAATGGTTCGAGTTATGTGATGTTTGACCAACAATATAAAATAAAATGGGGCTGAATTCAGATTGGACAAGACAGCAAAATTAAAGCAAGTTTCTTTGATGATCCGTTTATTAGTGAGTATTATTCCGGAGAATCTTTCGGGATTATTTTCGCCGAAAGGGAATTTGGCGGTTGATGATAAAATCTTATAGCTGAGCGGGATTATACACAAAGACAAGGACTCTATAAAATATTAAAGCACCCGGAGCACTTATCAAATGAATTACGGCGTATTTCTGGATAAGACAAACATAACGATACTATAAAGAAACACAATTACTGCCGAAAAAACGGGAAGTGGTAAGGAGATAGGAAGCGACGGGGCGACTGTCCAGAGTCCTTCCAGCAGGAATAATAAAACACACCCGAATAAAAACAGAATAGAGTCGTGACGGGATGCCCATGCCGCAGAGAAACGTCACCTCAATAAAACGCTACGACAGAAGGCAAGGCAAGGTAATGAACATGGTTGGGAATATTTTTTCGTTTTAAACGGTGCCTATTCATTCTAATCGGACAACGCGAAGGCAGCTATTTTTGTAAGTTTGTGCGTCCTTCAGGTGCAACCCGGGACCGTCATTCGTCCGTGCTGAGGTCCATGTTCAGTTTTCACAGTATAACTAACGCAAATATTTAGTTTGTACGTTTTACCCCTCTCAAGAGCGCCGTATCCGGCCCCACATAAAATTTCCACCTTATTAATACTATAAAAATATCTATAAATTCATAAACATACAGTGCGGGAGATATATCTCACAGGGACCTGCACGACTGCATTTTTAATGTGCTTGCTGAAACTGATCTTTCAATTTAAATTTATAATTCGATTTGGTATTTCTACGTCCTGAATCTTTGATCTGGTTAATAATTTCAAACATCCATCCTTTCTACTGTATTATTTACACAGAATGATTATTTTTATTCTGGTTTGTTCATGTTTGCGGATAATATGGCAGCACTATGGAGCTGAACTTGGATATCAGTTTTGTCTATTTGACATGTGTTTGAGATGGAGATATCTAAAGAAGAAAATTTCTGCTGCATTTTATAGCATGTGTATTTTAGATTTTTGGTATTTAAACTTTATTTATTTTAAATCGACCTGCATTGTGTATAAAATCCCATCGTTTCCAGAGCGGGTAACTCGAGCTAGACCGGAATAAAACCGTGGAAATTTAGTAACACGGAGGCAAATCCATGCAATCCAGTCGGATCTTTTATTGAAGCAAATTAATTAGCGTCTCGCTCCTACAGAAATACATCTCGCGGCGACGAAATAACAAAATACCATCTATCCAATAAAATCTAATAAAATATGTGCGTTGAGTCGGGGGAAGGGAGACCACGACGGTAATAAAAATGAGATTTATAGTAATAATTTACTTGGGCGAAATAAATAAAAGTGAGCGGAATGGCAGGCGGCAGGGGCGGCAGGGCGGCAAGGGCGGCGGGCGGCTACAGAGGAATGTATGCGAGTTTTTCCACTGCTGAAAATACACGGGTCTCTCTTCCTTCCCGATGTGTGGGCAGGCGATTCTCTTGCCGGGAGGTAAGCAATTGAACCTAATCCCGGCCTGACAAATCCCCGACAGTCTAAGGGATGACACCCCTTAATATTGACGCCGGTTACATAAATCTGACGATCTTTGGCTCTTATATAATGGTCTGCCAGATTAATCTGCACATTCATTCCAACCATTCCTCAAATTCCCCAACTCATCCCGCCATATCTCATCGTTTAACCATTCGTTACAATCACTCGTTACAAATATTATAAAAAAGTTACCGGTTTTGTTAAATAACATGGTCTGACGCATTCTTGAGAAAATTGTATGCGACGGGTAGCTCGTATGCGAAATAACTTTGACCGACCACGACGCACAGTTACGGCATGAATACAATAGTACACGTCTGAAGCAGCACTTGTAAAAGTTTTAAAAGTTGCAGAATGTTAAGTGTTCGTATTATTCGATTCACGTGGTCTCACCAAATCGACCCATAACGTGGTCACGTGAATGATTTGGTTTTTGGTACCAAGTAGCGAACTAAGAAAACAATTCGACGTAACAGGTGTTGCTCGACTAGATTTTTTCCCTCCGGAAATGTTGCGTGTTCTGTTATGGTTCACATGATCACCGCTAATTTGAAGGATGAAACGAAATTGGAAATGCAGCGGTCGGGAGCAGTCACGACACCGGAAAATGCGGCATATTAATGTTGATCAAAGAACGCGCCCGCGCGACATACTTATGAACATTTCATTTCTACGCAACCCACTCGGAAAATTGCGTATCGGTAATTGTCTCTCGCGGTTTCTTTGGCAAACCCACGTACATCATTCGTACTTGTTCAAATTGCAAAGTCGACCGATATTTTATATCAGATCGCCGGAAATCGGATATAATTAGCTACGTACGTTTTGGTAAACAAACACACAGGATGTAGCATTCGAATGATCGTCAAGATACGCTAATCGGACTATATTGACGTTGAAAAGCGAGACAGAGCTAGGAAGCTACAACATTGAAAACAAAGCGTGCGAGTGAGATCGAGATGGCGGCACAAAGAAATGGAAGTCTGTGTCAGTATTCAATTAACCTATCCAGAGCCATCGATGGCCTACAATAGGAAGGTGAAGATTTTATTTGTGGCCGTTGAGATCCTTTACAGATGCTTCTATATACATCTGCCGCCTGCTATCTGGCGTCCGGTATACGGACGCCAGATAGCATGCGGACGCCACATCATATGTAATTGGGCAATCTGACGTGTTCATAGTGGTTAGTAAATTATGTATCATCAAGTTTTATGGGTTCAAGAAAGCTGACGTGTGTTGAGTTTCGCAAGGCTATTTGAATTGTGCTGATGGTATGAACAATGATGCTTGCGAAACGGTACAATTTGCTATTATTTTAATTACAGCGATTAATTACTCATCGGGCTTAGTATTGAAGTAGATGCGAACTGATGGCGTTAATGATGCAAATCGTGGCAACTGTATATTGCAGACCATATGAACATACAAATTGGAGTGGAGGGGGTGGAATTAATGAATACAGCTGCGCATTCGCAGACCGGTTGATAGGTTGTAAAGTGAAAAACTGGGAATGGAATATTTGATATTGATTGTGCACCCAAAAATGACAGCTGAATTATTAATAAATTTGGGACATAAACACCCCAATTTATTCGGTGGCGGTACTGTCCGTCGGGACAAAGAGATCGAGCAATGTTAATGTTGAGTTTCACACTGGTTTATTTCTCCCGGCATACATTTAAACATGTCCATTTGTCCATTCGTTTTGCGTTGGCTTTGCGTTTTTTTTCGTGCGGGTTCACAGCGGCGTTGTTACAGGACGCCATTACTAATTCATTAGCATGTATTTTTGACAAGATATATAGGGCGCACGTCATGTAATACGAGCGGTTACAATTCTGACCGCTCTAAAAATTCGGCAGTAAATAGGGAATTTTATTAGTTTCCTCCCTAAATATTTATTGTGCGACATTCGGGTCGGTTTAAATATTTTACGTACGGGTTTTCTCCGTACGTATGCGTGCCACCCTAAACAGATTCCACTTACAAACACAAACAAATAAAAACCATCGTAAAACTTGGCTCAACCACATTGACTAACTTATTTATTGTTATTATTATTACGTTTAAAGTAACCCCCCATTGCATTATGTAAACTCATTTTAATTATACCAAGGTTCTAAAGCAGTAATTATTCTAGCAAGTACAACTTTAGTGTTAAAGATTTGAAAGCACCCCACCCCACCGGTAGTATAATATCCATTAGTCCTGGCAATAACCCACATCCATCTTGTGTCCAATGTAAAGCTAATTAACTTTGGTATGGCCGTAGAGCCACTATGCTAATGGCCGCAAAAGGATGAAAAAAGATGGGGAACTTTGTCCTTCGCTCACTTAATTGTTATTGCCAAATCAGATAATTGAGTTCATTTAAGCGCCACTTTCGCCGCTTTAGACTTACCCAAGTCCCTCTTTCTTTTTGCCCCAACTGAGTTAAATTCATCAAAAACAGATTCATTCAAAATTTCAGATGACTTCACTTTTTTCTTACACAACAAATTTGATTAAAATCAGCTGGCGGGGAAAGTTTAACTTAATTCGGAGAAAGTTTTGTATATTTTATGATGTGAATCACTCAAGTTACAAAGACGCGACCTTCGTAAACCGCTTAGGCGTGACGGAAGTTTGGCGTGGCGTGGCGTGGCGTTTTTCGTCTACCACCACGCCACTACCACGCCACTACCACGCCATCACCACGCCATCACCACGCCACCATCACGCCACAGCAACGCCACCGCCAGTGTTAATATTAGTAGTAAATGTCTTTAATTAGTGGTTAGTATAAATGTTTGAAGCAGAAAAGTAAATGAAGTCGATGTGGTAAGAATAAAGTAGGTACGTTTCGGTATCAATTTTGGGAATAATGTCGATAATGTCTTAAAACGAGAGTGTGAATGTCTGCGTGGAGGCGATAAAGAGAATCAATTTATTGTGGCGGTGCTATAAATCATGGTAGGTGACAAAAAAGTGGATCAGTGGCCAATAATGGGGGTAAATCTTGGCCATTGAGTTCTGTGAAAGGTCGAGGGGATATCGCGATCGGCGATCGCGACAGAAATAGGAAGCGGGCAATTGTAGGTGTCAACGCGCGCTCCCCGACTGGAAACTCTCTAAACAAACGTCACTTTTATCTACGAAACATCGTGTCGATATTTAGACGCTGTGTGAGCGCAAACAGTCAATTACTACGCAAACAATAGCGACACGATCGAATTATCCGTTATGCGTTACCAAACCGACGCGTTGCTTTGTTTTAGAAACGCAGTTAACAGATTTTTTCTTTTGAAAAGCTCGGGATATGTCCAATAATTAATATTGCATTTGGCAGTCCGTAATAATTTGGCGTACTAAATGTGGCACTAGTTATAATTGCGAAGTTATACCTTCAAAAGTGTCTAAATTCTAGAACTTTCTTTAACTTTGTTTACGGATAGCAGGAATTTAAAATTAGTCAATTCCTTTGACGACAGATGTTTCAAAATGGACGTCTGTTATAAATTTTGCTATGTTCAAGTACAAATGTATCGTTGCAAAGACCATATGCAAATGGGGTGCTCGTAAAAAACGATAAATAAAGAAATGTCCGGTGCGGTGGTGCGGAGATAAAGTTTGGCACAGTTTAAATTGGAAATCCATAAATATAATTAAGCAATTTAAATTCGAGATAAGCGCACTCTGTTGGTAAAATTGGTGCAGTATAATTTATTAAAATGCGATGCATCGCATTAAGCAGTAATAAAAGCCGGCGGCCGCTAGTTCCGAACTAAATATGTACGTTGCCTTTTAAATTTTTAAACTTTGGCTTTTTCACTTCGGACTTTTCGGCGTCATTTAACCTCGGCTAACTTTCGGGTCAGTAAAAATTTGACTCCGAGCCGGGTAGCCGCGCCGCAGTTGTCAGAATGCCAATACGCGGTCCTTTTGTTTTTCTTCGCAAGTCCAAAAACAACTGTCCTGGATTTCCATACGGTCGACATCGAACTCTTTAATTTTATTGTAAATTATATATTTACCCGACGCCGAACGATCCATTTGCATATTTAAACCGACACCGCCAGCAAATAATGCAAAACACCGGCCCGTTTTTATGTTAATGTTAATTAGCCCCCGATTTAATTTGCTTCGTGGTAAACCCAAAAACTATTCATCGTTTCTATCACCACTCAAAACATAATTAAACTACACAACTGACATTGCAACCTATTTTCCCACCGCAAACGCATTCATTCTATGGCACAATTTGCAAAACTCTAAATGCAAATTTAATTGTCTATATTAGTTTAATATTCTTTATTATTGTTTATCGATTTTTTTATTACACCGTCCTCCCTTGCATAATATACGGTGTTCTATGATACTTGTTCAGAAACTAATTTCGCCGGCTTCCACTGAAATAAACGCTTTTTACACTCACTGCACCAAATTTCAGCCCGTTTGAACTGACCCTTCTAGGAAATTTTAATTAATCTGAGCGACGGGCATGTTCAAACGATTGTGTTTTTCATTTCCGTGTCAAGTATGTCACGGGTACGAACGGAAGCGTTGTTGTAACCCGGTTTTAATAGTTTCAAGGCATTCCGACGTGTTATAAAAATGGACTTCATGGAACAATTGGAAATAGAGCCACATAAAAGAAATAATATCGTCACCTTACTTAACGAAGAGGTTTCTGTTTACACATTTCCAGCTTATCTAATAGGTCGTTATGATTTTAATTTTTGATTTTCCCGATATTTTCCGTTGCAGGGTGCCCTTTAATTAATAAAATCAATTTAATTTCATTTGGATGGTGTTTTATGTGGGTTATGCACGCGGGAATTCGGGACTGTGATTGGTTTTTGCGCACAGCGCTGATAATTAATTTATTGGCATTACTTTTGGGACACCTGTACATATATAAAATTCAATTTCGGCCCAGCTGGGCGGGCCTTTATTTGGCCGCTCTGCGCGGGAATGAAATGTATTTATCTATTTATACGGTAGATGGGGCCGGTAGGAAGTTGTAGAACAACGTAATTACAGGGCAGACATGTAAAAATGCACGGCGCGTCCTATTTGTTTCGCTCGCTGTTTCGCTCGGGTCCTTTTTTTTGGTAATAGGAAATTCTGTTGAACGTCAAAATGCGCACACGAACATTTAATCGGGTTTAATTAGAACTTGCGTCAGCGTTCATAGATTTTACGCCTAGAAACCGCACAATGAAATGGCGCAGTCTGTAATAACCAGTTTGACAGGTGCGCGGTTATTTTTAAAAGTCCCAAAGCTAAACATAACGAAACGGCGAAACTGGAGTTTTCGCGTCGAGGTAAAATTATGATAAAGCACCCGGAAAGGAATATTTCGTAATCCACATGACGCCACCTAATTTTACCCTCTTTATAACCAGCCCTTTATATCACGAACGAGCAACGAACACCCGCACAATCCTAATATGTAACGTTATATTTAAAAATACAACACAGAAATAGTGAATTTATTTCAATTTATTCCATCGCGTATGTAATCAAATTTTGAGTTTGGTCCATAAAATCTACGCTATACATATTTGGATTTGGATTTCCTTGCGTGGAAGAGAGGACAATCTCAATTTCAAGAATTTATGTAAATATAACATATAAGAGTTGTAATATTAAGGATATATAATTTTATGGGTACATAAAAAATCATTCGAAGTAATGTCGAATACCTGAAAACATCGGCAATAACATTATTATGGCGGGAAAATGCGCGCGTCCCATGTATTATAATATTTAATACGTATTTATACGATACCACCCCTAAACAATGCTTTATCTCGCTGGCATTAAAAACAACAGTGGCTCCCGATGCCAGTGGCCGCAGTTAAAATTTAACAACGGCTTCTTCTTTCTTCTCGGCCCGCTTTACGCCCAATCGATAAACCGGAAATTGACAAATATGCAAAATTTTTGATTCAATCGCGCAACCGAAGATGAATAATAAATTTAGCAAGAAGCCTAGACCTCTGAAAATGTAATTTCCTAATGGTATAAGTAGTTGGATAGGGATGAACGAAGCCACCAACTTGCCGAAGGCGTCTAAACCAGATTACATTTGTGTCTAAAAAAAGAACAATATCCACCTGATGTGATTGCGGTGCTACCATTCACACGTCTTAACCATCTACGATATTTGCATACGCATCCTTTCAAGCCTACCGAAGAGAATTCACAGGATAATGCATCCATTGCTTTTTCGTTGTCATATTAATATCTTCACCATCACATAGTAAGGTGGCTCGTTTTTCAACATTTTCCTCTGATCAGAATAGCCCATCCGCAAAAGTTTGTTAACGAAAGAAGAAAACTATGTTCATCCAATGCCGACTTTTGTGGGTTTGGCCAGTTTGCTCAGAGAAGAAAGCTTGAAGACAAACCATCGAACCAATTACTACTTAGGAAACTGGGTGCATTCTTTCGCAAAGTCATAATAGCAACTTCTCGAATACAATACCAGTATACCATCAGTATACAATTTCTCTTACCAATTTCAGATTCCGATACCGACCACCAATGAGCGGTGAGACTTGTTTCTTCGTTTACAGTCAAAATAGTCACTCAATTGTCAAAGTATTAAAACATTTATTTCCTTTATTCATATTTGCGTTTCACACAATAGTTGGTTATTTTCATATTTTAAATGTCAATTTTAGAGAAGATTTGTTTTCATAATGTTAACATCAAAAATTAGATACTTAGAAACATTAAAAGTGTTAGAAATGTTAAATTCTTGGAGCCTTATGAAATGGAGCCTTATTGAGACCACCAGAATTAGAAATTGTATCGGTAAGTTTTTACCTATTTTATTCTCGTCTTTTTAGATATTTTAATCTTTTATTCTATATATAATACAACTTGCATCAGGCTGGCACGTAGATAGCATACATTTTTAATCGAATAACTTTTTCGTTTACTTGATTCCCCAGTAACTTTAGTTTGGTTATATTATATTATAATATAACCCCCGTACACTCGTATTTTATTTATTTCTTCGTAAGTTAATGTATAAACAGATAAACTACTATCCGGTAATTTGGTGTACATTAACTTTCAATTATTCAGGACGGCTAATGTCAGCAATTAGCGTCCTCCGTAGTAAACATGATGGAGGATGGAAAAAGGCAACTAATGCACTTTTAGCATAAAAATTTGCGTTGTTATAACGTGATTTTAGATATAAAGCCGGAGTAATATGACGCATTAGCTTTCTCGGGTTAGAAAATCTGAGGGAGTGTTTTTGACTCGTTGCTGCGCCGGAGAAAAAATAGTGCCGCAGTCTCTTGTTAATGGGCTTTTTAGGTGTCATTGCCACACGTTATTATGGCAACTGCATTAGTGGAGTAGGTATCGCGCTGAAATAGATATCACATCGGGGGTTCCAAAGCCCCCCTTGTCTGGTGCAAGGGGGGCTTTGGCACCTTCATAAACCTCCTTTTATTAAGATATCTGATTGTTTGTATGTAATTGTATGTATTGCTCATACTTGTTCTCATGGCTGTGTGACCTCGAGCATTGTAGAATGCAGTCGGGTTGTGTGTTTAATATTGAGTGCTTTATAACTAATGGGTAATTGTGATGGTATTTTTTTTTATTTTTTAACACAATTCAAAATAATAATAGGTATACATAGAATACACGTCTGGATTTGACGTCGATTGTCAATCAACAAGTGCCTGTCTGAATTATTAAGGGAATTACCCAATAAAACTGTTATAATGGCTAGCTCAAATTTACACAATTTTGTTGGCCGTACACCCGTCATTTGTGGGACATTTATTATTTAAACGTTCGACGACAAGACACGAATGCTGCCGCTATCAAATAACGAAAGGGTGAATTATATATAGCCGGTAATTGCAGGATTCGTGATGTGTGTCTATGACACAACATAAAAGTGTTTGTAAATTCACGAAATATTTACGTTTCGGCCAGAAATGGATTTCTAATATCTCCCCCTAATTCTTTCCGAAACGTGTCTATCAACTTGCCGATCGAGTTCATAGCACCCCTAATCCTATGTATTTACTACAAACAGCCAACCTAATAGCGGTGGTTGGGCCCACCCATTTGCACCTACAGGCTGGCAACTTTCACCCCCCAAGTGGTTATTTAAATGTAATTAATGTTTAGTGCCATTTCGTGATCGGGCATCATAGAGCAGTTTTACAACGCAAGCATTTCTATGTCGTCCTGCCTAAGAATGCGAAAGAATTTTTGTTTAAATTAGCTATGATTTTTAATTGTTTAAAATTAAAAACCAAATGGCTTAAGGTTGCATGTTTAGAGTGTTTTTGTTTGTTCATTTCTTGCTATTCAAAATATCATTCGTCAGTTGTTGACTACAGTTTGGTTCACCCTTTCGAATATAAAATGGTAAGCCGATAAGTGTTCGGTCGTCTCGATCGTTATCGTTGAAAAGAAAATAAATAAGAAGCATTAATAACTTGTAGGGGGCAATTCTTCATTCGAAATTGATTTACAATAAATATATAACACTGATACATGTTCAATGCAGGTGATTTAGCACTTCATTTCGGCCGGCGCGATTGGGAAATTCGTTTTGTTATTGTTCACCTTAAAAATTATGATACATCCGTTGGATAAATTATTGTCGTCGATAAATCGCAAGGCCCCAAACGCGAAAAAACAAATTAGCGGCGCTCGAACATCGCCCCTTTCGCGCCCCATTTGAACCACGTCGTAATTTAAAGCATGCGAATGACGAGACTTCCAGAAACAGTATTTTGAAGACTCGAATTCAATATCAGCAACAAAACTACAAGAACTCGATGGACTTTCGATAATAAGATAAAGTTACATTGTAAGGAAAGGATGCCGTGTCCAATGGTGGAGTTTGAAGTTATTTAAGACAGCAGTTAGTCAATATCAGCGACAAGAAGCGCAATTGCTGTTGTTTGAACTGGTGCGGTAGTAAATTCAGCCGGTGGTTGTTAAGGGGTCATAAGGCAGAAACAAAGGGCTGAAAATTTAAACCCGGTGCACTAAAGTACTTGAAATAATGAAGTGTCTCAAGTATTCTTCGGCCCGGCCCGCAACAGGTTAATGTACTCAGACAGAAAGATATTTATTCAGCTCATGTGTCTCTTACCTTAACGCTGGTGCTCGAGTTAACGATTCAAGGACTAATCAGGCATAAAGTGGGGCCTTGAAAATGCTCCGCCGCGCTGTTATAATTGTCCAATTTTGATTAAAACGAACTCTTGTTTAAAGCGATATGCAACCAAGTGAAGACTTATTTGGTAGCATATCCTTTATAAAGTCCACTTTACATCGACTTAATATCGACGAAGTTTGAGTTAGCAACGAACGGTTTCGTATTTCTTAGATCTCGTAATACGTTAGATCATGTGATCTCCAATTCGTAATGCTCATAATAAACGAAGAGGATAAGAGTGCGTTATAAAATGTAAAAGCTTTTGTATTGGATTTACATAAAAATCTCCGAGATATAAATGTATTCGTAGGCTGGCGAGTATTTTTTCCGTATACAAAACATAAAAAGCCCTTTCTGTTGGTAATATTGTTACGCGCCGGCATGTATATTTTATACCTTGTATTTTTGCTCTACAACCGTGAGTTTCATGTACTTCCCCTCGCGCTGCAAAACCGCTCCCAAAGCCCACACAGTAATACCCACGGAAACTAACATAACGGGATCACACAAAAAGTAACAATCTATACCAGCCACCTACCCTGAAAAAGTTGAACGTAACTATGGTATTATTTATATTATATTTATATTATACTATGTTGTGAGGGGAAAAAGTCAGAATATTTTTCAACATATTCTCTCAAAACAGTGGAATGCCAGAAAGGCTTAAATGTGTCCAGTATGTGGAGGTTGAAAGGTTTCCTAGCGAAGAAAAAGAAGCAGAAGAAAGTTCCTCTCTATTTTTCGTGCATTCCGCTATCTTATCAAGTTCAATACTGCGCTTTGCTTACTCTTAAAACTTTTGAGATACTTGGCTCACTTTTGAATACGGAGTGTCCGAATAACGTCTCGGACGTGACTAAAATATCGATGTCACTTCAAATCCGGGTAGAAACATCCGAGCCGTCCGTTCGTCTTTCCGGTCAACTAATACATCGCTATAGATTCCCACATGACTTTCCTAACTATTAAACAGCAAGACTCATAATAGATTTACTATTCGACGCCAGCCAGCCGTCTTAATTCAAATAGCGAACTGTCTCTTCAAGGTTTTTATTTAGTATTTATTACATTTGACGTATGGTATCACCTAAAGAAATTAATGTATTGCTTTCTATTTGTACAAATATTCAAACTGGACTGTGTTTGAGTTTTCTAGTCGATGATATAGTAGTTTCACAATCGTCGCTATTGTAAACATGTTTGCCAACTTATTACAAACACGCACTACAATACTCCAGAGTGCAAGTCTAGTGAAGTTCAGAAGAAAATAACTTGTGCTCTTATACTTAACAAGGATATTATCCATCGGTATTATTAATTCCGTTAATTGAAATCGGAGATTAAAGCGATGTAACCAAGTAAAATACAGTGTGTTTAAGTCGACAGTATGGATTTTTAAAGCGGTTGAAAATGGAAAAAGTATTAAAAGCGATGGGAATTAAGAAATCCCACATTCAATATACCGCTGCGCCTGTGCTTGGGGAAAACATGTTTGCTAACGTCGGAAGCGGAATGCTTGCCATCGACCACGTTGCGGCCGCAGCAGGATTTTTCATATTTTTTTCTTCCTTTTAAATTCCCTCGGTCAACTCCCTAAAATGCAAATACATATTATTTAATTAAAGTAATCAACTAATTCATACACGGAATGCCCTCGGGAGGGACACACGTTTTTGATGAAAATGTCGCGATTACGAACTTGTTTAGATACGTTTTTAATTACTTAAATGGCTTCCCAACTCATCTAATCAAGGTGCTGGTAGCACTTTCATAAATAATGTTATGGCCTCGATTTCATACCTCCCCAAATATGTACACGGTGGCCATCCTCGTTCACATAAATGAACTTATAGAAAATACTTTCTTAGATCTAGATCTAGCCTAGTTCGTTTCACTTATCCCTTCCACATGGTCTGCACACTTTCCTTACCTGTTAGAAGCAAATAAGCTTTACGTGAGACTGACGCTGCAAGTTAATTTGTTTTTGGCTAGCATTTCAAAGCTGGAGACCATGGATGTATTATAATAGTCATCCTTGGCATTAAAATGAATTGACTGGGGACGTAATTGTGCGGAATGGAATGGAAATAGTTATGGGGCATCTTAAAGAGATAGAGTAACAAGGATATCGGGCAATGGAGGGAAGGATTTGGAACGTAGGAGGTGAAGTGAATTTTTGGCACGTGCTCAAAACTAATCGTTTAGTATTGAGCGGGGATATCTTCGAAATTGTATTACGCGGTAAATATTTCGCGAGGCAATCCTGCAATGACCATCGCAGCCCTTCCTCCGACCATAAAGGGGTTCGAGGAAGGGTTTCGAAAGACGAGCCCGGGGATACAGCCTCCGAATGGCCGGATTAAAGATTGAACATAATAAACTCATGAATGCCGATTTGTACTGTGGCCGTAGTGTATTATTCACAACTGGATACTCCCCGAGTCATTTGCTGCTGCAAGGGATTCTGCGGTTTAATCAGCTGGTACAGAACCCTTACACGCACGCGAACCTATTAATTAATTTTAAATGTATCCTTCAACGCGCCTCTTGACAAGGACCAACCACCGAGATCTAATTCCATGAATTTCTAATACACCAAACCCTTACTACTACCTATCCTACCCCCTGATCCATTACCGTCTTTCAAAACAACAACTCGTTTTTGATAATACAACAGTAAGCAACTTATTCACTTCATATAGGTCCACATCATTCTCAAAGGATATTGGGATTCCAAAAACCTTGCTACCTTCTTTGTACTTTAGACAACACCTAAAACTCGGTTGACTTCTTCTTACCTCTGGTATATTACTTGTCCTATTCATGTCACTTGTCCAAACGAACTCAGTGCAGACTTCAGATTTAGAAGATCTGTTGAATCCGTTCGCAAATGTATAGACCAATGTAAATAGATTTATTTATCTTCCTGTCTTCATCCTCCGAAGCACCATCATCTTCTTGGTTCACTCCTTATCTTTTCATTGTCCTCATTGTTCATGCCTCAAGAGTCATCCTTGGCCGATGGTCTTCATCTTCCTGTCTTTATCCTCCGAAGCACCATTATCTTGTTGATTCACTCCTTATACATTCATTGTCCTCATTGTTCATGCCTCAAGAGTCATCCTTGGCCGATGGTCTTCATTTTCCTGTCTTCATCCTCCAAAGCACCATCATCTTCTTGGTTCACTCCTTATCCATTCATTGTCCTCATTGTTCACGCCTCAAGAGTCATCCTTGGCCGATGGTCTTCATCTTCCTGTTTTTATCCTCCGAAGCACCATCATCTTCTTGGTTCACTCCTTATACATTCATTGTCCTCATTGTTCACGCCTCAAGAGTCACTAAACTTGACATCTTCAGTTTTACACTTTGGACAACGTTGGTTTGGGCAAACTCAGCGCAGGACGTTCTGGCTGAATTCGCACAATGTAGATGCAAACTAATGAAATTGGCTCGTTTGAAATTAATTATAGAATAATTAGCGTCGGGTTTATTTTTATTGTTCGGAGTTGCAGGCAAAAAGTGCACGTCGATTGCCGTTTAGTTTTAACGATAACGGTTAGCTTTCCGTGCAATAACAGCGGAGTTGAGCCGCACTTCGGGCCGTTTTGCTCGGCGCTGCCCGTTTTCAGGATAAACGAAAACGGCGGCTGTGTTTATTAAGCATTGGAGCGCTAACGCTCTATTGGGCGCGTCTTAATATAATATTAGTCGAATTACCGTACGAAAGCAACAACTTTAACAGTCACAGTGGAAAATTGCTCGACCAGCCGCTATCCTGGTGGTGTTTGGCTGCGCTGCATTGAAGGACTATAAATACAACGCCATAATCCAGGCAATAAGCCAATGCAGAATCGCGTAAATTTATTGATAAACAACGCAGGTTTAGTTTGTTGCATTCCCCAACGTATTTATTTTACTCAGGGCCGAACCGCTATTGTGCCCTAATCCTTTGATGTATTTCGAACAATATATTCTCATCGCTATTTGAAACACAACTGATTGTCTGCCACATTAAAACATCAGGCGAGGTTTGTTGCACTTTGCTGCATACTGCACAAAAACATTGTTACAAAGGCAGTATGTGATGTCACCAGTTAATTCCATTAGAGGTAAGGTTTTGCGAGGAGATTGGCGTAAGTCTAACCTCGTAATGAATAATCAATACCACATGTCTATAGGAACTATGCAGGATTCTTTCCATTTGGTGGGATTCTCATCTAGATTGTTATTAATGAGAGAAACCACGATAGGCGTCGTCAGGGTTGCAGCATAGCTTGTTGTCTATATTCAGCAGCAGTCTGGATGTAGAGCCACTGAGTGCGATTGCTATTAACATGTTACTCTTAATATTGATTGGTGGCCAAAGGGTGGAGAGTGGCAGAGAAGGGTTATCGGGTGGGAATAGCTAGCGACATCGAGAATGTTTATTTAATGGAATTTATTTGTACTGACAGGGCGAAATGGCGGTTTGGTAATGGGAAGTTGAGTTGACTGAATCGAAGAAGTGTGTTGTGGGCCGCTGAATGCCGAGCCGAGTTCAATATATGAATTACCTTAAGGTTGGCCTTTTTCGGACCCCCCTCGAGTTAACGATGACATGTCAGTAAACGATCCAAACACCCGCACAGTCGAGGAATTATATCAGCAAAATCCATTACTATATCTTCAGGTTTTATTGTTATTGCCCTTATATTAATTTTGGTTTTATTAAGTATCACACCTCGCACTGGTGATTCTCACCAGCAGGGATGGGCGATGTTCGACGTATAAATATATATATATCATCGTACTGTTAATTTCTAATAGTGAAAATATTTGTTCCGTAGACACAATATAAAACGGGCATTCGCATATATGCCAAAAATTGCGGAAAACATCAATTAAAGAATATTGATTACACCGGTTAACAGTTCGCAGGCCGAGCAATATATCCTCAAATTTTAGTAGCCCGGACTAACGTAAATAAATACACGTTTTATAGCATTTTTATGTATTTATTTTAACGTGAAAAAGCTATACAGGTGCCGCGCAAACATATTAAAAAGAACTACACGTATACATCATTTTATTAGCTTTAGTATTTATTGATATTTATTGCTCTTGCAACATTTGCGGGTATCCCGAAAATATCGCACATACTTGCTACACAGTTGAAAGGCAAGTGACAGAGTTGCAGTAGTAGCGTTGGTTGCACAGTTGGTTGCATACATCGCAGTTTTACCATTGACAAATAGTTATGGTGTCTTCAGCAGGCGTGATAAACAGTTTGTAAGCATTTAATTAATATGCGGACAAGGTATACGCTCCGGGAGTCAGTTATATACAAAGTATTCAGCTGCGCTTAATATATCTGAGCTTGGTTTTAAAATAAACATTGTAGCGTTGCGATCACCGCGCATAAACAAGTTTTACCTTTATGTGCAGTCGTCTGGCGGCTCCGATGCACGCTCCAAACGGATGGCGTGCCTTCAGTCCCGAGTTTGCCCGTTCATATTTTGCCCGGATAAATTGGGGACATTCATTTTCGGACGTGTGATAGCATTAGTTAACCAACACCGAAGGAAAACTACGCCACCTAACTACTTTGCATTCAGCGTCGCACCCATTTTGATTACCCCCTCATCAAAAAATTACATCTACCCAAATCATTATCTTCTCTTGCACCAGCCTACATGAACATTCCCAACATCTCCAACATTCCTATTAGCTATCCGTGCTAGAAAGAAGTTTTAGATTTATGGATCCTCCTTGCACATCGATCAATAAGCAAAATATATATTGTAGATGCAAATTGAGCGTCAATTATACAGTTCTATAGACGATGGCCGTGGCAATTGTGCTCGCAGATGGATTAATGGTTATTATTCACCTCTATTCAATCTGGGAAAGCAAAAGGCTAGCAGTGCTGAGTCGATGCTAGCTGAAGCCTGGCCACGCTCGTTTAGTTTCGCTCTCAAAACGATTTTAAATATAGAAGATCCACGACCGGCCTTCAATCGGTTAAACGGTTACTTGTATTCGAATTATTTATTCGTCAAAGTTCCGTACGAATCTGCACCTATAAAAAAGAAACCGAAAACTTCTGTTGAAAGTTCAGCGCTGCAAGTTCGGCAATTCAGATATTATTCGTATTTATAAGACCTTGCCTTATGTAGTTCGTTGCTCTTTGGATTGTAGAGCATTATATTCTTTTAGTTGAATGAGGCACGTGTACTTTGGTGCTAACACAATAACCATTGTATTGTGCCGTAGATTATGGCACCCTTAATAAAAAAAAGGCTGGTATAAATCAATTTTATGTGGCTATTTAGCATACGCAAAAGTACTAAATATTTTATTGCGTGATATCGCGTTTATGGAGATACGATCTCCAACCGGCGTTGGCCGCAAGTGTCATGTTCTTTGTCACAGTTGGCAACACTACAATTGAGGGGTTGTTCTTTGCATTTGAATATACACCGACTGTTTGTCAGCAAAAAAAAAGGAGTGCGGAACGTTGTAATTGTCACATCAAGCGTGCCATGTGAGTTATGGATTCATTTTACCATTTATGGTGTTGCGCGCGTGGCTAAATTCGAAAGCTTTGCGTGCGAGAGCAATTCTGATTTATGTTCAAATACGAAGTTGGATTATTGTTTGGGATTGGATGTGTGTTGTCTTTGGTGCTGTTGTGGTGCCCGCTGAAAGTCGGTTTCTCGTTCCGTTAATCCGCCGTTGACCACGCCACCACTCCCCCCGCCTCCATGATGGATAATAACAAGGAAGAGGTGTGGCCGTTGAATATAAATTCACACAAATTTTCCGCATCCATTTCCTAAGTCATATAGATTCATTCAAGATTATACAAACTAAATGGGTCCTACTTACCTTTTTCTGATGGACAATTGTTGTCCATTGTTGTTGCCGTTTGCTATCCTTGGTTGCCTTCCTATCCAACAGTGATCGCCAAATTTGAAATGCTTTTGAGAATAAGTATTTTTTCATACCTTTTACAGTTGTTCCATGCGTTAAAATAAATTAAATTTAATGAAGTTGATGCTTAACAAAAGTGATTGTGTTATTGTTGTTGAAACGTATCGTTTAATCCGTGGATAAAGTGGGGAAGGGATCGGTATTTGGTTGGGGGGTAAATGGTGGAAATTAAAACATTGGATGGCACAGTTTGGGGTTCGGACATGTTTTTGCTTTTAGGTAATGAGTCGTGCGCAAGAGACCAGCCGATATTATGTTTCTGTAATAATGGGAGACGGGGTGCGGGGGTGAAGTTCACAAGTTCAATAATGCAAAAACAATACGGCCGATGGGAGCCAAGTTATCTGGAATACTTGATACAGTTTAAACATTGACGTGGCGCGTAAAAATAAACGATCTGCTGACAGTAGCAACACATTTTACATCTGCGCCGTTCGGATTATTTATTATTTATCAGTTTTTCCACGCTGTCCAGCCCTTTATAGCCAATACCGGCAAATTTGTGTTATATAACGGCACAATGGCCACCCCAATTCATGCAAACAAAAGTACAAAACTTTATTGAGTCAATATTGTCCTGTAACTGTATTGTTCTCCTATCGCCGTAACATATGATTAAATTTTTATGATTCCGCATGACATTGAACAACTTGTTTCTACGTTTACAGTCAAAAACTCCCCAACCGAAAGAGCGCAGTTCCACCAACCGCAAACATTCAAATAAATAGCTCGACCATTTTGCCCTCCGCTTTATACTCGACCAATTGAAAACGCATTGCCATGTTATTGTTTTTCATCATACACACATACTACGGTTGTTGTTTAATCCAATTCCGTGACGCACAATATCTATTGTTGGTACAAAATTCTACCAGCATCCACAGCCTTTGTTCGCCATACAAATGCTATTTATTTGGTTTTTCATTTTGCTGTAGATATTATTACTTGAACTCAGTACTGATGATTACCCTACCTTCATCTCCAATAATCCACTGAAATTATTGTACAGAAACAGCTTTAAATTTCATCTTTTATTTTCTTTGCAGCGACTGTCGTGTTGTCAGGGATCCCCAAACTCTGAAGTCCAAAGGCTACGGATTCGTCTCATTCGTCAAAAAACCTGTAAGTAATAACCATAACTAATATTATATCTTTATTAGACTATGAGAAGACTCTATTGGGAGTCTTGCCCAAGTTTTCATGCGCCACTAATGCCTGATTATGCACAATTTGAAAAGGCTTAGGGTTAGTTTTAATTAGGTGGTGGTACTTCCTGTTAGTGACCGCGTGAGAAGGGGGGGTTATGGGCGCGCCATCGTTTAAAAATAGACCAACAACTTATAGGTAGCTTTTATAGGTGTTCGTGACTATATTTACTCGCTATAATCAGGCCACACCTTCGCACCACAACTGAGGTCATCTGGGAAATCATAACACCTCTCATAATTGTCCGCTACGTTTTTTCGCCGTGCTGAGCAGCGCCCTTTGTGTTTTAATTTAACTTCGCGACATCGGGCTGGCGTTAAATCAGTTGCCCTCCTGAATATTTGATGATAAACATGCGGCGCAAGACGCGAAACTTTGCGCCGCGTATTAAAATATTTATTGTCTCTGAAATTTTTAATTTAGTTACTTATTGGCCGTATAAATTTCACAGGACGGTGCGCGCGTATCCGCGCCACTGCCTCCTAAATGAGAACAAAACTTCATCAAAATTTATTTTTATATCGCCTCCCTTTTCGCGGCTAACCCCGTAACTTTTATAAGATTTCGCTTAACGCTACCATGAGCACGAATATAACATGAAAAACAGTCGACTTAATTAAGAATGCTCTATTTATTTTAATAATAATAATCCACGCCTTAACATCCCCCCAACAGCTTTCGCCACTACGGGGGCATCGGCAGGCCCGAATTATCATTATTATGGTTCGCGTCTGTGGCACGTAAGTTGTTTGGCTTTCAGCATTCGCCGAGGAGTAAAGGAAAAACACAGAAATGCCTTTACTTTGAAAGCAGGGCGTGAGACTCGAACTCACGCCCCCCAGACTGATAGCCAAGCGCTTTACCGCTGCGCCACAGTCTGTTTTATTCGAAACAATCGTGTTTGCGACATGCAATTTCATCCGTTCCTATTCTGGGGAATGGTACTCTAAAAAAGTAAAAAATATTATACTATGATGTTTGTAGTTTAACTCCAAATCAGAATTTTAATTTGACCGGATGTGATCTGGTCACAGAACGGAGATGAGTTAAAAATACGTGTTTACCGAAGGTCAATGTCATTAGGGTGACATCAATAAATTTCGTTCGCGGTCTGTTAGGATTCTCATTTATAATACCGATTTAATATAACGATAAAACGGGCATTATTCCCGTTTTCCCTCCCCCCCGGTGGATGTGATCAATTTTTTAGGTTAAGTGCATTCAATCTGTGGACATTATTAAAGTGACAAACCCATTAACCCGGGCCACTGGATTGGCCTGTTATCGTTTTCGAATGGATTAGGGCCAGAAACTCCCTGCTACTCCAATTGATACTAAATTTTACCAGCGATCCACGCCGATGCATACACTTTTACGACAAACCTACAAACTGGGCATTTTTACAACCACAGCAGTGCCCCAATGTGTTCATTATGAAACCAAAGAGTTTTTTATTTGTTTTAGAGAAATCTGTCCCAAATCTGACTAAAAATTCCTGATTATCTTGATACTTTTATAATAATAATAATAATAATAATAAGAAATAATAAGAAAGCGTCAGAAGCGATGTAATCAGTAATCCACCCAGTGTGATAAAATCACGTATCCTATGTACGTCGGAGCTCTTAATTTTGCCTTTAACCTTGTTTAGATTGTATACCCACTTCACGTATTCTAATTTCACGGCACGGAGTTTCTTATATGAGACTTAGTGACCTTTAATATGAAGACAGCGGCCGAGGTCGAGCGAGCAAGCAAGCAATTATTTTTAAATCGCTTCGTGATCTGAGGTTAAATGATATATAGCGAAATCACTACCCCATTTCCCGTCGGGCATTAAGAGGATAAATAAACCCAATAGGCAGCTGGGCTAGTTTCAAGAACGTATCCCATATCGGCGGGATTTGTCAGTTATAAAACGTAATAAATATGTTACGCCAAATCCTATGTACTGCGTGGGCCGGTATCAATCATACAAACCGTGCGAGGGGTGGAAGCCACTGACACCGGATATTATGCACCTTTTTCCGGTTTTTACAGGAAATTGAACACCGAGTCCGACTCCTGAATATCGGAGTTTCACACATCGTCGAAAACCTCCTAAAAATAGACCCCTCAATAATACGCGACCAAACTTTTTCTCTCGTCTTTAATATCCCACAGACCTCTCAATATCAAACACACGCTGATACATTATCTTGACAGATCTTAAATTGATATACATCTTATTTGATATACACAACTCCACCCAGTCTTATAATATACGCCAGAACCCCCTCAAAGTTAACGACGTTCAAAATTCTTCTTTATAACAAAAACATAAACCATAACTTTTAGTTTTTCCAATTTGTCTTAATCTGTTGGCAAGTGGCAGAAGGTTGAAGATCTCGATGGTGGACATTTTTCTACATTGATTCGACCATTACCTTCTTAGTATAAGTTCAGAAGCTTATTATGAATTGACTGCGTGAAGTATCTTCCAATCAACCACAACATGTCTTTATATCTGTATATCAAATTCCTCCATTTTCTTTTTGAAATGTCCTGATGAGGTCATCTTCAGTTGATCGTTTTGATCTCCTAACTGAAGTTGCTTCATTCTAAGGGCATCAGTAGCTTCCTGCTTTTGACTGAAGGCAAATTCAGCAATGCAGTAATTCAGAGTAACAAATAAATGTATCCTCAATTCAAACTACCTTCTATAATTGGTTTTGAAACAACGACCCTCGCGTGAATGAATGAATATATCGTTTATTTTGCTAAGAATGCTTCTATATGTGTGGAATTTTACCTCGAGGATAGAGTTGATTGTGTTGGGATTGTTGTAAAGTAGTGGGATGATTGCAATAAGTGGTTTGGAAATGGAATGGTGTTTACGCGAAGAGTGCCCATAAACGGAATAGCGTGGATGGGGATTTGGCTATAAACGCAGACTTTGTCTAGTTCGTCGCGGAGCGGCCCGATGTTGTTTTGAAGTAGTGGTCGCCTTATGAATTTGTCGGGAATGTGGACATTTCAGTTTTAGCACTTGAGGTATTTGACGGAAGGACCTCGCGTCGATTAAGTTAGAATCGTGGACAAACAGCGCTGCACCGACTTCAGCGGCCGACGCTGGGGTTCCGCGCGGATTCCGTCTTATATCGTTCCCGGGGAGGACGGAACGACGAGGTTTACATTTCTACGTTATGGATCTCATTTCGACCAAATGGCCGGTCATCTCGTTGGATAGTTGTTGTTCCGAATGTATTGTGGTATTTCAGTTTTAGCTCCCTCACTTTGCATCTCCACCCCCACACTGACAGTGATTCTACACTCACAGCCGCAACATTTTATTTTTACCAACTCGTCGTCGGCTCCATTCCGGTTCCTAAATCAAATTGTAAAATTAAATTAACAACTTCTTCCGGAGGAAGAACTTGTCTTCAGGCATTTCTTCCTATATCTACAGGTGTTCCAGAAATAACGACTAACCATGAAGCAGTTTTATCAAATAACGTCTGCGTCTTCCATATTCCTTAATGTCTTCTTTTTTTCTGCAGAGGATGGGATTTCATTCAAAAAAATTAGAGTAATAATGGATGAAAATTGTCTGAACGTCGTAGTAGTGTTCCTATTTGAACGTCGGTCAACGTGCCTACCCTGAGAGGATCAAGTTGTATCGCGTTTCAATGTTGCGAGAAATAGATTTACTTGGTAGCCCTGCATTATGCAAATTGTTGGTGTAGTTTTTGTTGGGCGGATGTTGTCGATATTGGTATTGATTGAAGGATTTGTTATTTAAATTGGAAGGAGGAGCCCGGGGATAAGCTATAAAAGTAACAGTGTTGCAGTGAGCGGGGGCCATAAATGCAGATCTATAACGAACCGAAAACAATCCATATTACAAAGTTGCTTCGCGAATTCGGAAGTAAAGTTTGCAGGATTTCAAGTAGAGTTTATACAAAAGCCAGTTTTAGGATTCTGTAATATTCTGTATCCAAGAATGGTCTTTTAATTTAAAAACCGGTTTTAAAATCAAACCCTAATCCGAGAGCGCGGTTTGGCGGCTCGAGCTTGTTAAATTGGCATCGGTATGAAAAGTATTTGATGCGAGTGATAGATAAAATTAATTGGTAGTTTGATTAATGCGCATTGTATTTGCGTAGTCCGCTATGTAAAATACAAAATTAAATAAATAAATCGGTATCGGGGCATAACCGCCGGAATGATTCATTTTAATCAAAGGAGCTGTTTAAATTTGCATTTGTAATAAAATTTAATAGTTTATAGCGTGAATATGGTTGTGCGACTATAGCGAACCCGAACCCGATCCCGATACATTGGTAAATGTTTAAATTAATCGTTGTAATTTGTGTGATTGCGTATTAGCATTTCCGTATGCTGATGGGCGGCATCAGGCAGTTTGTATGGAAAGAGGCTACCCACTGCGGCCCTGTTATTGAGGTTATTCGATGACCTCAGCTCGCTTCCATTTTTTTGAATGGTAATCGTCTTCCCCCCCAATACTTAGGGGAATAATGGCCGATTTTTTCCGCACTTCCGTGACCTTTATTGTAATCCGGCATTAACTTTTATTGCTTACTTCAGATTACCGTTACCAGAAGGGTACCTAGACGATCTGATCTAACCTCTCTCATCCAGAAATAGAATGTCCCTACCCTTCCAGTCTACAAGAACTTTACATTTTGGTTACTTATCATTAATTGCTCACGGTTTCATTACGAAAACAGTCCATTAAGAAACAGAAGACAGTGTGACTGTGTGCTTTTCATCTCTGGCGCCGCCGTGCTTCGGAAGGCACGTAAAAGTAAGACTTAATAATCAAATTAAGAAGAGCCTTAGATAATTGAAATCGACCTTCAGTATTCCAAGGGACAAAAAAAATATCGCGCTACGAGTAGCGTTTTTAATTTTGAGCTGAACCGGTAACTACATATTCTGTAAACAGACGATATTTGCCTTTTCGTATGGGTTGAATTTCGGCGTGCGTGATATTAGTTTACTCAGCCTAGCAGTTCGAACACGAAAGTGGCAATTACATCAATTAAAATATCGCAGGTATGTGTGCAGTGTGCACTCAGGTCTATAGGAAGTTAATGCCTTCCGTAAAGACAATCACTAGAAGGTATCTATTTATAAATTGATGAAGCAATTTACCGCGGAAAATATCGAATACCGGCCGCGGTTTTTTTCCAAATTATGTTCCTGAGCTCGCGCCTACGGGCGCGCATATATTAAAGGCCAGAGGAACGGAATATTCAATGTAATTACATATGGTTCGGTGGATGGGCATATTGAACCACCATCGCAGATGCAAGGCTTCATGAATATGCAAAAAACTGCGAAAACACGCGTTTTTCTACAATGCCGAAGGTATTGTGGAAAACATATATATATAATCCACATCATCAATATACGAAATCGCACGAAATATTCTTCAAGACAATTAAATCAGCATTTTTGCATTACCATGTACCAGTGTTTAAGACTGGTCTTCATCAGGCTTGAATGATAGCAGGGGTCTTTGTTTTGAATAAAGGGAATCGCCACGAGTGGTCGACCTACCTGGAAATATACTTCATGATTTACCATTTTCTTTTTGTTTGGGTAAAATTCAAACTTTAACGGTATGGATTCTGTTTGCTACAAGGGAAAAAATGGGTCCACTTACGGAAGCAGTTCGGTATATCTGCGTTTGATCATTATACAGCAGCGGGTCGGAAAAATGCCGACAACAGCGGACAAATCGAATTATTTCGGTGCGGGCCTGGGGCCGAATATTAAATTAGGCGGAAATAGTGAGTATATTATCATTGAATTTAATCGATCCACGGCACGGTATATATATTTACGCAAGAATAGTTCGGGATAACCAGGAAAGGGTCCGGCCACAAATTTGGGTCGGGCGAAATGTACCCACACATAAATGTCATTATTTCTTATAAAGGTTCAATTTAGTGGATTTTCCAATATTGAGGGACCTCCAACGGACTGCGACTCAATTAAATTAATGTAACTTTTGAATACTGGCCGCTGGGCAGGTGATCTTACCCTCGTTAACTGCATACTGCTTTACCCACACATATAAACCTGCCTTATACACTGCTGTTCAATCTTTAATGTTTTAGTACTGATTCGACCATCATCAGGAAAACGTTTATTCCACACCTGAAAAAAAGCCATCTTCTGTACCTATTTCTAGTTTTAATCCAAAGCGTATTGCTCGTTCCTTATGAGTTTGTATCATAAAGCATTTTCACCAGACTTGCTTTAAGTGTGTCCTTCCATCTTTTGTGGGAGTTCTAAAGAGAGTCCTTTGGATGAGTCCATGTATGAGTCCATATAGTTTCTTCACATTTCATATTCATATTGAGCTAGTGACGCATACTCGACGTGCCACTCTGTATATTCGTAAGCTGGTCAATATGGTGCAGGAAAAGAGAACAAGTGGAGGGCGAACACCTTTAAACATAGCGGTGGTCGGAAGCTCGCTAAATAACCGGCAAATGGTGGTGAAACCGCCATATATCTCCCTTATGTCGGGCCGGGGAAAAAATACGTGGTCTATCTGGCAATGCAATGCATGCGATGTCATGGATTTTTAAAATCATTTATTTATTCTCCGGCGGACGTTTCAACGCATACCGCGTCACACGTCTACGCTGAATAATACAGGTCGCGGGCATAAAAACTCTAAACACCGCCAACGATACCGATTTTATGCGTGGAAAGTGCAAGCCTCCCGACATATCAACGGATTTTTCGCAACCGCAAACACGAGCGTACTCTTTTTAGTGCTACGGTATTCTGGAATGCGTGTAGATCTTCTAAAATTCATGGCCCCGTGGACTATGTTTGGCCTATACATTCTGACCATATACAAGAATTGCTGGAATTAATCTGCTGACTTGAAATTATCAGCAGGGATCTTCTCTTGGTGGAAATAAGACTCTCAAATGTTCTGATTTTGCATTATGTGGGACAACATCCAAAGTTGAGGGGTTGAAAATTATCTTTTTATATACGCCAATAGAGAATTTTGCAAACTTAGAACTTGAGCAGTCTCGAATGTTCAGATTTCAGATTTCCATCAGTGCTCGTTTACCATACACATTCAATTAAATTTTGTCTTTGCGTGCTTATGATGTTTTTTCAGACGTAACGCGGATATTTAATTTGATATGGAATGGATCTAATTAGTTCGTATCGAACAATAAATTCCTTATTCATTGCATAATATTATATTTTCCGAGACGCGTTAGTAATGCAGCAAAAACAAACATTGCGAAATTGAAATATGAAAATATATCTCGTAACTACTTCGAGAAGAAAAATATAATTTTCTATGGAGCATTGACGGTATGAGTAATGTTTTCGTCAAATATTCGAGCAACACTCGACGTAGTTATTTTACAGCCGTAATAGAACACGTTTTTGTCCAGCCGGCCGGACCGCTTCGAAAATTTGAAACGTGTTTTGTAAATGCACATGTGCGATGTATGGAAATAACATTTTTATACTCTAGGAATTTTTAAGCATTGACTTATTTATAAAATATCACTCGAAGTTTAATTTGCTTAGACGAATAATATGCTGGGTATTAAAACTACATACTTAATTTTTTTTTTAATTTCTTCAACGTATTATATTGAAAATTCATAAGTTCATAACATCAAATTCATAAAATACATAACTTCTAATACTGTTGTTGGACTAAAATTCTTTGTTTTTTACTAAAGGTATCGGGACGAAAGTTCATATTTAGAAGTTTTATTACCAAACTTAGAGCTGAAAAGTTTTTGTTTCAAAAGGGTCCAAAGGAACCGGATGTTTCCTCTTAGCATTTTTCAACGATTTTGCAAATGAGCCGTCATTTCTGTAATTTAATCAAAATAGATAAATAATAAATGAAAGTAGAGGAAATTCTGTATAATTTATATCTATGTCCTCAGTTTCTCATCAGTTTCTATCTGGCTTTTAGAGTGCTGACTATCGTCGCCTCTTCTTAACACACCCTTTGGCTTCTATATTCTTTTCCACTTTTCTCGTCTTCTCTGGGATCATTCCTTCTTGTTGGGTTTTTAGTTTAATGCTCCAAACCAATTATTTATGCTGCATTCGTCTTTATGGAAGCATGCCGAGCAATTTTGATTTTATGGTAGCAAATGGTCGTGGTGGATGTCATTAGTGCGTGGGTTTCGGTATCGAGTAATGCCCGTAAGTTAGTTGGTCCAATAATAGTATTTTATTGTCTGGACATGATAATGGCGATTAAAAGGGTAATAAATAGATGGGGGCACGTACGTATGTCCCGCAATGGTTCCGTTGGTGAGCGATGGCGTCGACCGTTGCACTTTTGCATTACAAACGACAAATGGTTTTAGAAGTAAACAAACGGCCGCAAGTTCGCAATTTACGGCCGTCGCGGATGAAGCACGGCTTAGCGGGTCGCTATCTCCGAGTGACGGCTAGCAGATAATGGCATTATTAATAATGTATTAAATAATAGGTAGCGCTGCAGGGTGGCGCGATGCGGCGTTGAGATTTCGACATCACTTTGCCGCTGTTAATGTATTACATAGTTATCATTACTCTTGATTAATTATAATGTAGCGTGCATCCCATATGGGCCTGGTGCTGGTACTACACCACCATCGATTATTACACCTCGTCCTAGCGTGCGACAGACCGCCCCATCCCGGAAGGGTTAGGCATTTTGTTTTATATTTACCCCACGATCAAACGTCACAATCACCCCGCACAAAATTCACACCAACTGAGCAATTCAGCTTCCCCCAGAAGTTCCCATCCCGGTAATACAATATCAATTGATCAAATATCTAATGAACAAAAGACAAACTCGCCTAGAGTTTGCGTTGACCTTGCTGTTAGTCATGTATACCTAATGAAATATGGAAGGATTCCGGATAAAGGAATTCCTCGAAATGCGCGTCAAAAGGCGACTGACATTGCTGTTATTTATTTGAAACGCAGCGGGGATTATTGGTATTTTTCATTAAATTTCATTGGCGCTGACTTGTGTATACACAAATTATTATTATTAAAACGTGTTTCCCTAATGGAAACTTTTCGTTCAACACAAATCAATGTTCCAGCATCAAGTCCATTATTTTCGTTTTTGGAGAAATTTCATATGTAGCCAGTAAAAAACGCGATGTTATTATGTCAGAGAAAATTATTTCTTGTATGGTTACGCATGAAAAATACCGCGCGTGAAATCTGGATAATTTCGTCATCTCATCCAGAGTAGAACCGATAAATTTTCGTTAACAAGGTGAGCAACCAATTACGCGAGAGCGAAAAAAAAAAGCGCGGGGATAAAACATGTCAGAATAATAAAAATTATTCTTACGGCTTTATTATTCCATTAAAAAAGGCGTTCTAAGTTTATGGGCACGGCGGGAATTATAAACAAACGTGGCGAAGGGTTGAATGGACACGAGTGAAGCGTTGCAATGCGAAATTAGAAATTTCACACTCAAGCGCATACGTAAAGTTACAAAGCTGATTTAATCACCGTTCTAAATTACAATTTCTTGTAATTAAATAAATTATTTGAGCGTCGTTTAGAATTGTTTTGATGCTGTTATTACGTTAGACGAGCTGCTGCGACGACGACTAAGTTAAATTGTATTTCAGCCGCCCAACGGCCCTGCCCTAGCGCAGACCCTTACCCCTAATCCCTGAGGAAGCTTCCGCCCTTCCGAAGAAACTTTCACGACATGGAACGGAATAGATGTATTACCCTATCTGATTATCTCACATTTTTCGTTGCCCTCCTTCAGTTCAAAGTTTATATTCTCCCAAATTTCACAATCAAACAAAATAAGTCAAATTATATTATTTTACACATAATAACGTGGGTAAATAATAATTGATGACATTCGCTTCCTTATAATACCCCATCGAGTTTGTAATTTATTACCTGTCGCTGAAAGCGACACGATTAAACTTGAATACAACTTGTCAAATTAAACTGATTAAAAGTAAATCAGGGCGGCCGTTCTTATAATTCGCCCCCGGGGCACATGGGCACGCAACACATTCACACCCACTAACAATGCGGCCAACATTCATATCCTAATTAGCCAACCGTCACGATATCTTCGTTTCAGGAAATTGTTTGACATATTATCGAACGCTCTCGCATCGGTGTGATTAATAATCACGTGGGCTGCTATTTCGGAAACAATCCTGTACAAGTGTATTATCTATAACAAAATAATCACGAATGAACGCGAACCATTTGTTGTATATTGGTATTTATTATAGTGGCTGTTGAAAATAAGTGTAACCAATAGATAAAGTATACTGAACTTTTGATATCGAACTCATGTTCACACACCTGACACCGTTTGTATAATAAACGATACAACATTCTGGTACAAAACGAAAAGTCGGCCATTTTTTCGAAAAGTTCTAGGAACCCAGACGTTTTTGGGCTTGACCTGGATAGCAGGACACAGTGCGCAAAAATCGGACGGTCTGGGTCAATGTTAATCGTTAATGCTTGTGTCAGAAGTCGGTATTAAACTTGATGTTAGCGTATTTCTTTGTTATTGAAAGGGAAACATTAAAACGCCGGAGATTAAACACGGTATCAGCTTAGGGACGGCCGAGGTCCTGGGAGAATACTGGGGTAGTGGCGGCGGCGTTGTTTGTTTGCGTCGGAGGAAGAAATATGTAAGGAAGTAGGATTAAATGCCTATGCGCGAAAAGCTTTTATATGTCTTCCGTTCGTATTTAACTTTGGCGATTACATTACAATTCGCGTCGCGGACGAAGTTTTATTTTGGCTTTAGTTATGCAAAAATCGCCCGCCGCACCCCTAACGTATAAAAAATTATATTCAGGGGTAGCTAGGCTCTTCCGTTCGCCGCCGAGCCGCCCCTTTTATTCCTCATTAGTTTAAATTCTGCACGAGTCCACCCGTACGGCATCAGCCGTACCTGTTCCTACCACCTTTAAATATTTAACTACAATTTAATGTACAAGTCGTTCGCCGAAATTATCCCCTTTTCCGTAATTACATTCTCCCTTACCGTTTGCAATTTGTCCAGAAATTCAACCACTCCGGTACAAAGCCTATTCTCCACATTTTGTTTCTCCATTCACCCCTGTTAGAAATAAACGTGATTGATAGCACCACCAAAGGTAAAATATCTTTTGCCTAACCCAATGGATATCACACCACTCCTGAAGAACGAAGGGGTATACTTATACAACATAACATGTGAGTGTGGAACATGCTATGATGTAGAGTCAAGGAGCACAGTAGAGACACCCGGCTATATTGCTCAGCACTGCCACGAGTCGGGACACAGAATTAGTTTCGATGACGTGAAGATGTCGGCAAGGGTGGGTAATTATCATCGAAGGCTTATTAGAGAAGCCATCGAAATTTACAAACATCAATCGCGAGGACGGTACTGACATTAGTAGGGTCTGAGCACATGGGAGCGGTAGCTCCAGATGTGCGCGGTGAGGTGTCAATTTAGGTATATAAGGGAGATTTTCTTGGTAGGTCAGCGAAACGTCAGCATATTTACAAATCACGCCATAACCTGGAAGCATGGAAAAACTAATAAGTTATTCAGAAGTTTCAAGCATTTAAAATGACCGATTTGACAAACGTGAAGTAAGTGAACCGGCAAATAGCTCATGTAATAATTGGCTTAAGAACTTGCCTCTGGGGACTAATAAAGTTTTTAAGTAGTTTGAAATTAGGCTTAGATCCCAAAATTGATAAGTTTCAAATTGAATTAGAAATAGGCTGTTAGAACGTATAAACTTTATAAAGATTTGCTAGTATTAGTAACGCAATTGATGTAAGTAAATACAGAGTGTTCCTTAATTACAGCGCGGTTCTGTTTTCGTGGCCATAAATCAGCGCAGGAGGTTCATTTGGTGCAATCTGTGAAGATTTGGCTTAATAGCGTTTGGCGATGTTGTTTGACTTCGGGATTAGACCGGCTATCGGCTGGCATAATAAATAATTCGGACTGGGCGGGCGTAAAGTTTGAACTTCATCTCGTTATTATCGCACGTGTCGGAGTTAAGAAGGTAGAACGCGACAAGCAAATAAGAAATAAAGCTTTCCTGTTTTAAAATGAAGTCGAACGGCGGGAAGGCGCGGGGGTCCAGAGCGGCGATAAATAATCTGGCGGGATTAAATTTTCAGGATGGTGTTAATAAATACGAAGGGCCGATGCTGGCAATATTAGTAAGTTATGCAAACAGCGCTGATATTTACATAAACTCAGTATTGCGAGGCAAAGAACACGGTTTAATGGTACATGGAATAATTAATAAAACAAACAAGGATGCAGAATTGTTCCGTGTTGTAATGGGTAGGGTGCACCTCCCCAACAGCAATAGAAGCCGACTCTTTAACATTCCCTTTAACTATATCTGGCTCAGCGAGGCTAAGTCACCGCGACGTCGGTCGATGTTCAGTTTCGGGGTTTTACACACCGGTGGGGGATGATGCTAATTACTGCCGTGTAATACCAGATCGCGCCGTTTCCTACAGTTAATAAAAATTTCTTATACCTGCTCCAACCACAAATGTAACTGCTCCCCAAATACACTACTAAAAAAATAATAAGAAATTAATAAGAAATCCTGTTGTATCTATGTGCATCCAGTTAGAGAGGAACTGCACTGTTGTGCTTTAGCATAATCGACGCTGTTGACTATGTAGTAGAACACGTGTACGTACATAGCGTGCCCAATAATATACATGAGATTGTAAACACTATAAACAGTCGATTGTAACGAGTATCGTAAGGCACTAAGGTTTCTGTAAACGGATGCAGAAATCGATGTTCGAATGGATGTTTAGGATTCGATAAAGAATGTTTATGTTTAGGCGAAATTAAAGTAGCAGTTAAAACTTTTGGGAAAATTAAAAATGTTCGGAGGCTTAAGACTTCCAAGGGAATATTTTTAATGCCTCGTAAAAAGGGTTATTATCCTAGTTTCATGGGAAAGCGAACGCTAGTGCTGTGAGAATTGCAAACTTTAATTACGTTTCTAGCAACAAAACAAGTTGGGGGCTTAACATAATAAAATTTAAGTAGTTGAGCCGTTCGCTCATCGCTTCTGAAGTGTGTCGTTCTCGACACACCAACCGCGGCTTGTTGCACAAAACGGATACGTATTAATGTTAATTGGCACAAACTCCAACCAACCGAGACCAAACTCTGATTGCAACATGCTATTTCTTCTCAAACTACCAATAACCCAAAAAGTAAAACGTTATAACGTTAACAGTAGTCGTCCTCCAGTTTGTCTAACCCCCTTTCCTCCAGCATCTATGGAAATTATCAGTACGGGCATCATTTTTGCCCTTGACTCTTGCTTGAGTATGCATTCAGTTAGGTAATATTTTAAACCGTCTCTAGATCAGCAGATAGATGATAAGACTACGTGTGGAAAAGCATAAGTGGTAGAGTATGGCGAAGGCGTTTTTTCTAGTATTGAGACGTAGGTTAATACTCGTTCAAAGGGCAGTAAATGCAAATGAGACGTCACCAGTAATGGCAATGGTAAATAAGAAGGACCATTTAATTCTATACGCGAACTTGTTGCAAGGAGGGAACTTTTCCTGGCTGTGGCCACCCCCTTCCCCCCATCCCCGCTGTTTTGTTTTCAGATTGCCCACTCAAGATAAAAGCAAAGAAATTACGGTGCCTTTTTCCTTTAACGGTTTTAACGCAATCAGGCAAATAAGATGCTTGTCGACAAGGACATATGTAACGATAGGGGGTGCTTACGCGACCTACTGGCTCAGATATCGTACACGCACATTTGCCACTAATGCCACCCTCTTACCGTTTACCGCGCTTTTATTGCACAAGAATTATTTTTCTTCTTCCCTCCGTTTACCGCCTCACTTTACTCCGAACAAAGTTTTACAATGCGAACATTATTTTCCGCACATTTGGAACGACAGCCGCAACATGCAGCAATATACCTAATCGTTATTTTTAATATTTAAACCAATAATATGCATCTGACACGAACATCGATGTACGAAGACAAAATTGATATTCGAAAGAAATGTAATTGTCTGGACAGCAGCTGACGATGTGCTTTAAGCAAGTCAAAACGAAATTATCTTTATTATTAGTAAATTCCGTTAGTTCTAAATTTATTAGGAAGTGTTGTAAATTGAGCTTAGTTTGATAAAATCTCCAGCGTTGGAACAGCGGCTTCTCTCGGCAGGTATAATTAATTTTTCGTGTAGTTTAAATCTGATGTATTAGCTTCCCAATGGCGGGCGACTTTATTGAGTGCGAAGCATCTTTTACGGTTGGTATTAAGTCTCCCAAAAGATTTATTATCTGTTCAGAAACTAAAATTAAATAATGAAGAGGATGGAATTAATTTTTCATCGTCGTGGAGCGCTCGCAAGACTGGCAAAAAGGTCGCGCAAAATCTAGTTTTACATGCACCTTCAATAATATAGATAACGCCTTACCTCAGCTTGACTGTATATCAATCTACCAGGCCAGCTGGCACACCTCAAGTCTAACCAATTCCAGGTTTCTGGTTTACCTAGTCAGTACCGGCGACCAAGCCAGTAATAGATGTGAGGGAGGGATACCAGCCATCTGGTCCTCGCCGGTGACTCATGGCCTTTTGCCTTTTTCGCCAACATTGGCGACATACATCGAAACATGTTGGAGAGGCCCCATTTAATAATTGTTTTTTCAGAAGAAAAAATCTGCAGAATTGTTGATGCATTTGTGCCGTTATTTACAAACAATACAATTGGGGTAATTATGACAAACGTGGAATTGTTGGGCGGGGGTCGTAGATGGGTAAAAGAAGTAAATAAATGCCACTGGTCCAGAGGGCGTATTTAACATTCACGTAATTTATGACAGGGCGAACTTTGGGGGCAACACGAAATCTTTAAAATTACTTTTCGCCCGGCAAGTAATTAAATTACAGTTTTAAGCGCGTCATCAGCTGTTTTTCGCGCGGGCAGCGCTGATTTATGGCCGCAGCCGAAGGCACTGTTTACTAATTAATTGTAGTTTCCCGAATATAGGCTTCATTACTCTCAGGTCAATATCGGGTCAGATTTTTCAATCGATCCGCCAGAGTTCGCCGATAAGAATGTTACGCGAATTGTTGACGTCCCCTTTCACAACCCAACTCCTTTGTTATTCTGCCTACGGCCCATTGTACCCATATAACAAAAAGTATTTACATTAGCTAATGTATGTGCACACAACACACACCATTTGTCTAATACGTCACAGTTTTAAATTGCAAATGTCATTTTTTTATTGGAGACTACGTCAATCTATTTCTGAAGATTTTGTACCATGGTTTTGGAGATTGCTTTGTGGGTGCAGGGTGCTTTGTGGGTTTCTTGTTATTGCGGATGGAGTGTGTGCTAACTATTTATGGCATATTGGTAGGACATGGCATAACTCGATAATAAAAGTTTGGAATGTTCTAAGGCGTACATCTTCCAATAATAGAATGAAGATAGATGCTCCGGCGCAAGTTGCCGTAAAGTTTTTAGACCTGCGGTTATTTTCATGTAAATTCTGCGCGGGCCTTGATTGATGCCTCGTCGGTGCCAGCCGATTATCTCGCAATATGAATGATGTGATATTAAATTCACGCCCTGTATTCCACATCTAACACAGGTAGTTGCACTTTTTATATTGCCATTCATCAATCATCCCCGTTCAATCCGCGCAAAGTTTTGTTTTCTGATATATCGCCGTATATATATATTCTCTAAGTTAAACTCCTCGCTGGCTCATCAATGTCTTCACAACAGTATCATCTGTTGTTGGATCCATATTGCAAACACACTACGGAAACAGGCCATAAGATATATTACAAATATGTCAAGCTATTGCACAAACGCAACAACGGATTTTTAGAGTGGACTTACCTGAACAACTTGAAATAAAACGACACAACAATGAGCCACAAGTAAATGACCGGTTGCAGGTTTCCGCTGGCATGAAATGTAATTCAACATAATACCGAAAAGGCAAGACAGTAAAAGATGGAGGAGATATAATTATATTTTAATGGCAGTAGGATTACTTCTTTTCGGGCGCCTTAATTAAGGAGCAATTCGGCAATTGTACGATTTTTAATTAACTCTTTTACGCCCGGTTTTACTGATGACACGATTTCCAGTCTTCATTACCACCCGTCAGGGTATTCCCCTTTGTTAAGACGCTCAAAGAAGCCGATGGCCTTTTTTTAGTTCCGCTGCGGCCCTCGGTCTTATTTTTATTTATTACACCTCGCAAACACTCGTTTCGTAGTGCTTTTTGTGCACAATGCGCGGTGCAAATAAATCGCTTATGGGAAAGTGTTCGCATATCCGTGAAAATCTTGAAGAGTCCCCCGACATCAATTCGGTTTTCTTTCATGTTAGATCGGATATTTACGAATCTCATGTCTCCCCTTTTTGCTTGCCGTTCCTACCGATGACCCTTTCTATTTAAATTCGGCAAATCAACAGAATCCCGCGCGAGGAGATACACAAAAAAATCATTCAAAAGAGGGAAAAAGGTTTTTCCTGCTTTAGGTTTCGTTTAAAAAGATTTAAAAGTATCCCTTTGATTGAGTGAGCCCTTCCCTTACCAAAGCACCCCCAATCGAATATGCAGTTCGTGCCTATCATCAAACTACATCCCAGACATTGTCTTCGACATTATTAATTTCATTTGCTTGCATTTGTTTTTTCGGACCCTGACTTATTTGAAAACCGTGATTTTCTAGAAGATAGCAAACCACCAATCTAACATTCTACCAATCTAAAGAAAATAAATGAGAGCCAATAAGTTAGTTCCTACGGTTCTGATTCATCTCCATACATGTCCGGGAGAAACATCTTTGTTTTGCTGGTCGAGTTGCCTAAATGTGTGTCGTTTATTTTTACAGGAAGCGGAGAGCGCCATCGCCGCAATGAATGGTCAATGGCTTGGCAGTCGCAGCATTCGGACCAATTGGGCCACTAGGAAACCACCGGCCCCCAAAAACGAGGGTAAGCTATCTCCGCAGTCGGCGCTCACTTATTTATCATTCTTTGTTTTCGCAAAGCATCCGATACTAATAAAATGCCCTTACATCGGGCCAATGCGAACAGAACACGCTCTAAACGCCTTTCAACTTGCGTTTCCATCACCACGTAAACGCTTCTCCTAATGCCCATGCCAATGGTTGTGGTAATGGTAAACATTTGGCATAAAACAAGTTAGTCAGGATTTGACAGATATTTTAATAAAACCATACAACTACAAAATGATATAAATAATAATGTTGGTGACAGCAGGCTGTTCCTGTTTGCGTCAAGTTCGTGGATTCGATTGGCTGGATTGGATCCATAGGCTGCCACAGTGCTGCCACCAGCTGCCACACGTAAAGGTTATCTATGGGCTGTCAGTGGTTTGGCGTTAGTGATGCCGAATATTACCGGCTAACGGCCGCGGTAATACCGACCGCGCACTTTAAGCTGCAATAGCGCCATCTGTCGACGGTCCTAGTAACTACTGGCCACGCATGCGCAGTTTGATCGATAGACAAAATATATATCTCCGTCTCACATTGTAAATTATGACGTGGGTTACTGGAGCCTAAAGAGGATTCTCCTGTAATATCTTGAAGTTCTCTCGCAAACGCGAGGTACTGAAGTATGGGAACTCTACAATTTAAATATGAAGAGCATTTTCGTTAATTGGGTACTTATTGAATTACAAATTTCCGCATACATTGCTCTGATAAATGCGTCCTCCACTACTTAATCTGAACGTTTTCATTGAAGTAGACGAGACGTCGGCAAGACGATGCTACGTTTGGGCGAATATTTGCATGAGTACCACCAACTTCGTAAAATTAAAAAGTGAGTTGTAACCATGCGGGCGAAACCGGAAATAGTTCGACTTTCACGGTATTACTTTCCAGTCCTTCAAACTTTCCCGGACCCTTTGAATATATTACTTAATTGTGTTCCCTTTTCCCACAAACGGTTGGAAAATTGAACGTTTCACTACTACAACAGAAAGTTAAAATCGCTCTTTAGTAAAGGGCTGCACCCTTTGACTCGTGGAGTGCGTTAATAAATAACTAAAGATGAGGACATGCACCGATCGGAGAAATGCACATTTGCGGCTCCTCCAAGCGAATCACATCTCACAAAGGCGTAATAAGTTGGCTATTTATATACAATGTGTTACTTTGCTTTATTCATATGGAGAAAATGTAGGTAGCGAACTTTATATTAACTTTTGAACCTGGTACGCGTAATACCGAGCACGTGAAATTACTTTCCATGCCTGCAAATTTAAATCTGTCTAAACCATAAGATAAACTGGGCTGGATTTGCTCAGGCATGAATATGTTTAGTCTTCACCCCATGCTCTACATTGAGATATTGCGAATTCGTTGCGGTAAGGAAAAATAATGCCCTAGACACCTTTTTCGGCCACAAAGGCGCCATTTCTAGTAATTGACGACATGAAATAGAACCTATTATCATCAGTTTGGGTGTTCCAAGTCCTGTTCATGTTCACTGGTGTCCTCATGGCTTAGAATAACTTTTCCTCGAGATATTTAATTGTTGGACCAAATTTCAGGACAAAATCCAGAAAATCCTGCGAGATCCGGGATACCTGGCAAAAATGGTTAGTGACTTTTGAATTTTTAAGTCACATGTTTTGCGTCTACGAGAATTAATATACTATTCTCGACGGTAAACTCTTTGCGGGTTCGTCCTCGGGCGAAGGGTAAAAAACGCATGTTCACTACCATCCATCAAAAGCTCTAATTTGTGCTTTCAACAACTTGTTGACTGATTATTTTCACTATCAATCAATATTACCTGCGTGCGCTTTTGATAGAAATAGGGCGAAATATGTGTCGTAACGATGCGTTTGCGAAAAGGTAGGAAGCTTCCGTCACCTTTCAGAGGCGTATTTCCTATTCAAATTACTGAAAATGTAACTCCTAACGAACTTACACTGTTTTCGCTGACTCTTGATCTCGTTTGGGTTGATGGCTTTTAATTGCTGGCATTTTCCGGAATTCCCTTTAATTATAGTTATAGAAAGTGCAGATAACTAACTTTAGGTGATCGTGTATTCCAGATAAGACAATTACTTCCAGTTTTCCGCGTATAATTGGGTTGTTTTTATGCCGGTTAGGTAAGGAGGTAGTTCGCCCGAAGCTAACGGAATTAGAATTTAGGAAAATTTATTGAAACTAAAAAGTGCAGTTAGGAATTAATGAGGCACTTCGTATAACGGACGGCGATTATTGTTTATGTTTAATTTAACTGATTGCTAATTTAAATTCGTTATATATTTAGGAGATACAGATCTTAATTACTATATTAAATTTCGGATGTAACTTTCGGATTTTCGCGTTGTTAAAGACCTCTTGCTTAAAAGTTTTGGTTAGTTTTGATGCTGCGATAAAAGTGTTAGGAGAATCCCTAATTCGACTTGCGCACGCAAATGATGAAACCAATTTAGTCTTTGGTAATATTTATTCTTGGATTCCAGAGAGTTAGTGTGTTGTTGTTTAGGGTCCGATGTTAAGTGACGTTTTCGAATAATTTTCGAAACTTTTCTCATCTAACTTGGCCGAAACGGAAATATCCGGTCCACTCAGTTTCCTTCTGTGCTTCTATTTACTCCTCGGGAGAGGTTCTGACGACAACGCTCATGAGTTAAAACCCTAGCCTGGGAACCTTAACAATAATTATACGATGGGCCCTCAGCATCTTCTTCGGCGGAAAAATCCCCCGAATTATAACAAACCTCGCGCGAAATGGCCGCTTACTACCCCTGCCCAATCTTAGAAACAAATGAAAGAATCTCATCATCCCGAAAATGAAATTGTTTTTCGGTGTAAATGTACTTCTGGGAATTTGGGGGGGTTAGCGCCGGAAACTGCGAACCGGGAAATCACATAAATTCTTTGTTCTAATGTTAATTGTTCCAACCCGCTCCGCGAACCGACTACATAAATTACCACTCTACGTCAAAATTCTTTCTGTTAATTATTTAAATCTTGCAAATTACTCAAGCCAACTTTATTTTACCCAACGGAGGAGAAGCTTTATTACGTTGAATTAACCATTCTGTTGCGTATTTTAACAAACCACTTATTGACCCTCAACAACTGAATTAATTATTTCCCTGAAAAACTTCTTGGGCCCGTACTTATAGATCGTTCAGTGCCATATTTTACATATAAATTTATTGTGTTAAATGTTTTGTAATCTTTTTATTTCAATAGAAAATAATGTATTCCACGTGTTTGATATCATAAATCAGACCCCTCTCATTTAATAACCTTCGGGTACACACAAAAAACCCTTTGAGCCGCGTCAACAGATCGACATTGAATGGATCGACGGGAACGCGAACAAATAAAGCGGTTTATGGCGAGACACTCGCCGAACGCGTGATTTTTATCAAACTATCTACATCCGTTGAGACTTCTGGAGACTTCCGAATGTTAGCGGATTAGGGTGAATGCCGCATCCACACTCTCCCGATTCGCGGTCTCTCGCTATGTCTCGCGAGCGTGGGGAAGACGTTTTACACATCATGTGCTCGAATAAAGTTTTCTCCGTGTCTCAAGTGCAAACAAGTCGTAACATTTACTACCACTTTCAACACGCAACACCACATGCATGCCTAAACGATACCACGATTTTACGAATATAAATATAAAATTCTTCGTACTTCGTCAATTTTTTACTGCTTAATTTTGATTTTGTCTAATAACTTCCAAAACTGTGTTTTTAAAATTCGGAAATCGAAAACGGGTTTTTAAACCAGATTTCGTATAAATCGTAATCAACAGAAGTATTTATAGGGACGATATAATATTTATAACAGTAATTTTCATCGCAACGGTCTAATGTGGTAAATTTGAATAGCAGCTTCTGGGGATTTGTTCGCGATGAAAGTAAATAATCGTGAAAACCGTGAAGCAAAACGAGAAAAACCAATAGTGTGGGACGGGACCGGATTCTATTTGTTGTTTGCACTGTAAATTTCCATTCTTTCTTTTGTATCGACCGGAGAGGCCGGACTCCTATAAAAATATTTGTTTAGAGAGTATCAACAATCAGGAACTTCACCGTCACGCACACGCCGGGCGCCGTCGGTCGGCGTCGCCACCGCTATCAACCCCCACCCCCTAGTTCGTTGCTTATTTATCCCACCGTATTTTAAACCCGGGGCTACGTTTTATAATCGAAACGTCACGAGTTAGTTACTGGCGATATATGAAATCGGCGCGTCGCTTGAATATCAAATGCACGTCGGTGCGTCCCCCTGGCGGCGTAAAACCTAAGTAACTCGTGACAGCCGCAGAATCACTAGATGATTGGGTTAGTCAGGCCGAAAGGTCCTTTGAGATGCCCCGAAAACCTACTTTGCGAATAATTCCTGATTCGCCCGGCCAAGAATTATATCAACGCCCGGAAAGCCGGAAAAACACCCTCGGTAAAACATCGAAGATTACCGGATATCTTCAGGGATATTATTGCAAAAAGTGCGTATATTTTCCTTTCACGCCCGGTTTCGCGTTGTTGTATGTTGCGACGATATGACGGAAAATAAAACGTCGCCTTTTGCCTAAGAGAATGTGTTTCAATAAAGCTTACAAAATCCGCATAGCGACTGATCCCCAAAGATTTCACCCGTCACCTATAAAAATCTTTTGACAGCCGAATCGCAACGACTTTTTCTATACGATTACCAGCACAATACACGACCTGAATGTACACATTACGAATCAAATCTAATATAGTTTATATTTCTTTATTTCCTTTTCTTAATTCTTATTTCTTATTAATTGGTATTCTTATACATGTTAATAAATTTTGACAGTTTGATTGAAGAAGAAAACCGTTTGGAATTGACATAATGTTTGGAAACATACAATGCCATGTCAAATTCTAATTGGAATAGAGTAACGTTGGTAATGTAATGCCTCTTTGCATAGCTTAATTCGTGACATAGTTTCTGGGATAGGATTCGACTGGCGTACCTAAACCAAGATGTAAATGAGATTACTGCTAATCCTACGCTGTACTTAGGGCTAATGGTCCAGCATGCACTGACCTAGCAGCAATTTAAGAGTACACTAATCGTATTACCCGTATGTGTGTCAGACAGTGTATCACAATATTTATGATTAAAGATTTACAATAAGGTTAACTTTTAGCATAACACTCAATTATGAAGATAATTGAAGATTGTGGGTTGATAAGTGTAATGTCAAATCAACAAACAGTGTAGCAGCATATGTGGTATGATATGGAATCCAATACTTCAATATAAACAAGGCTGCGTAATTAACCTCAAGTAAATCAAGTCTCACAGGCTAACCCTATCACATGTGGCAACCCCCACCGGCACAAACACCAGAGTGCGTTTCCTATGCGATTGCGTACATATTGACGTTGTCTATTGAATTGGCCTGGGTGCGGTTCGATCAACTTTGGGGTTTGAGACCTTAATCAGCCTATTCCTAGATAGCACGTTTTTATTTGATCATAGTAAATGATTATTATTAAATATTTAAATAACGGAAGGGAGCTGGCATTGAAATTTTTGGCGGAATTGCTCCGAAAGATTAGATAGTCAAATTGAAGGGACCGAGTTGAATGTAAAGTTTTTAAGAAGTGGGACGGATGTGTCTCGGTAAGAATTGCGAGCGGATTCGTTGAATGGGGGCGTATAAAGGGTTGGATTAATGGTAGGGCGGAAAGCAAGTAGACTGTCATCACTTATCTAAATCGCGTCTTGGCCCCAACCCCCTCCCCTACCCTTCTACGGGGGGGGGGGGGGGGTGAGGCGGCCGGCTACGGCAGGAGTTATAAAACGATATCAACGAAATACAATAGAGGCATTAAAACTCGAAAACACGACACGTCATCAGCAAAACGCTGATTAGGCGCCCGGAATGGGCGCGCAAAATAAGATTCGGGCGCAGCAGTCTTCTCTACCTTTTGTATTATCATCAACGTTCCAAATGAGGGCAACAACGAACGGTGCACCCGGCTTCCACAACCAAGACACTCAAAACCACAATTATCTAGCATTGTTTTAGTTAAATCTTTAGTTTTAGCATGTGGTAGAATCCATCTTTAGGGATTTTTAGGAATGTCTTTTGGAATTTGGACCAACCTTCAACGATCGCAGATTTGTAAGTTGCGTTAGGCCGACATTGTTGTACGAACGCCAGACAGCAAACAAAAGGCAACATATAATGAGAAAGTCTTTAAAATTCAGATGGGCTGGGCATCTACAAAGATCAGAAGTTGATGGAGGAACAGATCGTTAGACAGGACGGCCAGACCGTGAAGCTGATTGGCACAGCCTGAATAACATTTCAAAAGGAGTACGAGCTCCTAATAGCTGAGCACTCATACCTCACGTCCATATGAATTAAATAATAACCCACTCAATCAAACCAAGACCGCGTGCGGAATTAGATGAAAGCGCACTCCTCAATCGGGTGCCTTCCTCGGACTATCTGCATATTTTTATCCTGATCAGCGGCTCACTTTGCCCAGGCCCAGGATCGTGTATTTCCTGCACTCCATATTTATAAGGACGACTACCCTTCCGCGGTATTAAACCCCTGGATGCCTCTTTAAATTCCCAATACTAAATTATTTACGTAATCATATTCAGGTACATCATTATAAATTCTTACCGCATTGATAACTTTACAATTCGCCCAAAAGGACGAAGTTATATAATGATTTATATCAACACGTTCATTTAAAACTTTGAGACGTCCAGTCCACTGAAGTACTAATTTCTGATAATACTTGAAGAGGTTAGCATCGAACAACCTTGTTCTCGAGGAATTTAGACCATCATTTTCTTTCTGGCTGCTAATTCCGCTAGTACTTAGTACTGCCCTGAAAACCAGATTACCTTTTGTTTGACAGGAGGCAGCTATGGATTCGAGTGATCATAGTTCTAAGTATGCGCTAATTGGTTCTAATCATTGGGGCAACTGCAACTGGCAACTGTGTTAAATTTAAAGTGCGCAAGGTCCCTTTTGTGGTAACTCATATGCTGTGGACGAATATCTCGCATTATCAAACTGTGTAGTAGTCAAACTGTGTTAGGTGGGCTCTTTTTGCTGGCAGTACGTGGGTGGGTGATGTCGGAGGATTCGCTTTTTGTCGCTTCGCAATTTTGGTGTTCAATTTCGTTTATGGGATTCCAGGTAGTGGGTTCACAAAGAGTTACAGTTACGCTGCAGCTGTGTATGCTGGATGTAGGTGCTGGTTGCGGTACATTGTGCAGCGGATCCTGGAGCTGTGCACGACAGTATCCGTGTTGGTACGCAAACATGAGGCGTTTGTCAACGTTGCATCCGCGTACGCATTGCAGATATCTCGGGTCCGTTGCCGTCGGTGTCGATCCCGCTTTGACACGGCGAGCGGTGCGTCCCAGACGAAACCGGGACGCCGCGCCGCGCGTCGTCCCGCCGTCAACCGATTTACTGCCAACCACTCAAATCTGCAGCGGCCCGTCGGCATTTCGCGACCATAAATTAGAATTACCTGACGGGATGTTTTGTATACAGACTTCGACCCAGGCCGGGATTATTGAGAATAAATTACGGATTGTATTGCGAGTTAACCGAACGGTACATCGTTCATACTACACTGCTCAAAAAAATTAGGGGAACACGATTTTCGAAACCTCTAACTTTTTAAATAATAGTTCTAGGCAAATCAAATTTGGTATAATTCAACAGCATATATGTAACTAAACAAATCTATAAAAACAATTTACAAAAATGTAAATTAATACGACAAAACAAAATGGAAATAACTGTCATAGAATCGATGACAGTCGGGTTTTCTGTGGACGATTGGTGAGGTTTAATACAGTGTATGCCCTCCACGCGCACGCATCACTTACTCACGCGTGTGTGGCTTGTAATTTTTGAATATTCACATGCCCAGGTAAATACACAAAAAATAATAACAGTTGCGAATTAAATATATCAGTGGAAGAGTTGAAGCGTAAATGCGTAATTGGTAAAAAATTGTCCGTTTTTTTTTTCAAGTTTTGCCGGTTGAAGTAGGGCGATAAAATTGAAAGTTAACTCGTGTAGAAAAAATAGTGCAACGCATCGTGAAGCGGTTCCGTAAATTTCACGTGCGGATTTTCAATAATAGAACCGTACCGAAGCAAGCGCGCCGCGCCGGCTCGCCGGAATGATGTTAAAAATAATTTTTGACGCGATCAATTTAACGTGTTATATTTGCGTCCGTAAATTCTCGCGAGCATTTGATTTAACTGCCTGCAGCGTACTGCTCTTTTTTCCTCCCGTCCATGTTTTTAATTTACAATTGCATCAAAAACCAATAACTCGGCATTTTTCGCTCGTTTTTCCGTTGACAAAATATCCACCGTCATCTACGGCCCTACGCTACTGTTGCTGTTTTGGTACCGCTTTCGGCTTTCCATTACGTACCGCCCTTATTAGGTGCCGATTTTGCGCCGTATTTATTTTGCTGGATTTGCCTAACGGCTTAACCGATATTTCAATAACGCCGAATTGCATTATTTCGGCTTACTCTCTCCAACATGTCGCAACTTTGGAACAAACGAATTCCACCGAAACATCTGTGTGTCAAACAGTGCCCCTTTACGCCACGGCACAGGTCCTTTAAACCAGTGTTTCTCAACCCAAACTATTTGAATACAAAAACGGACAAGCCTTTAAATTTAAATTCGAAAAAGACACAAGCAAACAATGTAGGTTTTTGCAAACTGCCTCTACAAATGCAGCGGTTATGTCAGACTGTAAACGTAGTATTGATTTTCGATTTTTTTAAATATTATTACATCTGGAATTGTCTGATAGTATTTTGGCGGGGCTGTTTTTATAGTGAATCTATTTTTAGTGCAGCACGCGCTATTCGAGTTTTATGTATCTATTAAATTTTTATGACCGCATGCATTTCTATTCCATTTATGACATAGATAGACGTAACCCAATTGTGCGAATTGAAACAATTAAATAATTACGCCCGACCGTACGCCCATAAACTCCAATATTTACTCAATTAATACTGACTCCTTACACGCAAGCCTTTCAAAATCATATTACGCTAAGTTCAAGTCTCGTCGGTTAGTATTTGAACAATACGCGGAAAATATATTCTATATATTGTATATTGTCATTGCATTTTTATCAAATAATCAATCAAAACTTATATTATAGGTTGGAATTCTTGTTTTCGGGCGATTTTAGCTACAGGAGTGTTGTGTCAGTTTTGGCGGAGGAGCCGGATTTTTTTTATATGTCTGATGTTGGTCGACTGGCGATTGTTTTTGCTATATTTTTCGGGTTATTCTGCATTATCTATTACCGTGGAATGCTTAGATTTCAGTTTTCAATATTTAAAAATAAGTTTAAGCCGAATACCAATAAATATAAAGATTAGCGTTTTGAGTGTCCATTATTGGTTTCTATTGTGTATACATATTTATATTCTATGGAAGGTATGGGTGGTGTAAACTAACGTAATCTATTTTTTTTGTTTTACAGTGAATTCTAAACCTCTAACATTTGACGAAGTTTACAACCAGAGCAGCCCGACAAACTGTACGGTGTACTGCGGAGGGATCACAAACGGCTTAAGTGAGGAGCTGATGCAAAAAACCTTTGCCCCGTTCGGGACGATTCAAGAAATTCGAGTCTTCAAGGAGAAGGGTTACGCCTTCGTTCGGTAAGCAGATTACCTTCTGTGTCCGTTTTTGTGAGCACCTTTAAGGTCCCACATGTGGTTTATTAGTAATCTGAATTTTATGCTGCTCTCCAACCCCACGACCAACCCCTAGGCAACACTACCCTACACTGGTTTTCGCCCCCAGTAAGCCCGTTATGCTCCAGCATTAATTATAACTTTCTCTACTTGGTCTATGTTTAATTTATTTCATAAAGGCAACAGATATTCTCTTCTCCTGTTCAACTAGTGTTGCCGATTTCGATGTGACCGTCTCCGATACGCCATAATCTAGCCCTTGAAATCCCTTCCTTTGATGTTGCCGCGTCACGGTTGAGTTTAACTGAAAACTAGATAATGTTGACAACTAGGCGCCGAGAATTCCAAGAAACATCCCGCTATGTCTCGGAAATGTCGCCCCCTCTCTTGGCGCCGAAGCGAGACGTCGTTTCTCACAATTAAATTTCTATTTCAGCTTTTCGACAAAAGAATCTGCCACGCATGCCATTGTCGCAGTTCACAACACTGACATTAATGGGCAAATCGTCAAGTGCTCATGGGGAAAGGAATCCGGGGATCCCAATAACGCTCCAGTTGCCGGACAGGTAATACTCCATCACACCTGACACAAAAAGCAACCTTGCATGTCATTTTCCGCACTCTTTATCTTATTATACTTTTTATTATTGTTGTAATTATTATTTATTTCATTTCTTCTTTGTTGAACTGCGTATTGAACGCGGAATTAGCGTCTGACCAACCTCGAGAATTAAATGAATGTAAGGTCCTCTCTGTCCTATCTCTGTTCTAATTGGCATAATTGACATGGAAAATGTGAAATTACAGCTTATTTAACAGCTTATATAACATCGCGAATTACCGATCCATTCAAACCCGACGTTTTGACATTTGTAATGGGCTGGTCATTTTTTGCCGTTTTACGTTATAAATAGCTCTGAAAATGCTCGCACTGTGCAAGCGTTTGTATCAGCTTGAACTTGAAATGAAGTTCAGGTTGCAGTAAAGAATATCAGTTCGGAAATAGCATCGGCGCTGCCACCTGTTGGCCGTTAGCCGAAATGCTCCGCTTTCACTTGGCGATGTCTGCAAACGTTTACGACGTTATTCGTTTTTCCACTCATACTTCCAACACGAATACCTTGAAAATAATGTACAAGGGGTTTAAAATTATCATTTCAAAGTCGTTAATTATTATTATTTTTCTTCAGGCTACTAAAATTAGTTTTTGATTTTTAGAGCTATCGTTGAATTTAAAAAAAAACGCTTCTCAGTCATTTGATCAGCCATACTGAACGTCTAACCAAACGGCTTGAGTATGGCTGATCTAGACTCTCAAAGGCAACACCTCATTAAAATCTGAAAATTTTAGTGCGCTTTACAGGCTTTGACAAGCACCCAATATCCGTACAGTGCTTACGGTCAGCAATTGGGCTACTGGTATCCCCAAAGTTTTCAAACAACCGCGGCTGCAGCCCAAATTCAAGGTCAATACCTACCAGGAATGCAAGGTTATTCTGCTTACGGACAGTACCCGAGTTATCAACAATCTTACATGGGGTAAGTGCATCGTGGTAAGGTCTAATGAGCATAGAAGCTAATGGTGGTTGTTTCAGGATGGGAATGCAAGTGCCTGCAACTTGGCAGGGCATTCCAGGACAGCCGCAGATACAAACAAATCCACAGCAGATGACTGCTCCAGGTGCCGCTTTGCAGCAGCCTGGATTGGTGTTCCCAATCCAGCAGTATCAGGTGGGTGACATAATCTAGTCGTGTCCATAGCATGAGAACAAAACTAAGCTTGTGATGAACGTGAGGATGAATGGAAATGCGTGCGTGGTCTATACTCTATAGAGAGGCATGTTAGTGTAGGCGTCCTCAAGGGTCCCATTTGAATTATCATTAGGTCTGAAGCATGAAGCATTCCTGTAGTAGGTTGAAAGTAAAGAGTCGTCGTTGGCCAGTGTTGAATCTAAACAAGGCTTTTTCTTCTTTCAGGCTCAATGAAAGACACGCATTTATCACCAAGTCAACATAGCGATATTTTAATACTGTTCAGGAACCCCGTTTGTTCATTTACCGCGGAATTTCTCGTGCCAAATATCTCCCTTTTGCCAGTCAGTTCGACTTCACCCGTTTCAAAGTGTCCCGTTAAAAGTCCAAGTCCATCCATATTAAATTTGTTAACTTCAGGAGACAGCAGCTACTTTACCGGTTATGCTTTTCACTGTGCTGGAGTGAATGGTGTGAGAAGATGTGAACCTTGCACTGCACGTGGCTAGTGTGGCCTGGTGCCATAGCTAGTTCACGCTCCCCGCCCGCTATTTCACAGGATTTAGGCCGGAAACAGACGGGTAGTAGTCGAAAACACCAAATGATTCGAAAAGAATCAAGATGACCGTCTGCTGGCCGTCTGTTCCCGGCCTTATGCATGAGCGGGTGGCCGAATGTGTCGTGCTGATACCACGCGTATGTTAGCAGTTGGCCGACGAAGAATGGCTGGCTCCGAGCCTACTGGTGTGATTGTAAGGTACTTCAGAGGAGGGTGTTCCGACTACTTCGATGTCGAATGGATTCGTGGGACGCATCGGCAGCGCACACGGCCATTTGCCTCTTGCTGCTACAATTTTAACAATCATTTCGTTGTCTATCTGGTTGTCGCATGTAGTTAACTGTTCTCATGCAGTAGTGTTATTCAATCTCCATGTTGAACATGTTTAGTATATAAGAGTTTATATTTGTAAAGAAAGGCGAGAAAAAAAAGAAGTGAAATCGGCCAAGTGGCTTTCTTTAGTTTGACTTGTACAAACATAAGTAGGCTAGGATAGTACGATAGATATTTGATGATTTGATGACGAGGATGGGATGGCAGCCAAATATGTGTAGAACGGGGACGGACGCCGGTGTTAACTATAATTTAGATAGCGTAAATGTAGGAACAGTGTATTAGGTAAAGTATAGATAGGGGAGTGTACGCCCCACTGGCGTCGTCGGCCGTCGGCGCTATCCGCCGTATCATATACATACTGTAATATTACTGTACATACAGAGAAATATCGCATATATATGCAGGACATGAGATGTGATGTCAGTAGGTTAGGTGTTCTTGGTCGGCACTGTTGCGGTACGCTCGCATCCAGGTATGTCGACTCAACTATCCCACTCGAGCCTGGACCAGATGGACCAGGCGGACCAGGCTTAAGCCGGCGCTGCACGATGCTACGCCAACAGCCAACGCGTCCTAACGACCTTGGACTTTGGAAGGTGCGCTAGTAAGTCGACTTAACTAGATGCGAGTTGATCCTTCGGCTCCCATTCAACTAGATCTATTGCCGGCAACCCGTCAAGGTCAATGCGCCGCGACGCATATATAAATAGCCTAACGTGATATCGCAAAAAATCCGACATTATATAAATATATGAATATATATATATAAAATATGAATGGAGGAAAGTTTTGATACAAGAATTAACAAGTATACCGCAGTCTATTCCTAGATACGACGACGAGTATTATTTAGCGTTTATATTATTATAAATTACAAATAGCTATATGTTCGTTAATGACAGTATAATATATGCACGCTAACTAACGTAGGAGCACCACATATGTAACGGCTGTATTAGTGTTTTAAGTGTAAAGGAACCACTTGCCCTGCCCTTCATATGGTTGTACAAATATCAATTAAAATAAGTCTATCGACGTATCATTTGTGCGTTTGTCGCGTTTGTCGCGTTTGTGCGCGGTGTCATGTGTGTTTGGACCAGGTTCTAGGGGCTATCAACATAGCCGGGTAGTCAATTAAATGCACAATGGCTACGAGGCGTTTACTAACGCTCACGATCGCAATGAAGGCGCATTCTCTCGTTCAAAGGACCGTCACTTGATCGGCAACAAATAGCCCTATCAGCAGATTCTTATCATACCCTCTTATCATTTCTTAAAGCACAAACTATCATTGTGTTTATTACTTCGTCAACCTAGGCAAACCTTCCACCAGTTCGAGACCAACCTCCCACAAACTCAAACCAACGCAAAAGATTGCTCCTCATCATTAATTAGCAATGTCAGAACCATAACCAACTTGTCCAAATTCTGTCAATTCTGAAGCACAAACAGGTGGTAGTTTGAAATTCATTTTCCATTCTTTGACTGAATGTTACTCTGTTGATATTGTGGAAGGTTTAAGGTCTGAACGCCAAACTTCTACTTGCCTGTGTACATTTGGAACCCTTTATTGAACCCAAGAGCCCATCAGTTTTCATAGTAACGTTAGATGTTGAGCCGAAGGCCAAGTATGTTTAACACATTTAACTGATAACTACAAAACATGAAAAACAGCATTTCTGAACACATTTTTCATGTGTCACCAACTACGAACATATGGTTTCTTTGCCCAGTATAACGATGTATCTTTCTGAATGTCGAATCAAATTTAAAAAAAGATCAAAGGTATGATGAAATGTTCAAGCGTTAATCAAAAATATATTCCTCTGCATCGTCATTACCATGGAAACAAACATCATCATAGCATGGAAAATATCAGAGGACTCCAAAAAATGCAAACTTCTGACCAATCATTTTGTATATATTCCATTTCTGTTGGATGTGTTGGAGGCGATACGTTCCGTTTGTTTGCTTTGTACAGCGATGTTGTGTTGGTAAATTTAGTTAGTCACTGTGTTGTTAATTATTATTATTATTATTATTATTATTATTATTATTATTATTATTACCATCGTTGTTGCTAGTGTTATTATTGTTGCCATTATTGTTCTGTGATATTATTTATAAATACGTTCTATGACTGTTCATTGGGTTTCTCAGCGCAATAAGTCAGATCTATCCTATTAACCGTCATTTAACTAACATCTCCGCCTGCAGTACTAAAATGTTTTGTACTTAAAAATGAAATAAAGAACAATCACAAATTAAATGAACATATCACTGTTAAAAATGTCAACCCAAATGACACTGTCAAGTAAATGGTTTCGTTGGTTTCAATCAGTCTTTCTATTCAATGTTTCCATGCATGTGGCAATAACAACATACACACGTTCTAAGTGTTCAATGTTTAAATCTGTTTAATCCGCGGCATGCGGGGATATTCGTATTTAGTATAACACTAAATGATAAAGAATACTGTGTTCTTGATTTCATTTCCATACTAACATGTGCTAGCAAATGGGTTAAATGAATTATTTTTTTGTGCAACCGCACATGAGGGTGTGAAATATAAATATACATTATACAAGTAACCTATTTTTGTTAAGTAAAAAGGGACTTATAGGAGCGAATTTATTTTACTTAGCACAGATTCGAACGAAAATCAAAATAACCGTATTGTTTCGTTTGGTTGTTTTTCGAATTTAATACTCTGTAGAGGAAAATATAAATTCAGCAGCAAAGGTGTACCTACTTAAGGAAAAAAAACGGTGATTCAATAGTTTATTGTAAAATTTAGATAGATCAAATATATAAGAAAATAAAAAAAATTACCTTTGCTGTCTGATCACAGGGTGACAATTGTATAAAAAAAGTGTTTTATATCACAGGCTATAACGCATGATGTGTAAGCGTGTATATCACGCACCCAGATATTATATACAAAAATACAACCAACCTAGGTTATTGTATTGTAGAAAATGGAATTGAAATAAAGACAGTTACAAGCATGTCTTTTCTTTCAATCAGTAAACCTACAAACATCCCATACCCTCAACTACAGAAATAATTGAAAGGGTAAGTGTTTTTTTTTTTGTTCTACATTATTTTATCAGTCGGCACTTTATCATTATCGGCATTTCATCCTCACATCAAATCATCACATTTCTGGATTAGGTACGTACTAACTAATCTCTACTATTTTTAATTGTTTGTACGGACTTTTGTAACTGTAGACGGGTCATGCGCGTTCGGCTATTTACCAGGGCCGGCCTTAGACGAATTCTTCAATACAATTTTGTTAGTACTGAAAACTTTGAAATAGACTATAGGTTATTTGACCAAAATTGCTTCTAAAAATTGCTGCTATGGTTTCTTAATGAAAACCGTTCAGTATGAAACCACAAGCAGTGTTTTACAATGTGTTCATTTCGAAATCAAAGAGAAGAATTACTTTTTGAAAGCCAAAAACGTATGCAATATTTCGACCTATATCAGAGTTGCTCAGAAAAGTAAGGGAACACGTTTTTCGAAAACGTGATTTGTTTGAGCAGTGTGCTGCAGTACGTGCTGTAGCTGCAACTGATAAAAGTACGTCTGCTTTTCGAAAGGCAGTATGTTCGTCGTCACATTTACATTTTGCCATAGGTTCCGCAGCTGGCAATTCCCACTGCGAGTTCTTTCCCTTCGGGCTAAAGCAATTAGTACCTGATTCTGTCGCAAATATATGCAGGGTTGCTCATGTGTGATTAAATTCGAATATATCACTGCTAATCGTTGGCTTCCCCTTCCAAATTGCCCGTGGTGAGATATTTCAAGATTAAAAACTGAACAGCATCTGAACATGTACCCCGTAAGAACCGTTTTTTGCGCCATGTCTCGAAGATGGCCTGAAAATCCGAAATCATGATCCCTAATGAAATGTAATTTACAAAGGGCAGGGCAAAGGTTAAGAGCGCATTTAAACCGCTGGTTCTTGCTAGCCAAGCGCTAATAAAACCGTGCGGTCGTCAAAGTATTTTTTGCACACTTGGAAAGTCGTGCTGAAGGTTAATACGACTCTATTGATTTTTCCTGGAATTATCGCAGATATCATTAGTTGCATTAATTAAAATTCCCTGCGCGTTTGTTCCGTTAAAGAACAAACGAAATCGTGGAGTAAAATATTCATTTCCACAACAATTGTCATCAATCATCAGCCCAAGAACACCTGCGATGAAGGATAAAGATCCTTTTGCAGCAAAGTCATTCCCCAAATGTTTAAAAATCTTAGAAACAACGCATTCTTGAGAAAAAGTAGCCCGGCCCTGTTCAGTGCGTTCAGTCGTCAACCTCCTACCACATCAGTCTGATCTGTCTGATCATAGCTGATCTACAATAAGAATTTTTTGGGTTGTGAAATCCTAATGACTCGAAGCGAAATAACTTTGATCAACCACGGCGCGCAGTTGCGAAGTAGCTTTTTTAAAACCTACTGCAATCAAATTGGTTTGCTAAAGGAAAACATACATGGGCGAGATGGTGCGCTGGGCGGCTTTTTTGGGAAACTGAAGCGGCGTAATGAGTTTTGTGTTTTTAGTCCTGAAAACGCACCCCGTTACATTTAACAAAACAATCAATATCCGCAATTAATTAAACGAAAACAGCTTTGTTATTTGAGTGTATCGGTTCTTTCTGGCCCGTTCGCAGAACATGCTTGTAATTGATAAATACGTCAACGCAACGTCAACAGGGATACCATCCGAATAATGCCACGAACGTGCGCTTTGTCTAAACAACGGGGTAACAGTACTGCCTAAACTGGGGTGGGGGGGGCGGGGTTATTAGGTGGTTCGTTTGACCCTTGCTAACGTACAACCCACATGGCATCGTAAACGTAAAAGTAAACAGAAAAAAATGCTCAAACGTAATGCAAAACCTAGTGCTTGCACAATTTTCTTTGTCATCATATTCGGAAAATATATTAGAATGTGAACAACTCGAAGTGTTCATCGGTTTATTCCCTCATTAATTACTTCATACTTAATTCACGTGAAAATTGAGTTCGAAAAAGGGCATGCCAGAAACAGTTTTGCCTGAACTTGAGTTCAGGCAATGATGCCTGAAAAGAAATTTGGCCAATTCATTTTGTTTTGAAGGTATAGGAGGATTCATAACTGAAAACGAAATATGAAGATGTACCAACTTCATCATCAAATACTAAGTAAAAAAATATTAGATGTACCCCTTCCTATTTCGTTGAAGTACACGAGAAACTTTTTTGCTTTATATAAACCGGGAACTTTTAGTTGAGCTTGTAACGCGTGAACGTACATATAAAAAGGTGTTTAATACTATTACCTCAAGGGAGACACAAAATAAGAGCAAATATTTTTATGGTCCTAAATACATTATGCCGGAGCAAAAGTTTCCCCCAGTACGGTGTCGAGGCGCACCGGAGGCGCACCGTGAGTCACGAGACTGCCGTATATGACGCGTTAAATACGGCCAAAGTAATTATTTTAATCAAAACCTGGGGAGGTATTAGAGTGCATTATAGGACAGCTTTTCCCATACGGCATACCTTTAAATGGCTTGCTCGGGTGCACAGTACATAATAATTAAGGATAACTGCGACTACAGCTCATCTTCTAATATAAACTTTGATGCTCTTTGTCGAGCAACTTGCAACATTCAAAAATATACTATATAGTTTATAGTATTTCTAAGATTTAGTCTATTTCAAAGCTTTAAATACTAACAAAGTTTACGGATTTACAAACATTGTGATTGGTACGCGATATCCGTCGAACAAAACGAACCGACCGGCCGATCAAAGTTATGTCCAAAGACCGGACAAAATAGTGACTTGAAGGTCGTTGGTCGTTCCATAGGGCGCAAACCGGCAACATAAATGCACTGGCATATTGCACCGCACGCACTTATTCATTCTTATTCAGTTTCTGTTACTATCAGGATTATTCTAGACTCTAGTAAATTCGAATTTTGTTCATTTTCTCAAGAATTCGTTAAGTAAGATCATACGTTATTTGACAAAACTTGCTTATTACGTCCTTCGTACTTCCCCAAATCCAAATAAATCTCCTCATGCGCATAACATGTATTCAGTTATGCGCGTACCAGTTGCAATAATTTTTATTATTGTAGATTATTTATTAGCAGATAGATTAAGTAATTAATCCCGAAAATTGCAGATTTCTATCTGCTCAACTTTTTTCAGGGGAATTATTTAAAAAATGTTCCGTCGTGTTATCGGATGAAATGAAGCAAATTTGTTTCATGGTTGATACGCGCAAAATACTTGCGATAATATTTTTTATTACTAATTATTACTTATTACTTATTACTTAATTAATCCTGAAAATTACGGATCTCTATCTCCTCAACTTATTTCAGGGGAATTAATTAAATTTATCCGTCGTGTTATCGGGTTAAATGTAACAAATTTGTTTCATGGTCGATTACACGCAAAGGAGTTGCGATAATATTTATAATTGTATATTATTAATTAGCAGATATATTATTTCGGATTTTGCCGAATATGTATGGCTAATTAATTTTAATTCTGATATTTAAAAATACGTGCACACGCGGGCGCCATCTGTGGAGGAACGCTTGAAGTACCGACACAACTACTGGTTTCGCTGGTCACTCATAGATGGCGCCAGAATCGTTCTATTATTCGCGCGGTGCATGCGGTGTAAACAAACATGGCGGAAGCGTTATGTCTCCGAATCCGTATTGTTTACGGCGTTACCGGAGTCTATTCGTTTTTCGCATTAATTGCGCGATATACATCACGATCCCGATGTTTCTGACCACCGACTTATTACGATCTAAAACCCCCATGATCTAACGGAGTGATGATTCCGGAGAAGCTTGCGAAATAGTAAGTAAGTTTGGATATTTTGACATCTTAATTTTGTAAAATTACTAAGACCGACATCCTCTTGATATTAACCTCAAAATTGATTTTGATACCGTTTTGTTTTTTGTAAAAATCCCAATAACGAAATTTATTTCTTTGAAATGCAGAATGGTTCTCAAGGTCTCACAGAAGGTGGTCCAGGAGAGAAAATAATCTTTCAAGTGCGAGCCTTATACTCTTTCAACAACAATCCCGGTTTTACGATGGCCGATGGTGACGTCATGATCCTGCTAAATAAGAGCAATCCGGATTGGTGGTGTGTTTGGCGTGAAAGGCTTTGCTTCCGGTTACTACGTTAAGGAGATCAAGCCGATGGTCACGCAAGTACCGCTGAGGATCAATATGTTGCAGAAGGTACTTGACTTCTGGTCAAGTAGAGCTTCTACGTTAAGGTTGTTAAGCAGCCAAGGCATCCTGCAGTCAAGAGGAAGACATACGATAGCAATTTGATACCAGTAAATACGTACGAGGACTGTCGAGAATATGAGAAGTGGATCGGAGACGAGGAGACAATACGCAGGAGAATGTCAATCAGGCTAAGAGAAAATACGTGGTAAGATATTTTGTTCTTTACCTTTGTGCGAGTCAAATTAGATAAACAACCTTACCTTACAATTAATTACAAAACTGACACGGAACAATTTGTTATGGGAAGTTTGACGAGTACGTTTGGTCTCTTTTTTTTATAATATTTTGTACGTTCGGTTTGACGAAACAATTTAGTTTGGAAACTTGGAAACTTGTATCACGTTTATAGTAAATAGAAAACTGTAAATTCTCACTAATCTGAATAGGGCCTACTCTACTCCCCCATAGTTGGAATGCCCAGCGTATATTTTGCCGTTGATCGGAATACCAAAAACGATATTGTTACTGGGTAGTAACAATATCGTTTTTGGTACTACCTATGTGCAAAAATGTAACAATGCAAAAATGTAAAATGTTTTTTGCATCGTTAGTTGTAGTTTTTTTCTCTGAAATTTAAAAATTTTTCTTTTGAGCGTTGGCTTGAAAATGTCCTAATTGGACGAAACATGTCGCTGACTTAAATATACTATTGAAACATATAGAACAGTGAAGAATATCTTTTCCTCGTCTCATAAAAATGTATTTGTCGACATTTATTGCTATAAAGAAGAAGAATACTTTATTACTATCGATAATCTATTGTATTTGTAACTAATCCAATTTTTATGCAAGGGTGAAGATTTGGATTTGAGCCTCCTACGTTCTGATGTCGAACGCTTGACCATCCTCACTACAGTTCATCTCTTATGAAGTTTGTGATTCCGGTTATCAACTGGGCTAGAATACCATCGAATATTATTATGACAGTAGATAAAGAAGAACTGTTTTAAAGCAGTAATTATACAAGTAAGTTTTTACATCAACAATTTAACAAACTTTTTAAGACTTATTCTTCATTTCAGTTCAAAACTACACATTATTGGGAAAGGCAACACACAAAGGGAGTGTGACGACAGAAGACTAACAAACCTCATGCTGCTGACTTTTGTAACCTTCTAACTCCATTTTTTCCTCTAATGTGAGTCTGTCTGACCATCGGTTGCCTGTCTTGACTATGATGATGCCATTCTGTTACCAGGTATTTTATGATTTTATACTTCATTATTATAAACTAAGTTTATTTTCTAAAATTTTCTAAAAAGTTATTCCGTGGATTGCCAGAAGCCAACTTTTATTCAATTTACATGTTTTTTTCACTTCAAGACAGCGTTGTGTTGACATGTTTTGTTTCTTGAATTAAAAAACTTAAAATTGTGTAGTTTGAATAAAAACCAGCAAAGTTTATCATATCTCCGAGATCTTTATGTTTTTTTTTTATACATAGACAGAATAACGGTAATCCGCGTACGATACGGTAAAAAAATGTTACAGCTGGTCACACTGTGAGAACCGAAAATGATGTTTTTGGTCTAAGTATGGGACAACCTGCGGAGTTCTCAAATCCTTTTCATAACGCCCTATCAATTTTCAACATTTTGTTTTTGAATTCATCTCAATACTTGTATTTTTGTGGACGACAATTACTGGAAAAGATTTCTACGCAAAAATTATCTGTACTACCAGACACGCTGGTAAAACTTTATTTTGCGATGCAGACTGAATGTGCTGCAATCCATTTAATGTTCTGTTGACTTGGTGTTGTTATTTCAACAAGACATTATTGAAATATATAACAAGTACACGTTAAGATTAGCCTGTTAACATTAAATTCTCTACCCATTGGTTTATCTGTTAATAATGTAATTATCTGTAAAATAAATCATATTCTCTACTAACTAACCAAAACTGAAAACTGCAAAGCTTCCGCATTTCAAATTGCAATGGTTTCCTTGAAATGATGTATCTACATTTGATACATTTAATTTTGAAAAGAAGCAATAAATAACATGTAGAGAATTGATATGAGACAGCTGAATAACTGTTCCTTACTTGCTTCGCAGCGTGTCCGATTTTAATGATTATTTCAGAACATTTAAGGATAGGTATCGTGATGATTCAGTGGACAAAAAACATAATCAAAATTGGTCAATGATTACAAAAGTTATTGAACACCAATGTTTACCTAAATAGCTAAACCTACCTATTTTCCTTTAATTGTGCAGTTGTTCTGCGAGTAAGCGATTAGTATATATTAATAATTTTAAATTTTTGAGTGTTTTCTTTTTACTATAAAGCCGAGGTTTGAATCCACAGCCTGGAACAGGGACTGGAAATTTATCAACATTAGAAAAAAGAACATTTTTTAGCTTTGTAACATTAAAAAGTAGTGTGCCACGGACTGGTGCCTAGGCCAGTATTTTGATTTTGAAGAGTTGGCAACTCTAGTTTTGAATAGAAGGCAAACAACAGCGAAAATTTAAAGTATGTGCAAGCTTGAAGATAAAAACAATGTTTGACATTTATGATTGTACTTTATTTAAACAAATATTTCAAGAACTCGACAATCTCAGTTTGTAATCTTTGGAATTATTTTTCTTCCCGTTTATTGCCTACCTTAGTAATAATATCAACCATTTAATATTTTAAAATTAATTGCTTCGAGTGCAATAATTGGATATAATATCCGTTAATTTAACTAATTCTCTTCTCTCTATTCATAGGATCCAAACTCTGTTCCCATATACTTTCGATAAAGTGGACTGGATCACCGATAAATGGATTGTCACGTTCAAATAGAAAATTTCTGCTTACGAAGGCAACTTCCGTGCAACTCCCGGCAACTTCTGTGATATCAGACTTGTTTCTGTATTTACCGTAAGTCCCTAATTTTTTATTTATAATCTTTTTTAAGTTTTCTTTTATTTATATCACGCTTCTCGATGCTTATTGTTTATTTGAGATTCTATTATGATTTATATGGAATAAAGGGAGGTTCGCAATATGTGAAATAACTTTAGAATTGTCAATGGAACACTCTGTATATCTTGAAATACTTTGAGAGATTAGTAAACCTGCTTTCCTAAAATACCCAGCTTGGTAGGTCTATCGTCAACAGATACACTCTTATAAACTTATAACAACTACTTATAACTTATAGCAAAAATAATATACCAAATAATAAAATCCTCCCATATGTAATCAAATGAAAATGAAAATAACCCATTATCTAAATATCAAATAAAAATCATCTCTCATGGTCTTAAATCAAATAAAATAATATAGTATTTGTTACAAATTAAATCCCAAAAAGATAAAATATTGTTGCAGAGGAACGTAACCCTGACTGACGAGTCTACTATGGTATCTGACAGCGATCATAACCTATACCATCTTAGTAACACTAAATACGTTCAAAACTGTGGCGGGGTATTCAAGCTGTCCTTTGTCATTTTAGATCACCCGTTATGTATTTCAGTATTATTTTTATAAATTGAATTATTTACTCTTCGTTATTTTGGAATAGTCAGACTCAAAATAAGAAAACTAAATAATAAAGTATTATGATTACGATATTGTTGACACTACTTTCTTGTAGGTGCCGTCCCGTTAACTAACTGTGACCCTGCAGCGAGAATATACTGTGAGGACTACAAGGAGTGGGTAACAAGTAATCTTACTTGTTATTTCCAGTCTTGCAATCTTGCTCCAATCTTGTTTAACAAGACTACATGCACAGTCAGACAAGACAAACTCAGATAGACGGTCTGTCTGTTTGTTTATAAAACGGCAATAAGAAGCTGTGCGTACATGTACTACTGATTTGCGATTTAGTAATGTATTATCTAAATTTTTGCAGTAATAAATAAGGGGCATAGCCTGAAGCTGAATGAGATGAGGTTACACCGACGATGGTCTCTAATAACATGAAGAGTTGTGACGTGCACTACATGGAGTTCAACGCATATACATTAGAAATAATATCATCCGAATCCATTGCTGATTGGTATGACGTAGTTGCTATTGCGAGAATCAGATGCTCGGAGCCATGGGATCAGAGATTTGTCAATAAATAGTAACGGTGTTTAAACTAGATGTGGATTGGTATCGTATACACGATATCAGAGCACGATATTGACAAAGGGCAGCAAGAAGATTTACCATAAGTAAGTTATATAATAAAAGCATTATACTGCATTCATTTATTTATGACTGCCCCTATTTCTTACGTACGATTTAATGTATAATAGAAGCTAATGCAAAATTGTTTGTAAAAGTTACAAACATTTTACTAAAGTAGTACACGCTATGAATTTTTTCTCCACTTGAATGCATCATATACAAATACAATATTATTATTTAAGCGTTGTTCACTCAAGACAAAAGTTTTTTGCATTTATTTATGACTGCCCCTATTTCTTATGTACAATTTAATGTATAATAGAAACTAATGCAAAATTGTTTGTAAAAGTTATAAACACTTTACTAAAGTAGTACACGCTATGAATTTTTTCTCCACTTGAATGCACAATATACAAATACAATATTGTTATTTAAGCGTTGTTCACTCAAGACGAAAACTTTTTGCATTTATTTATGACGGCCCCTATTTCTTACGTACGATTTAATATATAATAGAAAGTAATGCAAAATTGTTTGAAAATGTTATAAACATTTTACTAATGTAGTACACGCTATGAATTTCTTCTCCACTTGAATGCATAATATACAAATACAATATTGTTATTTAAGCGTTGTTCACTCAAGACGAAAGCTTTTTGCAGTTAGTTATGACGACCCCTATTTCTTACGTACGATTTAATATATAATAGAAAGTAATTCAAAATTGTTTGAAAATGTTATAAGCATTTTACTAATGTAGTACACGCTATGAATTTTTTCTCCACTTGAATGCATAATATACAAATACAATATTGTTATTTAAGCGTTGTTCACTCAAGACGAAAGCTTTTTGCATTTATTTATGACGGCCCCTATTTCTTACGTACGATTATAAGTATAATAGAAACTAATGCAAAATTGTATGTAAAAGTTATAAACATTTTACTGAAGCGGGACACGCTATGAATTTTTTCTCCACTTGAACGCATGATATACAAATACAATATTGTTATTTAAGCGTTGTCCACTCAAGACGAAAGCTTTTTGCATTTATTTATGACTGCCCCTATTTCTTACGTACGATTTACTGTAAAATGCAAATTTACTGCAAAATTGTTTGTAAAAGTTATAAAAATTTTACTAAAGTAGTACACGCTATGAATTTTTTCTCAACTTGAATGCATGATATACAAATACAATATTGTTATTTAAGCCTTATTCACTCAAGACAAAGTTTTTTGCATGTATTTATGACTGCCCCTATTTCTTATGTACAATTTAATGTATAATAGAAACTAATGCAAAATTGTATGTAAAAGTTATAAACATTTTACTAAAGCGGTACACGCTATGAATTTTTTCTCCACTTGAACGCATAATATACAAATACAATATTGTTATTTAAGCCTTATTCACTCAAGACAAAGTTTTTTGCATTTATTTATGACTGCCCCTATTTCTTATGTACAATTTAATGTATAATAGAAACTAATGCAAAATTGTTTGTAAAAGTTATAAACATTTTACTAAAGTAGTACACGCTATGAATTTTTTCTCAACTTGAATGCATGATATACAAATACAATATTGTTATTTAAGCCTTATTCACTCAAGACAAAGTTTTTTGCATTTATTTATGACTGCCCCTATTTCTTATGTACAATTTAATGTATAATAGAAACTAATGCAAAATTGTTTGTAAAAGTTATAAACATTTTACTAAAGTAGTACACGCTATGAATTTTTTCTCCACTTGAATGCATAATATACAAATACAATATTGTTATTTAACCGTTGTTCACTCAAGACGAAAACTTTTTGCATTTATTTATGACGGCCCCTATTTCTTACGTACGATTTAATATATAATAGAAAGTAATGCAAAATTGTTTGAAAATGTTATAAACATTTTACTAATGTAGTACACGCTATGAATTTCTTCTCCACTTGAATGCATAATATACATATACAATATTGTTATTTAAGCGTTGTTCACTCAAGACGAAAGCTTTTTGCATTTATTTATGACGGCCCCTATTTCTTACGTACGATTATAAGTATAATAGAAACTAATGCAAAATTGTATGTAAAAGTTATAAACATTTTACTAAAGCGGTACACGCTATGAATTTTTTCTCCACTTGAATGCATAATATACAAATACAATATTGTTATTTAAGCGTTGTCCACTCAAGACGAAAGCTTTTTGCATTTATTTATGACTGCCCCTATTTCTTACGTACGATTGAATGTATAATACAAACTAATGCAAAATTGTTTGTAAAAGTTATAAACATTTTACTAAAGTAGTACACGCTATGAATTTTTTCTCTACTTGAATGAATGATATACAAATACAATATTGTTATTTAAGCGTTGTTCACTCAAGACGAAAGCTTTTTGCATTTATTTATGACGGCCCCTATTTCTTACGTACGATTTAATATATAATAGAAAGTAATGCAAAATTGTTTGAAAATGTTATAAACATTTTACTAATGTAGTACACGCTATGAATTTCTTCTCCACTTGAATGCATAATATACATATACAATATTGTTATTTAAGCGTTGTTCACTCAAGACGAAAGCTTTTTGCATTTATTTATGACGGCCCCTATTTCTTACGTACGATTATAAGTATAATAGAAACTAATGCAAAATTGTATGTAAAAGTTATAAACATTTTACTAAAGCGGTACACGCTATGAATTTTTTCTCCACTTGAATGCATAATATACAAATACAATATTGTTATTTAAGCGTTGTCCACTCAAGACGAAAGCTTTTAGCATTTATTTATGACTGCCCCTATTTCTTATGTACGATTTAATGTATAATACAAACTAATGCAAAATTGTTTGTAAAAGTTATAAACATTTTACTAAAGTAGTACACGCTATGAATTTCTTTTCCACTTGAATGCATAATATACAATATTGTTATTTAAGCATTGTTCACTCGAGACGAAAGTTTTTTGCATTTATTTATGACTGCCCATATTTCTTACGTACGATTTAATTTGTAATAGTAACTAATGCAAAATTGTTTGTAAAAGTTATAAACATTTTACTAAACTAGTACACGCTATGAATTTTTTCTCTACTTGAATGAATGATATACAAATACAATATTGTTATTTAAGCGTTGTTCACTCAAGACGAAAGCTTTTTGTATTTATTTATGACGGCCCCTATTTCTTACGTACGATTTAATATATAATAGAAAGTAATGCAAAATTGTTTGAAAATGTTATAAACATTTTACTAATGTAGTACACGCTATGAATTTCTTCTTCACTTGAATGCATAATATACAAATACAATATTGTTCTTTAAGCGTTGTTCACTCAAGACGAAAGCTTTTTGCATTTATTTAGGACTGCCCCTATTTCTTACGTACGATTTAATGTATAATAGAAACTAATGCAAAATTGTTTGTAAAAGTTATAAACATTTTACTAAAGTAGTACACGCTATGAATTTTTTCTCCACTTGAATGCATAATATACAAATACAATATTGTTATTTAAGCGTTGTTCACTCAAGACGAAAGCTTTTTGCATTTATTTATGACTGCCCCTATTTCTTACGTACAATTTAATGTATAATAGAAACTAATGCAAAATTGTTTGTAAAAGTTATAAACATTTTACTAAAGTAGTACACGCTATGAATTTTTTCTCCACTTGAATGCATAATATACAAATACAATATTGTTATTTAAGCGTTGTTCACTCAAGACGAAAGCTTTTTGCATTTATTTATGACTGCCCCTATTTCTTACGTACGATTTAATATATAATAGAAACTAATGCAAAATTGTTTGTAAAAGTTATAAATATTTGACTAAAGTAGTACACGCCATGAATTTCTTTTCCACTTGAATGCATAATATACAAATACAATATTGTTATTTAAGCGTTGTTCACTCGAGACGAAAGCTTTTTGCATTTATTTATGATTGCCCCTATTTCTTACGTACGATTTACTGTATAATAGAAACTAATGCAAAATTGTTTGCAAAAGTTATAAACATTTTACTAAAGTAGTACACGCTATGAATTTTTTCTCAACTTGAATGCATGATATACAAATACAATATTGTTATTTAAGCCTTATTCACTCAAGACAAAGTTTTTTGCATTTATTTATGACTGCCCCTATTTCTTACGTACGATTTAATGTGTAATAGTAACTAATGCAAAATTGTTTGTAAAAGTTATAAACATTTTACTAAACTAGTACACGCTATGAATTTTTTCTCTACTTGAATGAATGATATACAAATACAATATTGTTATTTAAGCGTTGTTCACTCAAGACGAAAGCTTTTTGTATTTATTTATGACGGCCCCTATTTCTTACGTACGATTTAATATATAATAGAAAGTAATGCAAAATTGTTTGAAAATGTTATAAACATTTTACTAATGTAGTACACACTATGAATTTCTTCTTCACTTGAATGCATAATATACAAATACAATATTGTTATTTAAGCGTTGTTCACTCAAGACGAAAGCTTTTTGCATTTATTTATGACTGCCCCTATTTCTTACGTACGATTTAATGTATAATAGAAACTAATGCAAAATTGTTTGTAAAAGTTATAAACATTTTACTAAAGTAGTACACGCTATGAATTTTTTCTCCACTTGAATGCATAATATACAAATACAATATTGTTATTTAAGCGTTGTTCCCTCAAGACGAAAGCTTTTTGCATTTATTTATGACTGCCCCTATTTCTTACGTACGATTTAATGTATAATAGAAACTAATGCAAAATTGTTTGTAAAAGTTATAAACATTTTACTAAAGTAGTACACGCTATGAATTTTTTCTCCACTTGAATGCATAATATACAAATACAATATTGTTATTTAAGCGTTGTTCCCTCAAGACGAAAGCTTTTTGCATTTATTTATGACTGCCCCTATTTCTTACGTACGATTTACTGTATAATAGAAACTAATGCAAAATTGTTTGTAAAAGTTATAAACATTTTACTAAAGTAGTACACGCTATGAATTTTTTCTCAACTTGAATGCATGATATACAAATACAATATTGTTATTTAAGCCTTATTCACTCAAGACAAAGTTTTTTGCATTTATTTATGACTGCCTCTATTTCTTACATACGATTTAATGTATAATAGAAACTAATGCAAAATTGTTTGTAAAAGTTATAAACATTTTACTAAAGTAGTACACGCTATGAATTTTTTCTCCACTTGAATGCATAATATACAAATACAATATTGTTATTTAAGCCTTATTCACTCAAGACAAAGTTTTTTGCATTTATTTATGACTGCCTCTATTTCTTACATACGATTTAATGTATAATAGAAACTAATGCAAAATTGTTTGTAAAAGTTATAAACATTTTACTAAAGTAGTACACGCTATGAATTTTTTCTCCACTTGAATGCATAATATACAAATACAATATTGTTATTTAAGCGTTGTTCCCTCAAGACGAAAGCTTTTTGCATTTATTTATGACTGCCCCTATTTCTTACGTACGATTTACTGTATAATAGAAACTAATGCAAAATTGTTTGTAAAAGTTATAAACATTTTACTAAAGTAGTACACGCTATGAATTTTTTCTCAACTTGAATGCATGATATACAAATACAATATTGTTATTTAAGCCTTATTCACTCAATACAAAGTTTTTTGCATTTATTTATGACTGCCTCTATTTCTTACATACGATTTAATGTATAATAGAAACTAATGCAAAATTGTTTGTAAAAGTTATAAACATTTTACTTAAGTAGTACACGCTATGAATTTCTTTTCCACTTGAATGCATAATATACAAATACAATATTGTTATTTACGCGTTGTTCACTCGAGACGAAAGTTTTTTGCATTTATTTATGACTGCCCCTATTTCTTACGTACAATTTAATGTATAATAGAAACTAATGCAAAATTGTTTGTAAAAGTTATAAACATTTTACTAAAGTAGTACACGCTATGAATTTTTTCTCCACTTGAATGCATAATATACAAATACAATATTGTTATTTAAGCGTTGTTCACTCAAGACGAAAGCTTTTTGCATTTATTTATGACTGCCCCTATTTCTTACGTACAATTTAATGTATAATAGAAACTAATGCAAAATTGTTTGTAAAAGTTATAAACATTTTACTAAAGTAGTACACGCTATGAATTTTTTCTCCACTTGAATGCATAATATACAAATACAATATTGTTATTTAAGCGTTGTTCACTCAAGACGAAAGCTTTTTGCATTTATTTATGACTGCCCCTATTTCTTACGTACGATTTAATATATAATAGAAACTAATGCAAAATTGTTTGTAAAAGTTATAAATATTTGACTAAAGTAGTACACGCCATGAATTTCTTTTCCACTTGAATGCATAATATACAAATACAATATTGTTATTTAAGCGTTGTTCACTCGAGACGAAAGCTTTTTGCATTTATTTATGATTGCCCCTATTTCTTACGTACGATTTAATGTATAATAGAAGCTAATGCAAAATTGTTTGTAAAAGTTATAAACATTTTACTAATGTAGTACACGCTATGAATGTTTTCTCCACTTGAATGCATAATATACAAATACAATATTGTTATTTAAGCGTTGTTCACTCAAGACGAAAGCTTTTTGCAGTTAGTTATGACGACCCCTATTTCTTACGTACGATTTAATATATATAAGAAAGTAATTCAAAATTGTTTGAAAATGTTATAAGCATTTTACTAATGTAGTACACGCTATGAATTTCTTCTCCACTTGAATGCATAATATACATACACAATATTGTTATTTAAGCATTGTTCACTCAAGACGAAAGCTTTTTGCATTTATTTATGACTGCCCCTATTTCTTACATACGATTTAATGTATAATAGAAACTAATGCAAAATTGTTTGTAAAAGTTATAAACATTTTACTAAAGTAGTACACGCTATGAATTTTTTCTCCACTTGAATGCATAATATACAAATACAATATTGTTATTTAAGCGTTGTTCCCTCAAGACGAAAGCTTTTTGCATTTATTTATGACTGCCCCTATTTCTTACGTACGATTTACTGTATAATAGAAACTAATGCAAAATTGTTTGTAAAAGTTATAAACATTTTACTAAAGTAGTACACGCTATGAATTTTTTCTCAACTTGAATGCATGATATACAAATACAATATTAAGCCTTATTCACTCAATACAAAGTTTTTTGCATTTATTTATGACTGCCTCTATTTCTTACATACGATTTAATGTATAATAGAAACTAATGCAAAATTGTTTGTAAAAGTTATAAACATTTTACTTAAGTAGTACACGCTATGAATTTCTTTTCCACTTGAATGCATAATATACAAATACAATATTGTTATTTACGCGTTGTTCACTCGAGACGAAAGTTTTTTGCATTTATTTATGACTGCCCCTATTTCTTACGTACAATTTAATGTATAATAGAAACTAATGCAAAATTGTTTGTAAAAGTTATAAACATTTTACTAAAGTAGTACACGCTATGAATTTTTTCTCCACTTGAATGCATAATATACAAATACAATATTGTTATTTAAGCGTTGTTCACTCAAGACGAAAGCTTTTTGCATTTATTTATGACTGCCCCTATTTCTTACGTACAATTTAATGTATAATAGAAACTAATGCAAAATTGTTTGTAAAAGTTATAAACATTTTACTAAAGTAGTACACGCTATGAATTTTTTCTCCACTTGAATGCATAATATACAAATACAATATTGTTATTTAAGCGTTGTTCACTCAAGACGAAAGCTTTTTGCATTTATTTATGACTGCCCCTATTTCTTACGTACGATTTAATATATAATAGAAACTAATGCAAAATTGTTTGTAAAAGTTATAAATATTTGACTAAAGTAGTACACGCCATGAATTTCTTTTCCACTTGAATGCATAATATACAAATACAATATTGTTATTTAAGCGTTGTTCACTCGAGACGAAAGCTTTTTGCATTTATTTATGATTGCCCCTATTTCTTACGTACGATTTAATGTATAATAGAAGCTAATGCAAAATTGTTTGTAAAAGTTATAAACATTTTACTAATGTAGTACACGCTATGAATGTTTTCTCCACTTGAATGCATAATATACAAATACAATATTGTTATTTAAGCGTTGTTCACTCAAGACGAAAGCTTTTTGCAGTTAGTTATGACGACCCCTATTTCTTACGTACGATTTAATATATATAAGAAAGTAATTCAAAATTGTTTGAAAATGTTATAAGCATTTTACTAATGTAGTACACGCTATGAATTTCTTCTCCACTTGAATGCATAATATACATACACAATATTGTTATTTAAGCATTGTTCACTCAAGACGAAAGCTTTTTGCATTTATTTATGACTGCCCCTATTTCTTACGTACGATTTAATATATAATAGAAACTAATGCAAAATTGTTTGTAAAAGTTATAAATATTTGACTAAAGTAGTACACGCCATGAATTTCTTTTCCACTTGAATGCATAATATACAAATACAATATTGTTATTTAAGCGTTGTTCACTCGAGACGAAAGCTTTTTGCATTTATTTATGATTGCCCCTATTTCTTACGTACGATTTAATGTATAATAGAAGCTAATGCAAAATTGTTTGTAAAAGTTATAAACATTTTACTAATGTAGTACACGCTATGAATGTTTTCTCCACTTGAATGCATAATATACAAATACAATATTGTTATTTAAGTGTTGTTCACTCAAGACGAAAGCTTTTTGCAGTTAGTTATGACGACCCCTATTTCTTACGTACGATTTAATATATATAAGAAAGTAATTCAAAATTGTTTGAAAATGTTATAAGCATTTTACTAATGTAGTACACGCTATGAATTTCTTCTCCACTTGAATGCATAATATACATACACAATATTGTTATTTAAGCATTGTTCACTCAAGACGAAAGCTTTTTGCATTTATTTATGACTGCCCCTATTTCTTACGTACCATTTAATATATAATAGAAACTAATGCAAAATTGTTTGTAAAAGTTATAAATATTTGACTAAAGTAGTACACGCCATGAATTTCTTTTCCACTTGAATGCATAATATACAAATACAATATTGTTATTTAAGCGTTGTTCACTCGAGACGAAAGCTTTTTGCATTTATTTATGATTGCCCCTATTTCTTACGTACGATTTAATGTATAATAGAAGCTAATGCAAAATTGTTTGTAAAAGTTATAAACATTTTACTAATGTAGTACACGCTATGAATGTTTTCTCCACTTGAATGCATAATATACAAATACAATATTGTTATTTAAGCGTTGTTCACTCAAGACGAAAGCTTTTTGCAGTTAGTTATGACGACCCCTATTTCTTACGTACGATTTAATATATATAAGAAAGTAATTCAAAATTGTTTGAAAATGTTATAAGCATTTTACTAATGTAGTACACGCTATGAATTTCTTCTCCACTTGAATGCATAATATACATACACAATATTGTTATTTAAGCGTTGTTCACTCAAGACGAAAGCTTTTTGCATTTATTTATGACTGCCCCTATTTCTTACGTACGATTTAATATATAATAGAAACTAATGCAAAATTGTTTGTAAAAGTTATAAATATTTGACTAAAGTAGTACACGCCATGAATTTCTTTTCCACTTGAATGCATAATATACAAATACAATATTGTTATTTAAGCGTTGTTCACTCGACATGAAAGCTTTTTGCATTTATTTATGATTGCCCCTATTTCTTACGTACGATTTAATGTATAATAGAAGCTAATGCAAAATTGTTTGTAAAAGTTATAAACATTTTACTAATGTAGTACACGCTATGAATGTTTTCTCCACTTGAATGCATAATATACAAATACAATATTGTTATTTAAGCGTTGTTCACTCAAGACGAAAGCTTTTTGCAGTTAGTTATGACGACCCCTATTTCTTACGTACGATTTAATATATAATAGAAAGTAATTCAAAATTGTTTGAAAATGTTATAAGCATTTTACTAATGTAGTACACGCTATGAATTTCTTCTCCACTTGAATGCATAATATACATACACAATATTGTTATTTAAGCGTTGTTCACTCAAGACGAAAGCTTTTTGCATTTATTTATGACTGCCCCCTATTTCTTACGTACGATTTAATGTATAATAGAAACTAATGCAAAATTGTTTGTAAAAGTTATAAATATTTGACTAAAGTAGTACACGCCATGAATTTCTTTTCCACTTGAATGCATAATATACAAATACAATATTGGTATTTAAGCGTTGTTCACTCGAGACGAAAGTTTTTTGCATTTATTTATGATTGCCCCTATTTCTTACGTACGATTTAATGTATAATCGAAACTAATGCAAAACAGAATATCGTAACAGCTCTAGTGCGTCATTGGTAAGTTTATGATGCTTTCTGTTTATTAACATTTATTAACATTTATTTATGATTGCCCCTATTTCTTACGTACGATTTAATGTATAATCGAAACTAATGCAAAACAGAATATCGTAACAGGTCTAGTGCGTCATTGGTAAGTTTATGATGCTTTCTGTTTATTAACATCTCTGCTCAGCCTCAAAAGTAGTGTCTTTTTCATATAGTAATTACTTGTAACACTTATACTTTGGATACTGTAAAATAATGTTTTTTTATCCTACACGATGCGAAAGAGTCATTTTCACGTCTCTATACACGAAAGATGCTATTTGCCAGCCAGTCCCAGCCCGGCCTGTAAGGAACACTTTTTGGCGCTAGCCACGAAAATCCATTAACTCTGTCCAATCAAAACACCGTTTTCGCTTCGGTTTGACGTTTGCGACTAAAATGTCAACGGGTTTTATTTGTCAAAAGCCACTATGTCGGAGATTAGTGTTGAGGTTTGCAGTGGGAAAACACGAATTGTAGTTGTAAATCAACTTTATTCGAAGATTGTCTTTCTTAACATACAACGTATGACAGACTTATATAAAACAATCATTAATAGTTGACATCAGTTTACTCTGTATTTTTAACACTCCTCTTCAAGCTGATGTCCATTGTCAATGATAAACTATCACAAATGAAGCAAACTAACATGACAAAACTAATTTTGTGAAATCCGCACAACTCTCTTGATTGACAAATTCAGTTCCAGCTTCACAAAGTAAAGCTTTTATCTGTATACCTGCAGTCTTCGCTTCGTTTAGAAATACTTCAATACACTTAGAAACTTGACTTAGCTGTTGGACAGAATAGTCTACGAAATTTCCTGTAATCGTCTTTCTCAGATATGAGTTGTCATATTTACTTCAACGCTGTATGAATATCCAACGAACTGCTCGAGTAACTGGTCCAGGCGTTGACCAGTTCTCATTCCAAACATCCGTCTGAGACGTTCCCACATTTCCTTGGGATGGTAATTTACTACCAATTATTTGATTTTTCATTGGACCGACAAGATAAACTGATTTTCGTGGCATGCTAAACTAAAAAAAATAATGTTTAAGTAGCAAAGCATTGATAAAATACAGTTTTTGCTTTAAAAATTTAACTGTCCAGTTGCGTAGTCTCCGCGTCAACATAGGATGTCAAACAATAACACCACACCGGTACAGCACGTACTGCGTCTGCGTGCGGCGCCTTCGAGCTTCGTATCACTTTGCAGTTTGCCTACCGCCGACTGGTTCACTAGTCGATCTTAAGGTGATTAAGGTGACCATTTACCTTTATTACCCATTACTAACTGGTTTTGTGGGAGTTAACGTATTACATAAATCAAATTTTTGAGAGGGAATTGCTTTAATTATACCAATTGACGATCGATGTTTTTTTGTGTTTACAACGTCATTCTGATTGAAAATATCCCAAAAATTATGTAACTTTACATTTAAAATTTCAAATTTGACGTCATATAATAATACACGAAAAAATAGAATTGTTGGTCTATTAATACTATTCCAAATTTCATTTGTCTACCTTCAGAAATAAAATAGATAAACTGGCAAAATTAAACGAGCCCCGTGGGGCGCGGGTTAATATATAGCGATTGATCCCAAATTTTACCAAACCTAACTATTTATATAAAGGAACAAATTGAGGGCGTGCTGCATACAAATTTCAAAAGTTCAAAAATAAGGACCACCCTAATATATATATATATATATACAGGGTGAGCTATCCTGACAGTCAATAGTTATCTAATTGAGTGAGAAAGAAAAAAATGTTTTATACGAGAGTTGTTTGACTCATCAGATTCTATAACGTAAAATAATTTTCATATATACAGGGTGTTGCATTTGGGTATGACGGAAAGTATGTAAATTTTTTAAAAATTAGGTTGTACCATATTATGAATACTAGGGAAGTAGTCTTTCAAACTGTTTAAGTTATACCTAAAGTATACCTAAAGTAAATAGTTTCTGAGATATTCAATTGTTTGTCAAAAATTTGGCAAATGCAAGCATTTTTTTAAATACTACATAATCACTACATATTTGCAGATATTGTTCTAAATAAAAATTTTGCCACATAATAACTAACACCATATTTGTTCAAACAATGCTAGTGCATACATTTTTTGTTTTTATTTTTTACTTCAGTAACTAGAACAGTTACGAGAAAAATTATTTGAAAGAAGTTGTATGTAATCGCCCGAGAATCATTTTCGTGTTTGTTTTATTCAAATCGGGCAAACTAAAAAACATTGCTGTTTGTGATTATGCATACATTTACACATGTGCATACATTTTTCGATTTTATTTTCTATTTCAGTAACTAGAACAGTTACGAGAAAAATTATTTGAAAGAAGGTGTTTGTAATCGCCCGAGGATCATTTGCGTGTTTGTTTTATTCAAATCGGGCAAACTAAAAAATATTTCTATTTGGGATTAAGCTAGTGCATAAATTTTTGATTTTATTTTTTATTTCAGTAACTAGAACATTTACGAGAAAAATTATTTCAAAGAAGTTGTATGTAATCGCCCGATGATCATTTTCGTGTTTTTTTTTATTCAAATCGGGCAAACTAAAAAATATTTGTTTGTGATTATGCTAGTGCATAAATTTTTTGATTTTATTTTTTATTTCAGTAACTAGAAGAGTTACGAGAAAACTTATTTGAAAGAAGTTGTTTGTAATCGCCCGAGGACCATTTTCGTGTTTGTTTTATTCAAATCGAGCAAACTAAAAAATATTTTGTTTGTGATTATGCTAGTGCATACATTTTTTATTTTTTATTTCAGTAACTAGAAGAGTTACGAGAAAAATTATTTGAAAGAAGTTGTTTGTAATCGCCCGAGGATCATTTTCGTGTTTGTTTTATCCAAATCGTACAAACCATAGTTTAACTACAATAAGTTAGGTCAACCCGGCAACTATTTCGGGAAGATTCTGAGGGCGCATGCGTGACATCAGCCTGTGTTCACCATTTTCCCGTAAGATGGCACTAGCTTTTTCTGTTTGCATGTTTTGTGCTCAAACACAATATTAGTGAATTTCGCACTCAATTATCGAGAGGGAATCTTAAAACGGCATTACATCGAATATCACAATTTTTAAAGTATTTATTTCAAATCTGAATTGTGCTGGCGTTCTGGTAGTGGCGCCATCCAGTATCATTTTCACGAACCAAATCCAGAAGGGCGACACTGAATTATCGAGAGAGAATATTTAAACCCGTATTACAACGTCATTCACAATATTAGAGGAATTTATATCATAATTGAATCACTTTATTCTCAATCAATTCAATTTTAATGTTTTTAAACGCTGTCGTTTTATGTGGCGCCATCTAGTAACCTTTAACGAACCAAGGCTGAACACTATCACGTGACTTCTGAAAAGTTGGGACGCCGACATCAAAGGAGCCGACACCTTACGCTCCTACTTGTATTACCTATACGTTGTACAAACTAAAGAAATATTTATGTTCGTGATTATGCTAGTGCATTATAAATAAATGTATTACTATTATTCTAACAAAATCTTGCAGAAGCGGACTTACCTCCGGTGGAGATGGAATCATTTCTCGAATAAGCACGTGCTAATATCGGTCGATAATAACTGAGTACAGTGCTCTGCGATCAGCTGCTGTGCTTCTTCAAGAATAAGGACGATTTTGCGGCCAGCAAGGCGTTGTGTCTGCCGATCGGGCTGCACAATTCGCCGATAACATGAAACGTCGCTTCACCTTTAGGCTGGTGACTATCAACGGCTCCGAGTTCTTATCATTCTCGTGCAGCAGAGTGGAGGAGATGAGGGATTGGGTCAGCAAGATCAGCTTCAAGGCCAACTTACCGCCCAGCCAGCAGCTGATTTCTCTGCAGGTACGACCTTTTTACTTTTACACACATTGCCTTTATTAAATATGATGCGTTTGTAGGATAAGCACGAAGAAGTTAGTTCACAGTCGAGTAGAACATCCAGTCCCGACGTACCGGACTCGATTATATTAAGACATGATCCACATGCCCAAAACGGAAGCAGCTCCCAGCTTGCTGGATCACGGCACACGCTTACCGGTATGTTTTTCACTCAATAAATTTACACAAAATGGATGAGAAGTATGATAAATTGTTATACAATTACAGTAGTAGTGTTCGATTGCAGGTCGCAATCAGATAGATCCAGATCTGTTTCAACACGGTTTGGATAGAATTGATCTTGAGCAATCGAATGCGCTTTTATGGCAGCATAGCAGCGCGCATGACGAATTGCGTGTTTGTGTTTATAACAAAAAACCTAACCTTATATGCATTACCTAGCAATACACTTCCCAAACAAACAAAACGCAATGTGCTATGCGGACAACACAACAAAAGCTTGGTTAGGCTAAATTGAGGTTAAACGGGTTAACCGTTAAATATAAACGTGTTCTATCCACCTCCAAAATTTGAAATGCTGACCGCTCGCTTCCTATTGATAGGATCAGAGAGGTCCCGCAAATGGCGACAATTGATCCGTTATAACGGGTGGTGCTCGAGGGGCAAGGGGAAACTAATTGCGATCACTTCGGATCTTTTAGAGCAGACGTCAAACGAGCAATCGAACGGCTTTTTTGGCAACTGATCACGATTTAGATTGAACTGAACAGATCTTGATCTGCAATCAAACACTACTAGTATATCATGTTTCCCAGACACGAAGGCTATTACTTCTTATTATTCTTGGGCACTCTGCATGAACTCACTTCTCACCTGTTAACAAACAATGCTTTTGGCGAGCGTAGCAAGCTTGGGCACTTCATGAGGCCCGGAAAACCAGTTTCTGGGCGTGGTGCACACATAAGTTTTATCCTACACAACAATATCGTAATAAAATCACCCGTTTCTAAAGACATCTTAGCTTTTGACAAATAAAATCCGTTGACGTTTTAATCACAAACGTCAAACCGAATCGAAAACTGTGTTTTTGATTGGACAGAGTTATTGAATTTTCCTGCCTAGCGCCGAAAAGTGTTGTTCATTACAGGCCGGGTTGCGGCTGGCTGGCAATTAGCATCTTTCGTGCCTCTATAGAGACGCAAAAGTGACATTTTCGCATCGTGTAGGATAAAAAATTATTTGAAAGAAGTTGTTTGTAATCGCCTGAGGATCATTTTCGTGTTTGTTTTATTCAAATCGAGCAAACTAAAAAATATTTATGTTTGTGATTATGCTAGTGCATGCATTTTTTTGTTTTTATTTCAGTAACTAGAAAAGTTATGAGAAAAATTATTTGAAAGAAGTTGTATGTAATCGCCCGAGGATCATTTTCGTGTTTGTTTTGTTCAAATCGGGCAAACTAAAAAATATTTCTCTTTGTGATTATGCTAGTGCATAAATTTTTTGATTTTATTTTTTATTTCAGTAACTAGAACAGTTACGAGAAAAATTATTTGAAAGAAGTTGTTTGTAATCGCCTGAGGATCATTTTCGTGTTTGTATTATTCAAATCGGGCAAACTAAAAAAATATTTCTGTTTGGGATTATGCTAGTGCATAAATTTTTTGATTTTATTTTTTATTTCAGTAACTAGAACAGTTATGAGAAAAATTATTTGAAAGGACTTGTTTTTAATCGCCCGAGGATCATTTTCGTGTTTGTTTTATTCAAATCGGGCAAGCTTGCGATTTAAATTATGCAGAAGGGACTTTTTAAAAACTAGAAAAAGAGTAATCATGTAAAGATTGCTCATCATCAATGCTGCTATGTTTATTGCCATGTTTATAGGGTCTACCATGTACATGGCAAGATTTTTGGAAAAATAATGCTTTTGCATGAGAACCTTACAGAAATAGAAACTCCGGTTTTTATATACTGTAGTAAAGTTGTCAAATTTCAATTTAACTAAACTTTTATGATCAATAACTGTGGTAATCTTTGACTGACTTTCATCATTTTTTCTGGGCATTATAAAGAAGTCGTCAAGATTGTTATGACCCTTTACATTTTTGAAAAATGACTTCTTACATGCTTAGCTGATATAAACAATAACCTGTATAAGTTTGCTTATATTAAACTAATTCCTAATTAGGTTAACATCGTTTTTCTAACCGTTTTCTTTGTAAAAATTCCAAACTACAAAAGCCTTTTATTGTTTATAACGCAGAATGGTTCCGACGGAAGTCTGTGAAGAGGAACCCGTCGAAATGGTGGAACAGAAGGTGGTTCAGGAGGAGACAGTAATCCCTCAGGTGCGGGTTTTATACTCTTTCAACGATCACGGCTTCACAATGGCCAAAGGCGACGTGATGATCCTGCTGAATAAGAGCAATCCCGATTGGTGGTACGTCAGGAAGAAGGTTTCTGGGTCTGAAGGCTTTGCACCCGCCAACTATGTCACGGAGATCGAATCAATGGGAATACAGTTGCCTGTACGCAAGCCGCAGAAGGTTAAGGTGCTGCAGAAGGTTAAGAAGACGAAGATGGTCAAGCAGACCGTTCCCGTTAAGGTCGTGAAGCAGCCGAGACAGCAGGCGGTTAAAAGGAAGATTGACGATAGCAATTCGGTACCGAAGAGGCACAATATCAACATACGTACGAGGATGGATTGTCAGGAATTGGCGAATAAGAGACACGCTCTGATGGAGGATTCGATCCAATTGTTCGGGTTTTATACGGAATGCGACGATTTTGAGAAGTGGATCAACGACAAGGAGAAGCTGTTGGGTACTGACGATCCGCATGAAATTCTTGACCAGGCTAAGAGAAAATACGAGGTGAGGTTATTTTTTATTTGTTGTTAGTTGTTAGTTACGCTATTGTGTAGTGAATTTTTTATCACAGGTAAAACACAATGAATGAACATGTAACTGCATTTTTAAAAATATTTAATAATATTTTGTATTTTTGTTTAAAACGTTGGTAAAATTGCTGACAAATAGAGTAGGTTTACTGACAAAAAATATAAATTCTTTTTGTAAATTTGCAATTTTATCAGCGTATATATATATATATATACAGGGTGAGCTATCCTGACAGTCAATAGTCGAGTGAGAAAGAAAAAAATGTTTTATACGAGAGTTGTTTGACTCATCAGATTCTATAACGTAAAATAATTTTCATATATACAGGGTGTTGCATTTGGGTATGACGGAAAGTATGTAAATTTTTTAAAAATTAGGTTCTACCATATTATGAATACTAGGGAAGTAGTCTTTCCAACTGTTTAAGTTATACCTGCGTAAAGTAAATAGTTTCTGAGGTATTCAATTGTTTGTCTAAAATTTGGCAAATGCAAGCATTTTTTTAAATGCTACATAATGACTACATATTTGCAGATACTGTTCTAAATAAAAATTTTGTCACAGAATAACTAACACCATATTTGTTCAAACAATGCTAGTGCATACATTTTTTGTTTTTATTTTTTACTTCAGTAACTAGAACAGTTACGTGAAAAATTATTTGAAAGAAGTTGTATGTAATCGCCCGATGATCATTTTCGCGTTTTTTTTTATTCAAATCGGGCAAACTAAAAAATATTTGTTTGTGATTATGCTAGTGCATAAATTTTTTGATTTTATTTTTTATTTCAGTAACTAGAAGAGTTACGAGAAAACTTATTTGAAAGAAGTTGTTTGTAATCGCCCGAGGATCATTTTCGTGTTTGTTTTATTCAAATCGAGCAAACTAAAAAATATTTTGTTTGTGATTATGCTAGTGCATACATTTTTTGTTTTTATTTTTTATTTCAGTAACTAGAAGAGTTACGAGAAAAATTATTTGAAAGAAGTTGTTTGTAATCGCCCGAGGATCATTTTCGTGTTTGTTTTATTCAAATCGTACAAACCATAGTTTAACTACAATAAGTTAGGTCAACCCGGCAACTATTTGGGGAAGATTCTGAGGGCGCATGCGTGACATCAGCCTGTGTTCACTATTTTCCCGTAAGATGGCGCTAGCTTTTTCTGTTTGCATGTTTTGTGCTCAAACACAATATTAGTAAATTTCGCACTCAATTATCGAGAGGGAATCTTTAAAACGGCATTACATCGAATATCACAATTTTTAAGGTACTTATTTCATATCTGAATTGTGCTGGCGTTCTGGTAGTGGCGCCATCCAGTATCATTTTCACGAACCAAATCCAGAAGGGCGACACTGAATTATCGAGAGAGAATATTTAAACCCGTATTACAACGTCATTCACAATATTAGAGGAATTTATATCATAATTGAATGAAAAATCACTTTATTCTCAATCAATTCAATTTTAATGTTTTTAAACGCTGTCGTTTTATGTGGCGCCATCTAGTAACCTTTAACGAACCAAGGCTGAACACTATCACGTGACTTCTGAAAAGTTGGGACGCCGACATCAAAGGAGCCGACACCTTACGCTCCTACTTGTATTACCTATACGTTGTACAAACTAAAGAAATATTTATGTTGGTGATTATGCTAGTGCATTATAAATAAATGTACTACTATTATTCTAACAAAATCTTGCAGAAGCGGACTTACCTCCGGTGGAGATGGAATCATTTCTCGAATAAGCACGTGCTAATATCGGTCGATAATAACTGAGTACAGTGCTCTGCGATCAGCTGCTGTGCTTCTTCAAGAATAAGGACGATTTTGCGGCCAGCAAGGCGTTGTGTCTGCCGATCGGGCTGCACAATTCGCCGATAACACGAAACGTCGCTTCACCTTTAGGCTGGTGACTATCGACGGCTCCGAGTTCTTATCATTCTCGTGCAGCAGAGGGGAGGAGATGAGGGATTGGGTCAGCAAGATCAGCTTCAAGGCCAACTTACCGCCCAGCCAGCAGCTGATTTCTCTGCAGGTACGACCTTTTTACTTTGCACACATTGCCTTTATTAAATATGATGCGTTTGTAGGATAAGCACGAAGAAGTTAGTTAGTTCACAGTCAAGTAGAACATCCAGTCCCGACGGACCAGTCTCGATTATATTAAGACATGATCCACATGCCCAAAACGGAAGCAGCTCCCAGCTTGCTGGATCACGGCACACGCTTACCGGTATGTTTTTCACTCAATAAATTTACACAAAATGGATGAGAAGTATGATAAATTGTTATACAATTACAGTAGTAGTGTTCGATTGCAGGTCGCAATCAGATAGATCCAGATCTGTTTCAACACGGTTTGGATAGAATTGATCTTGAGCAATCGAATGCGCTTTTATGGCAGCATAGCAGCGCGCATGACGAATTGCGTGTTTGTGTTTATAACAAAAAACCTAACCTTATATGCATAGTGTATACCTAGCAATACACTTCCCAAAGAAACAAAACGCAATGTGCTATGCGGACAACAGCTTGGTTAGGTTAAATTGAGGTTAAACGGGTTAACCGTTGAATATAAACGTGTTCTATCCACCTTCAAAATTTGAAATGCTTCCTATTGATAGGATCAGATAGGTCCCGCAAATGGCGACAATTGATCCGTTATAACGGGTGGTGCTCGAGGGGCAAGGGGAAACTAATTACGATCACTTCGGATCTTTTAGAGCAGACGTCAAACGAGCAATCGAACGGCTTTTTTGGCAACTGATCACGATTTAGATTGAACTGAACAGATCTTGATCTGCAATCAAACACTACTTAGTATATCATGTTTCCCAGACACGAAGGCTATTACTTCTTATTATTCTTGGGCACTCTGCATGAACTCACTTCTCACCTGTTGACAAACAATGCTTTTGGCGAGCGTAGCAAGCTTGGGCACTTCATGAGGCCCGGAAAACCAGTTTCTGGGCGTGGTGCACACATAAGTTTTATCCTACACAACAATATCGTAATAAAATCACCCGTTTCTAAAGACATCTTAGCTTTTGACAAATAAAATCCGTTGACGTTTTAATCACAAACGTCAAACCGAATCGAAAACTGTGTTTTTGATTGGACAGAGTTATTGAATTTTCCTGCCTAGCGCCGAAAAGTGTTGTTCATTACAGGCCGGGTTGCGGCTGGCTGGCAATTAGCATCTTTCGTGCCTCTATAGAGACGCAAAAGTGACATTTTCGCATCGTGTAGGATAAAAAATTATTTGAAAGAAGTTGTTTGTAATCGCCTGAGGATCATTTTCGTGTTTGTTTTATTCAAATCGAGCAAACTAAAAAATATTTATGTTTGTGATTATGCTAGTGCATGCATTTTTTTGTTTTTATTTCAGTAACTAGAAAAGTTATGAGAAAAATTATTTGAAAGAAGTTGTATGTAATCGCCCGAGGATCATTTTCGTGTTTGTTTTGTTCAAATCGGGCAAACTAAAAAATATTTCTCTTTGTGATTATGCTAGTGCATAAATTTTTTGATTTTATTTTTTATTTCAGTAACTAGAACAGTTACGAGAAAAATTATTTGAAAGAAGTTGTTTGGAATCGCCTGAGGATCATTTTCGTGTTTGCATTATTCAAATCGGGCAAACTAAAAAAATATTTCTGTTTGGGATTATGCTAGTGCATTATAAATAAATGTACTACTATTATTCTAACAAAATCTTGCAGAAGCGGACTTACCTCCGGTGGAGATGGAATCATTTCTCGAATAAGCACGTGCTAATATCGGTCGATAATAACTGAGTACAGTGCTCTGCGATCAGCTGCTGTGCTTCTTCAAGAATAAGGACGATTTTGCGGCCAGCAAGGCGTTGTGTCTGCCGATCGGGCTGCACAATTCGCCGATAACACGAAACGTCGCTTCACCTTTAGACTGGTGACTATCGACGGCTCCGAGTTCTTATCATTCTCGTGCAGCAGAGGGGAGGAGATGAGGGATTGGGTCAGCAAGATCAGCTTCAAGGCCAACTTACCGCCCAGCCAGCAGCTGATTTCTCTGCAGGTACGACCTTTTTACTTTGCACACATTGCCTTTATTAAATATGATGCGTTTGTAGGATAAGCACGAAGAAGTTAGTTAGTTCACAGTCAAGTAGAACATCCAGTCCCGACGGACCGGTCACGATTATATTAAGACATGATCCACATGCCCAAAACGGAAGCAGCTCCCAGCTTGCTGGATCACGGCACACGCTTACCGGTATGTTTTTCACTCAATAAATTTACACAAAATGGATGAGAAGTATGATAAATTGTTATACAATTACAGTAGTAGTGTTCGATTGCAGGTCGCAATCAGATAGATCCAGATCTGTTTCAACACGGTTTGGAATTGATCTTGAGCAATCGAATGCGCTTTTATGGCAGCATAGCAGCGCGCATGACGAATTGCGTGTTTGTGTTTATAACAAAAAACCTAACCTTATATGCATAGTGTATACCTAGCAATACACTTCCCAAAGAAACAAAACGCAATGTGCTATGCGGACAACACAACAGCTTGGTTAGGTTAAATTGAGGTTAAACGGGTTAACCGTTAAATATAAACGTGTTCTATCCACCTTCAAAATTTGAAATGCTTCCTATTGATAGGATCAGATAGGTCCCGCAAATGGCGACAATTGATCCGTTATAACGGGTGGTGCTCGAGGGGCAAGGGGAAACTAATTACGATCACTTCGGATCTTTTAGAGCAGACGTCAAACGAGCAATCGAACGGCTTTTTTGGCAACTGATCACGATTTAGATTGAACTGAACAGATCTTGATCTGCAATCAAACACTACTAGTATATCATGTTTCCCAGACACGAAGGCTATTACTTCTTATTATTCTTGGGCACTCTGCATGAACTCACTTCTCACCTGTTGACAAACAATGCTTTTGGCGAGCGTAGCAAGCTTGGGCACTTCATGAGGCCCGGAAAACCAGTTTCTGGGCGTGGTGCACACATAAGTTTTATCCTACACAACAATATCGTAATAAAATCACCCGTTTCTAACGACATCTTAGCTTTTGACAAATAAAATCCGTTGACGTTTTAATCACAAACGTCAAACCGAATCGAAAACTGTGTTTTTGATTGGACAGAGTTATTGAATTTTCCTGCCTAGCGCCGAAAAGTGTTGTTCATTACAGGCCGGGTTGCGGCTGGCTGGCAATTAGCATCTTTCGTGCCTCTATAGAGACGCAAAAGTGACATTTTCGCATCGTGTAGGATAAAAAATTATTTGAAAGAAGTTGTTTGTAATCGCCTGAGGATCATTTTCGTGTTTGTTTTATTCAAATCGAGCAAACTAAAAAATATTTATGTTTGTGATTATGCTAGTGCATGCATTTTTTTGTTTTTATTTCAGTAACTAGAAAAGTTATGAGAAAAATTATTTGAAAGAAGTTGTATGTAATCGCCCGAGGATCATTTTCGTGTTTGTTTTGTTCAAATCGGGCAAACTAAAAAATATTTCTCTTTGTGATTATGCTAGTGCATAAATTTTTTGATTTTATTTTTTATTTCAGTAACTAGAACAGTTACGAGAAAAATTATTTGAAAGAAGTTGTTTGGAATCGCCTGAGGATCATTTTCGTGTTTGTATTATTCAAATCGGGCAAACTAAAAAAATATTTCTCTTTGTGATTATGCTAGTGCATAGATTTTTTGATTTTATTTTTTATTTCAGTAACTAGAACAGTTACGAGAAAAATTATTTGAAAGAAGTTGTTTGGAATCGCCTGAGGACCATTTTCGTGTTTGTATTATTCAAATCGGGCAAACTAAAAAAATATTTCTGGTTGGGATTATGCTAGTGCATTATAAATAAATGTACTACTATTATTCTAACAAAATCTTGCAGAAGCGGACTTACCTCCGGTGGAGATGGAATCATTTCTCGAATAAGCACGTGCTAATATCGGTCGATAATAACTGAGTACAGTGCTCTGCGATCAGCTGCTGTGCTTCTTCAAGAATAAGGACGATTTTGCGGCCAGCAAGGCGTTGTGTCTGCCGATCGGGCTGCACAATTCGCCGATAACACGAAACGTCGCTTCACCTTTAGGCTGGTGACTATCGACGGCTCCGAGTTCTTATCATTCTCGTGCAGCAGAGGGGAGGAGATGAGGGATTGGGTCAGCAAGATCAGCTTCAAGGCCAACTTACCGCCCAGCCAGCAGCTGATTTCTCTGCAGGTACGACCTTTTTACTTTGCACACATTGCCTTTATTAAATATGATGCGTTTGTAGGATAAGCACGAAGAAGTTAGTTAGTTCACAGTCAAGTAGAACATCCAGTCCCGACGGACCAGTCTCGATTATATTAAGACATGATCCACATGCCCAAAACGGAAGCAGCTCCCAGCTTGCTGGATCACGGCACACGCTTACCGGTATGTTTTTCACTCAATAAATTTACACAAAATGGATGAGAAGTATGATAAATTGTTATACAATTACAGTAGTAGTGTTCGATTGCAGGTCGCAATCAGATAGATCCAGATCTGTTTCAACACGGTTTGGATAGAATTGATCTTGAGCAATCGAATGCGCTTTTATGGCAGCATAGCAGCGCGCATGACGAATTGCGTGTTTGTGTTTATAACAAAAAACCTAACCTTATATGCATTACCTAGCAATACACTTCCCAAAGAAACAAAACGCAATGTGCTATGCGGACAACACAACAGCTTGGTTAGGTTAAATTGAGGTTAAACGGGTTAACCGTTAAATATAAACGTGTTCTATCCACCTTCAAAATTTGAAATGCTTCCTATTGATAGGATCAGATAGGTCCCGCAAATGGCGACAATTGATCCGTTATAACGGGTGGTGCTCGAGGGGCAAGGGGAAACTAATTACGATCACTTCGGATCTTTTAGAGCAGACGTCAAACGAGCAATCGAACGGCTTTTTTGGCAACTGATCACGATTTAGATTGAACTGAACAGATCTTGATCTGCAATCAAACACTACTAGTATATCATGTTTCCCAGACACGAAGGCTATTACTTCTTATTATTCTTGGGCACTCTGCATGAACTCACTTCTCACCTGTTGACAAACAATGCTTTTGGCGAGCGTAGCAAGCTTGGGCACTTCATGAGGCCCGGAAAACCAGTTTCTGGGCGTGGTGCACACATAAGTTTTATCCTACACAACAATATCGTAATAAAATCACCCGTTTCTAACGACATCTTAGCTTTTGACAAATAAAATCCGTTGACGTTTTAATCACAAACGTCAAACCGAATCGAAAACTGTGTTTTTGATTGGACAGAGTTATTGAATTTTCCTGCCTAGCGCCGAAAAGTGTTGTTCATTACAGGCCGGGTTGCGGCTGGCTGGCAATTAGCATCTTTCGTGCCTCTATAGAGACGCAAAAGTGACATTTTCGCATCGTGTAGGATAAAAAATTATTTGAAAGAAGTTGTTTGTAATCGCCTGAGGATCATTTTCGTGTTTGTTTTATTCAAATCGAGCAAACTAAAAAATATTTATGTTTGTGATTATGCTAGTGCATGCATTTTTTTGTTTTTATTTCAGTAACTAGAAAAGTTATGAGAAAAATTATTTGAAAGAAGTTGTATGTAATCGCCCGAGGATCATTTTCGTGTTTGTTTTGTTCAAATCGGGCAAACTAAAAAATATTTCTCTTTGTGATTATGCTAGTGCATAAATTTTTTGATTTTATTTTTTATTTCAGTAACTAGAACAGTTACGAGAAAAATTATTTGAAAGAAGTTGTTTGGAATCGCCTGAGGATCATTTTCGTGTTTGTATTATTCAAATCGGGCAAACTAAAAAAATATTTCTCTTTGTGATTATGCTAGTGCATAGATTTTTTGATTTTATTTTTTATTTCAGTAACTAGAACAGTTACGAGAAAAATTATTTGAAAGAAGTTGTTTGGAATCGCCTGAGGACCATTTTCGTGTTTGTATTATTCAAATCGGGCAAACTAAAAAAATATTTCTGTTTGGGATTATGCTAGTGCATTATAAATAAATGTACTACTATTATTCTAACAAAATCTTGCAGAAGCGGACTTACCTCCGGTGGAGATGGAATCATTTCTCGAATAAGCACGTGCTAATATCGGTCGATAATAACTGAGTACAGTGCTCTGCGATCAGCTGCTGTGCTTCTTCAAGAATAAGGACGATTTTGCGGCCAGCAAGGCTTTGTGTCTGCCGATCGGGCTGCACAATTCGCCGATAACACGAAACGTCGCTTCACCTTTAGGCTGGTGACTATCGACGGCTCCGAGTTCTTATCATTCTCGTGCAGCAGAGGGGAGGAGATGAGGGATTGGGTCAGCAAGATCAGCTTCAAGGCCAACTTACCGCCCAGCCAGCAGCTGATTTCTCTGCAGGTACGACCTTTTTACTTTGCACACATTGCCTTTATTAAATATGATGCGTTTGTAGGATAAGCACGAAGAAGTTAGTTAGTTCACAGTCAAGTAGAACATCCAGTCCCGACGGACCAGTCTCGATTATATTAAGACATGATCCACATGCCCAAAACGGAAGCAGCTCCCAGCTTGCTGGATCACGGCACACGCTTACCGGTATGTTTTTCACTCAATAAATTTACACAAAATGGATGAGAAGTATGATAAATTGTTATACAATTACAGTAGTAGTGTTCGATTGCAGGTCGCAATCAGATAGATCCAGATCTGTTTCAACACGGTTTGGATAGAATTGATCTTGAGCAATCGAATGCGCTTTTATGGCAGCATAGCAGCGCGCATGACGAATTGCGTGTTTGTGTTTATAACAAAAAACCTAACCTTATATGCATTACCTAGCAATACACTTCCCAAAGAGACAAAACGCAATGTGCTATGCGGACAACACAACAGCTTGGTTAGGTTAAATTGAGGTTAAACGGGTTAACCGTTAAATATAAACGTGTTCTATCCACCTCCAAAATTTGAAATGCTTCCTATTGATAGGATCAGATAGGTCCCGCAAATGGCGACAATTGATCCGTTATAACGGGTGGTGCTCGAGGGGCAAGGGGAAACTAATTACGATCACTTCGGATCTTTTAGAGCAGACGTCAAACGAGCAATCGAACGGCTTTTTTGGCAACTGATCACGATTTAGATTGAACTGAACAGATCTTGATCTGCAATCAAACACTACTAGTATATCATGTTTCCCAGACACGAAGGCTATTACTTCTTATTATTCTTGGGCACTCTGCATGAACTCACTTCTCACCTGTTGACAAACAATGCTTTTGGCGAGCGTAGCAAGCTTGGGCACTTCATGAGGCCCGGAAAGCCAGTTTCTGGGCGTGGTGCACACATAAGTTTTATCCTACACAACAATATCGTAATAAAGTCACCCGTTTCTGAAGACATCTTAGCTTTTGACAAATAAAATCCGTTGACGTTTTAATCACAAACGTCAAACCGAATCGAAAACTGTGTTTTTGATTGGTCAGAGTTATTGAATTTTCCTGCCTAGCGCCGAAAAGTGTTGTTCATTACAGGCCGGGTTGCGGCTGGCTGGCAATTAGCATCTTTCGTGCCTCTATAGAGACGCAAAAGTGACATTTTCGCATCGTGTAGGATAAAAAATTATTTGAAAGAAGTTGTTTGTAATCGCCTGAGGATCATTTTCGTGTTTGTTTTATTCAAATCGAGCAAACTAAAAAATATTTATGTTTGTGATTATGCTAGTGCATGCATTTTTTTGTTTTTATTTCAGTAACTAGAAAAGTTATGAGAAAAATTATTTGAAAGAAGTTGTATGTAATCGCCCGAGGATCATTTTCGTGTTTGTTTTGTTCAAATCGGGCAAACTAAAAAATATTTCTCTTTGTGATTATGCTAGTGCATAAATTTTTTGATTTTATTTTTTATTTCAGTAACTAGAAGAGTTACGAGAAAACTTATTTGAAAGAAGTTGTTTGTAATCGCCCGAGGATCATTTTCGTGTTTGTTTTATTCAAATCGAGCAAACTAAAAAATATTTTGTTTGTAATTATGCTAGTGCATACATTTTTTGTTTTTATTTTTTATTTCAGTAACTAGAAGAGTTACGAGAAAAATTATTTGAAAGAAGTTGTTTGTAATCGTCCGAGGATCATTTTCGTGTTTGTTTTATTCAAATCGTACAAACCATAGTTTAACTACAATAACACAATATTAGTAAATTTCGCACTCAATTATCAAGAGGGAATCTTTAAAACGGCATTACATCGAATATCACAATTTTTAAGGTATTTCTTTCATATCTGAATTGTGCTGGCGTTCTGGTAGTGGCGCCATCCAGTATCATTTTCACGAACCAAATCCAGAAGGGCGACACTGAATTATCGAGAGAGAATATTTAAACCCGTATTACAACGTCATTCACAATATTAGAGGAATTTATATCATAATTGAATGAAAAATCACTTTATTCTCAATCAATTCAATTTTAATGTTTTTAAACGCTGTCGTTTTATGTGGCGCCATCTAGTAACCTTTAACGAACCAAGGCTGAACTCTATCACGTGACTTCTGAAAAGTTGGGACGCCGACATCAAAGGAGCCGACACCTTACGCTCCTACTTGTATTACCTATACGTTGTACAAACTAAAGAAATATTTATGTTTGTGATTATGCTAGTGCATTATAAATAAATGTACTACTATTATTCTAACAAAATCTTGCAGAAGCGGACTTACCTCCGGTGGAGATGGAATCATTTCTCGAATAAGCACGTGCTAATATCGGTCGATAATAACTGAGTACAGTGCTCTGCGATCAGCTGCTGTGCTTCTTCAAGAATAAGGACGATTTTGCGGCCAGCAAGGCGTTGTGTCTGCCGATCGGGCTGCACAATTTGCCGATAACACGAACCGTCGCTTCACCTTTAGGCTGGTGACTATCGACGGCTCCGAGTTCTTTTCATTCTCGTGCAGCAGAGGGGAGGAGATGAGGGATTGGGTCAGCAAGATCAGCTTCAAGGCCAACTTACCGCCCAGCCAGCAGCTGATTTCTCTGCAGGTACGACCTTTTTACTTTGCTCACATTGCCTTTATTAAATATGATGCGTTTGTAGGATAAGCATGAAGAAGTTAGTTCACAGTCGACTAGAACATCCAGTCTCGACGTACCGGACTCGATTATATTAAGACATGATCCACATGCCCAAAACGGGAGCAGCTCTCAGCTTGCTGGATCACGGCACACGCTTACCGGTATGTTTTTCACTCAATAAATTTACACAAAATGGATGAGAAGTATGATAAATTGTTATACAATTACAGTATATCATGTTTCCCAGACACGAAGGCTATTACTTCTTATTATTCTTGGGCACTCTCACCTGTTAACAAACAATGCTTTTGGCGAGCGTAGCAAGCTTGGGCACTTCATGAGGCCCGGAAAACCAGTTTCTGGGCGTGGTGCACACATAAGTTTTTATCCTACACAACAATATCGTAATAAAATCACCCGTTTCTAAAGACATATTGACTTTTGACAAATAAAATCCGTTGACGTTTTAATCACAAACGTCAAACCGAATCGAAAACAGTGGGTTTGATTGGACAGAGTTATTGAATCTTCCTGCCTAGCGCCGAAAAGTGTTGTTCATTACAGGCCGGGTTGCGGCTGGCTGGCAAATAGCATCATTCGTGCCTCAATAGAGACGCAAAAGTGACATTTTCGCATCGTGTAGGATAAAAAATTATTTGAAAGAATCATTTTCGTGTTCTTTTATTCAAATCAAGCAAACTAAAAAATATTTATGTTTGTGATTATGCTAGTGCATGCATTTTTTTGTTTTTATTTCAGTAGCTAGAAGAGTTACGAGAAAAATTATTTGAAAGAAGTTGTTTGTAATCGCCCGACGATCATTTTCGTGTTTGTTTCATTCAAATCGAGCAAACTAAAAAATATTTATGTTTGTGATTATGCTAGTGCATGCATTTTTTATTTTTTTTTTCAGTAACTAGAAGAGTTATGAGAAAAATTATTTGAAAGAAGTTGTTTGTAATCGTCCGGTGATCATTTTCGCGTTTGTTTTATTCAAATCGTACAAAGTAAAGAGATATTTATGTTTGTGATTATGCTAGTGCATTATTACTTATTATTCTAACAAAATCTGATTTGCAGAAGCGGACTACCTCCGGTGGAAATCGAATCATTTCTCGAATGGAACCACGTGCTAATATCGGTCGATAATAACTGAGTACAGTGCTCTGCGATCAGCTGCTGTGCTTCTTCAAGAATAAGGACGATTTTGCGGCCAGCAAGGCGTTTGTGTCTGCCGATCGGGCTGCACAATTCGCCGATAACAGTCGCTTCACCTTTAGTGTTTTGTTTATTGTATATGAAATATTCTATTGAAAATTAATAAATTAAGTTTAAAATTGCCCTTATTTTCTAACCCCCCTGATTAGTTGATATCCGCGGATATCCGTTGATATCCGCTGATATCCGTCGATATCCGCGGATATCCGTCGATATCCGCGGATATCCGTCGATATCCGCGGATATCCGTCGATATACGTTTATTTATTTCGATTACATTAATGGAATTTCTGGCTCCTCCGCCAAAACTGAACTGGTTTTCAAGCGCGTTAAAATAGTGGCGCCATCTTTTGGCGAATAGTCGAAGTTGTCTTACTTAGCCAAGTTTCTAACCCCCCGACTTTTAACAAACTTCGACTATTCGCCAACAGATGGCGCCACTAATTAATGGAAAATACATTTAAAAATTTTTGGTGGCGGCGCCGGAAAACCCCGTTCAGTTTTGGCGGAGGAGCCGGAAATCCTGTAATCGCGATGGTCAATTTTGGTGGCGGAGCCGGGGGATTTTTGCCCGGCGCCGCCACCAAAAGTGCAAATCTTGGTGGCATGCATTTAGCCAAGTTTCGAACCATCCGAACTTTTAACAAACTTCGACTATTCGCCAACAGATGGCGCCACCAATTAATGGAAAATACACTTAAAAATTTTTGGTGGCGGCGCCGGAAAACCCCGTTCAGTTTTGGCGGAGGAGCCGGAAATCCCGTAATCGCGATGGTCAATTTTGGTGGCGGAGCCGGGGATTTTTGCCCGGCGCCGCCACCAAAAGTGCAAATCTTGGTGGCATGCATTTAGCCAAGTTTCGAACCATTCGAACTTTTAACAAACTTCGACTATTCGCCAACAGATGGCGCCACCAATTAATGGAAAATACATTTAAAAATTTTTGGTGGCGGCGCCGGAAAACCCCGTTCAGTTTTGGCGGAGGAGCCGGAAATCCCGTAATCGCGATGGTCAATTTTGGTGGCGGAGCCGGGGATTTTTGCCCGGCGCCGCCACCAAAAGTGCAAATCTTGGTGGCATGCATTTAGTCAAGTTTCGAACCATCGGAACTTTTACTAAACTTCGACTATTCGCCAACAGATGGCACCACTAGTTAATGGAAAATTTATTTTTAACAAAGTTATTTAAACTTTTCCACTGAAATTCAGCCGGGTATAAATAAAATAAACAAAAGTTGTTAGAAAATAAAGCACATGTAAATTATAAATAAATTTTATTCGAAAAAATTAGGTACAAAAGGAACATTATACAGAGTGCTTGATTATGTACGCAAAGAAATAGGTAAGAAATATTTTTTAGTGCTCATCCATATACAGGGCGTCAACGAATACATGTTGCAAAGTTTGAGAGTATACAGGGTGTTTCATGTTACGCAAAGAAATAGGTAAGAAATATTTTTTAGTGCTCATCCATATACAGGGCGTCAACGAATACATGTTGCAAAGTTTGAGAGTATACAGGGTGTTTCATGTTACGCAAAGAAATAGGTAAGAAATATTTTTTAGTGCTCATCCATATACAGGGCGTCAACGAATACATGTTGCAAAGTTTGAGAGTATACAGGGTGTTTCATGTTAGTTGGTGTTTGCCCGAGGATCATTTTCGTGTTTGTTTTATTCAAATCGAGCGAAAACAAACAGAAATATTTTTAAGTTTGTCCGATTTGCATAAAACAAACACGAAAATGATCCTCGGGCGCATATGGTAGACCATATAAACATGGCAATAAACATAGCAGCATTGATGATGTGCAATCTTTACCTAATTATTCTTTTTCTAGTTTTTAAAAAGTCCCTGCTGCATGCAAATCATGATTTAAATCACAAGTTTGCCCGATTTGAATGAAACAAACACGAAAATGATCCTCGGGCGATTACAAACAACTCTTTTTATACAATTTTTCTCGTAACAGTTCTAGTTACTGAAATAAATAATAAAAACAAAAAGCACTAGCATAATCACAAACAAATTTTTGGTTTCGATTTGAATAAAACAAACACGAAAATGATCCTCGGGCAACTACAAACAAGTTCTTTCACCTGCATTACCATTGGTTTGATCTCCTTGACATAGTTGGCGGGTGCAAAGCCTTCAGACACGGAAACATTCTTCCTGATGTACCACCAATCGGGATTGCTCTTATTCAGCAGGATCATCACGTCGCCTTTGGCCATCGTGAAACCGTGATCGTTGAAAAGGTATAAAGCCCGCACCTGAGGGTTTACTTTCTCCTCCTGAACCACCCTTTTCTGTTCCACCTTTTCGACGGGTTCCTCTTCACAGACTTCCGTCGGAACATTTCTGCGTTATAAACAATAAAAGGCTTTTGTAGTTTGGAATTTTTACAAAGAAAACGGTTAGAAAAACGATGTTAACCTAATTAGGAATTAGTTTAATATAAGCAAACTTATACAGGTTATTGTTTATATCAGCTAAGCATGTAAGAAGTCATTTTTCAAAAATGTAAAGGGTCATAACAATCTTGACGACTTCTTTATAATGCCCAGAAAAAATGATGAAAGTCAGTCAAAGATTACCACAGTTATTGATCATAAAAGTTTAGTTAAATTGAAATTTGACAACTTTACTACAGTATATAAAAACCGGAGTTTCTATTTCTGTAAGGTTCTCATGCAAAAGCATTATTTTTCCAAAAATCTTGCCATGTACATGGTAGACCCTATAAACATGGCAATAAACATAGCAGCATTGATGATGAGCAATCTTTACATGATTACTCTTTTTCTAGTTTTTAAAAAGTCCCTACTGCATAATTTAAATCGCAAACTTGCCCGATTTGAATAAAACAAACACGAAAATGATCCTCGGGCGATTAAAAACAACTCCTTTCAAATAATTTTTCTCGTAACTGTTCTAGTTACTGAAATAAAAAATAAAATCAAAAAATTTATGCACTAGCATAATCACAAAGAGAAATATTTTTTTAGTTTGCCCGATTTCAATAATACAAACACGAAAATAATCCTCAGGCGATTCCAAACAACTTCTTTCAAATAATTTTTCTCGTAACTGTTCTAGTTACTGAAATAAAAAATAAAATCAAAAAATTTATGCACTAGCATAATCACAAAGAGAAATATTTTTTAGTTTGCCCGATTTGAACAAAACAAACACGAAAATGATCCTCGGGCGATTACATACAACTTCTTTCAAATAATTTTTCTCATAACTTTTCTAGTTACTGAAATAAAAACAAAAAAATGCATGCACTAGCATAATCACAAACATAAATATTTTTTAGTTTGCTCGATTTGAATAAAACAAACACGAAAATGATCCTCAGGCGATTACAAACAACTTCTTTCAAATAATTTTTTATCCTACACGATGCGAAAATGTCACTTTTGCGTCTCTATAGAGGCACGAAAGATGCTAATTGCCAGCCAGCCGCAACCCGGCCTGTAATGAACAACACTTTTCGGCACTAGGCAGGAAAATTCAATAACTCTGTCCAATCAAAAACACAGTTTTCGATTCGGTTTGACGTTTGTGATTAAAACGTCAACGGATTTTATTTGTCAAAAGCTAAGATGTCTTTAGAAACGGGTGATTTTATTACGATATTGTTGTGTAGGATAAAACTTATGTGTGCACCACGCCCAGAAACTGGTTTTCCGGGCCTCATGAAGTGCCCAAGCTTGCTACGCTCGCCAAAAGCATTGTTTGTTAACAGGTGAGAAGTGAGTTCATGCAGAGTGCCCAAGAATAATAAGAAGTAATAGCCTTCGTGTCTGGGAAACATGATATACTAGTAGTGTTTGATTGCAGATCAAGATCTGTTCAGTCCAATCTAAATCGTGATCAGTTGCCAAAAAAGCCGTTCGATTGCTCGTTTGACGTCTGCTCTAAAAGATCCGAAGTGATCGTAATTAGTTTCTCCTTGCCCCTCGAGCACCACCCGTTATAACGGATCAATTGTCGCCATTTGCGGGACCTATCTGATCCTATCAATAGGAAGCATTTCAAATTTTGAAGGTGGATAGAACACGTTTATATTTAACGGTTAACCCGTTTAACCTCAATTTAACCTAACCAAGCTGTTGTGTTGTCCGCATAGCACATTGCGTTTTGTTTCTTTGGGAAGTGTATTGCTAGGTATACACTATGCATATAAGGTTAGGTTTTTTGTTATAAACACAAACACGCAATTCGTCATGCGCGCTGCTATGCTGCCATAAAAGCGCATTCGATTGCTCAAGATCAATTCCAAACCGTGTTGAAACAGATCTGGATCTATCTGATTGCGACCTGCAATCGAACACTACTACTGTAATTGTATAACAATTTATCATACTTCTCATCCATTTTGTGTAAATTTATTGAGTGAAAAACATACCGGTAAGCGTGTGCCGTGATCCAGCAAGCTGGGAGCTGCTTCCGTTTTGGGCATGTGGATCATGTCTTAATATAATCGTGACCGGTCCGTCGGGACTGGATGTTCTACTTGACTGTGAACTAACTAACTTCTTCGTGCTTATCCTACAAACGCATCATATTTAATAAAGGCAATGTGTGCAAAGTAAAAAGGTCGTACCTGCAGAGAAATCAGCTGCTGGCTGGGCGGTAAGTTGGCCTTGAAGCTGATCTTGCTGACCCAATCCCTCATCTCCTCCCCTCTGCTGCACGAGAATGATAAGAACTCGGAGCCGTCGATAGTCACCAGTCTAAAGGTGAAGCGACGTTTCGTGTTATCGGCGAATTGTGCAGCCCGATCGGCAGACACAACGCCTTGCTGGCCGCAAAATCGTCCTTATTCTTGAAGAAGCACAGCAGCTGATCGCAGAGCACTGTACTCAGTTATTATCGACCGATATTAGCACGTGCTTATTCGAGAAATGATTTCATCTCCACCGGAGGTAAGTCCGCTTCTGCAAGATTTTGTTAGAATAATAGTAGTACATTTATTTATAATGCACTAGCATAATCCCAAACAGAAATATTTTTTTAGTTTGCCCGATTTGAATAATACAAACACGAAAATGATCCTCAGGCGATTACAAACAACTTCTTTCAAATAATTTTTCTCGTAACTGTTCTAGTTACTGAAATAAAAAATAAAATCAAAAAATTTATGCACTAGCATAATCACAAAGAGAAATATTTTTTAGTTTGCCCGATTTGAACAAAACAAATACGAAAATGATCCTCGGGCGATTACATACAACTTCTTTCAAATAATTTTTCTCATAACTTTTCTAGTTACTGAAATAAAAACAAAAAAATGCATGCACTAGCATAATCACAAACATAAATATTTTTTAGTTTGCTCGATTTGAATAAAACAAACACGAAAATGATCCTCAGGCGATTACAAACAACTTCTTTCAAATAATTTTTTATCCTACACGATGCGAAAATGTCACTTTTGCGTCTCTATAGAGGCACGAAAGATGCTAATTGCCAGCCAGCCGCAACCCGGCCTGTAATGAACAACACTTTTCGGCGCTAGGCAGGAAAATTCAATAACTCTGTCCAATCAAAAACACAGTTTTCGATTCGGTTTGACGTTTGTGATTAAAACGTCAACGGATTTTATTTGTCAAAAGCTAAGATGTCTTTAGAAACGGGTGATTTTATTACGATATTGTTGTGTAGGATAAAACTTATGTGTGCACCACGCCCAGAAACTGGTTTTCCGGGCCTCATGAAGTGCCCAAGCTTGCTACGCTCGCCAAAAGCATTGTTTGTCAACAGGTGAGAAGTGAGTTCATGCAGAGTGCCCAAGAATAATAAGAAGTAATAGCCTTCGTGTCTGGGAAACATGATATACTAGTAGTGTTCGATTGCAGATCAAGATCTGTTCAGTTCAATCTAAATCGTGATCAGTTGCCAAAAAAGCCGTTCGATTGCTCGTTTGACGTCTGCTCTAAAAGATCCGAAGTGATCGTAATTAGTTTCCCCTTGCCCCTCGAGCACCACCCGTTATAACGGATCAATTGTCGCCATTTGCGGGACCTATCTGATCCTATCAATAGGAAGCATTTCAAATTTTGGAGGTGGATAGAACACGTTTATATTTAACGGTTAACCCGTTTAACCTCAATTTAACCAAACCAAGCTGTTGTGTTGTCCGCATAGCACATTGCGTTTTGTTTCTTTGGGAAGTGTATTGCTAGGTAATGCATATAAGGTTAGGTTTTTTGTTATAAACACAAACACGCAATTCGTCATGCGCGCTGCTATGCTGCCATAAAAGCGCATTCGATTGCTCAAGATCAATTCTATCCAAACCGTGTTGAAACAGATCTGGATCTATCTGATTGCGACCTGCAATCGAACACTACTACTGTAATTGTATAACAATTTATCATACTTCTCATCCATTTTGTGTAAATTTATTGAGTGAAAAACATACCGGTAAGCGTGTGCCGTGATCCAGCAAGCTGGGAGCTGCTTCCGTTTTGGGCATGTGGATCATGTCTTAATATAATCGTGACCGGTCCGTCGGGACTGGATGTTCTACTTGACTGTGAACTAACTAACTTCTTCGTGCTTATCCTACAAACGCATCATATTTAATAAAGGCAATGTGTGCAAAGTAAAAAGGTCGTACCTGCAGAGAAATCAGCTGCTGGCTGGGCGGTAAGTTGGCCTTGAAGCTGATCTTGCTGACCCAATCCCTCATCTCCTCCCCTCTGCTGCACGAGAATGATAAGAACTCGGAGCCGTCGATAGTCACCAGTCTAAAGGTGAAGCGACGTTTCGTGTTATCGGCGAATTGTGCAGCCCGATCGGCAGACACAACGCCTTGCTGGCCGCAAAATCGTCCTTATTCTTGAAGAAGCACAGCAGCTGATCGCAGAGCACTGTACTCAGTTATTATCGACCGATATTAGCACGTGCTTATTCGAGAAATGATTCCATCTCCACCGGAGGTAAGTCCGCTTCTGCAAGATTTTGTTAGAATAATAGTAGTACATTTATTTATAATGCACTAGCATAATCCCAAACAGAAATATTTTTTTAGTTTGCCCGATTTGAATAATACAAACACGAAAATGATCCTCAGGCGATTACAAACAACTTCTTTCAAATAATTTTTCTCGTAACTGTTCTAGTTACTGAAATAAAAAATAAAATCAAAAAATTTATGCACTAGCATAATCACAAAGAGAAATATTTTTTAGTTTGCCCGATTTGAACAAAACAAACACGAAAATGATCCTCGGGCGATTACATACAACTTCTTTCAAATAATTTTTCTCATAACTTTTCTAGTTACTGAAATAAAAACAAAAAAATGCATGCACTAGCATAATCACAAACATAAATATTTTTTAGTTTGCTCGATTTGAATAAAACAAACACGAAAATGATCCTCAGGCGATTACAAACAACTTCTTTCAAATAATTTTTTATCCTACACGATGCGAAAATGTCACTTTTGCGTCTCTATAGAGGCACGAAAGATGCTAATTGCCAGCCAGCCGCAACCCGGCCTGTAATGAACAACACTTTTCGGCGCTAGGCAGGAAAATTCAATAACTCTGTCCAATCAAAAACACAGTTTTCGATTCGGTTTGACGTTTGTGATTAAAACGTCAACGGATTTTATTTGTCAAAAGCTAAGATGTCTTTAGAAACGGGTGATTTTATTACGATATTGTTGTGTAGGATAAAACTTATGTGTGCACCACGCCCAGAAACTGGTTTTCCGGGCCTCATGAAGTGCCCAAGCTTGCTACGCTCGCCAAAAGCATTGTTTGTCAACAGGTGAGAAGTGAGTTCATGCAGAGTGCCCAAGAATAATAAGAAGTAATAGCCTTCGTGTCTGGGAAACATGATATACTAGTAGTGTTCGATTGCAGATCAAGATCTGTTCAGCTCAATCTAAATCGTGATCAGTTGCCAAAAAAGCCGTTCGATTGCTCGTTTGACGTCTGCTCTAAAAGATCCGAAGTGATCGCAATTAGTTTCCCCTTGCCCCTCGAGCACCACCCGTTATAACGGATCAATTGTCGCCATTTGCGGGACCTATCTGATCCTATCAATAGGAAGCATTTCAAATTTTGGAGGTGGATAGAACACGTTTATATTTAACGGTTAACCCGTTTAACCTCAATTTAACCTAACCAAGCTGTTGTGTTGTCCGCATAGCACATTGCGTTTTGTTTCTTTGGGAAGTGTATTGCTAGGTAATGCATATAAGGTTAGGTTTTTTGTTATAAACACAAACACGCAATTCGTCATGCGCGCTGCTATGCTGCCATAAAAGCGCATTCGATTGCTCAAGATCAATTCCAAACCGTGTTGAAACAGATCTGGATCTATCTGATTGCGACCTGCAATCGAACACTACTACTGTAATTGTATAACAATTTATCATACTTCTCATCCATTTTGTGTAAATTTATTGAGTGAAAAACATACCGGTAAGCGTGTGCCGTGATCCAGCAAGCTGGGAGCTGCTTCCGTTTTGGGCATGTGGATCATGTCTTAATATAATCGTGACCGGTCCGTCGGGACTGGATGTTCTACTTGACTGTGAACTAACTAACTTCTTCGTGCTTATCCTACAAACGCATCATATTTAATAAAGGCAATGTGTGCAAAGTAAAAAGGTCGTACCTGCAGAGAAATCAGCTGCTGGCTGGGCGGTAAGTTGGCCTTGAAGCTGATCTTGCTGACCCAATCCCTCATCTCCTCCCCTCTGCTGCACGAGAATGATAAGAACTCGGAGCCGTCGATAGTCACCAGTCTAAAGGTGAAGCGACGTTTCGTGTTATCGGCGAATTGTGCAGCCCGATCGGCAGACACAACGCCTTGCTGGCCGCAAAATCGTCCTTATTCTTGAAGAAGCACAGCAGCTGATCGCAGAGCACTGTACTCAGTTATTATCGACCGATATTAGCACGTGCTTATTCGAGAAATGATTCCATCTCCACCGGAGGTAAGTCCGCTTCTGCAAGATTTTGTTAGAATAATAGTAGTACATTTATTTATAATGCACTAGCATAATCCCAAACAGAAATATTTTTTTAGTTTGCCCGATTTGAATAATACAAACACGAAAATGATCCTCAGGCGATTACAAACAACTTCTTTCAAATAATTTTTCTCGTAACTGTTCTAGTTACTGAAATAAAAAATAAAATCAAAAAATTTATGCACTAGCATAATCACAAAGAGAAATATTTTTTAGTTTGCCCGATTTGAACAAAACAAACACGAAAATGATCCTCGGGCGATTACATACAACTTCTTTCAAATAATTTTTCTCATAACTTTTCTAGTTACTGAAATAAAAACAAAAAAATGCATGCACTAGCATAATCACAAACATAAATATTTTTTAGTTTGCTCGATTTGAATAAAACAAACACGAAAATGATCCTCAGGCGATTACAAACAACTTCTTTCAAATAATTTTTTATCCTACACGATGCGAAAATGTCACTTTTGCGTCTCTATAGAGGCACGAAAGATGCTAATTGCCAGCCAGCCGCAACCCGGCCTGTAATGAACAACACTTTTCGGCGCTAGGCAGGAAAATTCAATAACTCTGTCCAATCAAAAACACAGTTTTCGATTCGGTTTGACGTTTGTGATTAAAACGTCAACGGATTTTATTTGTCAAAAGCTAAGATGTCTTTAGAAACGGGTGATTTTATTACGATATTGTTGTGTAGGATAAAACTTATGTGTGCACCACGCCCAGAAACTGGTTTTCCGGGCCTCATGAAGTGCCCAAGCTTGCTACGCTCGCCAAAAGCATTGTTTGTCAACAGGTGAGAAGTGAGTTCATGCAGAGTGCCCAAGAATAATAAGAAGTAATAGCCTTCGTGTCTGGGAAACATGATATACTAGTAGTGTTCGATTGCAGATCAAGATCTGTTCAGCTCAATCTAAATCGTGATCAGTTGCCAAAAAAGCCGTTCGATTGCTCGTTTGACGTCTGCTCTAAAAGATCCGAAGTGATCGCAATTAGTTTCCCCTTGCCCCTCGAGCACCACCCGTTATAACGGATCAATTGTCGCCATTTGCGGGACCTATCTGATCCTATCAATAGGAAGCATTTCAAATTTTGGAGGTGGATAGAACACGTTTATATTTAACGGTTAACCCGTTTAACCTCAATTTAACCTAACCAAGCTGTTGTGTTGTCCGCATAGCACATTGCGTTTTGTTTCTTTGGGAAGTGTATTGCTAGGTAATGCATATAAGGTTAGGTTTTTTGTTATAAACACAAACACGCAATTCGTCATGCGCGCTGCTATGCTGCCATAAAAGCGCATTCGATTGCTCAAGATCAATTCTATCCAAACCGTGTTGAAACAGATCTGGATCTATCTGATTGCGACCTGCAATCGAACACTACTACTGTAATTGTATAACAATTTATCATACTTCTCATCCATTTTGTGTAAATTTATTGAGTGAAAAACATACCGGTAAGCGTGTGCCGTGATCCAGCAAGCTGGGAGCTGCTTCCGTTTTGGGCATGTGGATCATGTCTTAATATAATCGTGACCGGTCCGTCGGGACTGGATGTTCTACTTGACTGTGAACTAACTAACTTCTTCGTGCTTATCCTACAAACGCATCATATTTAATAAAGGCAATGTGTGCAAAGTAAAAAGGTCGTACCTGCAGAGAAATCAGCTGCTGGCTGGGCGGTAAGTTGGCCTTGAAGCTGATCTTGCTGACCCAATCCCTCATCTCCTCCCCTCTGCTGCACGAGAATGATAAGAACTCGGAGCCGTCGATAGTCACCAGTCTAAAGGTGAAGCGACGTTTCGTGTTATCGGCGAATTGTGCAGCCCGATCGGCAGACACAACGCCTTGCTGGCCGCAAAATCGTCCTTATTCTTGAAGAAGCACAGCAGCTGATCGCAGAGCACTGTACTCAGTTATTATCGACCGATATTAGCACGTGCTTATTCGAGAAATGATTCCATCTCCACCGGAGGTAAGTCCGCTTCTGCAAGATTTTGTTAGAATAATAGTAGTACATTTATTTATAATGCACTAGCATAATCCCAAACAGAAATATTTTTTTAGTTTGCCCGATTTGAATAATACAAACACGAAAATGATCCTCAGGCGATTACAAACAACTTCTTTCAAATAATTTTTCTCGTAACTGTTCTAGTTACTGAAATAAAAAATAAAATCAAAAAATTTATGCACTAGCATAATCACAAAGAGAAATATTTTTTAGTTTGCCCGATTTGAACAAAACAAACACGAAAATGATCCTCGGGCGATTACATACAACTTCTTTCAAATAATTTTTCTCATAACTTTTCTAGTTACTGAAATAAAAACAAAAAAATGCATGCACTAGCATAATCACAAACATAAATATTTTTTAGTTTGCTCGATTTGAATAAAACAAACACGAAAATGATCCTCAGGCGATTACAAACAACTTCTTTCAAATAATTTTTTATCCTACACGATGCGAAAATGTCACTTTTGCGTCTCTATAGAGGCACGAAAGATGCTAATTGCCAGCCAGCCGCAACCCGGCCTGTAATGAACAACACTTTTCGGCGCTAGGCAGGAAAATTCAATAACTCTGTCCAATCAAAAACACAGTTTTCGATTCGGTTTGACGTTTGTGATTAAAACGTCAACGGATTTTATTTGTCAAAAGCTAAGATGTCTTTAGAAACGGGTGATTTTATTACGATATTGTTGTGTAGGATAAAACTTATGTGTGCACCACGCCCAGAAACTGGTTTTCCGGGCCTCATGAAGTGCCCAAGCTTGCTACGCTCGCCAAAAGCATTGTTTGTCAACAGGTGAGAAGTGAGTTCATGCAGAGTGCCCAAGAATAATAAGAAGTAATAGCCTTCGTGTCTGGGAAACATGATATACTAGTAGTGTTCGATTGCAGATCAAGATCTGTTCAGCTCAATCTAAATCGTGATCAGTTGCCAAAAAAGCCGTTCGATTGCTCGTTTGACGTCTGCTCTAAAAGATCCGAAGTGATCGCAATTAGTTTCCCCTTGCCCCTCGAGCACCACCCGTTATAACGGATCAATTGTCGCCATTTGCGGGACCTATCTGATCCTATCAATAGGAAGCATTTCAAATTTTGGAGGTGGATAGAACACGTTTATATTTAACGGTTAACCCGTTTAACCTCAATTTAACCTAACCAAGCTGTTGTGTTGTCCGCATAGCACATTGCGTTTTGTTTCTTTGGGAAGTGTATTGCTAGGTAATGCATATAAGGTTAGGTTTTTTGTTATAAACACAAACACGCAATTCGTCATGCGCGCTGCTATGCTGCCATAAAAGCGCATTCGATTGCTCAAGATCAATTCCAAACCGTGTTGAAACAGATCTGGATCTATCTGATTGCGACCTGCAATCGAACACTACTACTGTAATTGTATAACAATTTATCATACTTCTCATCCATTTTGTGTAAATTTATTGAGTGAAAAACATACCGGTAAGCGTGTGCCGTGATCCAGCAAGCTGGGAGCTGCTTCCGTTTTGGGCATGTGGATCATGTCTTAATATAATCGTGACCGGTCCGTCGGGACTGGATGTTCTACTTGACTGTGAACTAACTAACTTCTTCGTGCTTATCCTACAAACGCATCATATTTAATAAAGGCAATGTGTGCAAAGTAAAAAGGTCGTACCTGCAGAGAAATCAGCTGCTGGCTGGGCGGTAAGTTGGCCTTGAAGCTGATCTTGCTGACCCAATCCCTCATCTCCTCCCCTCTGCTGCACGAGAATGATAAGAACTCGGAGCCGTCGATAGTCACCAGTCTAAAGGTGAAGCGACGTTTCGTGTTATCGGCGAATTGTGCAGCCCGATCGGCAGACACAACGCCTTGCTGGCCGCAAAATCGTCCTTATTCTTGAAGAAGCACAGCAGCTGATCGCAGAGCACTGTACTCAGTTATTATCGACCGATATTAGCACGTGCTTATTCGAGAAATGATTCCATCTCCACCGGAGGTAAGTCCGCTTCTGCAAGATTTTGTTAGAATAATAGTAGTACATTTATTTATAATGCACTAGCATAATCCCAAACAGAAATATTTTTTTAGTTTGCCCGATTTGAATAATACAAACACGAAAATGATCCTCAGGCGATTACAAACAACTTCTTTCAAATAATTTTTCTCGTAACTGTTCTAGTTACTGAAATAAAAAATAAAATCAAAAAATTTATGCACTAGCATAATCACAAAGAGAAATATTTTTTAGTTTGCCCGATTTGAACAAAACAAACACGAAAATGATCCTCGGGCGATTACATACAACTTCTTTCAAATAATTTTTCTCATAACTTTTCTAGTTACTGAAATAAAAACAAAAAAATGCATGCACTAGCATAATCACAAACATAAATATTTTTTAGTTTGCTCGATTTGAATAAAACAAACACGAAAATGATCCTCAGGCGATTACAAACAACTTCTTTCAAATAATTTTTTATCCTACACGATGCGAAAATGTCACTTTTGCGTCTCTATAGAGGCACGAAAGATGCTAATTGCCAGCCAGCCGCAACCCGGCCTGTAATGAACAACACTTTTCGGCGCTAGGCAGGAAAATTCAATAACTCTGTCCAATCAAAAACACAGTTTTCGATTCGGTTTGACGTTTGTGATTAAAACGTCAACGGATTTTATTTGTCAAAAGCTAAGATGTCTTTAGAAACGGGTGATTTTATTACGATATTGTTGTGTAGGATAAAACTTATGTGTGCACCACGCCCAGAAACTGGTTTTCCGGGCCTCATGAAGTGCCCAAGCTTGCTACGCTCGCCAAAAGCATTGTTTGTCAACAGGTGAGAAGTGAGTTCATGCAGAGTGCCCAAGAATAATAAGAAGTAATAGCCTTCGTGTCTGGGAAACATGATATACTAGTAGTGTTCGATTGCAGATCAAGATCTGTTCAGCTCAATCTAAATCGTGATCAGTTGCCAAAAAAGCCGTTCGATTGCTCGTTTGACGTCTGCTCTAAAAGATCCGAAGTGATCGCAATTAGTTTCCCCTTGCCCCTCGAGCACCACCCGTTATAACGGATCAATTGTCGCCATTTGCGGGACCTATCTGATCCTATCAATAGGAAGCATTTCAAATTTTGGAGGTGGATAGAACACGTTTATATTTAACGGTTAACCCGTTTAACCTCAATTTAACCTAACCAAGCTGTTGTGTTGTCCGCATAGCACATTGCGTTTTGTTTCTTTGGGAAGTGTATTGCTAGGTAATGCATATAAGGTTAGGTTTTTTGTTATAAACACAAACACGCAATTCGTCATGCGCGCTGCTATGCTGCCATAAAAGCGCATTCGATTGCTCAAGATCAATTCTATCCAAACCGTGTTGAAACAGATCTGGATCTATCTGATTGCGACCTGCAATCGAACACTACTACTGTAATTGTATAACAATTTATCATACTTCTCATCCATTTTGTGTAAATTTATTGAGTGAAAAACATACCGGTAAGCGTGTGCCGTGATCCAGCAAGCTGGGAGCTGCTTCCGTTTTGGGCATGTGGATCATGTCTTAATATAATCGAGACCGGTCCGTCGGGACTGGATGTTCTACTTGACTGTGAACTAACTAACTTCTTCGTGCTTATCCTACAAACGCATCATATTTAATAAAGGCAATGTGTGCAAAGTAAAAAGGTCGTACCTGCAGAGAAATCAGCTGATGGCTGGGCGGTAAGTTGGCCTTGAAGCTGATCTTGCTGACCCAATCCCTCATCTCCTCCCCTCTGCTGCACGAGAATGATAAGAACTCGGAGCCGTCGATAGTCACCAGCCTAAAGGTGAAGCGACGTTTCGTGTTATCGGCGAATTGTGCAGCCCGATCGGCAGACACAACGCCTTGCTGGCCGCAAAATCGTCCTTATTCTTGAAGAAGCACAGCAGCTGATCGCAGAGCACTGTACTCAGTTATTATCGACCGATATTAGCACGTGCTTATTCGAGAAATGATTCCATCTCCACCGGAGGTAAGTCCGCTTCTGCAAGATTTTGTTAGAATAATAGTAGTACATTTATTTATAATGCACTAGCATAATCCCAAACAGAAATATTTTTTAGTTTGCCCGATTTGAATAATACAAACACGAAAATGATCCTCAGGCGATTCCAAACAACTTCTTTCAAATAATTTTTCTCGTAACTGTTCTAGTTACTGAAATAAAAAATAAAATCAAAAAATTTATGCACTAGCATAATCACAAAGAGAAATATTTTTTAGTTTGCCCGATTTGAACAAAACAAATACGAAAATGATCCTCGGCCGATTACATACAACTTCTTTCAAATAATTTTTCTCATAACTTTTCTAGTTACTGAAATAAAAACAAAAAAATGCATGCACTAGCATAATCACAAACATAAATATTTTTTAGTTTGCTCGATTTGAATAAAACAAACACGAAAATGATCCTCAGGCGATTACAAACAACTTCTTTCAAATAATTTTTTATCCTACACGATGCGAAAATGTCACTTTTGCGTCTCTATAGAGGCACGAAAGATGCTAATTGCCAGCCAGCCGCAACCCGGCCTGTAATGAACAACACTTTTCGGCGCTAGGCAGGAAAATTCAATAACTCTGTCCAATCAAAAACACAGTTTTCGATTCGGTTTGACGTTTGTGATTAAAACGTCAACGGATTTTATTTGTCAAAAGCTAAGATGTCTTTAGAAACGGGTGATTTTATTACGATATTGTTGTGTAGGATAAAACTTATGTGTGCACCACGCCCAGAAACTGGTTTTCCGGGCCTCATGAAGTGCCCAAGCTTGCTACGCTCGCCAAAAGCATTGTTTGTCAACAGGTGAGAAGTGAGTTCATGCAGAGTGCCCAAGAATAATAAGAAGTAATAGCCTTCGTGTCTGGGAAACATGATATACTAGTAGTGTTCGATTGCAGATCAAGATCTGTTCAGCTCAATCTAAATCGTGATCAGTTGCCAAAAAAGCCGTTCGATTGCTCGTTTGACGTCTGCTCTAAAAGATCCGAAGTGATCGCAATTAGTTTCCCCTTGCCCCTCGAGCACCACCCGTTATAACGGATCAATTGTCGCCATTTGCGGGACCTATCTGATCCTATCAATAGGAAGCATTTCAAATTTTGGAGGTGGATAGAACACGTTTATATTTAACGGTTAACCCGTTTAACCTCAATTTAACCTAACCAAGCTGTTGTGTTGTCCGCATAGCACATTGCGTTTTGTTTCTTTGGGAAGTGTATTGCTAGGTAATGCATATAAGGTTAGGTTTTTTGTTATAAACACAAACACGCAATTCGTCATGCGCGCTGCTATGCTGCCATAAAAGCGCATTCGATTGCTCAAGATCAATTCCAAACCGTGTTGAAACAGATCTGGATCTATCTGATTGCGACCTGCAATCGAACACTACTACTGTAATTGTATAACAATTTATCATACTTCTCATCCATTTTGTGTAAATTTATTGAGTGAAAAACATACCGGTAAGCGTGTGCCGTGATCCAGCAAGCTGGGAGCTGCTTCCGTTTTGGGCATGTGGATCATGTCTTAATATAATCGTGACCGGTCCGTCGGGACTGGATGTTCTACTTGACTGTGAACTAACTAACTTCTTCGTGCTTATCCTACAAACGCATCATATTTAATAAAGGCAATGTGTGCAAAGTAAAAAGGTCGTACCTGCAGAGAAATCAGCTGCTGGCTGGGCGGTAAGTTGGCCTTGAAGCTGATCTTGCTGACCCAATCCCTCATCTCCTCCCCTCTGCTGCACGAGAATGATAAGAACTCGGAGCCGTCGATAGTCACCAGTCTAAAGGTGAAGCGACGTTTCGTGTTATCGGCGAATTGTGCAGCCCGATCGGCAGACACAACGCCTTGCTGGCCGCAAAATCGTCCTTATTCTTGAAGAAGCACAGCAGCTGATCGCAGAGCACTGTACTCAGTTATTATCGACCGATATTAGCACGTGCTTATTCGAGAAATGATTCCATCTCCACCGGAGGTAAGTCCGCTTCTGCAAGATTTTGTTAGAATAATAGTAGTACATTTATTTATAATGCACTAGCATAATCCCAAACAGAAATATTTTTTTAGTTTGCCCGATTTGAATAATACAAACACGAAAATGATCCTCAGGCGATTACAAACAACTTCTTTCAAATAATTTTTCTCGTAACTGTTCTAGTTACTGAAATAAAAAATAAAATCAAAAAATTTATGCACTAGCATAATCACAAAGAGAAATATTTTTTAGTTTGCCCGATTTGAACAAAACAAACACGAAAATGATCCTCGGGCGATTACATACAACTTCTTTCAAATAATTTTTCTCATAACTTTTCTAGTTACTGAAATAAAAACAAAAAAATGCATGCACTAGCATAATCACAAACATAAATATTTTTTAGTTTGCTCGATTTGAATAAAACAAACACGAAAATGATCCTCAGGCGATTACAAACAACTTCTTTCAAATAATTTTTTATCCTACACGATGCGAAAATGTCACTTTTGCGTCTCTATAGAGGCACGAAAGATGCTAATTGCCAGCCAGCCGCAACCCGGCCTGTAATGAACAACACTTTTCGGCGCTAGGCAGGAAAATTCAATAACTCTGTCCAATCAAAAACACAGTTTTCGATTCGGTTTGACGTTTGTGATTAAAACGTCAACGGATTTTATTTGTCAAAAGCTAAGATGTCTTTAGAAACGGGTGATTTTATTACGATATTGTTGTGTAGGATAAAACTTATGTGTGCACCACGCCCAGAAACTGGTTTTCCGGGCCTCATGAAGTGCCCAAGCTTGCTACGCTCGCCAAAAGCATTGTTTGTCAACAGGTGAGAAGTGAGTTCATGCAGAGTGCCCAAGAATAATAAGAAGTAATAGCCTTCGTGTCTGGGAAACATGATATACTAGTAGTGTTCGATTGCAGATCAAGATCTGTTCAGCTCAATCTAAATCGTGATCAGTTGCCAAAAAAGCCGTTCGATTGCTCGTTTGACGTCTGCTCTAAAAGATCCGAAGTGATCGCAATTAGTTTCCCCTTGCCCCTCGAGCACCACCCGTTATAACGGATCAATTGTCGCCATTTGCGGGACCTATCTGATCCTATCAATAGGAAGCATTTCAAATTTTGGAGGTGGATAGAACACGTTTATATTTAACGGTTAACCCGTTTAACCTCAATTTAACCTAACCAAGCTGTTGTGTTGTCCGCATAGCACATTGCGTTTTGTTTCTTTGGGAAGTGTATTGCTAGGTAATGCATATAAGGTTAGGTTTTTTGTTATAAACACAAACACGCAATTCGTCATGCGCGCTGCTATGCTGCCATAAAAGCGCATTCGATTGCTCAAGATCAATTCTATCCAAACCGTGTTGAAACAGATCTGGATCTATCTGATTGCGACCTGCAATCGAACACTACTACTGTAATTGTATAACAATTTATCATACTTCTCATCCATTTTGTGTAAATTTATTGAGTGAAAAACATACCGGTAAGCGTGTGCCGTGATCCAGCAAGCTGGCAGCTGCTTCCGTTTTGGGCATGTGGATCATGTCTTAATATAATCGAGACCGGTCCGTCGGGACTGGATGTTCTACTTGACTGTGAACTAACTAACTTCTTCGTGCTTATCCTACAAACGCATCATATTTAATAAAGGCAATGTGTGCAAAGTAAAAAGGTCGTACCTGCAGAGAAATCAGCTGATGGCTGGGCGGTAAGTTGGCCTTGAAGCTGATCTTGCTGACCCAATCCCTCATCTCCTCCCCTCTGCTGCACGAGAATGATAAGAACTCGGAGCCGTCGATAGTCACCAGCCTAAAGGTGAAGCGACGTTTCGTGTTATCGGCGAATTGTGCAGCCCGATCGGCAGACACAACGCCTTGCTGGCCGCAAAATCGTCCTTATTCTTGAAGAAGCACAGCAGCTGATCGCAGAGCACTGTACTCAGTTATTATCGACCGATATTAGCACGTGCTTATTCGAGAAATGATTCCATCTCCACCGGAGGTAAGTCCGCTTCTGCAAGATTTTGTTAGAATAATAGTAGTACATTTATTTATAATGCACTAGCATAATCCCAAACAGAAATATTTTTTTAGTTTGCCCGATTTGAATAATACAAACACGAAAATGATCCTCAGGCGATTCCAAACAACTTCTTTCAAATAATTTTTCTCGTAACTGTTCTAGTTACTGAAATAAAAAATAAAATCAAAAAATTTATGCACTAGCATAATCACAAAGAGAAATATTTTTTTAGTTTGCCCGATTTGAATAATACAAACACGAAAATGATCCTCAGGCGATTCCAAACAACTTCTTTCAAATAATTTTTCTCGTAACTGTTCTAGTTACTGAAATACAAAATAAAATCAAAAAATTTATGCACTAGCATAATCACAAAGAGAAATATTTTTTAGTTTGCCCGATTTGAACAAAACAAACACGAAAATGATCCTCGGGCGATTACATACAACTTCTTTCAAATAATTTTTCTCATAACTTTTCTAGTTACTGAAATAAAAACAAAAAAATGCATGCACTAGCATAATCACAAACATAAATATTTTTTAGTTTGCTCGATTTGAATAAAACAAACACGAAAATGATCCTCAGGCGATTACAAACAACTTCTTTCAAATAATTTTTTATCCTACACGATGCGAAAATGTCACTTTTGCGTCTCTATAGAGGCACGAAAGATGCTAATTGCCAGCCAGCCGCAACCCGGCCTGTAATGAACAACACTTTTCGGCGCTAGGCAGGAAAATTCAATAACTCTGTCCAATCAAAAACACAGTTTTCGATTCGGTTTGACGTTTGTGATTAAAACGTCAACGGATTTTATTTGTCAAAAGCTAAGATGTCTTTAGAAACGGGTGATTTTATTACGATATTGTTGTGTAGGATAAAACTTATGTGTGCACCACGCCCAGAAACTGGTTTTCCGGGCCTCATGAAGTGCCCAAGCTTGCTACGCTCGCCAAAAGCATTGTTTGTCAACAGGTGAGAAGTGAGTTCATGCAGAGTGCCCAAGAATAATAAGAAGTAATAGCCTTCGTGTCTGGGAAACATGATATACTAGTAGTGTTCGATTGCAGATCAAGATCTGTTCAGTTCAATCTAAATCGTGATCAGTTGCCAAAAAAGCCGTTCGATTGCTCGTTTGACGTCTGCTCTAAAAGATCCGAAGTGATCGTAATTAGTTTCCCCTTGCCCCTCGAGCACCACCCGTTATAACGGATCAATTGTCGCCATTTGCGGGACCTATCTGATCCTATCAATAGGAAGCATTTCAAATTTTGGAGGTGGATAGAACACGTTTATATTTAACGGTTAACCCGTTTAACCTCAATTTAACCAAACCAAGCTGTTGTGTTGTCCGCATAGCACATTGCGTTTTGTTTCTTTGGGAAGTGTATTGCTAGGTAATGCATATAAGGTTAGGTTTTTTGTTATAAACACAAACACGCAATTCGTCATGCGCGCTGCTATGCTGCCATAAAAGCGCATTCGATTGCTCAAGATCAATTCTATCCAAACCGTGTTGAAACAGATCTGGATCTATCTGATTGCGACCTGCAATCGAACACTACTACTGTAATTGTATAACAATTTATCATACTTCTCATCCATTTTGTGTAAATTTATTGAGTGAAAAACATACCGGTAAGCGTGTGCCGTGATCCAGCAAGCTGGGAGCTGCTTCCGTTTTGGGCATGTGGATCATGTCTTAATATAATCGAGTCCGGTACGTCGGGACTGGATGTTCTACTCGACTGTGAACTAACTTCTTCGTGCTTATCCTACAAACGCATCATATTTAATAAAGGCAATGTGTGCAAAGTAAAAAGGTCGTACCTGCAGAGAAATCAGCTGCTGGCTGGGCGGTAAGTTGGCCTTGAAGCTGATCTTGCTGACCCAATCCCTCATCTCCTCCCCTCTGCTGCACGAGAATGATAAGAACTCGGAGCCGTCGATAGTCACCAGCCTAAAGGTGAAGCGACGTTTCGTGTTATCGGCGAATTGTGCAGCCCGATCGGCAGACACAACGCCTTGCTGGCCGCAAAATCGTCCTTATTCTTGAAGAAGCACAGCAGCTGATCGCAGAGCACTGTACTCAGTTATTATCGACCGATATTAGCACGTGCTTATTCGAGAAATGATTCCATCTCCACCGGAGGTAAGTCCGCTTCTGCAAGATTTTGTTAGAATAATAGTAGTACATTTATTTATAATGCACTAGCATAATCACAAACATAAATATTTCTTTAGTTTGTACAACGTATAGGTAATACAAGTAAGGTGTCGGCTCCTTTGATGTCGGCGTCCCAACTTTTCAGAAGTCACGTGATAGAGTTCAGCCTTGGTTCGTTAAAGGTTACTAGATGGCGCCACATAAAACGACAGCGTTTAAAAACATTAAAATTGAATTGATTGAGAATAAAGTGATTTTTCATTCAATTATGATATAAATTCCTCTAATATTGTGAATGACGTTGTAATACGGGTTTAAATATTCTCTCTCGATAATTCAGTGTCGCCTTTCTGGATTTGGTTCGTGAAAATGATACTGGATGGCGCCACTACCAGAACGCCAGCACAATTCAGATATGAAATAAGTACCTTAAAAATTGTGATATTCGATGTAATGCCGTTTTAAAGATTCCCTCTCGATAATTGAGTGCGAAGTTTACTAATATTGTGTTTGAGCACAAAACATGCAAACAGAAAAAGCTAGCGCCATCTTACGGGAAAATAGTGAACACAGGCTGATGTCACGCATGCGCCCTCAGAATCTTCCCCAAATAGTTGCCGGGTTGACCTAACTTATTGTAGTTAAACTATGGTTTGTACGATTTGAATAAAACAAACACGAAAATGATCCTCGGGCGATTACAAACAACTTCTTTCAAATAATTTTTCTCGTAACTCTTCTAGTTACTGAAATAAAAAATAAAAACAAAAAATGTATGCACTAGCATAATCACAAACAAAATATTTTTTAGTTTGCTCGATTTGAATAAAACAAACACGAAAATGATCCTCGGGCGATTACAAACAACTTCTTTCAAATAAGTTTTCTCGTAACTCTTCTAGTTACTGAAATAAACAATAAAATCAAAAAATTTATGCACTAGCATAATCACAAACAAATATTTTTTAGTTTGCCCGATTTGAATAAAAAAAAACGCGAAAATGATCATCGGGCGATTACATACAACTTCTTTCAAATAATTTTTCACGTAACTGTTCTAGTTACTGAAGTAAAAAATAAAAACAAAAAATGTATGCACTAGCATTGTTTGAACAAATATGGTGTTAGTTATTCTGTGACAAAATTTTTATTTAGAACAGTATCTGCAAATATGTAGTCATTATGTAGCATTTAAAAAAATGCTTGCATTTGCCAAATTTTAGACAAACAATTGAATACCTCAGAAACTATTTACTTTACGCAGGTATAACTTAAACAGTTGGAAAGACTACTTCCCTAGTATTCATAATATGGTAGAACCTAATTTTTAAAAAATTTACATACTTTCCGTCATACCCAAATGCAACACCCTGTATATATGAAAATTATTTTACGTTATAGAATCTGATGAGTCAAACAACTCTCGTATAAAACATTTTTTTCTTTCTCACTCGACTATTGACTGTCAGGATAGCTCACCCTGTATATATATATATATATACGCTGATAAAATTGCAAATTTACAAAAAGAATTTATATTTTTTGTCAGTAAACCTACTCTATTTGTCAGCAATTTTACCAACGTTTTAAACAAAAATACAAAATATTATTAAATATTTTTAAAAATGCAGTTACATGTTCATTCATTGTGTTTTACCTGTGATAAAAAATTCACTACACAATAGCGTAACTAACAACTAACAACAAATAAAAAATAACCTCACCTCGTATTTTCTCTTAGCCTGGTCAAGAATTTCATGCGGATCGTCAGTACCCAACAGCTTCTCCTTGTCGTTGATCCACTTCTCAAAATCGTCGCATTCCGTATAAAACCCGAACAATTGGATCGAATCCTCCATCAGAGCGTGTCTCTTATTCGCCAATTCCTGACAATCCATCCTCGTACGTATGTTGATATTGTGCCTCTTCGGTACCGAATTGCTATCGTCAATCTTCCTTTTAACCGCCTGCTGTCTCGGCTGCTTCACGACCTTAACGGGAACGGTCTGCTTGACCATCTTCGTCTTCTTAACCTTCTGCAGCACCTTAACCTTCTGCGGCTTGCGTACAGGCAACTGTATTCCCATTGATTCGATCTCCGTGACATAGTTGGCGGGTGCAAAGCCTTCAGACCCAGAAACCTTCTTCCTGACGTACCACCAATCGGGATTGCTCTTATTCAGCAGGATCATCACGTCGCCTTTGGCCATTGTGAAGCCGTGATCGTTGAAAGAGTATAAAACCCGCACCTGAGGGATTACTGTCTCCTCCTGAACCACCTTCTGTTCCACCATTTCGACGGGTTCCTCTTCACAGACTTCCGTCGGAACCATTCTGCGTTATAAACAATAAAAGGCTTTTGTAGTTTGGAATTTTTACAAAGAAAACGGTTAGAAAAACGATGTTAACCTAATTAGGAATTAGTTTAATATAAGCAAACTTATACAGGTTATTGTTTATATCAGCTAAGCATGTAAGAAGTCATTTTTCAAAAATGTAAAGGGTCATAACAATCTTGACGACTTCTTTATAATGCCCAGAAAAAATGATGAAAGTCAGTCAAAGATTACCACAGTTATTGATCATAAAAGTTTAGTTAAATTGAAATTTGACAACTTTACTACAGTATATAAAAACCGGAGTTTCTATTTCTGTAAGGTTCTCATGCAAAAGCATTATTTTTCCAAAAATCTTGCCATGTACATGGTAGACCCTATAAACATGGCAATAAACATAGCAGCATTGATGATGAGCAATCTTTACATGATTACTCTTTTTCTAGTTTTTAAAAAGTCCCTTCTGCATAATTTAAATCGCAAGCTTGCCCGATTTGAATAAAACAAACACGAAAATGATCCTCGGGCGATTAAAAACAAGTCCTTTCAAATAATTTTTCTCATAACTGTTCTAGTTACTGAAATAAAAAATAAAATCAAAAAATTTATGCACTAGCATAATCCCAAACAGAAATATTTTTTTAGTTTGCCCGATTTGAATAATACAAACATGAAAATGATCCTCAGGCGATTACAAACAACTTCTTTCAAATAATTTTTCTCGTAACTGTTCTAGTTACTGAAATAAAAAATAAAATCAAAAAATTTATGCACTAGCATAATCACAAAGAGAAATATTTTTTAGTTTGCCCGATTTGAACAAAACAAACACGAAAATGATCCTCGGGCGATTACATACAACTTCTTTCAAATAATTTTTCTCATAACTTTTCTAGTTACTGAAATAAAAACAAAAAAATGCATGCACTAGCATAATCACAAACATAAATATTTTTTAGTTTGCTCGATTTGAATAAAACAAACACGAAAATGATCCTCAGGCGATTACAAACAACTTCATTCAAATAATTTTTTATCCTACACGATGCGAAAATGTCACTTTTGCGTCTCTATAGAGGCACGAAAGATGCTAATTGCCAGCCCGCCGCAACCCGGCCTGTAATGAACAACACTTTTCGGCGCTAGGCAGGAAAATTCAATAACTCTGTCCAATCAAAAACACAGTTTTCGATTCGGTTTGACGTTTGTGATTAAAACGTCAACGGATTTTATTTGCCAAAAGCTAAGATGTCTTTAGAAACGGGTGATTTTATTACGATATTGTTGTGTAGGATAAAACTTATGTGTGCACCACGCCCAGAAACTGGTTTTCCGGGCCTCATGAAGTGCCCAAGCTTGCTACGCTCGCCAAAAGCATTGTTTGTCAACAGGTGAGAAGTGAGTTCATGCAGAGTGCCCAAGAATAATAAGAAGTAATAGCCTTCGTGTCTGGGAAACATGATATACTAGTAGTGTTCGATTGCAGATCAAGATCTGTTCAGTTCAATCTAAATCGTGATCAGTTGCCAAAAAAGCCGTTCGATTGCTCGTTTGAAGTCTGCTCTAAAAGATCCGAAGTGATCGCAATTAGTTTCCCCTTGCCCCTCGAGCACCACCCGTTATAACGGATCAATTGTCGCCATTTGCGGGACCTATCTGATCCTATCAATAGGAAGCATTTCAAATTTTGGAGGTGGATAGAACACGTTTATATTTAACGGTTAACCCGTTTAACCTCAATTTAACCTAACCAAGCTGTTGTGTTGTCCGCATAGCACATTGCGTTTTGTTTCTTTGGGAAGTGTATTGCTAGGTAATGCATATAAGGTTAGGTTTTTTGTTATAAACACAAACACGCAATTCGTCATGCGCGCTGCTATGCTGCCATAAAAGCGCATTCGATTGCTCAAGATCAATTCTATCCAAACCGTGTTGAAACAGATCTGGATCTATCTGATTGCGACCTGCAATCGAACACTACTACTGTAATTGTATAACAATTTATCATACTTCTCATCCATTTTGTGTAAATTTATTGAGTGAAAAACATACCGGTAAGCGTGTGCCGTGATCCAGCAAGCTGGGAGCTGCTTCCGTTTTGGGCATGTGGATCATGTCTTAATATAATCGAGTCCGGTACGTCGGGACTGGATGTTCTACTCGACTGTGAACTAACTTCTTCGTGCTTATCCTACAAACGCATCATATTTAATAAAGGCAATGTGTGTAAAAGTAAAAAGGTCGTACCTGCAGAGAAATCAGCTGCTGGCTGGGCGGTAAGTTGGCCTTGAAGCTGATCTTGCTGACCCAATCCCTCATCTCCTCCACTCTGCTGCACGAGAATGATAAGAACTCGGAGCCGTTGATAGTCACCAGCCTAAAGGTGAAGCGACGTTTCATGTTATCGGCGAATTGTGCAGCCCGATCGGCAGACACAACGCCTTGCTGGCCGCAAAATCGTCCTTATTCTTGAAGAAGCACAGCAGCTGATCGCAGAGCACTGTACTCAGTTATTATCGACCGATATTAGCACGTGCTTATTCGAGAAATGATTCCATCTCCACCGGAGGTAAGTCCGCTTCTGCAAGATTTTGTTAGAATAATAGTAATACATTTATTTATAATGCACTAGCATAATCACGAACATAAATATTTCTTTAGTTTGTACAACGTATAGGTAATACAAGTAGGAGCGTAAGGTGTCGGCTCCTTTGATGTCGGCGTCCCAACTTTTCAGAAGTCACGTGATAGTGTTCAGCCTTGGTTCGTTAAAGGTTACTAGATGGCGCCACATAAAACGACAGCGTTTAAAAACATTAAAATTGAATTGATTGAGAATAAAGTGATTCAATTATGATATAAATTCCTCTAATATTGTGAATGACGTTGTAATACGGGTTTAAATATTCTCTCTCGATAATTCAGTGTCGCCCTTCTGGATTTGGTTCGTGAAAATGATACTGGATGGCGCCACTACCAGAACGCCAGCACAATTCAGATTTGAAATAAATACTTTAAAAATTGTGATATTCGATGTAATGCCGTTTTAAGATTCCCTCTCGATAATTGAGTGCGAAATTCACTAATATTGTGTTTGAGCACAAAAATGCAAACAGAAAAAGCTAGTGCCATCTTACGGGAAAATGGTGAACACAGGCTGATGTCACGCATGCGCCCTCAGAATCTTCCCGAAATAGTTGCCGGGTTGACCTAACTTATTGTAGTTAAACTATGGTTTGTACGATTTGGATAAAACAAACACGAAAATGATCCTCGGGCGATTACAAACAACTTCTTTCAAATAATTTTTCTCGTAACTCTTCTAGTTACTGAAATAAAAAATAAAAAATGTATGCACTAGCATAATCACAAACAAAATATTTTTTAGTTTGCTCGATTTGAATAAAACAAACACGAAAATGGTCCTCGGGCGATTACAAACAACTTCTTTCAAATAAGTTTTCTCGTAACTCTTCTAGTTACTGAAATAAAAAATAAAATCAAAAAATTTATGCACTAGCATAATCACAAACAAATATTTTTTAGTTTGCCCGATTTGAATAAAAAAAAACACGAAAATGATCATCGGGCGATTACATACAACTTCTTTGAAATAATTTTTCTCGTAAATGTTCTAGTTACTGAAATAAAAAATAAAATCAAAAATTTATGCACTAGCTTAATCCCAAATAGAAATATTTTTTAGTTTGCCCGATTTGAATAAAACAAACACGCAAATGATCCTCGGGCGATTACAAACACCTTCTTTCAAATAATTTTTCTCGTAACTGTTCTAGTTACTGAAATAGAAAATAAAATCGAAAAATGTATGCACATGTGTAAATGTATGCATAATCACAAACAGCAATGTTTTTTAGTTTGCCCGATTTGAATAAAACAAACACGAAAATGATTCTCGGGCGATTACATACAACTTCTTTCAAATAATTTTTCTCGTAACTGTTCTAGTTACTGAAGTAAAAAATAAAAACAAAAAATGTATGCACTAGCATTGTTTGAACAAATATGGTGTTAGTTATTATGTGGCAAAATTTTTATTTAGAACAATATCTGCAAATATGTAGTGATTATGTAGTATTTAAAAAAATGCTTGCATTTGCCAAATTTTTGACAAACAATTGAATATCTCAGAAACTATTTACTTTAGGTATACTTTAGGTATAACTTAAACAGTTTGAAAGACTACTTCCCTAGTATTCATAATATGGTACAACCTAATTTTTAAAAAATTTACATACTTTCCGTCATACCCAAATGCAACACCCTGTATATATGAAAATTATTTTACGTTATAGAATCTGATGAGTCAAACAACTCTCGTATAAAACATTTTTTTCTTTCTCACTCAATTAGATAACTATTGACTGTCAGGATAGCTCACCCTGTATATATATATATATATATATATTAGGGTGGTCCTTATTTTTGAACTTTTGAAATTTGTATGCAGCACGCCCTCAATTTGTTCCTTTATATAAATAGTTAGGTTTGGTAAAATTTGGGATCAATCGCTATATATTAACCCGCGCCCCACGGGGCTCGTTTAATTTTGCCAGTTTATCTATTTTATTTCTGAAGGTAGACAAATGAAATTTGGAATAGTATTAATAGACCAACAATTCTATTTTTTCGTGTATTATTATATGACGTCAAATTTGAAATTTTAAATGTAAAGTTACATAATTTTTGGGATATTTTCAATCAGAATGACGTTGTAAACACAAAAAAACATCGATCGTCAATTGGTATAATTAAAGCAATTCCCTCTCAAAAATTTGATTTATGTAATACGTTAACTCCCACAAAACCAGTTAGTAATGGGTAATAAAGGTAAATGGTCACCTTAATCACCTTAAGATCGACTAGTGAACCAGTCGGCGGTAGGCAAACTGCAAAGTGATACGAAGCTCGAAGGCGCCGCACGCAGACGCAGTACGTGCTGTACCGGTGTGGTGTTATTGTTTGACATCCTATGTTGACGCGGAGACTACGCAACTGGACAGTTAAATTTTTAAAGCAAAAACTGTATTTTATCAATGCTTTGCTACTTAAACATTATTTTTTTTAGTTTAGCATGCCACGAAAATCAGTTTATCTTGTCGGTCCAATGAAAAATCAAATAATTGGTAGTAAATTACCATCCCAAGGAAATGTGGGAACGTCTCAGACGGATGTTTGGAATGAGAACTGGTCAACGCCTGGACCAGTTACTCGAGCAGTTCGTTGGATATTCATACAGCGTTGAAGTAAATATGACAACTCATATCTGAGAAAGACGATTACAGGAAATTTCGTAGACTATTCTGTCCAACAGCTAAGTCAAGTTTCTAAGTGTATTGAAGTATTTCTAAACGAAGCGAAGACTGCAGGTATACAGATAAAAGCTTTACTTTGTGAAGCTGGAACTGAATTTGTCAATCAAGAGAGTTGTGCGGATTTCACAAAATTAGTTTTGTCATGTTAGTTTGCTTCATTTGTGATAGTTTATCATTGACAATGGACATCAGCTTGAAGAGGAGTGTTAAAAATACAGAGTAAACTGATGTCAACTATTAATGATTGTTTTATATAAGTCTGTCATACGTTGTATGTTAAGAAAGACAATCTTCGAATAAAGTTGATTTACAACTACAATTCGTGTTTTCCCACTGCAAACCTCAACACTAATCTCCGACATAGTGGCTTTTGACAAATAAAACCCGTTGACATTTTAGTCGCAAACGTCAAACCGAAGCGAAAACGGTGTTTTGATTGGACAGAGTTAATGGATTTTCGTGGCTAGCGCCAAAAAGTGTTCCTTACAGGCCGGGCTGGGACTGGCTGGCAAATAGCATCTTTCGTGTATAGAGACTCTTTCGCATCGTGTAGGATAAAAAAACATTATTTTACAGTATCCAAAGTATAAGTGTTACAAGTAATTACTATATGAAAAAGACACTACTTTTGAGGCTGAGCAGAGATGTTAATAAACAGAAAGCATCATAAACTTACCAATGACGCACTAGACCTGTTACGATATTCTGTTTTGCATTAGTTTCGATTATACATTAAATCGTACGTAAGAAATAGGGGCAATCATAAATAAATGTTAATAAATGTTAATAAACAGAAAGCATCATAAACTTACCAATGACGCACTAGAGCTGTTACGATATTCTGTTTTGCATTAGTTTCGATTATACATTAAATCGTACGTAAGAAATAGGGGCAATCATAAATAAATGCAAAAAACTTTCGTCTCGAGTGAACAACGCTTAAATACCAATATTGTATTTGTATATTATGCATTCAAGTGGAAAAGAAATTCATGGCGTGTACTACTTTAGTCAAATATTTATAACTTTTACAAACAATTTTGCATTAGTTTCTATTATACATTAAATCGTACGTAAGAAATAGGGGGCAGTCATAAATAAATGCAAAAAGCTTTCGTCTTGAGTGAACAACGCTTAAATAACAATATTGTGTATGTATATTATGCATTCAAGTGGAGAAGAAATTCATAGCGTGTACTACATTAGTAAAATGCTTATAACATTTTCAAACAATTTTGAATTACTTTCTATTATATATTAAATCGTACGTAAGAAATAGGGGTCGTCATAACTAACTGCAAAAAGCTTTCGTCTTGAGTGAACAACGCTTAAATAACAATATTGTATTTGTATATTATGCATTCAAGTGGAGAAAACATTCATAGCGTGTACTACATTAGTAAAATGTTTATAACTTTTACAAACAATTTTGCATTAGCTTCTATTATACATTAAATCGTACGTAAGAAATAGGGGCAATCATAAATAAATGCAAAAAGCTTTCATGTCGAGTGAACAACGCTTAAATAACAATATTGTATTTGTATATTATGCATTCAAGTGGAAAAGAAATTCATGGCGTGTACTACTTTAGTCAAATATTTATAACTTTTACAAACAATTTTGCATTAGTTTCTATTATATATTAAATCGTACGTAAGAAATAGGGGCAGTCATAAATAAATGCAAAAAGCTTTCGTCTTGAGTGAACAACGCTTAAATAACAATATTGTGTATGTATATTATGCATTCAAGTGGAGAAGAAATTCATAGCGTGTACTACATTAGTAAAATGCTTATAACATTTTCAAACAATTTTGAATTACTTTCTTATATATATTAAATCGTACGTAAGAAATAGGGGTCGTCATAACTAACTGCAAAAAGCTTTCGTCTTGAGTGAACAACGCTTAAATAACAATATTGTATTTGTATATTATGCATTCAAGTGGAGAAAACATTCATAGCGTGTACTACATTAGTAAAATGTTTATAACTTTTACAAACAATTTTGCATTAGCTTCTATTATACATTAAATCGTACGTAAGAAATAGGGGCAATCATAAATAAATGCAAAAAGCTTTCGTCTCGAGTGAACAACGCTTAAATAACAATATTGTATTTGTATATTATGCATTCAAGTGGAAAAGAAATTCATGGCGTGTACTACTTTAGTCAAATATTTATAACTTTTACAAACAATTTTGCATTAGTTTCTATTATATATTAAATCGTACGTAAGAAATAGGGGCAGTCATAAATAAATGCAAAAAGCTTTCGTCTTGAGTGAACAATGCTTAAATAACAATATTGTGTATGTATATTATGCATTCAAGTGGAGAAGAAATTCATAGCGTGTACTACATTAGTAAAATGCTTATAACATTTTCAAACAATTTTGAATTACTTTCTTATATATATTAAATCGTACGTAAGAAATAGGGGTCGTCATAACTAACTGCAAAAAGCTTTCGTCTTGAGTGAACAACGCTTAAATAACAATATTGTATTTGTATATTATGCATTCAAGTGGAGAAAACATTCATAGCGTGTACTACATTAGTAAAATGTTTATAACTTTTACAAACAATTTTGCATTAGCTTCTATTATACATTAAATCGTACGTAAGAAATAGGGGCAATCATAAATAAATGCAAAAAGCTTTCGTCTCGAGTGAACAACGCTTAAATAACAATATTGTATTTGTATATTATGCATTCAAGTGGAAAAGAAATTCAGGGCGTGTACTACTTTAGTCAAATATTTATAACTTTTACAAACAATTTTGCATTAGTTTCTATTATATATTAAATCGTACGTAAGAAATAGGGGCAGTCATAAATAAATGCAAAAAGCTTTCGTCTTGAGTGAACAACGCTTAAATAACAATATTGTATTTGTATATTATGCATTCAAGTGGAGAAAAAATTCATAGCGTGTACTACTTTAGTAAAATGTTTATAACTTTTACAAACAATTTTGCATTAGTTTCTATCATACATTAAATTGTACGTAAGAAATAGGGGCAGTCATAAATAAATGCAAAAAGCTTTCGTCTTGAGTGAACAACGCTTAAATAACAATATTGTATTTGTATATTATGCATTCAAGTGGAGAAAAAATTCATAGCGTGTACTACTTTAGTAAAATGTTTATAACTTTTACAAACAATTTTGCATTAGTTTCTATTATACATTAAATTGTACGTAAGAAATAGGGGCAGTCATAAATAAATGCAAAAAACTTTCGTCTCGAGTGAACAACGCGTAAATAACAATATTGTATTTGTATATTATGCATTCAAGTGGAAAAGAAATTCATAGCGTGTACTACTTAAGTAAAATGTTTATAACTTTTACAAACAATTTTGCATTAGTTTCTATTATACATTAAATCGTATGTAAGAAATAGAGGCAGTCATAAATAAATGCAAAAAACTTTGTATTGAGTGAATAAGGCTTAAATAACAATATTGTATTTGTATATCATGCATTCAAGTTGAGAAAAAATTCATAGCGTGTACTACTTTAGTAAAATGTTTATAACTTTTACAAACAATTTTGCATTAGTTTCTATTATACAGTAAATCGTACGTAAGAAATAGGGGCAGTCATAAATAAATGCAAAAAGCTTTCGTCTTGAGGGAACAACGCTTAAATAACAATATTGTATTTGTATATTATGCATTCAAGTGGAGAAAAAATTCATAGCGTGTACTACTTTAGTAAAATGTTTATAACTTTTACAAACAATTTTGCATTAGTTTCTATTATACATTAAATCGTATGTAAGAAATAGAGGCAGTCACAAATAAATGCAAAAAACTTTGTCTTGAGTGAATAAGGCTTAAATAACAATATTGTATTTGTATATTATGCATTCAAGTTGAGAAAAAATTCATAGCGTGTACTACTTTAGTAAAATGTTTATAACTTTTACAAACAATTTTGCATTAGTTTCTATTATACATTAAGGGGGGAGGGTCAAGTAAACGGCCGTTTTTTGTTGATTTTTTTTTGAACACATGAAAAGGTCTATTATAATCTAACTAAGTATATCGTAACATACATGTTTTAATCTATATATAAAAAAATATTTGAGGTAATTTTTTTTTTAATAGTGGCGCTACAGCTGTTTGATGTCGGCTCTTCAGATTTGCGCCGTGCAATGCTCAGGTTGGTCTAATCAACTGAAATAAAAAAAACAACGTTTTTTTTATTAAAATATGTTCATGTGCTTTGCATGAAGCTAAATTAAATGATCAAACCCAAAAATTAAAAATTCAGGACCATTTGAAAAAAAACAACAAACATTTTCTTTATAAACAATAAGCAACAACAATATTTATTTATTTTTTTTTAATGAGACTTTTAGGTTCTTGCAAAGACCAATAAGCTATAGAATATATGTGCCAAAGCTCGTTATGATCGGTTAAAAATTGTAGATGCTACATTGCACGGCGCGAGAAATTTTACATTTTGAAAAAAAACCCGTTTAAAGATTATGGTTGAGAAAAATAGTTTTAAGGGAACTTACGGCGAACTTAATCTTAGTCTGCGATGCCAGGGCCGTATAATAAGCCTTCCTCCTCTGCAAACTCTTCCATTTTAGCTGCTAATTTATGTTTTAGAGCTGTCCTGGCCTCTTTTGAAGCGGCTCGGGTGCGGATGTCCTGCCTATCGACACGGTGTTTGTCGTACCCGTCAGAGAACTGTTTGCAATGTAGGCCAATTTGCAATTGCATATCATTCATCACTTGCAATGTGAATGTATAGCCATCGTTGAATATGCCTCCGGCCAAATATGCAGCAATTTCAATAATTTTTGAGCCACAGTTTAGATGTTTGGGGGCCAAGCGCCACACGGTAGCATTGAAGGATTCGTTCGCGTTTTGGGTATATCCACCCAAGCATCTCTGTAGCAAATCATCGCGAGACAAGTCCTCGTATATGGGCAATATTTCCTTCTTCACATCGGGATGCAACGGGGGAGGATGCGTATAAACTTGTTGTTCACGTTTGGCTTCGGCGAGGCGATAAGCACACCATGAGTCGTCGCCAGGGGGACAGTAGTCATGCTGTGGCTCCATGTCAGTTGAGATTAGATGGTAGTACGTGGCCATAATTCCTTTTTTCATATCTTCCACTGAATTGACATTCCTTCGAATAGCCAGGCCATAATATTTTGATAATTTTTTTATAAGGGCGTCCGTAAGTTTTCCCTTGCCTCCAAGTTTAGCAGTTTTTTTTAAATTTCGCAGCCGGCTACCCATACGTTTTCCCACATGCCCAATACATTCGCTCTTTTTTATTTCAAAATCTTCACCGTAAGGCATCGCATCTACAATTGCTTTAAAAGTTTTAGTGTCACCGTCGCCGACGTAGTTATTGTACCGCACTCCATAACGTTCCTGGGACCTCTGAAATATCTCAAGCATGCCATCGACTTCCATCTTGCCCGAAGAGCCACGATGATTTATTGGACAATTTTCAAGGTGTTCAGCGTATTCCGGATCATTTGGATCTTTTTGTTTATAATACGTACATGCTTGACAATAACTACTTTTGACCACGAGATCTATTACTTTTCCTGTATGGTAAGCTATCAGTGTAGTAACACCATAAAGAGACGAGAACCCGCGCTTTTTCCAAGAACCGTCACCGCTAACTGTCAAATTCAGGATAGGTCTTTCGTTGTCTTCGTTCAATTTTCCTTCATCTTCAACAGCGCGCTTGCAACTAAATTCAAAAACTTTTTTTGTGGACTGATATATATGCTGTACTATGCCTTCGTATGATTTTTTGCTCAATCCTTGTCCCAAATCCATAATCCCACAAAAAATATTTATACCTTCTCGCGCTACTCCCAATAATCTCATAGCAAAGACGATTCTACGATTTATAGCAAAACTATTAAAAATAAACGGTCCTGAATCGATAAGCGTTGTACCGCATATGCACTTTACGGATATTTTAAATCCAAGCCCTCTCTCACCTGATTGTCCAAAGAATATTTTTTGCTTGCACGTTCTACAAACCACCATGTCAGAGATAGCAGAAAATACGCTCACAAATTCAATAATCCGGTAGCAAAAACCCAAATTTATAACTACATCGGACGTAGACGCCTTCAATTTTTTTGCTGATGCACTTGTTCCGGCGGCGGCGACTCTTAGTACCTCTTCATCTTCTTCTTCAGGCTTTTCTATAGTTGAATATTGATTGCCACTGAATCGTCGACGACGTGGGCGACTTGAACGGTAGTTCGGATCACTAGCACACACTTTGCGACTCATTTTTGAAAATAGAAAAAACCGCAACAATAGGTAATGATACCAAGATTAGCAGTGTATTGAAATCACGCTGAGCGTCAGCTGACATAGTAGGGACGCGCATGTGCAGCGTCAGCTAATGGCTTTGAGACGGGCGCGCATATTCACGCGAGCGCACGCGCTTCAGTTTCATGACTCTGTAGAGGCACTTAGACATCAAATTTCGACTAACGACTTTGGGAATACATTCCCCAGATGTTAAACGAATTTTCTAAAGAATAAAAAAAAAATGAAAAAAAATTCATGTTTACTTGACCCTCCCCCCTTAAATCGTATGTAAGAAATAGAGGCAGTCATAAATAAATGCAAAAAACTTTGTCTTGAGTGAATAAGGCTTAAATAACAATATTGTATTTGTATATCATGCATTCAAGTTGAGAAAAAATTCATAGCGTGTACTACTTTAGTAAAATGTTTATAACTTTTACAAACAATTTTGCATTAGTTTCTATTATACAGTAAATCGTACGTAAGAAATAGGGGCAGTCATAAATAAATGCAAAAAGCTTTCGTCTTGAGGGAACAACGCTTAAATAACAATATTGTATTTGTATATTATGCATTCAAGTGGAGAAAAAATTCATAGCGTGTACTACTTTAGTAAAATGTTTATAACTTTTACAAACAATTTTGCATTAGTTTCTATTATACATTAAATCGTACGTAAGAAATAGGGGCAGTCATAAACAAATGCAAAAAGCTTTCGTCTTGAGGGAACAACGCTTAAATAACAATATTGTATTTGTATATTATGCATTCAAGTGGAGAAAAAATTCATAGCGTGAACTACTTTAGTAAAATGTTTATAACTTTTACAAACAATTTTGCATTAGTTTCTATTATACATTAAATCGTACGTAAGAAATAGGGGCAGTCATAAATAAATGCAAAAAGCTTTCGTCTTGAGTGAACAACGCTTAAATAACAATATTGTATTTGTATATTATGCATTCAAGTGAAGAAGAAATTCATAGCGTGTACTACATTAGTAAAATGTTTATAACATTTTCAAACAATTTTGCATTACTTTCTATTATATATTAAATCGTACGTAAGAAATAGGGGCCGTCATAAATAAATACAAAAAGCTTTCGTCTTGAGTGAACAACGCTTAAATAACAATATTGTATTTGTATATCATTCATTCAAGTAGAGAAAAAATTCATAGCGTGTACTAGTTTAGTAAAATGTTTATAACTTTTACAAACAATTTTGCATTAGTTACTATTACACATTAAATCGTACGTAAGAAATAGGGGCAGTCATAAATAAATGCAAAAAACTTTGTCTTGAGTGAATAAGGCTTAAATAACAATATTGTATTTGTATATCATGCATTCAAGTTGAGAAAAAATTCATAGCGTGTACTACTTTAGTAAAATGTTTATAACTTTTGCAAACAATTTTGCATTAGTTTCTATTATACAGTAAATCGTACGTAAGAAATAGGGGCAATCATAAATAAATGCAAAAAGCTTTCGTCTCGAGTGAACAACGCTTAAATAACAATATTGTATTTGTATATTATGCATTCAAGTGGAAAAGAAATTCATGGCGTGTACTACTTTAGTCAAATATTTATAACTTTTACAAACAATTTTGCATTAGTTTCTATTATATATTAAATCGTACGTAAGAAATAGGGGCAGTCATAAATAAATGCAAAAAGCTTTCGTCTTGAGTGAACAACGCTTAAATAACAATATTGTATTTGTATATTATGCATTCAAGTGGAGAAAAAATTCATAGCGTGTACTACTTTAGTAAAATGTTTATAACTTTTACAAACAATTTTGCATTAGTTTCTATTATACATTAAATTGTACGTAAGAAATAGGGGCAGTCATAAATAAATGCAAAAAGCTTTCGTCTTGAGTGAACAACGCTTAAATAACAATATTGTATTTGTATATTATGCATTCAAGTGGAGAAAAAATTCATAGCGTGTACTACTTTAGTAAAATGTTTATAACTTTTACAAACAATTTTGCATTAGTTTCTATTATACATTAAATTGTACGTAAGAAATAGGGGCAGTCATAAATAAATGCAAAAAACTTTCGTCTCGAGTGAACAACGCGTAAATAACAATATTGTATTTGTATATTATGCATTCAAGTGGAAAAGAAATTCATAGCGTGTACTACTTAAGTAAAATGTTTATAACTTTTACAAACAATTTTGCATTAGTTTCTATTATACATTAAATCGTATGTAAGAAATAGAGGCAGTCATAAATAAATGCAAAAAACTTTGTCTTGAGTGAATAAGGCTTAAATAACAATATTGTATTTGTATATCATGCATTCAAGTTGAGAAAAAATTCATAGCGTGTACTACTTTAGTAAAATGTTTATAACTTTTACAAACAATTTTGCATTAGTTTCTATTATACAGTAAATCGTACGTAAGAAATAGGGGCAGTCATAAATAAATGCAAAAAGCTTTCGTCTTGAGGGAACAACGCTTAAATAACAATATTGTATTTGTATACACACATAAAAATTTTACGGAGAGAATTTGCACGTAGTTAGTTGTACACAAAAAAGAGTGATTTTTTCTCCGAAAATCAGTTGATTGTGTGCTAAAAATTGTTGATATACGTAATATCGGAGTTAATTTAACTACACAGCACGGAGTTGAAAATAGTTTATATCCGAAATGGTGAAAATTTTCACTGGAGCTGTGAAATGAAAATTAACACCATACAGGGTGTTGAAATAACTGACAAAATGAGAGAAAGTACACTTTTTGGAGTTGATATGACTGAACATTGTGACGGAGTGATAAAGCACCTAAAAGTAAACAATAATTCCCTGTGTAATATTGATTTCTAACTCCGTTTTGGAGTGAATAATCTCCAAAAAGGTAAGATTTATACTGTAAAGGCAAAAACTTACGGTTTGACAACAACAGGCGTCAACATGTCGCCACCAAGACGGTTTGCAGTTTGCTTCGCAGTGTGTTGTGGTCGTCACTTATACTCCTAAGTTTGCGGGGTGCAGTTGAGAGTGAGTTTCATTTCCATTACTTTTAATATTTTATATGTAAGTACATTATTATTTCAAATGGAGCAGTGTATTTTCATACGAGTTAAATACGGACAAATAAAAAAATGGGTCAGAATTATCAACGATGTACTAAATTTCGACACAATTAATACTACAGGTAAGTTACTTATATTACTACATATGTATGTATGTACGTAGACATATGTATGCGTGTACATTACTTATTCGTTGTGCTCACATGCTTTTATAATTTTTAAGTTTATAAAAATGTTACGCACACTACTAATGTACTATAGAAAAAAGCTTGTGAAGATACCGGCTAGTCAAATGCGCAGTACGTTTGTTGCCGCATTTGTGGTACCTTCATACCGAGTATGACACTGCATTGTACCTACAGAATGCATGTCGATTTTTGTGTTTTTTTATGTGTGTATTCCTTTGTCCGGCAATGCGTATTTTTTTTTTCATTTTTTCTATTTGCCTTACAACATACAAAAATACAACAATTCTGCACATATTTCTTTTTTATGTACAGTTGGCAAGCTATTTAAAATAGCAGAGACAAAATATCAAGATATCAAGTATTATGATGACACGAGTTATGAAATCGACAAGGAGTTATTGGTAGACTTCATATGGCACAGTCAACGAGGAATTACTTTGGTAATAAAGACGGGCGAAGAGGATGACGATGTTAATACAAATCCTTATACACATTCCTTATAATAAGGCGAATGATATGTATATAGTTACCAATTATATTATATGTACTTAGTTATTAATGAAAGTACTATAGACTTTATGTAGTCTGTTATATTTGATATTAGTTATTAATTGATTATTATTAATATTTATACGGAGATTATTGTTATATTTAGGATAAACTGTATTTTATTTATTGAGTATTGTGCAAACATGTATATTCATTTACTTGTTTTTTCGAAAAATAAATTGTTAAAATGTATTTTTGATTTTTACTGGTCCCTGTCATATTCCTAATAAAGATAAGAACCGCTCTGAAAAAAAAAAACAACTATTTGGTAAGTACATATTTAACTTCATTATCGTACACAAACAACTCTTTTAGGGAAAGAATAATTTCGCCAATAAACGAAAAGCACCCCGCAACAGGGTAATTTTAACACTAATAAAGGAGTTACGTAACATCTCCACGGATGTATTTCACTACTACAGAAGAACTCTTGCACTCCGGAACGCGGAAGTTTGACACGCGGGGAGATTATTTTATGTCTATAAAGGAGTAAACCTGCATTTCCCTAAACATATATTTTCAACTCCGTTACAAATAATAATAACTATAAAAAGAGTGAATGAGCTCTGTAAAAATTCAACTCCGTCTGATTTAACTACATGCGCAAACGGTCGCGAGGGAGATCCATAGCGGTGTTGAATCGGTGTTAAATCCAACTCCGTATTTTTATGTGTGTATTATGCATTCAAGTGGAGAAAAAATTCATAGCGTGTACTACTTTAGTAAAATGTTTATAACTTTTACAAACAATTTTGCATTAGCTTCTATTATACATTAAATCGTATGTAAGAAATAGAGGCAGTCATAAATAAATGCAAAAAACTTTGTCTTGAGTGAATAAGGCTTAAATAACAATATTGTATTTGTATATTATGCATTCAAGTGGAGAAAAAATTCATAGAGTGTACTACTTTAGTAAAATGTTTATAACTTTTACAAACAATTTTGCATTAGTTTCTATTATACAGTAAATCGTACGTAAGAAATAGGGGCAGTCATAAATAAATGCAAAAAGCTTTCGTCTTGAGGGAACAACGCTTAAATAACAATATTGTATTTGTATATTATGCATTCAAGTGGAGAAAAAATTCATAGCGTGTACTACTTTAGTAAAATGTTTATAACTTTTACAAACAATTTTGCATTAGTTTCTATTATACATTAAATCGTACGTAAGAAATAGGGGCAGTCATAAATAAATGCAAAAAGCTTTCGTCTTGAGTGAACAACGCTTAAATAACAATATTGTATTTGTATATTATGCATTCAAGTGAAGAAGAAATTCATAGCGTGTACTACATTAGTAAAATGTTTATAACATTTTCAAACAATTTTGCATTACTTTCTATTATATATTAAATCGTACGTAAGAAATAGGGGCCGTCATAAATAAATACAAAAAGCTTTCGTCTTGAGTGAACAACGCTTAAATAACAATATTGTATTTGTATATCATTCATTCAAGTAGAGAAAAAATTCATAGCGTGTACTAGTTTAGTAAAATGTTTATAACTTTTACAAACAATTTTGCATTAGTTACTATTACACATTAAATCGTACGTAAGAAATAGGGGCAGTCATAAATAAATGCAAAAAACTTTCGTCTCGAGTGAACAACGCTTAAATAACAATATTGTATATTATGCATGCAAGTGGAAAAGAAATTCATAGCGTGTACTACTTTAGTAAAATGTTTATAACTTTTACAAACAATTTTGCATTAGTTTGTATTATACATTAAATCGTACATAGGAAATAGGGGCAGTCATAAATAAATGCAAAAAGCTTTCGTATTGAGTGGACAACGCTTAAATAACAATATTGTATTTGTATATTATGCATTCAAGTGGAGAAAAAATTCATAGCGTGTACCGCTTTAGTAAAATGTTTATAACTTTTACATACAATTTTGCATTAGTTTCGATTATACTTATAATCGTACGTAAGAAATAGGGGCCGTCATAAATAAATGCAAAAAGCTTTCGTCTTGAGTGAACAACGCTTAAATAACAATATTGTATTTGTATATTATGCATTCAAGTGAAGAAGAAATTCATAGCGTGTACTACATTAGTAAAATGTTTATAACATTTTCAAACAATTTTGCATTACTTTCTATTATATATTAAATCGTACGTAAGAAATAGGGGCCGTCATAAATAAATACAAAAAGCTTTCGTCTTGAGTGAACAACGCTTAAATAACAATATTGTATTTGTATATCATTCATTCAAGTAGAGAAAAAATTCATAGCGTGTACTAGTTTAGTAAAATGTTTATAACTTTTACAAACAATTTTGCATTAGTTACTATTACACATTAAATCGTACGTAAGAAATAGGGGCAGTCATAAATAAATGCAAAAAACTTTCGTCTCGAGTGAACAACGCTTAAATAACAATATTGTATATTATGCATGCAAGTGGAAAAGAAATTCATAGCGTGAACTACTTTAGTAAAATGTTTATAACTTTTACAAACAATTTTGCATTAGTTTGTATTATACATTAAATCGTACATAGGAAATAGGGGCAGTCATAAATAAATGCAAAAAGCTTTCGTATTGAGTGGACAACGCTTAAATAACAATATTGTATTTGTATATTATGCATTCAAGTGGAGAAAAAATTCATAGCGTGTACCGCTTTAGTAAAATGTTTATAACTTTTACATACAATTTTGCATTAGTTTCGATTATACTTATAATCGTACGTAAGAAATAGGGGCCGTCATAAATAAATGCAAAAAGCTTTCGTCTTGAGTGAACAACGCTTAAATAACAATATTGTATATGTATATTATGCATTCAAGTGGAGAAGAAATTCATAGCGTGTACTACATTAGTAAAATGTTTATAACATTTTCAAACAATTTTGCATTACTTTCTATTATATATTAAATCGTACGTAAGAAATAGGGGCCGTCATAAATAAATACAAAAAGCTTTCGTCTTGAGTGAACAACGCTTAAATAACAATATTGTATTTGTATATCATTCATTCAAATAGAGAAAAAATTCATAGCGTGTACTAGTTTAGTAAAATGTTTATAACTTTTACAAACAATTTTGCATTAGTTACTATTACACATTAAATCGTACGTAAGAAATAGGGGCAGTCATAAATAAATGCAAAAAAATTTCGTCTCGAGTGAACAACGCTTAAATAACAATATTGTATATTATGCATTCAAGTGGAAAAGAAATTCATAGCGTGTACTACTTTAGTAAAATGTTTATAACTTTTACAAACAATTTTGCATTAGTTTGTATTATACATTAAATCGTACATAAGAAATAGGGGCAGTCATAAATAAATGCAAAAAGCTTTCGTCTTGAGTGGACAACGCTTAAATAACAATATTGTATTTGTATATTATGCATTCAAGTGGAGAAAAAGTTCATAGCGTGTACCGCTTTAGTAAAATGTTTATAACTTTTACATACAATTTTGCATTAGTTTCTATTATACTTATAATCGTACGTAAGAAATAGGGGCCGTCATAAATAAATGCAAAAAGCTTTCGTCTTGAGTGAACAACGCTTAAATAACAATATTGTATATGTATATTATGCATTCAAGTGGAGAAGAAATTCATAGCGTGTACTACATTAGTAAAATGTTTATAACATTTTCAAACAATTTTGCATTACTTTCTATTATATATTAAATCGTACGTAAGAAATAGGGGCCGTCATAAATAAATGCAAAAAGTTTTCGTCTTGAGTGGACAACGCTTAAATAACAATATTGTATTTGTATATCATTCATTCAAGTAGAGAAAAAATTCATAGCGTGTACTACTTTAGTAAAATGTTTATAACTTTTACAAACAATTTTGCATTAGTTTGTATTATACATTCAATCGTACGTAAGAAATAGGGGCAGTCATAAATAAATGCAAAAAGCTTTCGTCTTGAGTGGACAACGCTTAAATAACAATATTGTATTTGTATATTATGCATTCAAGTGGAGAAACAATTCATAGCGTGTACCGCTTTAGTAAAATGTTTATAACTTTTACATACAATTTTGCATTAGTTTCTATTATACTTATAATCGTACGTAAGAAATAGGGGCCGTCATAAATAAATGCAAAAAGCTTTCGTCTTGAGTGAACAACGCTTAAATAACAATATTGTATATGTATATTATGCATTCAAGTGGAGAAGAAATTCATAGCGTGTACTACATTAGTAAAATGTTTATAACATTTTCAAACAATTTTGCATTACTTTCTATTATATATTAAATCGTACGTAAGAAATAGGGGCCGTCAGAAATAAATGCAAAAAGTTTTCGTTGAGTGAACAACGGTTAAATAACAATATTGTATTTGTATATTATGCATTCAAGTGGAGAAAAAATTCATAGCGTGTACTACTTTAGTAAAATGTTTATAACTTTTACAAACAATTTTGCATTAGTTTCTATTATACATTAAATTGTACATAAGAAATAGGGGCAGTCATAAATAAATGCAAAAAACTTTGTCTTGAGTGAATAAGGCTTAAATAACAATATTGTATTTGTATATCATGCATTCAAGTTGAGAAAAAATTCATAGCGTGTACTACTTTAGTAAAATGTTTATAACTTTTACAAACAATTTTGCATTAGTTTCTATTATACATTAAATTGTACATAAGAAATAGGGGCAGTCATAAATAAATGCAAAAAACTTTGTCTTGAGTGAATAAGGCTTAAATAACAATATTGTATTTGTATATCATGCATTCAAGTTGAGAAAAAATTCATAGCGTGTACTACTTTAGTAAAATTTTTATAACTTTTACAAACAATTTTGCAGTAAATTTGCATTTTACAGTAAATCGTACGTAAGAAATAGGGGCAGTCATAAATAAATGCAAAAAGCTTTCGTCTTGAGTGGACAACGCTTAAATAACAATATTGTATTTGTATATTATGCGTTCAAGTGGAGAAAAAATTCATAGCGTGTACCGCTTTAGTAAAATGTTTATAACTTTTACAAACAATTTTGCATTAGTTTCTATTATACATTAAATTGTACATAAGAAATAGGGGCAGTCATAAATAAATGCAAAAAACTTTGTCTTGAGTGAATAAGGCTTAAATAACAATATTGTATTTGTATATCATGCATTCAAGTTGAGAAAAAATTCATAGCGTGTACTACTTTAGTAAAATTTGTATAACTTTTACAAACAATTTTGCAGTAAATTTGCATTTTACAGTAAATCGTACGTAAGAAATAGGGGCAGTCATAAATAAATGCAAAAAGCTTTCGTCTTGAGTGGACAACGCTTAAATAACAATATTGTATTTGTATATTATGCGTTCAAGTGGAGAAAAAATTCATAGCGTGTACCGCTTTAGTAAAATGTTTATAACTTTTACATACAATTTTGCATTAGTTTCTATTATACTTATAATCGTATGTAAGAAATAGGGGCCGTCATAAATAAATGCAAAAAGTTTTCGTCTTGAGTGAACAACGGTTAAATAACAATATTGTATTTGTATATTATGCATTCAAGTGGAGAAAAAATTCATAGCGTGTACTACTTTAGTAAAATGTTTATAACTTTTACAAACAATTTTGCATTAGTTTCTATTATACATTAAATTGTACATAAGAAATAGGGGCAGTCATAAATAAATGCAAAAAACTTTGTCTTGAGTGAATAAGGCTTAAATAACAATATTGTATTTGTATATCATGCATTCAAGTTGAGAAAAAATTCATAGCGTGTACTACTTTAGTAAAATGTTTATAACTTTTACAAACAATTTTGCATTAGTTTCTATTATACATTAAATTGTACATAAGAAATAGGGGCAGTCATAAATAAATGCAAAAAACTTTGTCTTGAGTGAATAAGGCTTAAATAACAATATTGTATTTGTATATCATGCATTCAAGTTGAGAAAAAATTCATAGCGTGTACTACTTTAGTAAAATTTTTATAACTTTTACAAACAATTTTGCAGTAAATTTGCATTTTACAGTAAATCGTACGTAAGAAATAGGGGCAGTCATAAATAAATGCAAAAAGCTTTCGTCTTGAGTGGACAACGCTTAAATAACAATATTGTATTTGTATATTATGCGTTCAAGTGGAGAAAAAATTCATAGCGTGTACCGCTTTAGTAAAATGTTTATAACTTTTACAAACAATTTTGCATTAGTTTCTATTATACATTAAATTGTACATAAGAAATAGGGGCAGTCATAAATAAATGCAAAAAACTTTGTCTTGAGTGAATAAGGCTTAAATAACAATATTGTATTTGTATATCATGCATTCAAGTTGAGAAAAAATTCATAGCGTGTACTACTTTAGTAAAATTTTTATAACTTTTACAAACAATTTTGCAGTAAATTTGCATTTTACAGTAAATCGTACGTAAGAAATAGGGGCAGTCATAAATAAATGCAAAAAGCTTTCGTCTTGAGTGGACAACGCTTAAATAACAATATTGTATTTGTATATTATGCGTTCAAGTGGAGAAAAAATTCATAGCGTGTACCGCTTTAGTAAAATGTTTATAACTTTTACAAACAATTTTGCATTAGTTTCTATTATACATTAAATTGTACATAAGAAATAGGGGCAGTCATAAATAAATGCAAAAAACTTTGTCTTGAGTGAATAAGGCTTAAATAACAATATTGTATTTGTATATCATGCATTCAAGTTGAGAAAAAATTCATAGCGTGTACTACTTTAGTAAAATTTTTATAACTTTTACAAACAATTTTGCAGTAAATTTGCATTTTACAGTAAATCGTACGTAAGAAATAGGGGCAGTCATAAATAAATGCAAAAAGCTTTCGTCTTGAGTGGACAACGCTTAAATAACAATATTGTATTTGTATATTATGCGTTCAAGTGGAGAAAAAATTCATAGCGTGTACCGCTTTAGTAAAATGTTTATAACTTTTACATACAATTTTGCATTAGTTTCTATTATACTTATAATCGTACGTAAGAAATAGGGGCCGTCATAAATAAATGCAAAAAGCTTTCGTCTTGAGTGAACAACGCTTAAATAACAATATTGTATTTGTATATTATGCATTCAAGTGGAGAAGAAATTCATAGCGTGTACTACATTAGTAAAATGTTTATAACATTTTCAAACAATTTTGCATTACTTTCTATTATATATTAAATCGTACGTAAGAAATAGGGGCCGTCATAAATAAATGCAAAAAGTTTTCGTCTTGAGTGAACAACGCTTAAATAACAATATTGTATTTGTATATTGTGCATTCAAGTGGAGAAAAAATTCATAGCGTGTACTACTTTAGTAAAGTGTTTATAACTTTTACAAACAATTTTGCATTAGTTTCTATTATACATTAAATTGTACATAAGAAATAGGGGCAGTCATAAATAAATGCAAAAAACTTTTGTCTTGAGTGAACAACGCTTAAATAATAATATTGTATTTGTATATGATGCATTCAAGTGGAGAAAAAATTCATAGCGTGTACTACTTTAGTAAAATGTTTGTAACTTTTACAAACAATTTTGCATTAGCTTCTATTATACATTAAATCGTACGTAAGAAATAGGGGCAGTCATAAATAAATGAATGCAGTATAATGCTTTTATTATATAACTTACTTATGGTAAATCTTCTTGCTGCCCTTTGTCAATATCGTGCTCTGATATCGTGTATACGATACCAATCCACATCTAGTTTAAACACCGTTACTATTTATTGACAAATCTCTGATCCCATGGCTCCGAGCATCTGATTCTCGCAATAGCAACTACGTCATACCAATCAGCAATGGATTCGGATGATATTATTTCTAATGTATATGCGTTGAACTCCATGTAGTGCACGTCACAACTCTTCATGTTATTAGAGACCATCGTCGGTGTAACCTCATCTCATTCAGCTTCAGGCTATGCCCCTTATTTATTACTGCAAAAATTTAGATAATACATTACTAAATCGCAAATCAGTAGTACATGTACGCACAGCTTCTTATTGCCGTTTTATAAACAAACAGACAGACCGTCTATCTGAGTTTGTCTTGTCTGACTGTGCATGTAGTCTTGTTAAACAAGATTGGAGCAAGATTGCAAGACTGGAAATAACAAGTAAGATTACTTGTTACCCACTCCTTGTAGTCCTCACAGTATATTCTCGCTGCAGGGTCACAGTTAGTTAACGGGACGGCACCTACAAGAAAGTAGTGTCAACAATATCGTAATCATAATACTTTATTATTTAGTTTTCTTATTTTGAGTCTGACTATTCCAAAATAACGAAGAGTAAATAATTCAATTTATAAAAATAATACTGAAATACATAACGGGTGATCTAAAATGACAAAGGACAGCTTGAATACCCCGCCACAGTTTTGAACGTATTTAGTGTTACTAAGATGGTATAGGTTATGATCGCTGTCAGATACCATAGTAGACTCGTCAGTCAGGGTTACGTTCCTCTGCAACAATATTTTATCTTTTTGGGATTTAATTTGTAACAAATACTATATTATTTTATTTGATTTAAGACCATGAGAGATGATTTTTATTTGATATTTAGATAATGGGTTATTTTCATTTTCATTTGATTACATATGGGAGGATTTTATTATTTGGTATATTATTTTTGCTATAAGTTATAAGTAGTTGTTATAAGTTTATAAGAGTGTATCTGTTGACGATAGACCTACCAAGCTGGGTATTTTAGGAAAGCAGGTTTACTAATCTCTCAAAGTATTTCAAGATATACAGAGTGTTCCATTGACAATTCTAAAGTTATTTCACATATTGCGAACCTCCCTTTATTCCATATAAATCATAATAGAATCTCAAATAAACAATAAGCATCGAGAAGCGTGATATAAATAAAAGAAAACTTAAAAAAGATTATAAATAAAAAATTAGGGACTTACGGTAAATACAGAAACAAGTCTGATATCACAGAAGTTGCCGGGAGTTGCACGGAAGTTGCCTTCGTAAGCAGAAATTTTCTATTTGAACGTGACAATCCATTTATCGGTGATCCAGTCCACTTTATCGAAAGTATATGGGAACAGAGTTTGGATCCTATGAATAGAGAGAAGAGAATTAGTTAAATTAACGGATATTATATCCAATTATTGCACTCGAAGCAATTAATTTTAAAATATTAAATGGTTGATATTATTACTAAGGTAGGCAATAAACGGGAAGAAAAATAATTCCAAAGATTACAAACTGAGATTGTCGAGTTCTTGAAATATTTGTTTAAATAAAGTACAATCATAAATGTCAAACATTGTTTTTATCTTCAAGCTTGCACATACTTTAAATTTTCGCTGTTGTTTGCCTTCTATTCAAAACTAGAGTTGCCAACTCTTCAAAATCAAAATACTGGCCTAGGCACCAGTCCGTGGCACACTACTTTTTAATGTTACAAAGCTAAAAAATGTTCTTTTTTCTAATGTTGATAAATTTCCAGTCCCTGTTCCAGGCTGTGGATTCAAACCTCGGCTTTATAGTAAAAAGAAAACACTCAAAAATTTAAAATTATTAATATATACTAATCGCTTACTCGCAGAACAACTGCACAATTAAAGGAAAATAGGTAGGTTTAGCTATTTAGGTAAACATTGGTGTTCAATAACTTTTGTAATCATTGACCAATTTTGATTATGTTTTTTGTCCACTGAATCATCACGATACCTATCCTTAAATGTTCTGAAATAATCATTAAAATCGGACACGCTGCGAAGCAAGTAAGGAACAGTTATTCAGCTGTCTCATATCAATTCTCTACATGTTATTTATTGCTTCTTTTCAAAATTAAATGTATCAAATGTAGATACATCATTTCAAGGAAACCATTGCAATTTGAAATGCGGAAGCTTTGCAGTTTTCAGTTTTGGTTAGTTAGTAGAGAATATGATTTATTTTACAGATAATTACATTATTAACAGATAAACCAATGGGTAGAGAATTTAATGTTAACAGGCTAATCTTAACGTGTACTTGTTATATATTTCAATAATGTCTTGTTGAAATAACAACACCAAGTCAACAGAACATTAAATGGATTGCAGCACATTCAGTCTGCATCGCAAAATAAAGTTTTACCAGCGTGTCTGGTAGTACAGATAATTTTTGCGTAGAAATCTTTTCCAGTAATTGTCGTCCACAAAAATACAAGTATTGAGATGAATTCAAAAACAAAATGTTGAAAATTGATAGGGCGTTATGAAAAGGATTTGAGAACTCCGCAGGTTGTCCCATACTTAGACCAAAAACATCATTTTCGGTTCTCACAGTGTGACCAGCTGTAACATTTTTTTACCGTATCGTACGCGGATTACCGTTATTCTGTCTATGTATAAAAAAAAAACATAAAGATCTCGGAGATATGATAAACTTTGCTGGTTTTTATTCAAACTACACAATTTTAAGTTTTTTAATTCAAGAAACAAAACATGTCAACACAACGCTGTCTTGAAGTGAAAAAAACATGTAAATTGAATAAAAGTTGGCTTCTGGCAATCCACGGAATAACTTTTTAGAAAATTTTAGAAAATAAACTTAGTTTATAATAATGAAGTATAAAATCATAAAATACCTGGTAACAGAATGGCATCATCATAGTCAAGACAGGCAACCGATGGTCAGACAGACTCACATTAGAGGAAAAAATGGAGTTAGAAGGTTACAAAAGTCAGCAGCATGAGGTTTGTTAGTCTTCTGTCGTCACACTCCCTTTGTGTGTTGCCTTTCCCAATAATGTGTAGTTTTGAACTGAAATGAAGAATAAGTCTTAAAAAGTTTGTTAAATTGTTGATGTAAAAACTTACTTGTATAATTACTGCTTTAAAACAGTTCTTCTTTATCTACTGTCATAATAATATTCGATGGTATTCTAGCCCAGTTGATAACCGGAATCACAAACTTCATAAGAGATGAACTGTAGTGAGGATGGTCAAGCGTTCGACATCAGAACGTAGGAGGCTCAAATCCAAATCTTCACCCTTGCATAAAAATTGGATTAGTTACAAATACAATAGATTATCGATAGTAATAAAGTATTCTTCTTCTTTATAGCAATAAATGTCGACAAATACATTTTTATGAGACGAGGAAAAGATATTCTTCACTGTTCTATATGTTTCAATAGTATATTTAAGTCAGCGACATGTTTCGTCCAATTAGGACATTTTCAAGCCAACGCTCAAAAGAAAAATTTTTAAATTTCAGAGAAAAAAACTACAACTAACGATGCAAAAAACATTTTACATTTTTGCATTGTTACATTTTTGCACATAGGTAGTACCAAAAACGATATTGTTACTACCCAGTAACAATATCGTTTTTGGTATTCCGATCAACGGCAAAATATACGCTGGGCATTCCAACTATGGGGGAGTAGAGTAGGCCCTATTCAGATTAGTGAGAATTTACAGTTTTCTATTTACTATAAACGTGATACAAGTTTCCAAGTTTCCAAACTAAATTGTTTCGTCAAACCGAACGTACAAAATATTATAAAAAAAAGAGACCAAACGTACTCGTCAAACTTCCCATAACAAATTGTTCCGTGTCAGTTTTGTAATTAATTGTAAGGTAAGGTTGTTTATCTAATTTGACTCGCACAAAGGTAAAGAACAAAATATCTTACCACGTATTTTCTCTTAGCCTGATTGACATTCTCCTGCGTATTGTCTCCTCGTCTCCGATCCACTTCTCATATTCTCGACAGTCCTCGTACGTATTTACTGGTATCAAATTGCTATCGTATGTCTTCCTCTTGACTGCAGGATGCCTTGGCTGCTTAACAACCTTAACGTAGAAGCTCTACTTGACCAGAAGTCAAGTACCTTCTGCAACATATTGATCCTCAGCGGTACTTGCGTGACCATCGGCTTGATCTCCTTAACGTAGTAACCGGAAGCAAAGCCTTTCACGCCAAACACACCACCAATCCGGATTGCTCTTATTTAGCAGGATCATGACGTCACCATCGGCCATCGTAAAACCGGGATTGTTGAAAGAGGATAAGGCTCGCACTTGAAAGATTATTTTCTCTCCTGGACCACCTTCTGTGAGACCGTCTGCATTTCAAAGAAATAAATTTCGTCATTGGGATTTTTACAAAAAACAAAACGGTATCAAAATCAAATTTGAGGTTAATATCAAGAGGGTGTCGGTCTTATTAGTAATTTTACAAAATTAAGATGTCAAAATATCCAAACTTACTTTACTATTTCGCAAGCTTCTCCGGAATCATCAGTCCGTTAGATCGTGATAAATCGGTGGTCAGAAACATCGGGATCGTGATGTATATCGCGCAATTAATGCGAAAAACGAATAGAGTCCGCTAACGCCGTAAACAATACGGATTCGGAGACATAACGCTTCCGCCATGTTTGTTTACACCGCGCGAATAATCTTATAGAACAGGATACAAAATAATTAATATTACATTCGCAAATAATATTTTTATTTACCACTTTATTAAACACGTGGCGCCTATACGCGGATAGGCAAAACACCGGCGTGCCGGTAAGAACGCCCCCTAGACGATTCTGGCGCCATCTATGAGTGATCGGCGAAACCAGTAGTTGTGCCGGTACTTCAAGCGTTCCTCCACAGATGGCGCCCGCGGGTGCACGTATTTTTAAATGTCAGAATCAAAATTAATTAGCCATACATATTTCGGCAAAATCCGAAATAATATATCTGCTAATAAATAATATTCAATTATAAATATTATCGCAACTCCTTTGCGTGTAATCGACCATGAAACAAATTTGTTACATTCCGTTTGAAAACACCACACAAAGATCATGGGGGTTTTAGATCGTAATAAATCGGTTCGATTGCTCGTTTGACGTCTGACCCGAACTGATTCCACCAATGGGAATCGAGTATTTTAAATTTGCCATCAAAAAGATCGGAACGCGATCAATTTGAAAGATCGTGGCCAGTAATCGGACATAGCTTGACATAGTCTTGTTTATTCTGATTTTGCAAGATTTCTGTGTGTTAAGCTTAATTTGCCGCCGTCCATATTAGTATTTACAATGACCGGCAAGCAGCAGGTAATCGATCCTCACAACCAATACTTATTCACAGTTATTAGTAGCTAACATAACCTAATTTCAGCTTTATCGTCAGTACGAAAAGTTTGAGAATGATCTTAAACACTACCAGAAAGTCGGGGACGCAGGCTACTACAAACTAATAAGCGAATTTTGTCAGAAACTTCAATCTAAATTCCAAAACGAGAACACTATTGCTCTACATTTGCTAGAACGTATCAACCAACACCCTTCCGCGGAAGGTGAACCAAATTCAGGCCCGAATCTCAACATATACGAGTATGACATCTTACAAATGCTAAACGTTTCAAAGCTTGATGAGACCACACTCCGTGCTATCTACAAGCAGCTCTTTGAGCGCATGTACGTTGTCGTCACGTATAGTATGCTGTGTTTTGTGCGCAAGATTATACGGTGCTTTGTGTTAAAAGACGAGCAAACAGTCATCCTAAGAAGATTGCAGTCCCTGATCTCTCCTTTAGACAAACGATGTGTCAAAGTTGTCATCGGCACTATAACTGACATAATCCAGAAGTGGAATTCAGCGGATGAGAATAAAAAACTCTTATGCGACTTATTGGAGCTACCTAAATGGGGAAAGTTAGAATTCTACGTTTGTATGGCTGTGTTTAAACATGTTAATACAGAGGAGATATTTGGAGATGTGTTAACCAGAATATTGAGCGCGTTTCGTGAAAATCACACCGCCCACTCAGCATATGTCTTGTTTCAATTTATTGTCAACCAGGATGACATGAAATATTTCGATTTTCTCTTAGGAGAGGTTTGTGATGTGCTCATGAGTCCACAAGCTGAATTTAACAAGTAAGTGTAATTTAATATTACCGCAATTTAGAAAAGAAATTTTTTGTTCGTTTATTTAAATTCGTGAAGGTAAACAATTTATTCAATTATGTTTCTCTGTGCTTTTTTCAAGGTGACACCACTGTAGATTTCTTTGAAACAAATACTTGTTTACATGTACAATGTAAGCCAATATTACAACTGTGGTGTCTGATAAAGGCTACATTCCACTGTTACGTTTAAATGTTTATTGCAATAACCGGACAAGTCTGTTTGTTTACTATTTTTGCTAATTTTGCGTTTTATCTTTCTTTTTTTCATAAACTAAACTCAATTCGGAACTTCTGCTTTCAGATTGGGATCGTATTTCTATTGTATTCTATAGATTTTTTTATAAATTAACTCTTCGAAAAATTTTATTCTCAAAAATCTCAATAGCTATTATTTTTTTTTTTTTATAAAGTTAATACCTAACTGTGGTGTCTGTGGTTGTTGTAAAACTATATTATATTATTTATTATTACATTCATATTAAGTCTATAGATTAATATGTGCCATTAAAAAAGTGTCGATGATTGGAAATTAATTTTTTAATTATGTTTGGATTATACTTGGACTGGCCAGAAATAAATTATTAGGCTTTTTGGATAAAAATATCTTTGTAATTCTGAAGCTCGTTCTTATTATGTTTTTCTGGTAAAAAAAAAATTAGTTTCACAGAATTAAAAAAATTTAGAACATTGCAAAATATGATATTGAAAGTAATATATAATTATTTTCAGGACAATGAACTCATCGTTGATCACATACGTAATACCACCAATGTGTGATTCATTGCACTTGATGTCACACTGGGAGGATTTCTCGGCACTCTACAGACTGCACGTGTTGCGTTATTGCTACGTAAAGGGTTACATAGAAAAGTTAAACCCGGAAGTTTTCTTGCCTATCCTGAAGAACAACAAGGATAACCAGGAACTGGTCCAGTTAGTCTGGGAAATAGTCTGCTTCTTCCCTAAGCATACTATAAAAGTACACCAGCGGCATATGAACTTATTTGTTTCGCTGCTTACCAATTATTACAAACGCAAGATCCCCAACGTACGTAACTGCATCTATGCGTTCTTAAGCCAAGTGGTAATCGATTGGTATCTCGGGGACAACAGAATTATTTACATCCAGTTCTTTGGAGCAATTTCCGATACCGTCCAGGACTTCATGAAATCCTCCAAAAAGAAGCGTAAGCACAATGATGAAGCATGCCAAGGGTTCTTTGAGGCATACATCTTCACATTGAACCTACTAGGAGGCGACCATACGTGCCTGCAGACAAAATATCCCATTCCTGAAGAGTCCAAATATATGTACAACTCGAATCCCATGAGTGAATTAAGAATGGTTATCGGAATGAACCTTGAAGATCTCACCAACTTTTCTATGGACATCGACATGCCCAATGAAATGTTGCTCAATATGATCAATCATCAATCTTCGGTTTTCGACTATCGTGCCAAAAAGTTTCTTCAATACACCGCATTAGTCGCATGCTTTTCGCCAAGATTCGATAACGCACAGAAGATACAAACGTACACCAAGTTACTGATTCGTCTGTACGTGAAGGACGATAACCATGATTTGATGACAATTCTTCAAGAGGAATTGATGTTCATATTCAAGGACCAGTATTTGTCGATATGCTCGCAATGTAATGCCAGCGCAACTTGGACCAATCCTATTTATTCCACTGCCGTCGCTCTGGCTATTTTAGCGGAGGAATATATGTGCCCCACGTCTTATTACGAGACCTTGGTGGAGGAGGCAGATGCCTTGCTCTCGTTTGTCGTGGAGAAGAGAGAGCAACTTTTTGATAGAGACTCAAAGAAGTCAATTGAATATATATTTGTTGTAAGTATTTTTGATTCGTTATCGTCAATTCTAATTATAAAAAATCCCTTCAACCCAAATCTAATAGAAATATTTTAATGGCTCTAGTTTTTTAAAAAACATGTCTAAGACGTTAAACTTCTAATATCACGTCAAACTTGTGTTTTTCGGCATCTTTGAACCTGTTTTTTTCCAAAAAAACGTGCCAATTCAACATTTCTGTCTTCAGATTCTGGTTCTTTTCAATTCCACCTTAAATTATACTTCTATTATTAATTAATACCCCAAATATTTTTTAGAACGTTCTCAAGTTGATGTACATCTGCGTCAAGAAACTGGGGTTTGTCGAAGGTCTTTCGAAACGTCTATTCGAGCGGTGCCAATCAGTTATCATCGAATCGCAATTGAGAAAAGCATCCAGCTATGCTTACAACTTACTCACTTCTTTAATGAACGAAACTACCTGCTCATCTTTGGAAACGTTCTCCGATTTTTTGATGAATAGCTTGGACGGTCACCTCGAAGCAATCGAAGGCAAAGCGTTCAATCGATGGACGGGAAATCGAGAAATGATACTGCTCTGTTTCAAATTATTAAAAGATACGCCTGTAAGTATTTTTTAGAAGTAAAAATAACGGTTGTTAAAATTTTCTTTGTATGTTGTAGGGAGTCTTTAATGAACTACTAGGGAAGATGGTGAATTCGCCTATTGGGCACCAGGAGAGTCATCTCCGCGCCCTGGAGGCTGTACTAAAAGAAGCATGCTTAAGGGAGCTTACAACTCCTTTTGTCATTCCCATATTGGAGAAAACCTTAGAAAATCTTACCCATGTAGAGTATTGCCATAGGTAAATCAAATTCTTAGTACTTTGTTAGTTGGTATATAGTAGGTATAGTATTATTGCCTATTCATTTCGAAGCCAATCGTCACTTATTGTCATAAAACCATAAAAAAGTTTTATTTGTTTTCAGGAATGCTGCAGGTTGCCTTATTCAAATAATTGCCAATCGTATGTTGGGTATGAAATCAGAGACAGGCGAAAGGCCTTTATGCATGCACCAAGCATTTGAACGAACGCCAAAGCTGCTAGAGCTCTGCACAAAAGCGTTCACCTCGAACTCGACTAGCAAGTATGGCGTGTTATGCCTTCTTGCCGAATCACCTTACAACCCGTCAATTTTTGGGGAGAGCTATGACTTGAGCCCGACAGCTTTTCAAGACGTTTCGCTAGAGGAAGAGAACAGTTCCTTATGCGCCATATTACCTCTAGCGTGCGCCAACTCCTTGAATGGTAAATTGTTGCAGGCAACAATAGATAGGAACCTAAAAGAGTTCACGAGCACTGGTGTTGTTACCAATATGCAGTACCTTAAGCACCTAATTAACAGATTTTGTAATTGCCAACCATGGATGGGTTCCAGCGATATGCTTAGTGTTATCTTCAGATACGGGCACTTAGTGAAGTCGCTTGGTCCAGGTGAAGAATATGATGACCTAAGATATGATTACAATCTTCTGTTCGAGAAGATTAAATATATGATCCAAGATATTGACTACGAGAGTGAAGAAGAGGAAAAATCATCGAATGTGGATGAAACAGTGGTTGAGGACGAAGCATCGATTGTGGATGAAACGTCGATTGTCGACGAAACAGATTACGATGATTTGGGTGGATTGGACCTTTTGGATATCGACGAGTATCCTCCTTACTTCTTTCCATCTGCAATGGATTTAGACAATAGTAAGTGCCCTCTCCAGGATAATTCCATTGCCCCTGTTGCAGTCTGTCGTTATATACACTTAATATTTCATAGGTTAAGACGAACTAGCAGTAAAGTCAGAGTTGCAACGTCGATGCTCCGCAAGCTCTTCAATTTTTCTAAAGTTACCGTCCAAATCGCGCAATATCACCAAACGTTGATGGACATTATGCCAACACTGGATTTGGCAACTATGGCAGAGTTTTTACCGACCACCATTAAGCGTCAAAGCATATATACGACTGAGGTAGCAACTCTGCTGCTTTGCCATAAGCCAGTCCTCACGGAGATCGATGAAGCTCAAATTTTAACCCTGGCCAAAAATCTTCCGCTGCTACTCAAAGACATTACAATTTTCGAACACGACAGTGTTGTTAACAACCTAATAAACTTCCATAAGTTAGGTTTGGCTAAATATGACTTTTACTACTTGCTGTTCCTAAGTTTACTTGAGGTATCAGAAAAAGCACGGTTTGACAAATTGTTTTCAGTTTTATGGGGGTACTCGTTTTGTACAGCCCACGGCGTGCAAAAGTTATTTAACGATAACATCATTAAAAATGACTTGGGTGGGGACTTCATTAAGTTCATTAAAGTACTCGCTAAGTACATTTGTTCCTTAAAGAAGTTTTCTGTTCAATATTCTCCACTGTTTAGTTGCTTGGAAGAGTATTACGATGTTAACATTGATAAGTTTATTATTAACAAAGTATTAAATGAAGTTAAGTTGAACCATCGTTGATATGGTTACTCCAGTCAATGATGACAGTGATATTAGTCAGAGGCTGTGAGGCATATTATTATTATTATTAATATTAGAATGTTTCTCATCATAGTGCCCAACTGTAAATGCACTTTAATTGTTGACGAGGTATATGTGTTCATTTTCATAGTTAGATTTAAGTTTGTTAACCACGTGTTACACATTATTAGTGGGTTCTACAGTGGGCGCTGTTTGTTTTGTTTATCTTTATCAATAAATATTGATATATTATTAATGCTGTGTTTTATTTTATCTGGAATAATTAACGACAGATAAAAATACCCCAAGGCCAGTTTTCCCATAGTTTTCCCCATTCATCGAAAACGAATTTAATTGTTGAAATCTATACATTGACCTAAGACTAAATAATGCCTCAACTTTGTTGATATTTGAAATAATTTTATATAAATATGAAGGCAAAAATTATACAAAGGTTGGCACGATCGTGTTCTATGATGCTAGGTTTTAGCTATTGTGAAAAAGGTGTCGCTACTATCGTCGGCGCAATGCTGTGTTCTGGATATTAAAATAGTTTGAATTTGTATCTTGGTTTTATGTTTTGCATTATTACTACGTACATACATACTAGATATTTGATAAGCGTATCTGAAGTTACTGCCTCAAAATAAGAAAAGAGTCTGCACTTATTCGTTTCTAGTTTGTAATCAATAAGTAGTTTATCCTATAATCCTTGAGCTAGTTGATGGAGGAAATTAGCTACAAGAATTATGCTCATTATGTTAGTATTTTATTTATATTGTTTTATATGCTGCTTGGTTATTTCCATAGATTTTGTGTGAGTTAATCGTGTTTTCTTTCTAGGAGTGCATGGTGTATTGAATATTCATGTAATTGTCGTCATTTTATATGTATGTACATGTGATTCAGGAAGCAGGTCATAGGTCGTTGAAGACATTTCATATTGAAGAGTATAAACAAAAACTGTCGTTAATTCATGCAAATAAGATGCATTTGGTGTTTGACGACAGGTCAGCGGTTCTTTAGTTCGGGTATTTCAATTATAATTAATGGTTCTAACGCAAATTCAAAGGTGAAACCCGGTTCCACCGGGTTCACGGAAAAATCTTTTATTTACAAGGCGATTATTTGAGTACCTACACGACAATTTACGTCGTGCGTGAGCGTCTACCGTAGAGTACCGCTCTGAAAGCCAGAAATTTCACTATCGCGCTGTAAAAATAGTATACTTTGGACAAAGTGGTTGTGTTATGCGTTCCCCGCTCCTGTAAATAAGCCTGAAATCCTGAAATGAAAATTTGTTTTCCTATGAAATCAGGATTTTAAATTTAGTTGTCTTTGTTTATCTATTATTGGTATTTTTCGCAGAGGTTTCCAAATGCCCCACTCCGCAGCAACCAGTGTGCGCGACAACATAGTTTGATTCTGACACGGTCCTGCTGCAGTTCTCATAAGGTGATTTCCACAAAATAAAATACACGAGAAGAAGTAATGACAATTTCTATAATTGCAGGAAAAAGTCGACTCGGGCGTGTGGGAGCCAAGTTTCATTGAGGAAATTCTACGTTCCTGCGTGTTCATGCGATATTCAAATAAATTGAACACCGGCGCGCGTTCGACCTGTCAAATTGGATGATTTTTGCAGTTTTTTTGAATTTGCCTTGAAGTGCGTGTACCGAAGTGCATCGGAAACTGTTCAAATATCCTAAAAATGGACCGTCACACGTGACAGGGACCCGAAATAATGACTGTTCGCCGAAAACGCGACATATATCCATCATAGCCTAAGATTTTTTAGGTTAGTGTTATCTTATTCGAAGAATTCACAACACGGACAATGTTGAGTTTGAAAAAAGTGTACAGGGACGAGCTCCTCCAGCTTGCTTTGATACTAAGCTTGCTGCGAGTGAGTCCCGACTCCTATTTGGACAACGACTTGTACAACAACGTTGCGGACTTAGATCTCAATAACGGCACCAGTTGGAGATCATTTGGAACTAGCGTACTACGTGCCCACTATGTCCATCCGAAGAACCTCGACACCGTGCTGATGAACTACGAACGAGAAGTGTTTGCCGATTTAAATTCGCTGGGACGGTATAATCGAGCTAATTCCATCCACCGATCCAATATCACGGCATATCTACTTAATGTTAATCGAACAACGATCTCAGAGGAACCTCTTCCTGAAATAACACCACCATCTTCATCTGCACTACCGCAAAACGGCGATCTCAGCCCAGATCGAAACGAGGCAACGTCAACTACGGAACCACTGGATTTAGGGATAGATCTGACCCAAGAGGTGAGTCCTATTATCGCATTTTCCAACGTAAAGAGCTAAAAGGTAGCTGCACTAAATTCGGAACCCTGCCAAAAATTGTGCTATAAATAATATAAACATGTGTACAACATGTTGTTGTTCCATCAACAATTTACTAATTTATATAAATGTATAAGGAATATTTGTTAAAAGCGATAGCTAAAATTGTCGGTAATTTGCAACAAATTGCCGCATTATTGATGCGAGATACTTCAATATCTCGTTACATCACTTATACGTTTTTAAAATTTATCAGTTGTGTGGCAACATGCAGCGTGAATGTTTGTAGGTTTATTTATGTTTAAGACCTGCCAACTATATGATAGTGGCGCTTATTTTTCTTAAAAAGAAAAAATGCAGTGAGCAATCTCACGCTTGTACAATCATTATTTACAAACTCGAGTCGACATATAATATTTGCTGTTGGTATCAAGAATATTCTTGTACCTTTATGTAGATAATGTCATAAGCAAATTTGTAAATAAGTTCTCTGTATCACGGAATAAACAACTTATTATAGATAACTATTCAAAAATAATTGACCTAGCGAACATTTTTTCACATTCTTTGGCACTTCTGAAAAACCCTGAAATTATCCATTTTCTAACATACTTGACTATAATTTCTACAAGGTGCTATTCTATACTAAATAATAAATCAAAAATCATAATTGATACATGTGCGCCCGCAGAGAGGGGCAAGGTGCACCCCCTGGCTTTTTCAAGGGAAAGATCAACAATAAAATAAAAATCAATAAAATAAGACGACTTAATAATTAAATAATCGGAATTTCGAAATGTACTAAATTTACGAAATTTACGAACATTATCGCGATTTAGGGGTGCTTCTCGATGGGGCAAAACGCTGAGGGTCTGATGGCTACTAGAACCTTTAATTACCTACGATTTGAGGTATGATAGAAAATTATGCAAGATTTTTTGCAAAAGTTATAAACATTACTCATAATTTTTTTTTTGCTTAGACCTTGAGTCAGTGAGTGAGTTTGACTATTAACTGTGATTATTAAATAATAAAATTGAATTTAAATTAAAATTGAATTAATAGTTAGTATCTAAAAAAAACAAATTCCAAGAACAATAAATCTCATTCATTTGCTCTAAATATTTGAACACAAATGAGAATCAAACATTCCATAAAGGTGATGTGATTTTTCTTGTTATTATTTGGGCATTATTTGGGAGTACAGATTGCAATTTGGGAGGTTAATATTTTTGTCTGAATTTCAAAATAATTTTGCAAGTTGATTTTGGCATCTCACAGTTTCATTGTAAATATTTTGCCGCGCATGTTTACAAACCGTTCTACGAATTTGTGAGGCAACTTTTGGGAGGGTTTCGTTTAATAATTTTCAAAATTAATATGTCCACATAGATCGGTAGTGGCTAAACGTTATTGACCAAAAGTTATTGAAAATCAAAATAAATAGTTGGGGTGCCATGTTGTTTTTTTTGTCCATAAGTGTAATAGGCAATGTTTGGACCATGATGTAATGACCTTGGACAATGTGCGTACATTGAAATTATAATACAACGAAACAAGGTGCAATTATGAACAAAGCAACATGGCAAATTAGTAATTTTATCTATGTATTTTAATATCAGATAATGCCTGATATGCGTTTATAGAAATATTTACTTATTTCATCGCGTGAATTGATGTTATAAATGTTTTCATTTGCTGTATCAAATACATACTTAGTCTCACACATTTGTCAATACCAGTTAAGATTTATCAAAAGATTTGTATGGCTAGCCATAACGAGACCGATGATCATCCCCAATGTCGGACTTGAGTATCACCTTGGCACAATTATTTTTTACTAAATTTGGACCAAAGGATTCTAGGGAATCGCTGTTTTGGCAAGCCGAAGGCAATTTGCGCTGAGGACATGGTTTATTTCTTTTTCTGTCCCAGACGCCGTCGTGTTGAACAAAGAACAGATTTGGAGTACCAGAGCACCAAGTGCAGCAATTGATGCGCATATTTGGCAGGACGTCAGTGTCTCCTAAATATACATTTGAAGAAGCAGACTTTCCCCCGCTCAGCTTAGCATTGGAAATTTGAGATTTAAATACCCAACGTGAATTTCAAACGGGAGGAAGTGAAATAACTCGCCACATGGTTCTATTATAAGTTTATATATTTATATAATAGATACCTACTTCGTTTGTGCAACCTGGGAATACACCAGATGGTTCAGTGGGCAAGGTCGCCTGGTGTCTTTGCAATACTGCACATGCAATTATATAATTAGAGGCCACCCAGGCCTCTAATTATTTTCCGCGGGGTTATACGTATTTTTGGAAAAATGAAAACCAGGCCAGAATATACCCAAAACAAAACTTCTATCAAATCTATATACATGCAACACTATAGAAGGAGCTTGTGTTTCACTATGCTTAACAATTAAACTAATTTAGCATGTGTGGCTGAGGTTAAACCAATTAATAAATAGAAAAAAAAATATTAATGGCAATGATATAAAAACCTGTCGTCTACTAAGCTACAATAAAAAACAATATATTAGTAAAAACCTGATTTTTGTCTCGCCAAAGAAGTTCACCATAAACTCTAATTCAATTAATTTTGTTTATAATAAAATCATGGAAATAAACGATAATAGAACCATTATCCTGTTATGCCAGTTGCTGTATTGTAATTATGTATATGACATGTATATTACGCACTGTGTTTGACGTCATTCATAATTAAATTGATTAAGTTAGAGCTGGGTTGACGTGCTGCTAATGTTGGATTTGACCATCTCACATACACTAAAAATAAAAACTAAAACTTAATAAAAACACTAAAAATTCCACGTTCTTGTAAAAAGTTTCTGGTGATGCCGGCGGTATGTGGCTTTGGATTGTCCTGCATTAGGAGAAAATTTTGACCGACGCCATATGCAGCAGGCACCACATGGTCCTCCAAGATGTTTTCAATGTAATTCATGGCATTTAGTCTACCAGCAACCACAACAAGATCAGTTCTGTTGTCTATACTAATTCCAGCCCAAACCATCACAGATCCACGACGAAATCTATCCAATTCCTCTATAGTAGCGGCTGCGTAGCGTTCACCAGGACGTCTATATACACGTAGTCGACCGTCGGAACGAGTTAAACGAAATCTGGACTCGTCTGTAAACAGTACAAGCGTCCAGTGACGAAGTTGCCAATCCTCTATGATCCAGAGCAAACCTGGTTTGTGATGCTGCGTATGGCGTGGTGCTCGGACAGGTCTTCTTGGTTTCAAATTCGGTTCTTTTAATCTGTTTCTGGCGGTTTTATCAGAAATTTCTATTCCATATGCTCCTTTTAGGTCGTTTAGAAGGTCTCGTGCTCTCATACTGCTTTTTGAGCAGTATCTTCGAACTGTTTTCAACATTTTCTTAGGTAAAGCCATCAAATTTGGATTGTCTGGCTAATATGATGAATAATCGCGATACCAAAAGTAGGGAGAAACCGTGAAAGCAATGGGAGTTAAATTTTGGAGTTAAGCATAAGTTGAGATCGCGTATTTCATAGGTGTACTATTTTTAGCTGGTCTGGTTTACCAATTCCATTGAGTAAGGTCAGTTATTGTTCGCTCTAATATTCAACGCGGTTAAATTGCTATTCTAGATCGAGCTATGGCAATAAAACATTCCTAAAGTGGATATGTGGGACGCACTATAGATACCTGTATGGATTTACTCCGTTGTGAGTCACGCATCTGTTAGGGAGATCCTAAAAATATACCTCAATCTCTGACTCAAACATTTATTTACTGTCCGTTGTCTGCTTTATTGTTTATCTGATGTTGACTTTCAACAAGGCAATTTTCAACAATGCAATCTGGCACTTTTACATTGCCGTTTCTATTGCTATAGCATTTGAACTTGTTTGACCTGTAATGATTTTTTTTTCGAATGAACAGCAATTAAGTTTGGTAACTTACTTAACATGCCATCGGGCAAGAATCTTATTTTCCTATTGAGTTAGAGACGGCAACTAATATCTAATTTATAAGGTTGAAAATGGAAACTATTGATTACCAATAATGTTATCTAACCTATATTCCCCATGGCTACACGAAAAACTCAAAGTTTGGGTGGTTCAACGACCGTGAAAGTACAATGTTAATTTAACCATTTGGCCAGCCAACAAACGAAAATAGTGTTATTTGAAGAATATGATTATGCTCGAAATGAAAAAAGAAGCAGTTACGAGTGTTGACTGTATTCTGTCCACTTTGCATTACAAATTTCAGGAATTTTTCTTTGCTTTCTAGGCTCAATTATTGACACAATTAAGCTACAACATTGCCCGCCTGTTTTTGTACAATTATGCCTTTTAAGCGGTATTAGATACTCAATAGCACAAACAAAAAAGGATCATATTTTCTTAAATTAACAAAATTGTTGTTTGTTATGTGCTGGCTGCATCTTGTTGACTTTTGCGTATATCGGTTGCCAGTTGTTCACCCAGTGGGGCCACCCAACGCCCATGCGACGTGGTTTAGTGACCTGCGGGCATCACCGTCCAAATTTGAAGTGGCGCAAGATTTAGAAGGTCGAATAAAAATAAGCTCCTGTAAACAGAATTTTGAAAACATTCGCTAACGTATACAAGCGTCTGGTGCAGATGCAACAAGGGGGCGCCGGGATGCCCCGGATCATCGACCGTCGCATTGCAATCGACCTCAAGCCTACACGCGCCCCCCCGCCGTCTAATTATATACTTTTTTCTCCGAACGTCATGTGACTAATTTAGCGAGCTTTTTCTTCGAGCTTTTTTCGCTGCGCAGGTTATATAAATTGGCATATTCTCTGCCTCGTCTGATTACAAACATCGTTGTTGACGAATAGCAAAATCCGGTTAATTGAATTGTTTATAGTTTGTAATTTTACATCACTAGAGTGGAATAGGTGCATAGATAGAACTTTTTTGTTTGTTTGCAATATTTGCAACATTTTGTACACCTTTCAATCTATGATTACCATTGATCTCTTAAAATATGAAACTATGGTGGACTTTGATTCCATTTAAAAACAAACTTTTGACAAAGATAAGGCAATAGGAAGATAAGGAACTTTTGCTTCGGACCATAGTAGATTTTGCAATACTTTTAATTGACATACAATCAAACGTGATTAAACTAGTGATACGTCCTTCTATTATTTTCATGAGATTATTTAAATGTGATGATGATTATGAAAATAATGAAGAGAATCGGTAAACATTCCGAATAGTCAATATACATTTTTGATAGGTAACAAAAATATGTCTGTCTATTTCTCGTTGTTCTAAAAGGTCCGTTTTATTCCTAAATTTTCCATAATATAATTATGTTGTGTACCTAAATATTCATTTATTTCCTGTGGTGCGCCACAGGACCGCTTTTTGTTATACACGAATGCTTAATACATCATAAAATAAGAGAAAACAGCGATAAAATTATCTTGTATGAATGGGACCGTTAACACATCAATAGTTTGACTACAACGGCACCTGCTTCGCCTGTACATTATTCTCTATAACCGATTTCTCTACTTTCTACGATAAAGAAAGGATTCCCCTACTAAACCCGCTGCATAAAAGAAAACCTAAATTAATCATATTAACCAACAAAAAGCAAGCATAGCTCGAAGGAAGCCCGCAAGATTTACTATTGCCTGGGAATTGGCATTTTCAAGTTCAAGTTCACTAATTCGCTTAAAAATAGCGTGCGATTTTTAGAGCTTCGGTAGGTTAGTTCAGTTTATTTATTTTAAATCGAAACGGCGTCAGAGGTTGTATATCGCGAAGGTGCCTTTTGCTCGTCGAAGAAATTTAACTTCATTTCGGTTTTTTCGAGAATATTCCGCGGGATTGTGTAATCGTCGGCCACTTATTTGAATCATTACGGTATAAGTAGCAACAAAACCGAACATTGTGAAATACAAAGTTGCTGAAGCGGATATCATTGTGGCGGCCTCTAGCGGCGCGTAGACGGATCTATCGAGCACGGTCATCGAGTTATATGCTGTAGGAGTGGGGATAGATAGGCTTTGTGATCGCTTGTGACAGCTAGTCTGCTTTCGATCCATTTTTGCCGTGGTGGGGGGCTCAGTTACCATGTATATATAGATCTCGATGAGCGGCGGTGAGTTCAACTACTGGTCAAGCGATGGCGCTGGTGCGAATTAAAGCCGTTTAATAGCATTTATGCACATATTAAAATGATTACTGTAGCTTCGGAATTGAAACAATCGATGGCCTTGTCTTTGAAAGACAGTCTAAGTAATAAAAGTAACCAAAGCGCTCCTCTATACCCGTTTTCCGCTTTCCGAGTAATTACCCGGATGACGTATTACCTGCGAATACATATGAAATAATACGTGTCCGTTTTGATTGTTCAATCAAGTAGTAAAGTGGCGATGAATCGCGGCCGTCGTACGTAGGGGACAAGCGCGAAAAAAACACGTGTGAGCCTCTGTCAATAAGTAATTATAATTACAATATCGGAAAGTCAAGGATACTCCGGCTAGGCAGTGCTCTCGGCTGCTTTCTACACACATAACGCATTACAGGCGTGTTATCATAAAACTTTTATCTATCCAGTTGTATTCCCGAGTTTATTTCTGTGATGCGCTCGCTATAGGCATCTATAGCTATATGTGCTGTGCTATCGGATAAACAACACATTATAAAAATGGTAAGTCGTCACCAGTCACCAACAACACCATCATTAACAGATTCGAATCCATTCAACGCTTAGTCTATAGTCACCGTTTTTTAATTCTTTCAAAAGAACTTTTCCTTAAATCAAAACTCTTTTTGACAACGTTATCACCATATTATTAATATTATTCGTGGTTAAGATATGACGATCAAGATATGGACCTATTCCTCCAATTACAACAGATAATAACGTAATAACTACTAAAAATTTGAAAAGTATTGCAAATCCACTGTGAGGTATTTGCGCTCTTGTCACCTCTATGACATCGCACGCTATTATGCGTACTGCATTATAAACACAACAATTTCTCCTTGCGGAAATACCTATTCTGAGAATAGGTATTAAAAAGATAGGATTTCGCAATGTTTATTGACCGAAGATCTTAGCGCGTCGCCTTGAGAAAGAAATCATCAGATAAATGAGCGGAGCGATCCTAAAATCCAAGTTACAAGAAACCTACTTCGGATAGCCAGAAAATTACACGGTGTTGTTTTTAATACTACACATCAGGATTGTATTACGAGAAAAAAAAACATTGTTGTATGTTTGCTAGATTCAGTATTTGTCTAGTGGTATGTTCAGTATTGCGTTAGAGTTGGTAATTTTCCAGTGGTACAATGGTTATTACCGGTTATTAACACTAATTATCTTACTGGAGGTACATTTTGGAAATTATAATTGTTAAATTAGATAGTGTTTTTCAATTCAATTTGTTGGTTCATCAGGAACTAAAAAAAGCATAAAAACAACACTATTATTGGCTATCAGAGCTTTGGCCATCGGACCGCATAACCAAAAGGCGTTATATGTACACCTAAAGCGTTTGCAAAGGCTTGGTAAACAAGACTAGTAAATTCTTTAGAATTCTAAGAAAGAAAGCGAGGAGAGGGAATAGGGAAGTGTCATAAGCTCCGGTAATAAATGATATGTTGAAGTCTCTAGTGGTTTTCTTGTATTTGTCGGCATGTTATCCAACTTGCCCGCGTGGGAATAGTTGACAATAACTAATGGTGTAATGCAGTAACGTTCTGAGGTGAAACGGTCGAAAAGTCCGCTCCTGCCGTCAAATTATGCCCATTCTTCGTTGTGTCGGTAGCGTCGGTAGCCGAGTCCAGGTAAAACCACTGCCCGACCAAAGGGTTGGTCTGGTCTAAGTACTGCGGACCCGCCAGATTATTAATCCGACGGAAACAATTGCCGTTTGACAAATGACTTTTTCAAGTTATCGGGTGGTCACCGTGGACCCGGATGACAAATGGCTGTTGGGACAGATCTCAGCACCCGGTCCGTGCACTGTGACGGGACCACCTCCGCACAAGAACCACTGGGCCCGTCTTCAAAGACTTGCCCCCGTGATGTTATTACATTACCTGATTTTTATCGAATACGGCGTGATCCATCTTCTTCAGTCACATCAAGTCACCAGCAACCGCGATCACCACTCCACACAGATACAAAGATTTCTTGTGAGAGAAATTTGTTTCTTATGAATTTATTCTTTTGGATTTTCTTCTCGTTCGTTATACACATCGTAAATTCTTTTTTAGTTAAAAACATAAGGCTTATCAGTAATCAACCTGTTGTCCATTCCTGGTGCTAGTTCGTGGCTAAAAATCATCTTGGTTGTTCCTCAAAGGGTTAAATCATCCTACCATGGATTCCTGGTATTGGATTCCACTTGACTTAAACTTAAACTCTTCCTTCACTATGAAACAATGGTGATACTTGTATGAAAAATAGGAAATTGGTGCCCATGGTCAATGACCAACGACCCAAGGATTCGAAATTCCATCGAAAGTAGCATATCGCGAGAGATGTAAATATGACAAACGAACCGAGGGTTATTTCTGGAGACGCGCCTGTATGATAATAAGAGAAGTGGGGTCCGATATCGTTCCACGGGCATCTGACAGGTCGGCCCGGTCGAGGGAATGATTGAGGCCTATTGATTTTGAAAATTTTCATATGCGGTCGGACAAAAAATGATGCTGCGAGCAGACGGATGGGCCGCGCCGGGCCAGTCTGGACGAGAAGAAGAAAAAGGAAGGTGGACGTGATGGTGCAGACGCAAGACGCGGAGGTCAGCAGACGGCGAGAAATGAGGCATGACGGCCCAACAAAAGAACCTGCCGACATAATCAATGCTGACCAATCAGCGGGCACTTTTGAATCGGCCGATCTAGACGTAGGGATGGCCCACGTAGGCGCCCCAAGCGCTTTTCGTGAGGTCCATTGTATGCCAACAATACCCCGTTGCAATCAAAATACTAGGATTCCACTAGATACCTAATCGATTTTAATTGAATTTATTTATTTACGCATGCTTCCATTATTGTACAAAGGCATTACGCCAACCCGTATGTGACTATACACACACCTACTGGTCTACAGCTTGTCACCCAGCTTGTCACCTGTTTACAAAAAATCGACAAATCCTTGCACATAACGATATATACACTACTTAACTTGAGCATAAATAAAACAAACAGTTTTAAGTATTACTACATTCAACTTTAGCATTTTAAGAGATAGCGTTGTGCAGTTTTTTCGAGATAGCTAGGAGATACTTAATAGCGCCATTGAAATCAAATTTTGACATCACTTTTCATTATTTTGTTGTTGATATCTGTTGAATTTGTGCGTGCACTGGTACTTAAAACTATGGGTCTATTTATTTTGTACACGTTGGGTCACTGGTAAGTGATTTTCTCCTAACCAAGTGATTTTAGGAAATCCCCCAAACAACCGTTTTGATTTGGAAAATAATAATTAATTAGGTTAATTTAAATATAACACGTGCGGGGTTCCTGCAATGTTTGCCACCATGTATTATTTGAGTGTTATATATTCAACGGTACAGATAAAAAGTTCCATGGTGGTCCATTTGCCTATACCCGGGCATTATAGATATTCCCTATTGTTTACTGGTATATCAGTTCATTATCGATAACGGTACTTATGTTATGGCGCTTTACTGGCCGTCTGATAATTTATCAGCAATTCTTATCTATGAAATCTAATTTAGTAACCGCTGTTGATGATTTGGTTGTGAATAACTAAACAAGCGACTTTTAAAATTTTAAACATACTACTATACGTGGTATTCCTGATATTTTTACGATTGATAAGATGTATTGTACATTGTACTTTAGTCTAATTGTTAGATTAAGAAACAGGATAAGGTTTTATTGTAATAAGCAGTGTTTACAACAGAAAGCTTATGGATCTTGCTGTACACCATAAAGATGATTTTAATAATAATAATAATAATCCACGCCTTAACGTCCCCAACAGCTTTCGCCACTACGGGGGCATCGGCAGGCCCGAATTACCATTATTATGGCCCGCGTCTGTGGCACGTCTTAAGTCTTAAGAAAAACCACAGAAAAACCCTGGTAGTAAAGGAGATACAAGATTAGCCGACCAGTATGGCGATGTTATTTAAAAAGTGAAAATGGCGTGACGAGTGTTTTGTAAAAGACCACATTAGTCTCCTAATGGAGTGAAATGACACGGTAGCGTAATTTTCCTCATTCGAAAAGGAACAAAAAAACAATAATCATTAACACCACCCGCATGCGGCGAACAAAACTGTGAATTTAAAAACATGGCGTGGCGGTCGGAACGTCCGGTATATAAATTAGAAATTATCATCTAAATGGAGGAAGGTAATTTGGGAAAAGGCACGCGATGAAATATCAAATATGGCCGAAAGAGCGGCGTGGAATGAGGCCGCCCACATGCACCATTAATAAGGCTAAATGTATCAGAATTAAAATAATCGAGAAAACGGGCGCGATGGCCGCCCAGCCGGCCCGCTGGGGGTCCCCGGCGCCGCATGGGGCCCCATGGTCTCCCAGGGACTCGCGCGGCTCACGAAGTCACGAGAAGTAATGTTTTACATTACTGTAACCTACACTTGTACTGATTAAACACAGCACAAGATTGATCGCTTATTTTCTTTTTCGGGCATAATGGCATTTTTATCTGCCTTGACGTACACAATCTTGAAGTACATCTACTCGCATACCCCCAATGGGAAGTTTCAACATTTTTGGCATACATACTGTATAATTAATTTCATACAAACACCGTCAGACCACGTAGTTTACATCAACCCCATGTTAGGACAAATTTATGTAATTATTTTGGAAACGAATGATAAGAATGACAAAAAATACCAGAATTATCCCTTCTTAATTTTGCGCGATTTAAGAACAGGCTCGAAGCTGTTTAGCAGCTTGTTAAACATTATAGTTGTTTATGTACCAAGGGCATTACACGGATGTTTATGCCCCGAGGGTGTAATGCCCGTGGTACATACATACAACATTTTATGTCCTACAATGGTTTTGTTCCTCCGTTTGGATAATGTTAACAGATATTTTGACGTTATCAAGTGACACTACTGAGTTGAATAACAATATAAACAATTCCGAGTTGAGTGACAATACAGACTATTAATTGTGAAACTTATAAGCATAATCGCCAATAATTGACATTGACGATTTAAAATTTACAACTTGAATGACAAATATTTGATATATTTGGCAACCCAATTATGGCAACCCTTAATGCCCTCGCGGGCGTTAAGAAGCAGTTTTCCCCGGTATGTAAGATGTAGAATGTCAGTTTATGATCATGTGGGACATAAAAGTATTTGTTGTGACAATCTACGGTAAATATTTCTAATGTAGTCTGTATAAGTTATCTTGGCACGGACTCTTAGAAATTAGTTTATTCTATTTACGTCTATTTATTGGTAAAGTTATGTCAAAGCAAGAATTTCAAAACAAATATTTTGAATGTTGCGGGACTATTTGCAAAACTGACGGCACGCAACACATTTCCTTTGTTATGTTAATTATGTTATTGTGGAACGGGAATTGTATGTGTTGAAAAAATAATCTAAAATAAAGTGGGTGTCATAATATAACTCATGTGTGGAATTTATCTAGCCTCAAGACTGTTAATTACGATACAGGGTAATTATTTTTACGAGTCTACTCGGTTAATTAGTATTATTGAATAATCAGCAATTATATGAATGCGATTTTTATTTCACCGATTGTGCAACGGCTGGCTTATCATTTTCAACATTGGGGGCAAAAGTTATCAATCGAGCAATGTTATCAGGTCGAAAATAGCTTCTTAACTATCGAGCATTCTACATAGAAAGATGTCGAGAATAACATTCGAGATAATTCATAATTAAAATGGGGGAATTTTAATTTAAGTTATCGACAAGTTATTACCGCGATCGGTTGCGTAAGGCATGGCTATTAAACCCAGGCCTACTTTAAATTATATTTGATTAATAATAAGAATCAAAAAAGCAAACACAGTTTAATGCTATTAAAAATAATGGGCCGCTATGCCGAGGCGCAGTGTGGTAATTACAAAAGTATCGGTAAATCCTATCTTGACGTGCAATCTATCGGCTTCAAATGATTAAAAAACATAACTAAACAAGCCATTATATCAAAATCGATCTCGGACTCGCCCGTATCGCTTAATCCACTCTCTTCCATTCTTTTAATTAATTAATGTTTACGGTTGTTAGAAATTTGATATTAAAAAACAACTCTTGATTTATTTTTATAATTATATTGTTTCCTTTAAAAAAATCATTGAATTTTAATAATACACGATGTGTTTTAACGTACCAATTCAATCTAGCTAAACTACGCCTTTTTTAAACTACTACAACCCCTAAATGGCGATAATGTCTGTTCGAATAGCAAAATTACCTCAAACCTCCTTGGAAAATGCCGGTACTTTATATTTCCCGTATCTGCTGGAAACGGTGTAATTAATTACGTAGGTATCTGTATTACCGGCTGTCGGAAAACGTGCTCGCGATCGTTATAAATGCATAATGGACGGCGGCCGGCTTGTAGCATTTAAATTTATATTGTTAGTATTAAGTAAAATGTGCTCGGCCTATGGGGCTATTCACCAAGAACTGGATTCCTATCAAGAACTATCATTTATCATCTCGCCCGTTTAGGTTGATGCATACATGCATGCCCGGGATATTACAGATAAAACTACAGAGCCGGCATCAGTTTCGAAAGTACTCGCAACCTCAACGTTCATATTTTACTCCAAACAGATTTCCTCCTATGTCTATAATTTGTTATATTGTTTCTTATTATTTCTTATATCCACGCATCTTCTCTTTTATTCAGTCTTCCATTGGTGGCCAAACTAGACCTTAAAGACCTCGAAATGATATGCTACTATTTTCTTCCATGGTCAGTCCTCGCTTACATACTTCTTGTTTATGATTTGATTCAGATATATCATTGTTGGAAGCATTACTAAGTACATATGTCCAGTCTGTTTGTCCTTTCTTCTTGTGATGGCTAAACTGGTCCTTAAAGACCTCGAAATGATATGCTACGATTTCTTCCATAGTCAATCCTGGATTAGGAACGTCTTGTTTATGATTTGATTCAGATTTATCATTGCTGGAAGCATTTCTAAGTACATGTGTTCAGTCTGTTCGTCCTTTCTTCTTTTGATGGTCAAACTGGACCTTAAAGACCTCGAGATGATATGCTACGATGTTCTTCCATAGTCAATCCTGGATTAGGAACGTCTTGTTCATGATTTGATTCAGATTTTCCATTGTTTGAAACAAGAATTGATGTATATTTCTTGGGTTTTCGTGGTAAGTCCGGTCCTGGTATAAATGCGCCCCGCTAGGATACCGCTAATGATATAAGATACAAGTCCTGGAGCTTTCGGGCGTAGCCGTCGTCCTGTGCGGAGCCGAGTCGATCTCCCGCCAAACCCGTTGTTAATCGATTCTCATTTAGCGATATGAAATCGATCGTGCGTTCACGGAGTATGAATAATGAGATTGTTATAAACTATTAGTGGCGGCCATTGTGGTGGGCTAGGCAAAAGGTTAAGGCTCGCCGACGACCAGCGCTATGCCCAACTTAACATCAATACCATCGTTCAATTTGCCCCGATACCATCTGACGGTCGCCGCCGTTTAACATGAAATGTATTGCTTTTTAAATTCTTAGATACGACCGGCTTTCTATCATTGCGAATTATCTAAGAGCTATCAGACTGAAACAATCCTTTTCACTATTACTGAGATACGATCTGCCATCTTCGCATCTCGCTTAATATTGGGGCAACAATATTCGAATCATGAAGATGAAATTCTTAATACTATCAAGCCTATTCGTATATTTAATAAAAACTTGAATCTACTTTCGGAGTAAGGTCTCCTCTTCTCCAGGCATGTATCCAATATAAATACTTCGCGAACTGCTGTCTTGGCAACGCTGCTCCATAACAAATGAAATTCCTGTGACGTCAACCCGCTCAAGGGTGAAATCCCTTACCTAAGAATAATGGATTCACACCACCGCCACTCGAGGTAGACAAAAAAGGCATAATGCCATTGTCAAGCCAAACCTGATGACATTTCCGTATTTATCACTAATTCTTTCGGACTAATCTTAATCCGATCCTAAATACGATCGCCACTTCCGCAACATGTAGAGAGAGAAACTCGAAGTGTGAGGTCTTCATTTTGACGAACCGTAGACCTTAAAGAGCTTGAAATGATTTCCTTCCATATCGTCGATTAGAAAATTCTTGGTTATGACTTGATTCAGATTTTCCATTGTTGGAAGCTATATTAATTATGTCCAGTCTGTTCATCCTTTCTTCTATTGGTGGCCAAACTAGACCCTAAAGACATCGAAATGATATGCTACGACTTTCTTCCATAGTCAATCATCGCTTAGATACTTCTTATTTATGATTTCTTCCAGATTTTTCATTGTTGGAAGCAGTATTATGTCCAGTCTGTTCCCCCTTTCTTCTATTGGTGGCTAAAGTAGACATTAAAGACCTCGAAATGATATGCTACGACTTTCTTCCATTGTCAATCCTCGCTTAGACACTTCTTGTTTATGATTTGATCCAGATTTTTCATTGTTGGAAGCAGTATTATGTCCAGTCTGTTCCTCCTTTTTCTATTGGTGGCCAAACTAGACATTAAAGACCTCGAAATGATATGCTACGACTTTCTTCCATAGTCAATCCTCGCTTAGATACTTCTTGTTTATGATTTGATCCAGATTTTTCATTGTTGGAAGCAGTATTATGTCCAGTCTGTTCCTCCTTTCTTCTATTGGTGGTCAAACTAGACATTAAAGCCCTCGAAATGATATGCTACGACTTTCTTCTATAGTCAATCCTCGCTTAGGTACTTCTTGTTTATGATTTGATCCAGATTTTTCATTGTTGGAAACAGTATTCAGTCTAGTCTGTTCCTCCTTTCTTCTATTGGTGGCCAAACTAGACCTTAAAGACCTTGAAATGCTTTGCTACGATCTCCCCTTCCGGAATATGTAGAAAGGAAACTCAGAGTTTGAGGTCTTCATTTCGAGTAAGGGTCGGAAGATTGCACGCTTGTATAGATAAATCAAGACCATTGTGCTACCACCCTAGCTGGATGTACCGCCATTGGCGAGATTTAAATTGCCAAGCAACCAATCTGCAAACTGTGGTGCATTACGATCTCCCCCATTGCGACTGGGGGAGATCGTCGACAATCTTTGGAAATTATAAAAAAAAAGAAAATAATATCCTTTACGCGCGCACGTACCAGATTTAAATTGTTAATTTATTGAAATGGATTCAGAGACGTAAATACGTAAATACGTATTTGCATTGTAAATGACTCGAAACTTTATATCGCGAACATCGGATCCGTATATGGCTTATTAATCGACAATAAGGGCGATATGCTTCGGCCGCTGGGAACCAATGCGAGTGGCGATGACATATCGATAACTCGTTAAATCGCCCGTCATGGTGCTGCGAAGATGGGGCTTACATTAATGGAATTATGCCTTCAATGTATTCACTACCCATCAGCACTGCTTGGTTTCTCTTCTCCGGGATCATCCCATCACAATCCATACAGTTAACTTCGTTTTTATTCGGATTCCTTCAAATTTACCATTCTTCTTAACAAAACTTTTTTTTCGTTACCAGGTTAGGTTAAAAAAGTTTAGCAGCAAAGCATTTCCAGTCTTCAGTTCTGGCCTCCCCATTGGTTGTGGGAGCGTCATCATAATTAACTGAAGATTGTTTATTTTTTTCTGGGGTTGTTTAAATAACTCAATTGTTTGGATGTTGGATTAACTTCTTTCCGCACGTCCTAAGATTGATGTAAATTTGTGTCCACCAAAACGTTATCTCCAAATTTCCTGGGGTTATCGCGTATGTCGGACTTTGATATTGCCCGCGTTGTTCTTAAATCGAGCATAATGTAAATTTGAACTAAAAATCACCGTTTAATATTGCCATTAGGCATAATAAAATTTACGTAAGTCGAAATGTTTTTCACACAATAACCTAGTTCCAGAAGAAGAATGTTTTCTTTTTTTGCAAACGGAGAAACGAACAAAAACCGTTTTCTTGCTTCTGAGGCAAGTCGTTGTTTTGAGTGTAAAATATCAATTCCCAATGAGCTGGTAACGCTTGAGCGACGTTACTGTGACGGTCAGGGTCTATCGCCTGGCAGGAAGTATGTCCAAATTTTACACCTTGCGCCTGAACGCGTTTCTTCTTTTTTCCAGCGGTTTTAATTCCGATTTCGTTCTGTTCGAAATCCCAATAAACAAGCTTCGCATTTTTTACGTGCGCTTTTTTGCCCCTTTTATCGTCCTTATTGTTTATTATATCTTTATGAGATATACCCACTTATGCGGAATGGCTGATATCCCTAATAATACCTCGCTATCAGATTCACCTGATTGTTCATGAATCATTTACTCACTATTTTTATTGATTGCATACCCTTATGATTGCCTTGTTTAAAAATTCTCTAATCTACAGCGCCAATAAGCCATATACATATCTACGCACTATGGGTACACACTGTGGCTGCTATTGGGGTTGCTTTTAGGCGCATGCTTACTAATTCTGTATAGATATTGAAAATAGATGCAGATCTTGCAGTTTTGAAGGCAAGCCACTTAATTACGCCGACTTTCTGGATTTTGAAAACCGCTAACCGATGAAAACCATCAATTTTACTAAAGCCTAAGAGTGGATAATGCCGAGTATTGAAGATGAAACCTTCGTTCCTCGAAACAGGATCTTATTTTTATAATTAAATGTGGAATGCTGGCGATGGCTGGCGTGGCGTCGGTTGGTAGAAATTGATGGGCAGGTGTGTTCGGGTTAATTTCCGAAAAGGTGGCCCGCGGGTTTGATTTCGGGTCGAAATTGCCGGGCCGTCGAAAAAATGTGGTCACGGATACATGATTAAACTGGGAGGAGCGTCGAAGACAATGGGTTTGGTTGGCTTAACAGCGGGGTTGCCGTGAACCACACCTTTAGCATCTCCGACGGCGTACCGTGGCCGCCATCTTGTGTACGCCAAGTTCGCGTAGTTTTTTTAACCGTCTCCAACGGCAACAGCCGCTCCCGCTGCAACACGGGCGCCCGCGATCTCAATAAAGCCGACTTCGTTAATTCAAATTTGCTAGGAAATTGCTTTTTTCCAGTGGTATATTTCAATCGTCTCTATTCCAAAATGTGCCTTTTGTCGAAATAAGCAAATTGTTCCATGGTCTCTTTTCAGTTAAAGCATAATTTTAGCAGTAATCGAACTTTATGCTGGGTTAATTTGGACAAGACAAAATATCACTTTCTTCATTTTAGTCTATGGAAACAACATATACTTCTTTGACTTAATGCATATTGAATTAAACCATATCCTTGTTATGTTTTTCGGGCCTGTTTGCAATTTCATTGAGCGTAACTGTTCCAAAAAACTGCCTGAAGTATTTTAACCAGTCTTGGCAAAAAAGCTGTTCTATTTTCTAGTTTCAATCTATTTTTTATTTCGCCTAAAGAAAATAAGTACGTAAGTAACAATTTCATATTGATTTCTGGGATAAAAAAGGTTGATTGCCACAAAAAATAAAAAAAAACGTCTAGCCCCAGGGCAATTTTTGTAAACCATATCTCATAGACTCATAAAACATCTGTTTTGGCAACTTTGCTTATCTGTTTATACTAATTGATTACTTTATTATATAGCTAATTATTGCCTGATGACAATACTACAAAACAGCAAAAAATATCTAGACAATGTGAACTTATTTATCACTTCTCTGTGTAATTATCTCACACTGAAGTTGTCTTATCGTAATAGCATTCTATTGGGTATTTTATGTGCTACTAATATGCGCTTTATCTAAATATTATTTGCGTTTGCGAAATTGATAAAAGGAAAACCATAAGCAGAGCTACGTATTTTGCGCAAACTATTATGACCTATAATACAATTTCAAAGTTGAATCTTCAGAGCTGATTAAAAGAATCGTCATATTCGTAGAAACAATTCTTTGAAATTGTGGCAAATTTGAACTTAATAATTCCCATTAAGCTTATATGTCGGATCTTACATATTTTGGTACGTCTCCAGTCCAAATATCAATTGTATTATAAAACAAATTATCTGCCGCGTCTAAAAATAGTGGGAGATAAGGAATTCCTTGCTTGAAATTAGTTAGGAGTTTGATTGACACTTCTAATAAAACGCGAACAAAAAAATACGCCCGCAGAATTTGACAATTTACTTATTTATGCGAGGGCGTGTTCGTCCCAGATCCGAAATTAGCTTTGCTCGCCGAATAATTTCGTCATTTTTCAAAGTCATTTACGAAGTGTATTAGTTTGGACTTTTTTTACGGACTTTCATAATTAAGCCAAGCCTCGAACGAAATTGAGTTTTATGTAGGCCTTTTCTGGGCGTTTACCCAATTCTACCTAAATACATAAAATCATTTTTCTGGTCGATCCAACTATATATTATAGGTTAATAATATGGTGATAAACAGGAGGGATGTCAATTTTAAATAAATCAAAAATTACAGCCACAACCTGGATTTGAACCAGGGAGGGACCTTTGCGTTTTTTAGCACAATGCTCTCCCTGAGCTACTGAGGCCTATGACATTGTGAGATGGGAGAGCATTATATTAATGAGCACCATATTATTAACCTATAATATTAATTTAACAAAATATGTCGTTAAACATTTTCATTTGCAACTATATATTATATTTGTGGCAAAACTTGTTCAGAATTTAACTTTCGTCTTTAAACAGTTGTGTTAGCAACATATACGTAAGAAAATGTATATAGGATCCAATATGTAGTCCGGGTTTCAACAATAAGAGACGGAGATACATAAGTACACACACAGTATATAAGTTATTATGTATATGTTTAAGTTTAGTAGAGGATATTAGTTAAAAATTGTGTAAGGCATGAGTGTTTTATAAGTCAACGATCACCAATGATTCTTTCTCCGTTCGCAATAAAGTTATCACATCTGAACGCGTATCAGAGTTTTGATTTTTTCCCAGTTAGTTGAGGTTAAAGTGCTCCGACGTCATATTGTGGTCGCGATTTGTAATATTGTGCGAAAAGGCGATACCGCCGTTTGTCGATTTTGTAGCAGTAGTTGAACAGTTAGTGTCGCGACCATAACCGTCACAAACTCGTCTAGTTTTTGCGCGCGTTATCTTATTTCGTTCTTATTATCTTACTACTTTTATCTCTACGCATTATTGTTGGGATCTATTATGTGCAGAATGTGACCGCGGCGTGTGTGGTGCGCGTTATTGTGAAATCCTGTGCAAAAATGATACCCGATTCGTCCGTAAGGGACCTGACAATCAATCCAAAAAACATAACGGCTTCTGACATTGAAAAGGTATTTTGGACTTCCTATCTTTGGCCATTGACCATTGGTGTTTGTGGACCAACCATTCCACTATTGACAGCAATTATTTGCCTTAAATATTGATAACGATGCGTTAAAATTTGCGTCTGCAGCTTCCTTTGAACTGAATACTACTACGTTCTATACGTAACTGTTAAATTGGTTGCATAACCTAATGTAAGATGTAACATGGGCATGGCCTACTTTGACTACAATCATTTATATTTTCATTGTGCAAATATTTTCAAATGTGGACGTTTCTGGTCAAAATCTAACATATCAATTTTTGTAGGATATGGACCTTATAGAAGTGCTATGGAAGCAAGACGTCGACCTGGGTTACGCCCCGGAGATGCCTGCTTCCCCGCCGGATAAGCCGAAGTTGGAGGAAACGGAGGAAGGAGCTAAGCCGGGGTCGTCAGCGAGCAAAACGTCTGAAGACGACATCGAGAAATTGAAGATCCTAAAAGCAGTAAATGACGAAACTCTTAAGGTAAGTCGAAAAATTCTTGTCGCAACGCATAGTAACGATTCTTCTTTTAGCCGGACGCGACCCCTGAAGAAGATACCGACCCATGGGCCGGCCTAAAGTACACAATTGATACAGAAACAGGTAAGTACCTCCCTCCGAGTGTTGGTCATAAGCCCAAACGAAGCGTGTAAGACAATTACAGCAAACATCTGCTAGCTTCACGGTTTAATGGATATTCATTACTAAGCACGTCGATGGGGAATCATCATGGTCGAGCTGTTTCGCTATTTACTCAAACGCGACATTTACCTTGAGCACTCTACCAAAAAGAATTGCCAATTGCGCAACAAACCACAAATTTTTGCGCGACTCTCGAGTCTGTAGCTTAAGTAGATAAATTGGTTGTTTAGGTTTGACGTCTATGGTGGATCTCTTAATTATTTGCTAAGATTTTAATTGATTCTTGGAGAAATTGATGGTCGGGAAGATTTGTTTTTTGGTTGTGCGTTGAGTAGTGGAAATTGAACGGGACCGAGGGAGATTTTTAATTGCATGAAGCATCAATCAATCAAGCCCCGTGAAAGGTTTTAAATATAAATAAATGGAGTAGTCCGGAATAATAACAAAATAATGTAACCTCTCCAGATCTTAATGCAAGAGAACACTTTGCTCCATGCTGTTCGGATTGATCGCTCCGAACAGTCAGATTAATAACCGAACAATGGATTAGATTCGAGGCTCTCTCTCTCCGCATAACATTCGGGTGATAGCTTACTGCTATGAGTAATGATCCTGTCTGACATTTGGGTTAGATGATCTCGGCAGAATTTTCCTTTGTGCCCCGCACACACTTTTTCTAAAAAGGCATACGATCGAATGCAGCTAGCTGTTTGTATTTCTACCTTCGCATCGAGACGATAAATGTATTAGTGTATCGGCACCACAGCCCAGCTACCCCTAGCGTAGGCTTCTCGGAACTATTCCCACTGCATCGAAAAACTGTCCAGTCATTTGAGCTGTTTCAAATACTTACCGTCGGAATGATTCTATATCAGGCACCTGCCACCAAATAACCTAATTTAAAATTTTATCCCTTTCGTTAATTATCTTACCGTTTTCCTTCCAGCCACTATTTTAACATATTAATAGATACGTCTGTAATTATACGTGCCTGAGACCAGTTTCCAAAGCCTTTGTGGCCAAACCGTTGAGAATTTGTAAAATGAATGTCAACCGCAGTCGGTTCCGTTGCTATTGTACATAAATTCTTACTATTAATAATTTGATTATCACCGTTAGCAATTTTAATATTCAATTATTTCCTTGGCTGGTATATTTTCAATATTTGTTACTGGACTAAAATTAAGTGAACAAAAATATCTATTACAAAACTAAAAGAATTAAATTACCACTGAATTAAAATAACTAATACTAAAATTGAAATTACCCCTTTTTAAGATACTGTGGGTTGATTTTGTTAGCCCAAGAGATAGTGTCTATGCGACACCTACTCACTTGGAGGCATAGGTCAGTAAGGGTTACAGACAGGTACCTGCCAGTGCTTGACTAATGGTGTCTGTCATCTAGGTATGATAGATGCCTACAAAAAGATTTCTGGTACAGATATGAAGTAACATCGACAAATGGACGGTGTATCATTGTTTTACATGGTCGATAAGATAGCTTGCATCGATAGGATAGCTTGCATCGTGTCCTTTACCGGGGCTTCAAACTTTTAACCTGTGCCAGCGCATTATAGCCACAAATTAGCACCTCCAGTCAATGAATTATCCTCAATAGAGTGTTACAATTAGAGGAGTTCTTTGTTGGGCAACGCTCACCGTAAACGTTGGCTACTTCCACAAGCTCTTCCTTGCAAGTTGTCATGACTCCATGCTTTACTCTGTTTTCCTAGCGCATGACGCCACAATTCTCAGGTGATATAACAAACACTAAGCATATTTCATTCATCCTGGTCAGTTTCAGGCACAATCCTACTATAATGCATATATATATAGTACAGCGTACATGACATGGCCACTTTTTCAGCGGAATTCACAAAGCTCATCTCCTTGTCCGGTACTACTGTAATTCTTTATTGTTTTTGAGTAGTTTTAATCCAATATTACCAGAATAGGAGGTAGAAGAGAATCATTAGTTTCATTTCAGGGACAAATTTCTAGACACAATTTTGCATGGGTATTTGTCACGGGTAATAATTTACAATTTGCGAGGTTGTTTCGCTGGTGCCGTAGACTTTTTGCGGAGTATGTATTTCTGAGTGTGTCTAAGAGAGTTCTCGACAAATGCAAAACAAGACTCATGGTCAAAATAATAACTTAAAGAATTGATTTTCATTTGATGAGGATCTTCTGGGACACACTGTATATTGCTCGGAAGCAGGGCAAATTGAAATGGCGTGTTGTGTAAGTGCACCGAAGCATTTCAGTCCCTCGCGAAACGCACAAAAGGGAAGGGGGATGAAAAATGGTCTTTCCCTCGTATTGCCTGGGAGGGGGCTTTTTCCTACTAATGCAGTATCAACGCATGCTTTGATTACGAAAAATATGAATAATAATACCAGCCCGAGGGATTATTTATCGGCTAGAACAAAATTTTTTGATACGGGTGGAGAAAATAATATGCTGAGAGTTAAGTGGGTAGGTGAGAAAGACGGGCCGCTACCCTTTTAAGTGGATTATGGTTGTGGATCCTTTGTTAATTTTTTCTGGTCTTATTGTGGCCCCTCTCCAAACTAGACATCTAAAAATCTATTGTTATTAAGTCCTCTAGCCTTTAGCTCCAGAGCACCTAAAACAATATCCAATAGGAGCCCGGCTTATACCTGACTTGATTACTCCTCTACCGTAGGTGAATTTTAAATTGGTTCAGCTCTGCCGAAATTTTCAATTATGCTTTTTTTTTTTTTGTCCAAGGTTGTAATTACATCCTTGCAAAACGAAATCCGAGTCGTCTGGATGAATTTAATAAGTATCGTCATGGAAATCCATAGATAAAATTGTGTGCGTCGCTTCGTGGGGTTAAAAGATACGGGGTTAGTCCCCCCCCCCTCTCCCCTGCCTCTGACGGTGGGCCTCCCCAGAGCGAGTTCCCTTTCTCTGGTCCCCCATTGTCTGTAACATTCTACGTGGCAGCCATATTAGCTTGAGTTGGTTCGCTGGGCTTGGCCCTGATTGGCCTTGCCTGTTTCGGGTCCCACAGTTGTAGTTTAGCCGTCATACGGTAACGTCTGACGCTCTCTCGGTCCTGCTGGTGATGTGTCGATTTAAAGTGTTTTGTGTGAGGACCAACGGTGACTGGACGTTTATTTAATTTCTGAGTGACAGGACGTATGCCATTGGATTTATTGTGATCATTCCGGCTGGCTTTGTCACAAATATATCTGAGGTACGTAGCTCGATCTCGATCCGCCGGGAGATTTAAAGCCCTCGCAGGATCATTAGCCCGTCGACAATGGGACCCGAACGTGAAATGTTAATGAATTTCGTTGTCCTATCTCGCCGGGGCACAGATGAATGTCAAAAATCTCATATTGTGCCCCGATAGTTGATTAATGGTATCAAACTAAGGTACACCCTCCGGGGAATTAAACCATGACTTTGAATTTACTGATTTTTACCTTTTCACAATGTAATCATTACCAGATATTTCTACCTACTATCCCTTACATTTCATTTCATCTCAACCGAATTCCTTCTTGTGAGAATCTACTATAAACAATTTTCTTGGCAGTTAGATTCTTGCATTATTTTTTTTGTTCCCATCATATTTTATCATTACTATATTTATTGCCTTTAATATTAAAATGTAATGTAATAACCATGAGATTTAGCTAAATCTATTGGTGTTAAATGTTTTGTTGATTAAATAGGTGAGATTGTAGATTGAAAGTTGCTAACTATAGCGCGGAAAATTTAGACGCCAATTGGCTACTGTAAAAAGGTATAATCTTTAAGCTTTTGTTGGTTTTCATCAGGTGTTTTGTCAATATTAACTTTAGACATGGATACTATTGAAGGTAAAAATGGCGGCGGCGGCTTGAGCTATTGTCCTAGACCGTCGGCAAGCATTACACAATTTAAAATCTTTGATGACCATTCCACAATATTCTAAATATATTTTCTTAAAAAGAAATTGTACCTATCAAGCTTTAATTAAAAAATCACACCACCAAGATTTTTTTACTTGAAATTAAACAATACAAGCCACAGTAATAATTATTTGACGGCCTGTTATAAACATATCTATTTATTTTTGGCCGCAATACCAGACAAACAACAAATATTTATTTAAGTTATCTCTGATGTTTCGTTCACTGAAAACAATTTTAACATTTTTTGCTTCTTCACTCACTAGAGAACCTATATTATTTAACTTGAATTGTATAATAGTTCTTATCATAAAGCAGTTTCGTTTTCAATAATCTGAGTGACTTTTATTACTTGTGTTTTAAGTAAAATATTGCTAAAACGACTTTGAGTTGTTGATTCTTGAAAACTGTGAAAAATATATAGATAGCGGGCATCATTGAATAGGAAACGGTTTATTGTATTATAAGGCAGCCTGGAAGTTTGTTGTTTGTTGTTGATCAAAGATGTTGTTTATAATAATATAATAAACTTTGTTCTTTTGATTCGAACGATGTATATAACATTAGATGTTTGTTATATTATATGAGAAACATGATACAGAATTTATTTTAGCAACTTTAACCAAAAGAGGACTAGATTTGTTGGAACGTTTAAACAGATTGTTTGCTGAAAAAATCTATCCAATTTTAATTTTTTTTTATTCCAAATTTAAATAGTAAAAATAGTTTTTTTCTAATTATATTTATTGGGTAAATTGCTGTAGGTAATGTACGGAGAAGTGCTGATAGGTAATGAGGGGCAATTTGATTCGATTAAGTTCGCAATAATGAAGCAGTTTATGACAGTTTTCCTTTAGACCGAAGTAGGGATAATTTGCGAACGATCGAACGGTGTGGTAATTAGGCAATTATTGCACGTTTTTCAACATCGAGTGGCTAGGCTTTCGGCGGCCGGACTTTTCAATACGAATCTTATCTGCGATCGGCGGGGATCTTTTTTATTCGGCCCCGCGTGGAATCCATTTAGTTTTTAAATGTCCACAAATGACCACTTAAAGGTTGTAAAACTGAAAAGTTCTTTTCGTTTTCTTTGGAGATAGGTATCTCGCGCCGGCTGTGGATGGCTAGCTGTTCCCTCTTCGGACAGTTTGACTGACTCAAGTACTTTTTGCCGACCGACCATCAAGTCGAGTGTCGGCAGAGGCCCACTCGACTCCACACCGTCGACCTGCTGCACTTTGTTTTTCGTCTTAATGCTCATTTTTAAACCTGCCCATGCATATCGTATTAACACCGTACTTTCCTCTTGCCATCACTGTTCCTTTTGCCTCACCAGCCGTAATTATCTGATCTTCATGTGAACCGTTTATTTCCCATATATTCCTCGTCGTTGTATATCTTATTAACCATTTCTCATCAACGCAATTAATTCTTCGATTCACGATAATATTGAACATTTTACATAATATAGCTTGAATGCCTCCAAAGTTGGGGGCATTCCACTTTTGGTTAAGTAATGTTTAAAACCAAAAATTACGACTTATCTTTTTTGACGACAATTCAATTTAATTGTTCAGCTGCATGAGATTCTATTTGATCGAGATCGATCGTGTCTGCATTAAAATAAAACAAATTAGCCAGGATTTGACAGACATTGACAGTAGGCATTGTCAACTACTGTCATTAGAATAAAAATATCTGTCAAATCCTGGCTAACTTTATATTAATGCAGACACGATCTCGATCAAACAGAATTTGCCTACTACAGCTAAATTATTAATTTTACCATAAAATGTCATAGACATAAATTATACAAGATTTCCTCAGCTTTAATTTATTATTTAACTATTTTGACGAAGTAACAGAAAGGCTTAGAGGATTCTTAGAGATTCCTTTGGACCCTTTTGAACCAAAAGCTTTTAAGATCTACAGACATTTTTTGTACCTTTGTCAAAAATGTTCAGGGGACACATAAAAAATATTTCCGCTATAATAAATAAACAAAATACCAACAAGATACTCATAGTATTCGATCGATATTTACACCAAAATTGTGGCTCCCCACGCCAATAGATGGCGCAGCAAGCAAAACTGCTGCGGTTAGAGGACCAGTTTACCTCAAAATAGTAGCTCCCCCGTCAACAGATGGCGCCTCAAGCACCGTGCAGACGGGTTAGTTATTTGACAGCTTGAAAGTTACATGCAATGATGGAAAATACATCGAATGAGCCAACAAAACATACTGACCACGTAATAGTTTGCGTTCGGAACAAAAAGCACAAATTGTATTTGACATAACCATGTTCTCTGACTCGACTGACGTTTGCAACAAGCTCGGATTTTAAGATTCGGGCCGTTATAGCATTCAATTGTTTCTCAAAGCGTCGGTTTATCAATCGCTTAGAAGCTTGGCGTGGTCCGACTGATCATTCTTCCCCTTCAAGTCACTAATAAGTTCGTTTGTGCTGTATTATTTAGTATGTCTACTCTTGAAATAGTGCCCCAATCATATTTGGACATGCTCGGCGAGATTGGTAGCAAATCCAATTTCTACAAGGGAACGTTGTGTGAGTAGCCATTTAGAATCAGTTGTAACAAGTAGTGTAGCGTTTGTTGAAAGAAAAGAGTTGGCCTAGATCGGAAGTAAACATCTGGAATTGTGATATTGTTAAAGCCTAAAAGTTAGCCATAGGAATGTCTGAAATTGAGTTAGCAGATGTCATGGCCGTTACATAAGTTCCCTTTGTGAAATGCGCGCCGTTTCTTCTCAAAAGGATGGATATTTGAATGTTATGAGCCGTTTCGCTTCTCATCGTTGCTCAGCACTCCGCATTCAGACCTATTTATTCATAGATTCACGAACGGCCGGCGCATTTTTCTCATTATTTGCCGGCATTATGGTGTCCCTTTGAAGGCCGACGCTTTCGGAGCTCTTGCGATTAACTGTTTCGTTTGTAGGTTGCCCCGCGATGAATTTCTGTTTTCTTTCACCGTTTTTATTGAGATATTCCACTATATTACGCACCTAGTCATCTTGAGGCGTCCGTGACGCCATGTCATCACTTCCTAAACAAGTTGAGGTACTAACCCGATGGCTTTATTCTTCGTCATTGTACAAGAACAATCAACTGCTTACGCCCAACACTTAGCTTTGTAGGCATTTTATATCATTATCATGAGTTTACCAAAGATGCTTTGTTCAAATTGGCATTTGAATGCGCAACATGCAAGAGCATGTTGTACATTCAATTATAGATAAAGGTGTATTATTAGTTGTGGTAATGTCTATCCTATACTCCAAGGAACATCGGTAAATTCATTAACAACATTTGGTTGTGATTTTGTTTACATAGGTGCTTAAAGACCCAACACGTGTTGGTAGTAATGTTATTTTAATGTTTATTCTGCACTGCTGTGCGATAAAAAACAACAAACTAACAAAGTAGTTATTGACATCTTTGCAGTCGCTTTAGAAGGATACAACATCCAAACATGATACCATTTGGTAGCTACCAGAACATGCAGTAAACCTTTATCTATAAATAGATGAACAAGAAGAATTGATACAATATTAACGCACAGTATGGATGCATATAATGTTTGTAGTGATGCCTATCTACTTTTTGTTCCACTGCAACAATTGATTGGATCTGTATAATGCAATTTAATATTTGTAATAACACTATCGGTTTCTGTAATAACAACGATCAAAATGTTTTTTTTTTTATTTAATCGCAGTTGTAAAAATTACGCATAATGCAAATAGGAATATCTTCGACAATATCTTTCTTCATATCATTTGGCAAGTCATTTTAGCTTTATCTAAAAAAATGGTGCTGTTTTCTAACAACAATTTTAGTTGGAATAACATTATATTCGTTCGAACCATATTACTTACATATTAACTATTAAAAAAACTTAATGTTTAGTATATTTTCTTCGTTCCAATACGCACAGTTGTCTTAAACTTAAAACAGACTACCAAACATTATTTTTCAAGAGTAGATTATTCATTTGTTGCCCATTTTCTAACCTCGCTCAATTAAAAACGACAAATTCATTATGAGTAATGATAATTTGGCCCTTTTGCGTCGGTTGGAGATGTAAAGGAAAAGACCTATAAAAGACCGATCTGCAAAATGCTGTAAATCTTTTAAAGTCCTTTTAAAGATCCCAATAAAAGTTTTAGGAAATTGCTTGAGGTACAAATTTGAAATGCTTAGAATGAAACACGTTATGTTTCTTCTTGTTAAAACTGATATAGCAGAAGGCATTCGGAATAATTGTATTTTTTTATGATAAGGAATCGGAATCTTAGGTAATGTTAGCAAAAGAAATAGGAAATTACATTTTATTAAAAGTAACATCACAAAAAATATAAAACTGCATCACACATTTATATAACAATTTATATATATTTAGAGGATACATACATATTCAGAGGAAATATTTGAATACTATAAATATATTTATTTGTTAAGAATAGCCTTTATTAATTAAGATAATATATTTTACTTGCTACGAATTTTGCCCGCCCATGACCTTACTTATTATCATACGCACTATGATATATTTTGTGGCGACGATTCCGGAGAAACTACTAAAGGTTTCGGGACGAAAGTTTATATTTAGAAGTTTTATGACCAAACTTAGACCTGAAAAGCTTTTGGTTCAAAAGGGTCCAAAGAAACTGGATGTTTCCGCTAAGCATTTTACAAATGACCTGCCATTTCTGCAATTTCGTCAAAATAGTTAAATAATAAATTAAAGTAGAGGAAAGTTGGTATAATTTATGTGTATCACATTTTTTGGTAAAATTAATAGTTTAGCTATATGAGCAAATTCTTTTGATCGAGATCGTGTCTGCATTAATATAAAACTAGTTAGCGAGGATTTGACCATTATTTTCATTCGAATGAATGTAGGTATTGTCAAACGCTGATTTTTTTCACAATACCTGTTTTATTTTAATGCAGACACGATCGATCTCGATCAAATAGAATCTCGTGCAGCTAAACTAATAATTTTATATATTGTATGATAAAGTCATGTGCCTGGCCACATCAGATTTTTTATGTTTCTTGTTAATTGTTCCGAAACGTTATAGCAGTATTAAAGCAATTCTTCTTAATTCAAAATCGTACATTGCTTATAAAATATATCTCTGCGTGGCAAGTTGTTGGTATAACTTTTCTCACACATTTAATTGAATTTCTTTGTCAAAAATGGCTGTAAATTTTCCTTTCAAGTTTCCTCAATGTTTATTCAAATAAAAATTGAGGAAATGACAAATATTTTCTTTAGAGAAATCTGTTGTAAAAGGAGTTGTTTATTGGTTCCTAATTCTTGTACCGCGTCAGGTAAAATTGTGGCGGCGAAGCTGAAAGCGGCATAAAAGCGCTGTGATAAACAGCACTAGGTGTTAATTAAATAAATTGTATTTCGATTATTTTCGGGCGTGTTAAGTCGTGTGAACGGCGAGAGAGAATGGTGGAGCACGCCGCCCGAAAACAAAATGGCTGCCGAATGGCGGCGGCCTCCGCTTTGATTCGAATTCCATCGGGCCAGCGGCGCTCTTTGCGGCTCCGCCGCGCACATGGCCACATAATATATTCGATTTTAATTTAAAAGTAACACGCCCACTCGCATATAAAACGCTAACATTAATCATACGCCGGGAATATCTGTTCCTCATTGTCCTTATTGTTATTGGTTATGCTGCTCTCCACTCGTCCTTATTGCCCATCTTTTGTGAAACCGGCCGCGACTTTTGTTTTCCGTTATTTATCACTCGTCAATTCCGATCATCAAGTCGTTTAATTACGAATTGTCTCGGACGCCATTATATCGTCCTTTATTTCATTTCGACGCTTTCAACGGACACCTCTTTATTCCGTCCTAATTTAATCAAAAACAGATGTCCCGTTGTTAACAATTTCACATCATTATTATTATTCCCGGTAAATATTTTTTTTTTTAGCTACTTAATGTAAGAATTTTAAAGATTTGGCACAAATACGTTTTCTATTGCTAATTAACAAGATAGGTATGTTATATTTACTTACTCGTTCCAAACTGTTGCGTGCCTTACATCAAACTATTCCGTGTTAAAACGTTTATTGTACACTAATTACAAGGCACATCCCTTGGATGGATTTACTATTACTTCGTTGGAGAAATTGACATTTTTAGCACGAAACATTCATGTACCTCTTTCGATACAATATTGGTTCTTATAAAGTAAGAATTAATTTGGCGATAGCATTTATATGAGAAATTATTTCACTTAGATTGAGCATGTGGCATTTCTTGCATATACCTAACTTACTACTAACTTACCTAACGTACGCAAGTATAAATATAAAATATATTTTGAAAAGAAAACATTAAGTAAACGTTTAACACACAGTTTTAACATAAATGAAAGAATCTGGTGTGGCCAGGCCATGACTTTATCATACAATATATAAAATTAATAGTTTAGCTGCTTGAGATTCTATTTGATTGAGATCGATCGTGTCTGCATTAAAATAAAACAAGTTAACCAGGATTTGACAATAAAATTATAAACCCCTAACCACAGCAAGTATTTTAGAACCTAAATACGTATTTCAGCAACTATGTTGCCATCTTCAGTAGAACCTAAAAAGAGGAAAAGAGAGATTAGCACTTCATAGTATCTTTACTGGATATTGTCCAAGCAAATCACTAGTGGAAGTGTCACTTCCACTTCCAAGAGTCACTTCCACTAGTGATTTGCTTGGACAATATCCAGTAAAGATACTATGAAGTGCTAATCTCTCTTTTCCTCTTTTTAGGTTCTACTGAAGATGGCAACATAGTTGCTGAATCACGTATTTAGGTTCTAAAATACTTGTTAGGGGTTTATAATTGTATTATTAAGTTCGCCACAGTCTCCAAAATATTGTTACAGGATTTGACAGATATTTTGATAATATTGACAGTAGGTATTGTATTGAGAATACAGACAACATTGTAAACTGACTGGAAACATTGTAAATAACAGTGTATTTTTTGCAAGTATTTTATTTTAATTTTAAGGTTAAGTTAACCTAAAAATAGGGCTGAAGCCGAATACCGCTGATAGTCGATTTTCAATAAAAGAAACGTACTAATTGCAACACGGAGTCGAGATCTGGTTTCACGTTGTTTTTTAATTAACCCACAAAGGCTATGATAATGAGATGAGCCTCGGCACCTTTCTTCGTCCGGATTGTGCTGAAGCACGGTGACGGTGCCGAAAGGCAATCCTCAAAATCCTCAACTTTGGCCGGGAAAGCCGGTCGCCGCCATGTTGGGCAATTTGTTCGCAGTCGAGAAAAAATCGAACAATGGCCATGGGTTGGTTGCCGGAGCTAAAAAACTCCGGTGCTCTATATTCGCCCAGGTACCGGGCGACCAATGGTGGCTGGGGTCATTTTCGAATTTGAGCGGGGGGGAAGATTTCGGCCGCACCACGGAACCGGTGCTCCAGGTAAAGCCAGTTTGGTTCATACGTCGGCCTCTTTTTATTATATTACAACGAGCGCGCCGTTCGAAAAATACAAGTGACGATGTGCCGAAATATATCGATACTTTTCTTGTGGATGTTGTGCAATTGTGTGTGTCTATCGTTAAGTGCCCGCGTTGTTTGGATTTATCAAAAGGTATTCAACAGGCAACATCAACAAAGTCGTGTATGTGTAATAACGATTTTGCTTGGCACACTACACGCACTACTTACAACCATTCTTGGCTATCGCGTTGTTGACGTCTTAAAGATAACACCAATAGCAATAAATATGGGCTGACAGATGATTAGCAACTTAAGTCTACTTTAGTACCATACTTTAGAATTGAAGATTATAGACTGGTAGCTTCTTCTGCTACAGCTCAAGATTTCCTCTCCGTTTTGGTTTTGTAACTTTTAGCTATAACTGGGATGTCGTCATCAGTCATCAGTATCCTTAAAGCAGGAAACTAAAAACATTATCCAGTTTGATTTAACTCTATCTCAGGTTTGCTCAACAATAAAAACTGGCTGATGCATGTGTTTCCGACGGTGAACAATATTTTCAGGCTAATCTTGCGACATCGTAACACATGATGAAGAAGATGGTATAGAAAAGCACATTGTATCGGTATTAAAAACTCAGGTTTATTTAAAGTAGAAAAACGTGTGGTTAACTTTTGTTTGTTGCGCGCTAAACGAGACATTACAAAAAATTCTCTTGTGTACTTTCGAAAAGAATACCCGAAGAAATGGTCTCTCCTTGTTTTCCGTAGTGCCTACAATGCCGTGTTTTGTTACGGTAGAGTTTGCCTACATAAAAAGCGGCAACCTTCCTCATTCAAATTCACAAATTCCCGCCGTAGAGCATGGTCAAATTGTTAAATTAACTATGACTGAGATTTCACGCGGAGTACAGGTTTTTTTTTCCGGCAGCTACCAGTGTCCATTTATGTTATTGGTCCGTAAAACCATAAAAATAAATTGAATTTACACAGAAATCCACCAAAACCGACCTTCGCTCTATCCGCGTTATTGGTAATGACATTTGCGGCTGAATACTTCGATTTGACACGAATAGAACTTATTCCTACTCTCCTATGCAGCAGAACGCCGAAATATTCTATTTTCGACTTTGGTTGCATAATAAACACATTATGACACTGTTTTCGGTTTCATAACGGACGGTTTTCTGTAAATTGCACACGTTTTGGTATGGGCCAGCCCATGCCATAGACCAGCTTTGGAATTACGAATCTATTATTTTTTTCTTTTGTTTAGGGGAGTATGTAATAACCGGAGAGCTTGACAGCAGCCTCGTTGACGACGATTGCGGTCCCTCATGCGATCTACCATTGGGGGACCTTCCACTTCCGGAATTTCTTCTAGATGACGCACTCCAGCTGGTCGGTTTAGACGAGGATTCAGTTGAGGTAATAAAAGAAGATAATTGAACCAAATGAGAGAATGGAATCGAACAATTTCTATTTCCACAGGGTACCGTCAATCCGAAGGACATCGAGAATATCAATTTAGAGCCAGGAGAGGAAGCTTCCGGTCTTGCGACCGCCTTGGATTCTGCTGCTTCTACCAGCAAGGAGCTCGACTTAGATCTTGACTCTGACGACGACCTCCTAGCAGACATGATTCAAACGTCGCATTTTCAGCACCCTCACCATAGGGCTTTCCAAGTAAGTGCTAGTTTTATTTTGTCATTTGTGAGAATCTGGATGTGTTCCTTGATAGTTATCAAGGAACAAACTCATCAGGGAGCGTCAAACATAGACCACTAATCAAAATATCGCTCCTTCCTGTATAATCTGTAGCACCGAGGGTTTTAAGAACACACCATAGGGTGTGGATTTCTTGAAAAGTGCAATTTTTGCGTAAACAATTGCCAAGTTGTGTTCAACACATGGTTTGTCTGTGCCATGTATCTGTTTAGACGAAATTTCCTAATGACGTATAAAATTGCACAACTGCTCAGCCCGATTAAGGCATGCCAACTTGCGGTGGATTTGTCTCTTATCTCCAATTTGAAAAACTCGTTACGACACTTTTTATATTTTACGACTTTTAAATTTGCATTGGATCGTATCTACGAATTGATAGGTTTTTAATTAATTTTTTATTGCGTGTCAGTCAAACGGCGGCTGCCCGCGGGGTAGTGTTTTTACACCTGTGCTTTCCGTAGGCGCGGATTGCCCATTTTTTGGTACGGATAGCCAAAATCGGCGAAAAATCGCGGTGTAGTCGGGTATGCAACACTTTTTGTTTAAATAAAAGCTTATGAAGGTTATAACCGCAAGGTAGGGGAATCGGCAGACATCATCTGTACACCGGCTAGTTCGTAGAAGCCGCGGCGGTCAGTGCTTTGAAACGTCGAATTGATAGGTTCACATAACCTCAAACTGGTGCCCATGTGACACTGTAATTTGTGATGTCGTGTTTGGAGAATTTTTCGACTTTTGTTAAAACACATTTTACAAAATGATTGGTGAGTTAATAGTCTGGCGACAGAATATAAATTTAATGGGTAGGTTTGTAAATTCAAACGATTATTATATCGTCTTTGGAAGTATAAATTGCAAGATTCTTATGGATATTGTTACACGGGAGTTTTTATCAACTGTTTTTACATACAGCAATCAAGCGTCAACGTTGTACATATTTTAATACCATACGTTTTTTTGGGCAGTATACTTATGGGCTATGTGGTTCCCCGAATAAGTATCGTCAATACTTGTTGAGATCTGTGACCCTGGCGGTTCTCGGTAATTTGCTCAAAACGTGTCACATATGAATCTTAGTCGGTTCATCGTGTATTTAAAAAGGAATTAGCCTAACCTTGCGATGAATTGTCAAGGTAGAATTCGCACGGAATGGACAATTGATGAAAGCGTTGCCGTACAGGTACGCCGAAATCGCGCAGAAATGTATGTAATTTCGTCGGTCCGCCGAAATGGACCTTGGGACCCCGAAACTATCTTAACTATGGCCCACATTAGCAAAACGAATTATTATTGCCAGTTACGTAACTATGTAATATGTCATTAATATAGCCCGCTACCGTACGGTGTACTTGAAATTTTATAGTTGAACCTGTTTTGCCTAGCGCAATTGGCAGGTCTTTGTACACCATTCCAGTAATTATTATTTAATTGCCCGCGCTGGACGAAAAAATACCGGATATTTTATTTCGCATCAATACGCCGGTTGCTTTTTTTTTCTTCGATATATGTGCGTCTTATAATTGGATCAACTAAATTCTCCGATATTTCAACCTCCTATTGCTTACAATCTGGCTTTGTCTAGCCCTAAAGGCCCAAATCATTAATGTGCAAACAAAACCATATGCAGCATTTGCTATTATTGTGCTATTACAACATAGTACCCCCAAATGTACGCCCCTGTACGTGTCAATATAGCGATAGAGCACCTCTTGTACACATTTGTCAAATATTGTTTGGTCCTTATCCTTCTTGGTCTTTATTCTTCGTCTTTTGATGCTAAAGTGTTAAATTGGCTAAATATTGCTTGGTTTCTCTTGGTATTTCTTGACCAATCTACGAACAATCGACGATAGATTTCAATGTTGGATGCCGGCCAGTCAAGTTTTCCGTGGATCTTTATTGTCTGTTTGTTTCCTGAGTTGATAGTGCGTCGGTGAACATAAATATTGTTTTAATTAATTGAGATAAGAGTTAATTGGGGATGAGCTGGTATGGCAGACGTGGGAACGTTATTTTTATCGAAATCGCTTGAATTGAGAAGTAGGCTGTCACCTGAAGTGGGCCATTGTTACCACCGTAGGAATCTTGAGTGTCCGTCTCCTAACTTCTGACGGAACGTAAATATTTATTTTAGTTAGGATTGTATTCAAGTAGGACTGGGTAAGACCACATAAGCGAGCAGCCCAGCCAGTCGAGCCATCGCCTCCGTGAACTGTATTATATAATGTTAATCCTTTAACAATGTCCCAAGGTTAAGGCGAGTTTGATAGCACTCGCTCTCCGCTCAAATACAGATTTGATTCGTTTTTTTTTTTTTGTGGAATAAAAGTTAATTTTAATGCGGCAATTACGGACAGGAGGTTTCTCGAAATATCGCATCCATTTGGTCGGGCCAGCCTCAGGAGTCAGGTTGTGGTTTTTGTTGTCAAATTATCGAAGGGTCCTACATCAATTGACGGCACCTTTTCTGGTAGCTTCTTTTACCTGCTCTCCGGTAACAAGTGTAAAATTTTCTATGCCCAGCACCGCCTGTTGGGCCCTTGTCCGATTCTGGTAATTACAACACGAGGCGTCAATTTTGTACATTAACACTACGTAACGGGGTTTGAGGAATCTAAGAAAAGAAGAAGGAGAATATAATAATGCCCTCCGACTACTGGAGACATTCCGGTTCCAGCGTCCCGTGGGATATAATTAGATAAAGATACAATTATCTAAAGTAACGAAAGGCCCACGCATTGTTTGTAAATCGGCCACGAATTCCTTGCGAAGTGAGTAAGTTAAGGAACGCGCTGTATCAAATTGAAAGTCATTTTCGAGCAATTAAGATTTGCCGCAGATCGGAAAAACTTGCAAATAATGTTGTAATTAGCAATTGTCAAAGATATCAGGCGAATTTACTTTCGGTGTTTCACGTTTTTTCTCACCTCATGCCTGGTGCCACTTACAAGATAACCACTTGCATTCTTCACATTTCCAAGCCAATAACTAATCTTATTATCACATGGTCTTATAACAGTAATTAATACTACAGTATTTACATTAAACATTTGTTGTCTGCATTGCACTCGTTCATTTCAATAAATAAATAATATGTCTTATCATATGAGTAGGTTTCCTTTGATGCTCATCTCAGGTATATCAGCTTACATTGAGAAAGTGGAACCATCTTCTTTCTGTGGTTAGCAACTCCGCTTTTCAGGAAGTTTTTTCTTCGGGAAGATTAGTTTTATTCATATCTTCAGTTAAATGGGAGCTTATTGCTCGCTTTTTTGAAACATTTCTCCAAACTTGCATCCGTTTCTTGATCATAAATCGGATGTTCCGTTTCCAAAAATAAGATGTGCAATGAAGATCTAATGGATTAATGAATACTTATCAAGTATATCCGTATTAAATAAAACTTTGTTTTGTACTACAATGTATAGTTTGAACATTAATTATTGGAAGCACATTCGATCGATCGTTCTAATGTTGCTGTTTTTTTTGTTTTCAGAGCCGAATGCCATTTGCTCGTTCGATAAGCATGGCATCAGAGCAGAGATGGCAGGACCTTGCGAATTTGCTGAGCCTTCCGAGTCCGAGCGACGCTTCGGCGATGCCCCATCCCTTCAGCCATCATCATCACCCCCTGCATAACTACAGCCACCCCCACAGTCACGGCATGGGCTACGGGCCGGACGCGACTAGGGGGGTGCTCCTCCACAACGCTACATTAACCCCGCCAATGGGAGACCTGAACGGGACCGTACCCTACAGCAATCTAGGTAAGTTCATCCCACCGAGGGTCCACCCCTAAGCGTTTCGTCCACCCTCCCTTTTAGGCTCACCCCAGAGAGCGTTTTTCAACAGTGAGTTGACAACTTTTCGGCACGTCGGCCGTTGCCGCATTTCTCTCCCTCCCGCGTTTGTGTTTTTCCGTTTTTGTTCTGTGCGACGGCTTCAAATTGTTTAGTTCCAACATGGGATTGTTTTACGAGTACAATTCTTGCGTGTACGCTCCATACGGTAAGGTCGCGCAAATTTGTTTGTAAAATATGGACTTTTTATTTATAAAATACATGCTCCATGTTGGCAGTTGGAAAACTTTTCAATCCTGGCTGTACATCGTGTATATTGTGTTGCCTACAACATCTCGACAGCCTCGTCTATCATTTTGAATTTTGATGCATGCCAATATCTGATTTTTTGGAAAAGGCTGGGCTAATTGGGTAATGAAGCGCCATAACATTTATATTAACAGAACATAGTCTAAAAATGATCATATGATCCACACTTTTCTGGACGCAACACCAAAATAAAGGTCCATAAAATGAAGAAACTCATTTTCAATTTTTGACACAGATGGTGTAATTTTAATTTCATACATAGGCAACCTAATTCACACAGCTGTTTGCAACTAACCAATCAACAGTTCACTCCACACCTGAGCAAATTGGAACTGTTATCTTATCTTTGTTTTCTTACTAAGATATACGCATAAGTTTTACTATTTGAAAAGATTTCGCCACCGTGTGTGTTCTGGTCTCTTTGCGAAGGAAGGGCATTTGATGATATTTACAGTGCTATTTTATCTGATCTTTCGTAAACTATACTCTGTTGTAAAATGGGCAGGTTTTGTATTCTGCGTTTCTACTTCAGAATAATATATTATCAAATTGTATCATCTTTAGCATGCAGATTATTGGCATTTTTTGGACAATGTACGATTGTCCAAAAAAATCAATAATGGAAAACGAAGTTAGTTCACCAAAACATCAGCTTAGTACTTCTGATGGAACAAGCTCATTCAAAATTCCGATTCGTGCAAAGTACAGAATACTAACTCACAAAAAGAGACACACAAACAAGTGGTGTTCAAAAGTGTCTAATAATTGGCGACATACTGAATCACAATTATCGTTAGGGGATTCCGACCTTCGGCTCTCATAATGTTAAGTCATTCTCGGATATACAGTTTGTGCATATCATCCACGAATTCTCCATATTCTGGCTGATATGAACGATTTCCTATATTTACAGCTCTTGAAGTGAGAGTTACTCAGCGATTCACGGTGGCACTATCTATTTTTAGTGATACTATCCGACCGCGTGTATTGACCAATGTTATGGGGCCAATTACGGACAGATTTAGCGGGCGTTCGTGTCCAAATTGCGAACATCACGAAACTCGAAACTGATTTATCATCGCGATAGATAACAAGAGTGTCATGTTGTACTAGATCATGACTTTCGTTTGTCATGGATCGAGTCGAGGATCGAGCGGTAATTGCCATTGTGTCACCCGGCCATCTTGTCGAAAACCTCGGTGTGTTTTCGAGCCTTATCAGGATCGAATGTGTAACATAATCTACGGTCACGTTTACTATTTCCAATGACTGTCAATTTTGCGCACACTCATCCTTGCTCACGTTTTACAATTTTACTTCTGACGGCCGGCGACTGCCTGTCTCTCTTTGACCTGCCCGCAAACACTTTAATCTGCCATTATATTATTTATATCTATTATTGGCCGCAGACGTTTAGATATTCAATTGTGGGCGTTAACTCCAAAGCCGTTTCTGTCAACTCATCAATGTTTACATGCTTATCGACGATATGTTTGGTCATTGACATAAAGAACAACGCTATGTGTATTGAAAAAAAACCTATCATAATATCAACACAATGCACCAGCATACTTGATGCTTCGATTAATGTAGAAGTAGGTGAACCAATTAAGTCTATTAAAAAAACAGTTCATTGTTCACCTAGTATACTAATTTCAACTAACCACATGGACAATTATTCTTTTCCTAAGCAGTTGTTCCTTTCCATGTTCAATCATTACGGTTTGACCAAAAAGGAATACCACTATGGGTGTAGACTTTTGCTGTTGAATATAGTACCAAGGCATGTTACCACTGAAGCTTTAATTTGAATGTATTCTGGTCTTCTCAGAGTAATTTTGCCATCACCAGAAAATATAGATTGTCTTTAAATTTTCAGGTGGTACAAATCTGGGCAACGCGGTAGCGACGTCTATGAATTTGACCAATAGTAGTGAGCCAATGGGTGAACCATCCTCCGCGCCGCACTACAAGATTGAACCGACCCATGACATGATGTACTATCAGGTATGGTTTGGTTGTTTCTTTCTCGAGTCGCGCGTATTAATATTGTCATCTTTGGGTGTAGAATGCCACGACTGAGCTGAACCAGACGGATGGTTTTTTGTCCTCGATCCTGAACGACGAGGATCTCCAGTTGATGGACATGGCCATGAACGAAGGTAGGAATATTTTTTTTATAAGTCATTGACGAATAATGCTATTCATGACACTGGTGCAGATTTACGGCTCCACTTGAACGTTTATTATCGATTACCGCGCGAGTTTTCTTATCGGAGATGCCAAAAAGCACGCGTCTATATCTAGTGTCGTTCAATGTTCAGATTACTCTGAACTCATCAACATGTGTGACACATGGCTAATGTATTGTGCCTATAAGGAGCAATTAAACGCGGATTTTGGTGAGTGTTATTGAGTTTGTATTCAATATATTTGGCGTAGGTATTATTTGCATGGGACGTCACGTAATATTTGACAATTGAATGATTGTTTACTCTAAAAGATGGACTTGGAACCTATGAAAGGAAGATCGAAAATTTAGGCTAACATTATAGGAAATAATCACCCAAATTTATACGTGCGTTGTGAATTATATCTAGTTACTCATTCATTTTAGATAAACCAAATCAAGTGTGGTCAATACATTTTGGGAAACCTTCAAATCGGATTGGTTCTTATTTTGCTCTTCTTACTTGTTTTACGCTGTTCGTGATTAATTATTTTACGAAAGGGACCAATCAAATTAGTTGAGGTGCTATAAACTAATCATAAATTAAATAAGAATAACTAAGTTCTGGGAGCACCCGTATTTACTTAAGCCTTTTATCAATCTTATCAATTGTTTGGCTTCTATGATCGGAGCTCTATTTTTACATCGTAATTTTACAGTTTACTAAAAATACATTCAGTGAGTATACATTTTGCAAAACGTTGCAACTCCCGGCGACTTCCAAATTGTTGACCTGATCGGTATCTGCATGATTGGTGAGATATTTGTTGCCATTATCGGCTTCCTCTATAGTCATAACTGCGGCATTTCAATTTTGCGACCATGTCCCCAATTGTCAAAGTATTCGCCTTTATCTTCGACAATAAATAAATAAATGCGAACACATGTAAACCAGCCCGCATTGCCGTTGACTCTTAATCTTAAGAATGTTGATTGATTTTGGATTGATTCATAGACCTTGCGGCGGCGGTCAGCGAAGATGTTGCTTCGTACGCGCGTTTTGGACTTCTTTCTCTTCAGCTAACGTACCTTTGATGTTGTGTTTTGCCGTAGTTGTCGGAAATGTGGTGCCAACCAGTTACCGAGTTACCGGTGTTGCTTGAGTAAGACCGTTTTAGGTTCTGGATAGTTAGGAGTTAGAGTTGAATTATATAGAGCCGCGTCTTCAAATGGGCAGGAGATTCTCCGTTCGGGTTTACTTTTTCATTGGGTTATTTTGAATTGTAGGCTTGCAAGTTTGGGTATGGATAGAAGAAATTTAACCCGGTTCGATGCGTTATTTATACCGAATTGTTGCTGTGTCATCACCTATGCCATTCAAGACTCTCGCTGGTGGTCGTAGCACGTGGTTCGTCTGTCGTGTGCGCGCTACCGTGCTGTGGCGGTCGCGTTTGCAGTTGTTGAAAAATCACCGGTCTATGTCGATTGCTGCGAAATTCGAACGTAAAAGTATTCACATGTGGGCTATTTCTGGTACGGAGCGCGCGGTGCCGCTGAATAGTTGACGGTGTTACGGAGATAATTGTTTATTTTTAACAGTTTCGCTCGCGGACCGACGCTTTATCTTTTACCCTTGAAAACCGCTGATAACGCGAATGCTGGGCCGGCAGCATCCCGAGAGCTCGAATGCATCGCGAAACTTTGTGCGTACAGTTCTTGTTACACCGTCCGCAATGTCTTGTGCTTGTTGTAGGGGGCCCTGTTGCATTTTTCACAACTGCTGCAGTTGCAAATACCTACCTTGTAAGTGACCACAATTTATTTCGATTAGAAGAAAAATAACGCTAGCTGTTGATATGAGCTCCAAGATGCAAAACACGGTTTAAAATATCTTCACGCAAAGTAAATATAGATTTTACGCATAGGCCCCGATTTTCGAAACTACATAAAACTTCGCAATGTTTACCTCTGCATATTTTAATCTTGCGTCAAATTGTGCCAAGTTGTCTAACCAAACAACACGGCCGTGTTGTATTCCAACCAAATGACGACCTTTCCATTACTAGACGTCACAATCTGAAACAATAGCCTCGCCAAAATATATGTCTATATTTATCAAAAATAATTCTCGTTACTCTCTTGACCACTAAATAACACACAAACGTATGCGAAACGTAAACAAAGACAAAAATCTATTACCGCCAATTATTTTCAAAGTTTTGGTGATGTATTTATCACGTGATCAAATAAACTGGTTTTTATTGTACTAATGCCGGTTTATCGTCTGAATATAATCAATTAATGCTTATGACGTACCGACCCTATGGAATAGTGTACCGATAATGGGATTAAGATATATGTTTTATCGCTTATATGATCTTTAGCAATGCCGTTTGATTCAGTTGTTCGTGTTCGTTTTTCGCGCAGCTGGAACCGGGTATGTCCGTAATTTGAGAAACATTCACCGCAAAAATACAACAAATTTACAATCCAAAAATGTTGCTATTGTTTCGGGAATATGCTGAGTAACCAAAGACCTTCCGCAGCTGTTAAATCTAGTTCAATCTACAAACGATATTCAACGAATTTAAACACAATGAGCGGATCACTATCTCAATTCATCTGTTGACTTAACACCTGTTTTCATCTCTTATCACGTGCATTGCTCATATACGGTTGGTCATTGGTTTTGAAATTCGTTTGATGCACCTTAGATAATATTCATTGACTTATTTCTCTTATACGCAAATAGCAGATTATGGGTTTGTCCCTCAAAGGAATGAATCCCCTAATTTAAACAGTTGACAGTGGTTATTATTTCTCATAAGAATGCATTAGAGACACACTGGGGGTGTGTTCAGATACCCCAACGCAATCTAATCTATGTAAAATAAGACACCAAGAGCAATATGTATACTTGGACGGCACGTGAGGCGCAATTGTCTTCATGACATCCTCAAATCTATATTGTTATGACACCATTAGGAGTACGGAGTCACCCGTTACTCTGCATAAATTTCGCCTTATGTAAATCGTATTCATTACTAAATTAGGTATGTTAATCCACATCCGGTCGTAATGTTTTTGTCTAAAAAATAAATCGATAGTCTAGTTGACAATAAACATTTTGCTGAATTAAAGTCGTCAAATAACTCCACAATCACACAAATCTAAATGTAAATCTTTTCTAAAGGAGGAATTTTATGGTTGCAGGAATGTATACCATGCGTATGTTGGATAGTAGTAATAATGCTATCAACAACATTAGTATGGCCGCAGGAACAAACGCGACGATGTCTCGTACCGAAGTAGAACGCATGGATACGTCCAGTGACAGCGCTGTGAGTTCCATGGGATCGGAGCGTGTTCCTTCCCTATCCGACGGCGAATGGTGCGATGGAGGTTCGGATTCCGGCCACACCGCTGGAGACCACTACGTGACTGACTACCACGGCAGCAAATTCAGGGCTTACGACTACAGCTACTCCAGCCGGCAGCACTCGGGGCCCATGAGCAGCTCGGACCCCACCAGGCTCCCGCCTGTCGCCCAGAAGAAGCACCAGATGTTCGGAAAGCGCTGCTTCCAGGAGCAAACGGGCGCCGTTGCCCATCCCACGCCCACCCCCATAAAATACGAATACAGAGACCCCGCGGCCGCCTCCTTCACGAGCCCCAGCCAACCTGAGGGGGCCGTTGGCAATAAAATGCCCGAGATGAAGTACTCTTGCACGATGGAGTTCGCCCGCCATAACCTGGGAAGGCCTCCCATCGATCACATCCAGCACAACCACACCTATCACCTCCCGGTAGAAAGCAATGGCGCCATGCAAAGGCCTATCTCGCGCGACAAGGGAAAGTCGCGCAAGAGCGAAAACGAGCACCTCACCCGCGACGAAAAACGTGCCCGAGCTCTCAACGTCCCCATTTCAGTTGATGACATCATCAACCTACCTATGGACGAATTTAACGAACGTCTATCTAAATACGACTTGAGCGAACCCCAGCTCAGTCTCATCAGGGACATTCGTCGTAGAGGAAAGAACAAAGTAAGTAATGGCTTCCAGTTTGTCTTCATCTTCTACTTCCACTTCTACCTCTTCCTCTTCTTCCTCTTCTTCTTCCTCTTCTTCTTCCTCTTCTTCGACTTCTTCTTCTTCCTGTTCTTCTTCCTCGTCTTCTCCTCGTGTTTTCCTTGTCTTGTTCCTTTTCCTCATCTTCTTCTGCTTCCTCTTCTTCTTCTTCAACCTCTTCTTTCTTCTTCCTCGTCTTTTTCGTCTTCTTCTACCTCTTCTTCCAGTTCTTCCTTTTCCACTCATCTTCTTCATCGTCTTCATCGTCTTCCTCTATGACTTAATAAACAAAAGGAATGAATCTAAATGTAATATTTTGTTGATAGGTGGCAGCACAGAACTGCAGGAAACGAAAATTGGACCAAATCTTGACATTGGCTGATGAAGTACGAAGCATGCGTGATCGTAAGTTGAGGTTGCTCGGGGAGTACGAGTATGTCACTGCTGAAAATAAGCGTGTTCGTGATAAATATCAGCAGCTGTACAGACATGTGTTCCAGGTAGGTGTTGCCGTGAGGCGTTATTTTCTCTGTTCCGAGGCGGATTGGTGCTTATGGTGAATTGTCTTTTTCAGAATTTGAGAGATCCTGAAGGAAATCAATATTCTCCGTATCAGTATAGCCTGCAGACTGCGGCTGACGGTACGATTCTGGTTGTGCCGAAGGCTAACTCGACGATGACAAACCCAGAGCATAAAGATCCCCCGCCACCAGGTCATAAGGAATAACGTCTTTTGTTGAATAAGTGTTGTTATTTTGAACCAAAACTATAGTTAAGAATTTACTCTTGTTTTTAATATTATTCTAAGGATAAATTTATTTTGATTTTTTTTTTATTTAAGTTTGTCTTAAATATTAGGGTAAGTCTAGGATAATTTCTGTATTAACCGCTGTGCGACTTTAATATGCTAATGACGCTGATAATGGTTGGTACTTCTTCAAACGAGTACTATTATTATTACTGTTATTGCGATCTATGGCAGGCTATATCAAAAATACTATTTCAATGTCCCCTTGGGGACGTGCAACTTTATTTTCCATTAAAATCTGTTCAGAATGAGATATATTTTTATACAACAAAAAACGAATCCAGGTGATGAATTTGCCTTTTATGTAATGTGTAAATAGTCTTAGTTAAGGTTGCGATGTGTGTGAATGAGTGTTCATTTTTTAAGTAAATGATAAACTAAAAAAATTACAATCGGTAAAGGTGGGTTTCTGTAATCATTTTAGCTACTTTGCCAGTTAGTGTAAATGTATTTTTAACGGCTCCTTGACGCTGGGGTTCCAATGTGATTTTAATGCATAATTATTTTTAATCTATGTGAAATTTGTAGTCGTATCCATCCTGTAGACTCACTTAAATGATGTAACAATATTAATAAACTATTATTGATAATATATATATATATACATAGCATATATATATTATTGTAAGTTTGATCAAAATCTTTTTAAACAAATGCGATTTAAGATTAGGCTAATATTTTTTTATAACGTAAAAGGTAGGTTTTGTACATTGTATATTCTGTAGGTAAGTGTGTAAAAATTGGCTGGAACCATGTAAGATTGGCGGTTCCGATTAGTATAATCAAACGTGACGTTGAAGTGGATTGTTGGGTGCTGTCATTTTAACACACGTATATATTATGCTGTAACGCAGATACCTTTTGCATTACTTTTGCATTACTTTTACCCTATGGTTGTCGGTGCCAAGATTAGATCTCTTCTGTATGTCAGAGCTGTGCCCTTAAGGATCCTCGCGTAATTATATTACATGTAAATAATTGCATACAAAGAACGTCGCTTCTTATATTCATTTCCTGCATATACGTAATTTGAATAAACTTTAAAATCACAATTCAATCAGATGTACTTAAGAAATTACCAAGTTATATTTTCTTCCAATTGCCTTCTCAATATTTTTCTAAATAAGCGTAGTTAATTATATGTAAGTCTTACGAGCAGCTTTTGGGGTACAGCTTCGCTGTGTAACATATTTCCCATTACAGTTTATTATAATTATTATTTTACCATTATATTTTGTATAAAGCTGCGATGCAAAATATACATCTTTAATGCAACTTTTGTTTTTCTTTCGAATCCTAAGTTCTTGTAGATAGGACTTCTTGCAAAACCCATTCCAAATCCACTTTCAATCGCTATTTTACATTTGTATCTAGGGTAGAGCGGACATGTCGGATTTACTGCTTCATATAAGTTCGCAAAAAGCACTTATCGAGAGGATTTCTAGTAGACCTAGTGTTAGGCTAATATTAATCGGTAGCTTTAAGTTCACTCTTATTTTGGTATCCAAAATTCCTGACCGTACTGTATAAAATTGTCTATAATATTAGATATTGGCCATATATGTATGTTTATCAATAAACCTATAAATAAAACGCACTGCGGATTTTTAATAACACTGCTTAGTTTCTAAGACATCTATAGTTAATAATGTATAAAGTAAGTATCAATCACATGTTTTCCATAGTTTTCCCAAGTCTCTTTTAAAGTTATTTCCCATACGAGTCATCATTTATGAATGTATTCATTTATGAACAGACTAATGTATAATAAAGTCATAAAACAAAAAAGAGGAAAGAATACAAGGTATGCAGTTGTTTTGCTTCAAGATGGCGCAAAGTACGCCGACATCTGTAGGCATCTATCAGCTTCATGGTATTGGTAAAAGCAGCCATCATTCTATGGCCATGACTACCACTGATTAGCGATTCCCAACCCATTGTTAGACAAAAAATGGTTTGCAACTCGAATAATGGAAAGCTATGTCACAAACCATAGTGGCTGCTAGCTGAACTACGCGGTGTCACTACAGGCCACAGAGGGCCAATATCTTAAAGGTGCGCAACGTTCCCTTTTAGAGGGTTGGAATATTTAGAATTTATGTAAAAGTTATAAACATTTTTGTGTAGCATATATATGATGTTTGTACAATAATACCCACCCATATTTGTAGTTGCCAAGGTGCACAACCCATAGCGTTTAATTAACAAATAACTACGCCGATTAATTACCAAAGCTGAAAAGCTGAAATGCTTAAAGAAGCAAGTCTAATAGTTGCGTTTGAGGAGTTTGTTTGTGCGTTAAGCCAATTTCTCGAAACATCGATATCAATTGGCCCACAAAATCACCAGAATAATTTGACATTGAATAATTAACAAAGTATGAATTTAATGGCTGTGTTTAGTTCCAGGGCAAATTAGTAATGTCCGCTATTATGTGGACAGAATTTAATAGGGGATTGTTGAACTTTGTGGTCCTGACGTGCCTAAGGGAATGGTTGATGTCTGACATTTGTATACGATATTGCGGCTTGGTGAGTATGTATGTGAGCATTTGCGCCATTAGTTCGTTCGCGGGAGTCGAATTTGAGAGTAAAATGGCGCGCAAGCGCTGTGGCGTTATTTTGATACCAAAATCAATAGTTATGGTTGTCTCACTTTTAGTCACGTTATGGCTGGCGGAGATACTAGGGGAACAGGACACCCTTTAAAATGTTTGGGGGGGTGCTAAAATAGGACCACGTTCGGCCGGCTTCATGATAGAAAATCAATACTGCATCTATTAGCTGGGTAGATGCGAGAGCAATGTAGGCAGGCAAGAGCAATACGGCATCGCTGTCAAAGTAGTTGTAGTTTCGTCGGAAGTAGTCCGGGGTGCGCGTCTTGCTAAGTACTGACAGTTGAATTTTGCGCAAAGGACTATGCGTAACGAAGATGGTTGTTCAATGTTCACTTAAAGAGATGTTCGGGAGTGATTAAATACCAATCAACAGGTACAACCATCAGAGGCATGCGACTATATCTTAACCTTAACCCCATCAGAATTCATTCAGATTGAACGTAGACTAGCGCGCGTCTCTAGATAGTATTTAGATGAAATCATTTCTGTAAGATGTAAGCAGTTAGTTCGTTAGAGTAAACCATGCCGCAAGGCTCGCCGTCGCCTACCAGAAGCGCAGGGGATGCCATCAGGATGGAGCCCATGGGAAAGTACAAGCAGGCCCAGAACGGAAACGTTAAGCCCCAAGGTGGGTCTCTATTTTTTCACGATTCTCCACAATTGCCTCGTCCGCCAATGTACCACCCGCCAATCTACCACCGCCTCAATTGCACAAAATCACGATGGAATATACCTAGTATAGCGCGCAAGGTAATATCACAATATCTTTAGATGTACTGCACGGCTCTTTCAGGTTGCATGATTAAAGTTTCAGTAGGTGACCTAATCGTAGACGTTTCTCGTTCGAAGCACGTGTTTTTCATCGCGCAGGCCCTCAGGATTTTCCTATCGAGTCTTTCCCGCTCTAGCAGTGGGCATGCGTCGTATGGGAAACTCCGGGTTTATGGGGAGGCCGACGCAGATCTCATAATTCCAGTAGTGCGTGTCGCGTTAATGCCGTTTGCGATTATCTGCCCGGTCTAAGCCGAATCGCTTCAATATCAATTAAAGTACAACTAAATAACCAAAGTCTCGTAGCGGAACGCAATCAAAACGACCAAGCGGACGACCTTCCTTAGCATGTAACTCGACTGAACGTGTTCAAATAGATAACAAACGCAAGCGAAAAGCGCCCGCTGCTACCGTTTTCAAATTCTCCCCCCCGAATAAACAAGTGATAAATTGGTTACTGTGGAGGGTAGACGGCGAGACCCTCTAGTAAAGGTTTCCGTCGTTACTGGGGGCCAGAACATCGAGGCTGTTGTCTGGAGACGGGGTTCGACAGTGATGAGCGAACAGGATGTTGACGATGTTGCATTTCTTACAGGTACAACCGCCACTCATACAGCACAAATCACATACTCCATCTGTCAGTCATCGACACTCATACATAACCCCTGTCACTCAGGTGGTGTTGCAGGAACGGAGAGCCCTGCGGGGCCCACCAAAAAGAGCCTCTACGAAAATAACGGCGTTGCGGCGTGCTCGCAAAAACGTGCTCTTTTCATTGCCACCATCGTCTTTGCTCTCCTATTCGCCGTTTCGCTCATCATCGCCTACACTGGACCCCAAAGCGGTAATTATTACATTTTTTTATTGCCCCCCCCCCCCTCCCCCACTCCTCAAACACGTTACAGCATTTTCAAAATTTATTCAACCTTAACGCCATGCTGAAATGCCACCACTCGTTCGGAGGGGTTACCGGCTTCCACTAACTAAGCCAATTCAAAGTCATTTGCGTACCACTCGATAGAGAAACTTACGCTCTCAACTTTCAATCACCCCAACCATTAAAATCTTTATTCAAGTGTGCACTTTGTACCCACACAACATCAATAATTGTTATACATATTTGATAAAAACGATTACCGGCCAATTTAAAGTTGTTTTAACTGAGTTGTTAAAACTTTAGTATTAAATCGAGTTGCTAAAACTTTACACAAAGTCTATTGTAACTACTACTTGCTTGTCCGCTTATTTTGGTGATTATTTCTTATCTCTTAGTGCCGATGCTGTGGTTAATTTGCTATTCATATCTCGGTTTTGTTTGTATACAACATATTCAAATGGTGAAGCAACCTGTGATATCGAACGATAAAGTTGTTAAAGTCAAGTCGTCTTACCAACACCTAACTTTAGCCGCATTATGTCTTGCAGCTTTACAAATCAGCAAACTTGGAAGCTTATATCAAACTAGTTTATGGCTTTGAAAAAACAAAAAAGAATTTGACTTTTGTCGAAAAGTTGTACGATGAATATGAGCAAAAATCAGGTTGGCGTAAAAAACTTGGCAATATTTTTTCAATCGATTTCGGTGTCACTGGAATGCACGTGGTGTCCTAATTCTGCAGCATCGATCGATTTATTAAAGCCCCATTTGCAATTTTTTGACATAGTTTTGCCCAAAACTACACAAAACTGTAGAGCTAATAAAAACGCAACAAAACTCTGGTAAAAAAACTATCCTCTTTGTGGAGAATATTTACCAATTAACTAAATACAAATATAATATAGTTCTATACAAAGCTAAACGCACGGTTTTGGAGTTTTTTGCAAGCTCGTAAACTTGTACTCAGATCCTTACGAAGCAGTAAAGTGCACTCACCGGCGTAAACAATTTCGCAGCCATTTTCAGATCTGCGGAAAATTGCATGTCGTAAAAGCAGAGATTTCTTGCTATCGGCGCCGATTGTCAACAAACTCAGCCGCCGCCGTTCCCGCTCGGGATTGCGTGAGATTTTCCCGCTGAATAATCAATCTGATGAATATTAAATGAGCAAAACATTGCGCCAGTGAGTTTATTTTTGTGTGTTCCGTGCGATAATAGCGTAAAAATTACCTCTCATTAGCGAGAATAGCTTAATATAGATGTTCTGTCGTCAGTTCTTTTAATGAAGCGGTTATGTCTGCAAAGAACAAACTAATTAGATCAAAAGTGTACTTACATGACTTGTCTTCATTTCCTTCTGCTCGGGACCATTTCCTTCCATCTCCCTCCTACTCCTGTTGTCCTCAATATGCTTCATCTTCCTCCAGGTCTCCTTGTCTCCAGCAGTTCCTTGCGAGGCTTCACCTGTAGGTCCCAGTTGTCATCTTCAAGCGTCTGTCTAATCATCAGAAATCTGAAATGAACGAAAGAGACTTGTTATAATGATGATGCTGTTAAAGAACAAAGATAATACAGAAGGAGTATAAGGGTAAAGGAGCATTAAGTGGGGCAAAACGAGAAGATCAACTCCTCCAATCAGAGTTGGTGTAATTGTAGTAGTGGCACGTGAAGTAATGATTTCAATGAGTTTTAAGTGCTGTAATGGATAGCTGTTACGTCGGTTGGTTGGTTTGGTCCTTTTAACGATGATTGTACATTTCCAGATTGTTCATGCGCTGGGGAGAAGCCTCCGAATTATATCGATGAAGACTGGAACGTAACGAAAGTGTTCGTACCACGCGCCACGAACGGGCAAGTTTTCCCATGGAACAATGTCCGTCTTCCTTCGTTCGTGAAACCGACACGGTACAATATCACCATCCACCCAAACCTGACAACGCTCGAAGTTAAGGGTAATTAGTCTCTTTTTTGCAGCGCCGCGACTAATTGCGACCTCGTTACACGTACTCACCAAGCTTCGTTTCAGGTCAAGTGTCCATTGAGTTCCACGTCGACAAAGACACAAATTTTATAGTTTTGCATAGCAAAAATTTAACTGTTACTGATAAGGTATTCGCACGCAACGTTCGCCATGACGTATTGGCAAGGAGCACGCGAGTTTTTCACGTTTTTTTTGTATCGTTACAGTTAGTCCAGGACAAGAAAGGCCACAACATGCGGATTGCCAAGATGCTCGAGTACACGACCGCTCAACAAATATACATTGAAATTAAGGACAAATTTAGGAAACGCAACAATTATACTCTAAGCCTACGATATACTTCCAAACTGGGCAGAGAATATGAAGGATTTTATATTTCTAGCTACATTAACAAAGACGATGAACGAAGGTAAGACAAACAAAACCACAAAGCTAACACCATCCACAAATATTGCTCAAGAGAAAAACTGATCAGGAGAATGTCTAATTGGCTCTTTATCATGTTAAAATCTGTTGAAAACAATCTTCCATCAGTTCGTGACTACGAAATCGAGTTAAAACTAGTAACTTAATAATGAGGTGTTTTGACCTGGCTTAACGGTGATGAGTCCCCTAATCTAACGGCATTATGGCATTAATAATTCGGGTGGTGGCCGCCCTGTCTAATTGACGTTTATATCGTCCGTATTAACAATAGGCGTGTTGCATGCGATGTCGTGATTCTTCATTTCCAGCGGCGGCATCTTGCAGTATTGATTTCTGTGCAAAGTGTCATCAGTTGCCGCACTTGAATTGCTATAAAGGCGTTATTTGGAGGCATGCGGCCGAGTGCGATCTTGATTGTTGCACACGAAAAGCAACTTGTCTCTCGACGGGAAATAGCATCACCTCGAACGGAAAGAACACGGGACAATGAAATATTGCCTCTGAACGTCTTCGCGAATTTTACAGCATGCGTTTCGCCGCGCTGTGCAAAATTGGTTATTTCTGGCTAAAAAATGCAATTTGGTGGTATTGCCGCTGGGAGATTGAAATGTATATTTGGCATTTTTATCCTTACAAGATCGATATCGAATTTATAAACGCCAGTAGGTGACTCCGATGTGTTACCTTTATCATCTCAAATTAGGCTGTTGACACACGCTTATGGTGCTGACGGTATATCGGAGAGAAAATCGATATGAACTTGAATACACCTGACAATAATATTTCAAAGCTATTAGAAAGAAATTGGTCGTCGCATTGGAAACTTTGTCACATCATCAGCGTCTTTTTGTGATCATCATTATCATCATAATTTTTTAGCTCTATCCTAAATGTATGGCACATTTTGGCAATTCTCTCTAGTAAGTTAATGTCAATTTGATATCACAGAATAGTACAAAATATCTTTTTGCGTTGGAGAACAAAAGGGTGCATTCTGCATAGGTCACCGTTGGGACAATACGGCAGCTTTTGTTGTCGTGGCGACAATACATCGTCTTGCTGAAACAATGCCCGTGCTGTTGGTGTATCCCGATTGTTAGCCTCATTTGGTTTCTTTGTGCTCGTTTCGGTCTCGTGTCGTAAAGTTTACGAAGCCGCCTGAAGTTTCTATTGTAAATGGCAGGTTGTTTTTTATTCCGCGATGTTATAAATATCTTATTCGGGTGTTATTTTTCTGTTGCAGATATTTAGCGACTACGCATTTTGAGCCGACTTATGCCCGAGCCGCCTTCCCATGCTTCGACGAGCCACAATTCAAAGCCAAATTTAAAATGTCTATTTTCAGAGATCGATTTCACATAGCGTTGTTTAACATGCCCGTGGTTACCACCGAGGACGTCGGCTTCTACATGGGCACTGGCCTCGTGAGTTGTTTTTTTTCCTAGCTGAATTTAATCAGACGAAAAGTCGATAGCTAAATTCTGTTTAAAAGTATCCTGGGAGAGAATGGAAAGAGAGTTTTAATTAAATCCTGTTTCAGCTTAGAGACGATTTCCAGGAGTCCGTTGAGATGAGCACCTATTTGGTCGCTTTCATTATTTGTGATTACACACACCTAAATATGCAAACGGAAAAAGGGGTGTCGGTTTCTGTGTATACCCCGCCTCCGTTTATCTCCCAAGCTCGATTCGCACTGAATACCTCGGCTTATATGATGGACTATTTCGAAGACTTTTTCATGGTGCCATATCCTTTACCGAAACAAGGTGAGTAGTAAACTACTGGTTATCTGTCCTTCATCCAATCTAATCCTGACGTCATTGAAATGCATTACCCAAGAACTACTTGTAATCAGAGGCACAATCTTGCTTTGAGAGATACCCTCTAGCCACTCCATCATCCTTTCATCGATCCTGCCATGGTGTAACGACCCCGTCAACGAGTTTAATCAATTCGAAATGCTTCCTGCAAAACAAACTCTAAAACTTCTCAACTTCTTTCAGATTTAATAGTGATTCCAGACTTCGCAGTCGGCGGGATGGAGAACTGGGGATTGATCACATACCGCGATACTGCCATATTATACGACCCGTTACAGACTTCCACTGCTGCCCATCAGTGGGTAGCTGTAGTCATAGCTCACGAATTAGCTCATCAGGTATGGTCTCTCTACATAACATCTCAATTCTCAACATAACCATCTCCATCATCACCATCATTGTATTGTTTTCCAGTGGTTCGGAAATTTAGTCACCATGAAGTGGTGGAACGACCTGTGGTTGAACGAAGGCTTCGCCAGCTTTTTAGAATATGTGGCAGTCGAGAGTTTGTTTCCAGAATGGCGGATGATGGAACAGTTTATCATCGATAAGACTCAGCCAGCTCTAGCCCTCGATGCTCTCGTCAGCAGCCATCCAATCACTGTCCAAGTCCACGATCCAGCAGAAATTGAAGCTATTTTTGATACTATATCTTACAGTAAAGTGAGTATTATTTGTGTGTTGATTTGAATTTGATGAACTTAAGAAATCTTAACTTTTTCACAGGGTGCCTCAATCTTACACATGCTTGGAAAATTCCTTCAGCAAGAAACACTACAAAACGGCCTTAACGATTACTTGAATACCTACAAATATAGCAATGCCGATACCAAAGAATTGTGGAATGTGCTTAGCAGAAACACGAATCAATCCCTCGAAGTCAAGGTAACAGTTTTCCGCTAGTAGGCACGAGATGGCGCGGCGGTCATTTCTGTAGGGCTGTTTAATTATAATAGTTATTGGACACGATGAAGTCTACGAGTAATAAAAGCTTGTAGAAAGACATCATTTAATAATAATTTGTGTGTTTGTAGTATCACTAACTATCTTTTAACAGATCAGTAATCAATTTTGTTTGGGGAATAAGGTCGGTCGGTAATACAGGGATGTCGTAAAGTATTGATTTCTTGTCGAGCGGCTCCGGGTCACTTCGGTTCACTCCGGGTATAACATTCGCTACCGACCAACAGATGGAGCAGGTGTTCACTTTTTCCACTTTAACACACAGTGCTCGAGCTTACTGTATGATGTGATTTTGAATGTCTCTCCCTTCATAATAAATTCTTTTGTCTATTATGAAGCACCACCATCCTTCTGCGTAGTTTTTAATTCTACCACGTGGATCGTTTGGTCAATACTTTTAGGCTATAATGGAAACGTGGACACATCAAATGGGCTTTCCTCTGATAACGATAAGACGAGAGAACAACGAACTAATAGCCAGTCAGGATAGGTTTTTGCTGACCACGGATGAGATGAACAGTACAGCCAGGCTATTGCCGAAGTCAAAGTTTGACTATAAGTGGTACGTGCCGTTGACGTATTTTTTCGACAACGATACTGAAGCCGTCTTCAACGTATGGATGAACATGACGGATGGTAAGGCTGAAATAGATAATGGCCATCGAAAGAGCTATAAGTTACCTCGTAAAATTTTCAGTGCGCTTCGAAATTGATCCTGACGTTAAGTGGCTTAAAGTAAACGTAAACCAATCAGGGTTTTACCGCGTCATGTACGAGGAGGCCATGTGGATGGAGATCATTGATACGTTGCGACGCAACCATACCGTATTTAATGCTGCCGATCGGGCAAATTTAATCGACGATGCCTTTACACTTTGCAGGTAACTTTACCCACTTATGAAATTTAATTTTTCACTTAGCGCTCTTCGAAGCAAGTATAATGTATCGGGTGTTCTGTTGCAGAGCTGGACTGCTGAATGCAAGCATAGCGTTGGAGCTATCTTTGTATCTCATCAACGAGCGGGATTATGTACCGTGGGCTACAGCTATTCAGCATTTTGAGTCGTGGAGCAGAAGACTCTCCGAGGCCCTCCCCTACAAGATCTTCCTGCAGTATATGAGGACGCTGCTGACCCCGGTGACGAAATTCGTCGGGTGGGAGGAGAAGGGATCGCACCTGAATAGGTAAGTCCCGAATTTCCTCTAGCCAAATATCGAAGTTTTAAAATGAAGGCCCATTCCCTTTGGAATTCCTCGCCTTTCGGCAATTTACAGTTTGCTTTGTTTGTTAATTTGAACAGGCTCCTCAAGTAATATGTGCGAACCCTACTCACTGTCACCTAATGTACTCCCTCATCCCTATCCGTTTTCCAAGGGGATGAATAAGGATGAATAAAATGTAAATTGTTTCGGAATACCGGAATTTTCGCAACTAGCGACCGCGAGCGCGCCAATACCCGCTGATTTTGCGGTAGTTAGATAAAGTGCATGGCTAATGCCGCGGCAAATGAGGCGTGGCGTACTTAAGAGTTAATTTCGGAAACGTATTAAAACTTTGTTCTTCTCGCGGTGTGAAATTAAAAATATAACGAAGTGGGTTAAGTAGGTACTCGCGGTAAGCGGCAAAAAACTTATGTTATATTGCAGTTCGGAACTTTTGATTATTCGCCCCCTAGGCAGCGAATAATATTGGGCGAAAGTTTCCGAATTATATACTAATACTATAATGTCGGACAATGTCCACAAACGATGGATCTGATGGAACAATAAGAAATTTTAGTTATAATTTATCTGTTCTTAAACTGACCCTCTCCACCGGACAGGGTAGTTTCCTTCACTCAGCCTAACCACTGGTTCACGCACGTGAACACACATAGCTATCTTTAAGCTTTGTACCGAAAACCACTGCTTTAGAAATGTGAAAATGTAGACATTTACCAATCGTATTTAATACTGTGTCAGGCGTTGAAAAAACTACATGTCAGATGCATGTCTACCAATTAAGCCGGACATAGAAATCAATAGGTTTGCTGGATGCCTTACGCTTATTCATTTTTTAAAAAGTGCACGAGTGACAGATAACGCAACAGGAACTCGGAAATGTTGTGATTATACATAGTTTCCACTTCACTTCTCGTCGCGTTTCCGCAACGTTACGTCGCAATTATCAATTCCCTTTGATGACGGCGTCATGAATAATTTTGCATGAACTTTAGTTTTTAGTTTGCGATAGCTTACTATATTTGCAGTGGTATGAATTAAAATGGAAAACGTAACTATTCAGCTTCAAACTGCTGTGTCTGAGCTTAATGTGGGTCTAAAGCAACAGTGACTTATCAAAAGCTTGAACTAAAGAACTTAATAATGTGCAAGCACCGCACGATCAGTTCGTTCGTGCGATGTAGAGGACGGGCAAATTTTAATTCATTTATTTTATTGTGGTTATCCCATATGCTGAAATAAACTGTACTGCTGGATTATGAAAACAGTATACAGCTCGTCACAATAATACCTTACAAAGTAAAATTAGCAATAATAGAGAATTCACAATTTGTACACCTCGGAAAAGTGGAAATAGCATCGAACGCAACTGACCCGGAATATACATATGTAAATTGGAAATTCCGTACAAATTATTCAATTATGTTTTGGTGGACAACGCATACACTGCGTGCTGAATTATTAAACTATACTAGTGACTCGTAAATCGGTGGGGTCGGTAGATTGATGAGTGTGTAGATCGCTGGGATGTGTAGATCGCAGAGGAAAGAAATGCAAATTTAAAGAAACTTTTTACGCTTAATCCGGCAAAATCCTGTACATTGAACATGCTCTGGCAAGAATCCGCAAAAGCTCGAATGAGTGAACATTGTAAATTCCGATGCTATTATTCACGTCTCAAATCTCGAGCTGAAGCTGCATCGCTATTGTCTCATGGACCGGCAAAATCGATATGCTTTAATGGAAGGAGCAAGTATAACACTATTGGCAGTTGCAATAAATTCCTTAATGATACTTATATTATCATTGTTATCTGCCAGACGGCATGCGAAGGGGTAGGAAAAAAGGCCGGTCAATAGTTCAGATGAATATATTTTACATTTCCTCTTTTTCCAGGCGGGGAAACTGCTCAATAAGCATTTCCAAGCCGTTCCTCTATGGCACCGAAGTAGATAAAAGTTTAGAGTAACCAGTTATAGGGGAATTCGCATGCCCCAGCTACGTTTAGTGTTTAAAAATGTCTACGCTTTTATTTTGTCCCCTTCTACCACCCGACCAAAATTTGTTCAACAATTTTCACAGGTTTTCGCGTACCTTTCTTCTGCGTCTTGTCTTCTCCACTTGTAGCAATGTTATTCGTTTGTCCACGACAAATATATGGATTTCCATGCTCATAACTTCTGTATTTTGATGGAAATTAAGCGAAGAAATGCATTGAACTTCTCTTGTTATTTTAATTGGTTGCTACGGCGGAGTGACCGACTGTCCTCGAGCTCCGAAGGTATGCTGTTAGCAATAGGGCGCTCAAGGGCCTCGTCCTGGACATCATCGGAAATTTCGTGGCCGAGAGTTAGTTAAGGTATTTAAATGAGATGCGGATCCTCGAGTGGACCGCCATGATGACCAATTGATGGTTTATATATTCAGGAAAGTCCAAAGTGCCGATCTATAGATAAGCGCCACCCGTTCCCGGGTCGTCTTAGACGCTTGCGCCATTAAAAATTCAAAAGCGGGACCGACCGTTTTTATTTACACCATCGGCCCAACAGAAAGGAAGCATCGCTCAATTTTAAGATGACCAATATAAACTTTAACACGTGCTGTTCATCGCGTCTTTCCGAACTTGTCTATTATCTCACTTAGTAGTAGTTGGCAACTTTTTGCCACACCAGTCAGTGTTGACAACCCATAGTCTTCAATCGTCAAACGTATATATATATATATACATATATATATATATATATATATATATATATATATATATATATATATATATATATATATATATATATATATATATATATATATATATATATATGGTATATATATATATATATATATATATGGTATATATATATATATATATATATGGTATATATATATATATATATATATATACCACCAACTTGCTTTCTTCTCAATAACGTACAAATTGTAAGTAGACTTAATTATTTTAAAGCTTGTTTCTAATTGTTGTGTTTCTTCAGATGACCCTGAAGAAGCGTGTATCCACACGCGAAAATTTGGTGATATAATAAAGAACGTACTAATTATTTAAAACGTTTACTATTGCTGGATTCCCCAATAATTACACCAATTTATATATATATATATATATATATATATAAGGTAGGGCGATATAGATGAGTAGATGGTTCGAATGCAATTGCAAGGACACGAAGACGGGGCATTAATAAGTTAGGGGTTGGTCGAGGTGAGGTAAACCGAACGCGGACGGAAGGGTCTGTTCTCTGCCCGCCGCCTAAAGCCCACCCCCTACCCTTGGCCGCGTAATTTCAAATCTTATTACCTGGAAACTTTGAACGGAAATTTCTGTGACCTGGCGAAGCGACTGCTCGCCGCCCGGAAGTTATGTTGTCATACGCGTGTCCTTTTACGTTTCACCTCTTACCGGTGGTATGTTTTATTTTAAATGTAGACGCGGAAGCCGGCTCCGGTCGTGGGCAACGCTCAAAATGAAATTATCTGCCTCCTTTGGCAGGCAACAACTTCGGGAAGTGAATTAGCACAAAAGAATGCACGGCTGCCGTGATTTTCGTACCGGAAATCATATTACATCCAGGACCATCCCCAATAGCGACGCGGTCGCCTGGTTTACCTCAACATTCCGGCGCCTGTTAATTGCCGTACTCCAAGAAACCGTGGCATTTTGAGAGGTAATCAAATATGATGGCCCTCGACCCTTCAACTTACCCTAAAGTAACAGCTTCCTTACGAATTCCATTTATCTACCTCTGACATCCGTAAACTAGCTACATGTCTGAAATGTACTTTGCTGCAAAGGAATACACAGGGTTTAAAACCAATAAATACTATGCACTCTAATAAGATATCCTCTTCATTGCAAAGACTGCACAGTTATAAGTCCAGTCGCCATCTTCAGGTAGTTCCTACTGAGTTTGTTCGCCTCAGCGGCTCTATGTCTGTAAATATCCTATCCTGTATGAAACGTCCACAGTGCAAAACAGTGAGCTGTGTTTGGATGGCAAACCAAGGTAATGCTGATATGATTCGAGTTGATTTAATGGAATACCCGCGTTGATAAAATGTGTTAATTATGCGGTATAATTGGGGGATCGCATTTGGTAATTAGTGTTGATTATATAATTGGCGTCTGGGATAGTACATTGTCTTGGGATGGTGTAGCCCGTGCGGCTGTATTGCGAATTGTACTTACCGCGCTGCGATCTATCATGCAGTTAATGTCTGATGTCATGTGATTGCATGCGCCCGCAGGAACTGAACAGTACATTGAATCGAAATATCGAACAAGAGGGTAGTCGACTGGACCGCGCCTATGCAAACGCGACGATTTATATGCGGCGGGCATTATTTATTGTAGTTATTGAAAATTATCGATGCCCGACTTTTGATCGCTGACGTTTACGAAGCCAGTGCTCGCTACACCAAACCACACAATCAGCGACTATCGCAACTTCGCAAGCGGGTTTTATCAAAGCATCGAAAACATCATTTCCCTACGATTACTTTAAATTAACACTATGCCATTTTGATGTGTTTGTGATAAATATAATTATACAGTATAGTTAGTCTCGACAACTGGTTTTGATAAGACTGTATTCAAAGGGCCATGTACCGTACGTAGGATACTGAGCAGCATTTTGTCAAGGATAATATAAGTACTAAGCTAGACGGTATTTATTTACGGCATTAGAGGATTAGAGGCTGGTCTTGAAATGTGGATTTAGTAGTTGGGCGAGCCCGATTGGGAAGAAACATCCCGGGGTTAATTAATTCGAAATCGATAATAGTTTAATCTATTAGATCGGCTAATGTAGCAATATGTCACGTGGGTTTCGGTGGCTTGCGCCGGGATAACTATAGCGATCGGTTGCATTTTTACCACGTTCAAGATAAAAATTTAAAAGTTATTGGAACTGACTTGATTTAATACGCCAACGAGTGAGACAGATGGAAGTTAGTAAACATGGAGCGCTATATATAAACTCGATGTTTTTCTGATTCCAGATTGATGCGTACAGATGTGCTATCAACGTCAGTATTATGCGAGCTGAACGAGACCGTATTCCACGCGAAGACCATATTCGACGGTTGGATGACCAAAAATCAATCGATTCCTTCCGACCTGAAAGAGGTTGTTTACTCCGCCGGTGTCAAATATGGCGGATTAACCGAGTGGCAGCACTGCTGGCGCGTTTACAACTCCACCACCGTCCCCAGCGAGCGAAAATTACTACTCAAAGCCCTTGGTGTTGCATCCGACCCATGGCTCTTACACAGGTATGCGAAATAACGCCCATGCATGTCGAACGCACGTATTGATAAGTCCTAAACTATACAGAGCATCAGTTCATTTCCCTTTGATCAAACCAAACCGAGCCACAAATGCAGGATCGCAGACCTCATCGTTGTTTTGAGTCACTGATAAGATCTATCTTTATTTTGGGAATTTTGCATGTTCAAAAACGGATTCATGTATAGAAAGGTGCGTGTGTTTATTTTATTGGAATGTCCGTTATTTGGGCTCGATTTGGTTGTGTTATTAGGAGTGGAATGGTATGATTTTTTATGTGCCCTTTTACGTCCCTCAATTCGGTTTATTTCCTGGGCTATTTTTCCCAGCGAATGGCAACCGGAACGAGGGACGGAGAATGTTAAATGTGTTTGCAGATATCTCTTAGAAACTTTGGACCGCAATATGGTGAAGCCTCAAGATGTAAAAACGGTGCTCGAGGTGGTGGCGTCGAATCCGGAAGGGCGGCTCCTCGCCTGGAGGCATTTAAAAGCGTATTGGCCGACCATGCAGTCTTTGTTTGGGAATTCCACTTTTATGATGGGTAGCCTCATATCAGCAGTGACTGCGCATTTATCCACACCGTACGACTACTACGAGGTAATTTTCGCATTATCTTACACCGCTATAAATATACCGAACCTTATCGGTCCGCGTTACGTACGTCGCATCTTTTTACATACAGTCTTATCAAACCTCGAATCATTCGCTTCTCTCGCTTCTTCATCCAGTATTTCCAACTCGAAAAACTCTCACTACAATACGAACAACTCATATGAAAATTTTAAACGTGAGTATGTGTCAGGACGTAACCTTGGAATGGCGTGGCTACAGTGTGGCGATGGCGTGGCTAAAGTGTAGTGAATTTTTTCTTTCTTGAAGGCTTTATTCACAATTTTTCAAGGTTCCTTTATCAGGTTTACAATAAAGCTCTTTTTCAAGGTCCAAAGTAAACTATAACTAAACCATTTGTAATTTCTGCCGCATACTGTATTCACGTAAAATCATGAGAGTTGTAGTGTTGTCTGTGCTAGTCAATAAATTATACGGGCCGTGACGGCGAGGTTCACGTACCCATGACGTTATAACTGACTTCGTATCTAATTTCGGGTGATATACCACATGATGAAAGCTTGATTTTAAAGTATAATTGAGTATCCATCGGTGCCGTGCCGATATCGCTTCCAGTTTTTACACCGCGAGTCAGAAATGGCGTTTTATATAGAAAACCTGCCAGGACAATTCCGCGCCACCTGTTTAAACTGACCAAATGTCAACCGGCATTTCGTCCGTCTTACTTCAAAAGAAAATAGGGTGTTCGTCTCATCCATTTTTCTCGTTCGTTTCGAAAATTGGCTCCACTGAGTTACTTATATGGAAGGAAGTAAACTTAATTAGCGAGTAAACCATAACAGAATCCTAATTTAAACGTTTAATTAATTTGCAAATTGAATCTCGAGGTCTGTTGCCATTGTTTGGTTACACCGTGTAATGTCTGTGTTAATAGTTCTCCTGGAATCAGTGCTTAAGACTCGAGATTTAAGCATCGATTCGTGGTTATAGACTGACAAGTATTAATAGTCAAGCCGGACGTACTCAGCCTTCGACTAGTTGACCAGAAATAATCAGAAATAACCATCTTGTATGTTATTATTATACGAAAATGTAAAAAAATATCACTCATATTTGCTTTGACAAGCAACGGTAACTAAATTTAGAGACGCTTCCTGTAGGTGGGGAGATTTAAAAGGAAAATGTACTTAGTGGTTGGGACAGCGTTGCAAAAGTAAGCTACTTACTTTGTGTGTGGAAACAAATATCGAGGATGTACCGCGGTATACTCAGGGAAAATATGGTCCATGGCATTTCTCTCTATTGTCGATTATGACCTATATTCTTTATATCCGGAGCTAAGCCTGGGTAATCCGCCTTTTTACCGTTGTTATCGACTAGCGGCCTCGGTTTTGCCCCATCCTGTATTGGCACTGAAGTCTAATTTTATGCCAATGTCGCTGTGATGTGAACTAGAGCGCAATTCGTACGATCTGTCGATAGGGCTTCGCCAACCGTGAAGCCTTACGCAGACTGATCGAAATAATTAAAAATAGATATTCAATTTCGAAGCCATCCATAGAAAGTTCCGAATGGGATGATTTATTTAATGGAATTTATTAAGTTCTATTTATAAAATGCACCAATTTACTCCCCAGGAAAAAGTTACACAGGGTGTTTCAAAAATAATGGCTAACCTTCAAGGAGCATATCCGCCAAGGACAGAGAAGCAATGCCGGAGTGGGACGAGACCGATATGTTGCCGGCGGCGTTGATTTGTCACCAGTTGCAACACAACTGTGGCGGAGTGTAGTCCATTTTCTTGCTCTGAACAGGGACGGACTCCATCGTGCTTTATTAATTTTCTCAAGAATGCGTTAAGTTTGATTATTAGGCATATGCTCCTTGAAGGTTAGCCGTTATTTCTGAAACACCCTGTATATATGCGAATTGAGGAATATGTTCCGGATGGTTACAATTAAGTTTGCGGTTGGAAACTGCATTATAAATCAACGTTAATGGTTGCCACAACACGGCTCGTTCGATATAGGGGTTTGATGGAAACCTTGTAGACTTTGTTCGGTATAAAATAGCAATACTAATACGATATTAAATCTGATTGATTTATGTGAGGGAGCGCTGACGGATTACATGAATCATTGGCCAAGGTTATGATTATTATTATTATTACAGTGAGAGATTTGTCATCGTAAAAAAATGATACAAAGGGCTGGCGTGAAATATGAACGACGAAAGGGGAAGAAAGATTCACTCTGTTGATTAAAAAGAGGGGGATGGGGGTTAGTCGGCCATAAACAATTTGCGGTTCGGTGGGACGTGGTGAATGTTGATACAATTCATTAGCTAATAATTTATCGGTTTCAATTAGCGTGAAAGTTGGTCGTCGAGTTTGAATTTGAAAAATTGAGCAAAGTTTTCTTTTAGGTGTCTACTTATTTCAACGGCATGGACGTCGGTTCGGCGAGCAGATCGCTCGAGCAGAGTTTAGAAACAATCAAGCTGAACATTAACTGGGTGACGCAGAACGGACCGGAGATTTATACATGGCTTCGCAATTACTTTAGCGGTCCAAAGGTGTAATAGTGCTTGTAGTCTTTGATTGTGATTTTCGATTCATTCGTATTTTTGTACTTAATTTTTCTACCTAATGAACAACCCGTAGCCGACGTTTCAACTTTGTCGACCTACTTAAAGTTTATTTTTATATATTAGATGTATAAAAATAATGAATATAACAGGATATCCTTACTATACATATGAATTACTGTCGATTTCATAGGTATAGATCTACAATTTCACACTTTACATAGACGTTACTACAAAGACGTAAACAGATGGGAAATTTTTATACATTTTATTGTATTTTTATCAATGTGTACAATAAAGAAAATATCATCACCTCCGACTTCTAATCAAACCCTCCATATACAGCTTTCCCACAATACGATGACCCCAATCCAGATAGTGCTCTTACACATCTTATGAAATTCAATACCGTCGCATTTGAAAGGTAAGTAGTTCTTTGTCTAGACACTCCCTTCCAACAAAATACTTCCAGTGCAACTACTATTTACTTAACCATTCAACATCAGCAACGTTAAATCTACCAACTACTCCATTGTTAACTCTACTTTTGTAGCAAATTGCAAAAAAATCTTTCATAATAACATTCACATTTTCAATATTATTTATTTTATTTGCATTATCGAACGATAAATGATGATAAATAATAAATACTATTACTTCCATAAATAAAGTTTAAGGAGACATCATTTCGTAAGAAGGTAAGTAAGTATTTAAAGTATTTTGTAACAATTCAATTTTCCATTTCAACTTTCAATTTTCACTAATCTAATTCTCTCTAACCACGGTGTTGTTTTCGGTGTGCCAAAAAGTACAGTAAAACAGGCTAAATCCACCCTCTTCGCCGACAATCGGGCAATAATGCACTCACCTGTTCCGACAAAGGCCCGTACTTCGGAAACTTGCAAATGTATAACCTGGGGGGAATATTTATGTCTCCCGTCTCGGGATAAGGGCGGTATCCCCGATCCCGAAGCGTTTTCTTTTGTTCAACAAATCACTGCGTCATAAAGGATAATAAAAAAGTCATTTATAAACAACGCTTTCGGCCCCGAAACAGCGAGACGAATAAAAGCGGGAAGCCCATAAAGTTGATAGAATGAAGTATCCAATTGATAACTATGAATAAAGTCCGTGTCGTATCCGACAAAAGTCCCCCACTTCCTTTTATTGTCGTAATATTTTCTTTTAAAGTTCCATTCGAAGCTTTTCAAAAGTTGCCGATGCGGGAACCCACAAAACGTTAGTCGCGAGTTGGACTTTGGAGCCAAATTTGATTATTATTATATACAGGGTCCTGCAACTAAGCTCCCGTCTTCTGTAGCTCACTTACTCGTTAAGCTAAGAGTTTGACATTTTGCAGGCTTACCCTGTACTTCAAGGTACAATTCAAGAAATTATTTTTTATTATACAGGGTGTTCCAAAAATGTGCAACGCCATGGTAATATATTTTTTTAAATTGCATGCTATACATTTTTCTACACATTTGGAAGCGTTTTATGGTTGCCTACATATCACCAAAATTTTATTGAAATCGGTTGAGTGACCGCAGCGGAAAAAAATAAAAACCAAAAAAAAATTGATTTTGCATCGTAGGCTTTAAAAATCAATAAAAACCACAAAATGCACCTCGTTAATAAAAGTTTGCGACGTGCTTATTAAGTTAGATGTGATAGTCTCGTTAACCAAGCGGCATTGTTCCAAATTATACAGGGTGACCAAAAACGAGTGTCAAACTTGTCAAACTTCAAAGCGTGTTATTGTTCTTATTTTAAATTGGAACCCATACATTTTTTTATGCGAAATGATGCAGAATTAAAAAATAAACATTGTTTCTAAATACAACCCCATCACAATTCCCAATATTTTAAAAGTTATTCGCCAAAAACTCATTTTTCAACGTTTCCAACGGCAATTTTAGATAATAAATATCGTACGTGACGTTGAAAAACAATTTATATCATAAAAAATAATAGATCTATTTTAGATTTGAGTGTACTTAATTAAGTAGTTATTCAAATGCTAAATTTACTGCATAATTTACCTATAGCGGTAAGGACGGAAATGTGGCTATAGGTAAATTTTGCAGTAAATTTAGCAATTGAATAACTACTTAATTAAGTACAGTAAAATCTAAAATACCTCTCTGCGTTATATTTTATGTAATAAATTGTTTTTCAACGCCACGTACGATATTTATTACCTAAAATTGCCGTTGGAAACGTTGAAAAATGAGTTTTTGGCGAATAACTTTTAAAATATTGGGAATTGTGATGGGGTTCTATTCAGAAGCAATATTTGTTCTTTAATTCCGCATCGTTTCACCTAAAAAAAATATGGGTTCCAATTTAAAATAAGAACAATAGCGCGCTTTGAAGTTTGACAAGTTTGACACTCGATTTTGGTCACCCTGTATGATTTGGATCAATGTCACTTGGTTAACGAGACTATCACATCTAATTTAATAAGCACGTCGCAAAATTTTATTAACGAGGTGCATTTTGTGGTTTTTATTGATTTTTAAAGCCTACGATGCAAAATCAATTTTTTTTGGTTTTTATTTTTTTCCGCTGCGGTCACTCAACCGATTTCAATAAAATTTTGGTGATATGTAGGCAACCATAAAACGCTTCCAAATGTGTAGAAAAATGTATAGCATGCAATTTAAAAAAATATATTACCATGGCGTTGCACATTTTTGGAACACCCTGTATAATAAAAAATAATTTCTTGAATTGTACCTTGAAGTACAGGGTAAGCCTGCAAAATGTCAAACTCTTAGCTTAATGAGTAAGTGAGCTACAGAAGACGGGAGCTTAGTTGCAGGACCCTGTATATTGGAAGTCTCTGATACATTTCATTAAATATATTAAACCTAGAGAATATAATTTAGATACAACATATAAATACTATAATTACACTAATACATTTTGAAAAGTAATGAATCTATATCTATATCTATATCTATCTACGGTCATAATGATAATTGCTATACGACGATACGTGTCGTTCTGCCAGGTTTTCTGGTAGAATTGGTGTAGATCTGAATGAGTTTGAATGAAGTTGGCGGTGTAAGTTGCCAGTAGAGTTTAACGTAATTCTATTAATGTTACGCCCGATAGGGGTGTGCGCCCTGTGGCAATGCACACAGCCGTGACACGCTGTTGTACGAAACAGTTCCCGCTGAACCCTTTGGGTAAATGAAATATATCAAGCTGTTCTCTAACAGATAAGTAATTAGAGCGGCGCCATGACAATGCTAAAATTAAAGCAAGCAAGTTTATACTTACTGCCCGAGGCTGCAAAGGGAGACACCTAAATTCGCCTACCGCCCACCGCTAAATTTATAACTTCGAAAATATTTCCGCATTACGGAGCCTCTCAGGTTTGAACATTAAAAATAAGGAACAAAAAAAAACTCCTGACAATGCGATTCAACGCTAAGAAAAACATCAAACATTCCAATTTAAGCTCATTTATTCGAATTATATTTCGTATTCGACAAAATCCGCTGGATTTAATATAAAGGCTAAAAGTCTTTATTTAGCGGAGAATTTTTTGAGTTTTATTAGTCGCGATTATGCCGACGGAGGCTTATAAGCCATAAAATAGGTAATGGCACATATGCAGGAAAGTTTTATATATATTTTCATACCTTTTACTTTGTGTGCTCATTAACCGTGATTTCGGGTTTTATTATGGACTTGCTGAGAATTGTAAAAACTGCGAAATCAGGTCGGTTTAATATACACCCTGTCTAATTATTTCTTGTATACAGGTTTATTTCGTATCTTAGCTTTTATACTAATTAAAATTTCGGTAATGACAATTAAAATTCTGTAATTTGAACCCGAAGGGTCGTTAAGTATTTAATAATTAGCTTTTCGAAAATACTGTTTACTCGTTGATAAAGTTAATAACGACTTAAAAGTTTAGAATGCTATTAAGTTTATTAATTGTTGGAGTACTGTAAGCTGCAAACATTAATTAAATTCATTCATATTCCAGTAAATACTGGGGTTAAATCTTCCTCCGACTTTAAAATTAACACTAAAAGTGACATATGTTAAAAAATACTCAACGTTTTTTAATTGTTTTTATTCGTAACTTATTTTTAAATGTGTTCTTCTTACGCCGCGGATATCGTTTTTTAATAACTAAATTGGGCTATCCATTTCGGCATGGCGGGGGATTAGTTCAAACTTCCCCAATTTGGGTAGTATCCGCCCACAAGCTGTCAAGCAGCTGCGGAAATTCGGAATATACAAACCATTACATTTACCTATATTATATTCAACGTGACGTAGGGAGGCAGTTTGACTTACTTGACAGTTCCAAAATACGTACACCCGAGATGATATCACCCCATATTTTATTAACATCGCCTTATGGGGCTGTCCTTGTTCGCCTACCCGAAGACATCTTCCGAACCGCTGCCGTGTCTACCTCGTCGTCTATTACTCTAATATTTTTATGCCCCTTCTCGAATTCCGTCTTGGCATTCCCTTTTCTTCAACTGTTTCGCATATTGAACACTCGTTTTAATGAATGTGATGAAGGAATGTTTTACATTTTAAAGGCAAAGATTAGTTTTTGATTTCCCTATACCAATTTCTTTTTTTGCATGAAAACTCGCTTTGTGACAATATAGTTTGGAAAACAGTTCAAGTATTCGCCCCTTGCATTTCCCGAGCGTATTAATATGTCGTAGTAGTGCCACGGGTCGACATTGACGAGAAATTGATGAGATATTAAATACCAATTAGGCGATAATGCCTATTCGAGCGCTACGCTAGTTAAAAGTGCATCTAATATCTGAAGACAACAGTGTAATTGGCGTTTAAATTACCCGGCTAATGAATGACGCCGATATCGAATTACTTGATATCCATACGTCATAATTAAAATAATGCGGCAACGAGTCAATTTACTTAAGAAACCATCAATCTACGTTAGGTATTATTTGAGAATAATATTCTTTATAACTCTCTTCCAACATAGAAAATACCGTTCAGGTGTTCAAGATCGATGACAGTCGGGGTTTCTGTGGATTGGTGACGTTTAATACAGTGGTTAGTGGTGGATTAGGGCGCTTGCGAACACCTCGGCCAAGCTGATCCCACACGTGTTCAATAGGATTCAAGTCAGGACTTACTTCTAATGACGCTTCTAATCAACAAAGATTGACAACTGAATTCTTTTGTCGTCTTTATTAGGCTTTGAACCTCGGTAAAACCACGCGAATCCGACAAAACTCTGACTTTTCAATCTATAAATGCCATGACTGGCTTCACGATATGTCTGAAAGCGGTATATTCTCCGTCTGATGAATTGAATGAAGTGTATATAGCGGCTGAGGAAGCGGTTATCTGAGAACGTTTTATTCGAAAAACTCTTTACCCATTTAATGGTCAGTTTGGTTTATGAGACTTGTAACGTCGCTTTTAGTGCCGTTAAAAATACTGGATTTCGCGTTTACGGCGCGTACTAAAAGCGTTTGAAAGCATTTACCTTACTAATCATATATTACTCGAAACTTGAGGATTATGCACCCTTTGTTTGAACTGCGAGCTTTCGAAAAAATCGCACGCTTATTTGCGGCCGATCGGGTTCGCGATAACCGTCCGGCACTTCATAAATATTTATCCGGGAAACGGCAACAACGAAGTAAGTATTTGGATACCCCTTGTTTTTATTTACCGGCGGACCTACCGCCGGTACTGCGATTTGACCGCCAGCAGCTGCAAATTTCGACATTAATTAGTTCACGCTGATTGCCATGATTACTACAACGTACAGTTCAAATTTCAAATTCCCCGAACGTATAGACAATCATACATCGCATTGTTTTGCTCCCGCTGTTTGACATTGTGGCCGTTGCATGCCATTAAACACTAGCATACAAAGGTACCGTGCTAATAATTACGCTTGCGATAATTAACACTGCAATTTCGATTTACTAATAATAAATACCATTGTCAATGCTATTGCGCAAGACATATTATTCCCTCTTATCTGGGAGTCAAATAGGTAGAGGAAATTAAGAAAGAAATACAGGGTTATTATAAATGAAGTAAGCGAAGTAAGCGCCGAGAAGTAAGCGAACTAAGCGAAGTAAGCGCCGAGAAGTAAGCGAACTAAGCGAAGTAAGCGCCGAGAAGTAAGCGAACTAAGCGAAGTAAGCGCCGAGAAGTAAGCGAACTAAGCGAAGTAAGCGCCGAGAAGTAAGCGAACTAAGCGAAGTAAGCGCCGAGATCCAAGTTTCATATACGCAATTGTTAAGATGGTTGCATAACCTAATTTATAGCCTATTTCGACTACAATCATTTTTAATGACGTTTTCGCTGACTATATGTCAAAAAGACAAGAATCAAAGCAAGTTAACCAGTTGATAGTGTCAGTTATATCTAGTAAATAAGTATAAATTACGAATTGTGTTGAGCTAAAAGGGAAAAGGGGAATGGAACCGAATAAACGTTAGTACAAAGCAACGTAACAGTCCGGCAAACTCCAGGAAGAGGGAGCAGAGAAACAGAGATAATAATTCAGCCACATTCATGGGGATAAGGCCAGGCGTAGCCATAATTTAAAATACGACCCCTCGGAAGATTGTACCCCGGAACTGCGCTTTACTTACTCTTTTTACTTACTATTGTATAGATTTTATCCCTCGATCCCTTGTATAGGAATGAGTTTTGTCGAAAATTCGTCAAATATTCGAAAGACTGCCCAGTTTAAAAGTGTTTTTATACTCCATTCCGCGAAATAATTGCAACCTGTCAGAATGCTTTTGAACAATACTCTGGTGGGAGCACATCAGGCGTCGTGATAAATCACGTGAAAAATAATTCAGATAAAAGCAATGTGGTGTTTTTATAGATTTTAAAAAGGATATATTTATATATAGATATCAAAGGGGAAGCCGATCCAGTAGAAATCTATCTGACAGAAAGAGGAAAGGGGTCAGCAGTTTTCCGTGCGGGTGAAAGTGATCCTTACTACTCCTCACAGCAGATGAGCGATTTGTATTACTTGCTCAAACTTTGTTGCAGTCTGCAGTCAAGTTAAACAACGGTAGCGGTCGCCTGTTCACGATTTTCTTGCGCTGAACAGGATCGTACTCCGTTTTTCTTTATTATTTTTTTAGGAATGCTTCCTCGTATTGTAGTACCCAGGGAATGCGGCAAAATTGAGGAAACACTAAAGAGGAATGTTGATGCCGAGAAGAGTGAAATGTTGAAATAAAACTAAGGCGATGAGACGCGGAGATGAAAATGAAAATTTTATTGTGGGAATTTCTAAAGGTGGATTTAGATTAGCGGGCGTTATTGAAATACCGGCGCGGACGAGTCAGTAAGATAAATTCTTCACTTAATCGAGCAAATATTTACAATATCTAATCTCCTCACAAACATATATATTGGATACCCTTGCGGGGCGAATTGCGAAAACGGCTTTGCCAGAGAGACGCGAGCGGCAGGCATTTCAATAACAGAATTAAACAGAAAGACTGCGCTCGCAAAGCGGGAATTCGAGTGCATACTTCAAAGGCGAAAAGGTGTTTATATGTCTCTTCCGCGGAAGATAAAAATCCGTCGGATAAAACTCTCGGATTTCATAGATTTTTGGCACGACGTAACAAGAACCCCGGATGGATATGTATTTAAATTCGATTTTAAAATTTCACACCTCCGAGTTCGGATCAAAAGCGCAACCGGAATTCCTCGCACATACGCTTGCTATTACCCCAGGTAGCCTCACATATTTGTTCCAACACAAGAAGACCGATGTTCTCGAATATATTATGCTAAAACTGTGTGTCTTTCAACCCAAGCCCACCCCAACGTTCCAACTGCACCAACGAGAACGAATAATTTCAAATATCCTCAAATGCCCCCTCCATAGTGTGCTTTAAAATTCGTAAAATAACTAGTGCAAGCTAAACTGTGTTGTATAGGTTCCAAAAGTGGTGATTAAACAGCAGTCAATCCCACTTCTTAGTTTAAAAATTACTATTTTTATTATGCCTCATGTTTTGGTCATGGTAATTGTGTTGTTCGAGCGGATTCCTAAGCGCGATAGAATGGCTCTGTTTCGTCAATTGTGTGCGGTATACGATATCACACCAATTCTGTTAATTATGACATATATTATGCCACGCGTACGTGCGTGTAGTTGTATGTGTTGTATTTGCGCGCAGCCCCGTGCCTACTAAAGCTAAGATCCACAATTTCGGCATGTACGCTCGAATTGGATATGACGATGAATTAATTAATAACCAGTGGAAATAGGGGGAGACAGCCGTGCCTCCCCTACGGGCCGACTCGAAACCCCGCGACACGGAATAGGGGGCAAAAAATCGCGCAAATCCGACATGCCTCGCAATCCGTGGAAGGGATCCGCGGATTGCTCGACGCATATACAGAGCGTTGTCGGCGTTGTCGACTCACTCGGCTCTCTGTCATTTTAATTAGCGTTGTTGAGTGCAATTTACGTCGAACGGCCTTCTGGGATTACCCGCGGGCCTGTTATTAATAATAAGGAATTAAACGCACTAAGGTTTTAATAAAAGAGTATTATGTTTTAAAAGAAACAAGATTACAAATTTAATATAATGGAAAATCCGCAGTTTGAGAGACGAATTTTTCATCAGATCTAACCTTGAAACAGCAACTGAAATTTAGGAGACAGCCTTCAATGACTCTGAAGGCAGAAAATCTAACTCTGTGGCATGTAGCGGATGTCTCTCAAGATGCTTAATTGCAATTAGATTCACGAAATCATAAGCTACCGCGCAATCGGCTTACTGGTATGTTGCGAACCGCTCTTGCGGCAAATATAAAATGGACACGGCTTTGCGGGTTTTGCTAACTACGAAGAAGCTCCCGCGGACCAGCGCAGTTAATTTCGTTCCGAATAATGCCATTACCGATCGGCCGTGCGGTCATATCTGCGACCCCGTAACACATCGACGAAATTGTTATTGCTGTCACGCTAAAATCGCGCGAGCTCCGAATTACGATTTACCGTAAAACTACAAAATAGATAATACACAACGAAGATATGTTGCAGTAATGCAATAAGTAACTTTCTTTGAGGCAATGTTGACGTTTCAATTTCAAATTTGGCCCGTTATTCCTCTAGTCGTATTATACACTCGCCTACGGCTCGCTGTTTATCCCATCTAAAATTTTGCATTGCTTCTGTAATCAAACGGTACGATTTATCGAATTATTTCCGACCGACCATGTCGCTCCCTCGTAAATCGTGGATTTTGGAATCGACTAGCGTGCGCGAGCGTCAAATTCTATGTTTTGACTGTTTAATATTGCCCTGGCATGCTACCATTATCTTTTATCTAACCATATTAATTACAGAGCCCTACTTCTGCTTGTGTGCCCGCCTGTTTCACATATCAACTGCGATTTAATTCATTTACCAGTTATCTTTTGTCCTCCTATTAACAAATTGTGTCCGCGGGCGATGACAAAGCATGCGTCACTGGACATCTTGATTTGCATGATAAAACAATGTGTTACTTCGATAAAAAGACAAAATCCATTATGGTAGAGTTGTTGTTCTGTATCGAATGCATTTCTGAAATTTGACTGGTGTAATCAGCACCGAAATGACCCATAAGATGAGAGAATCGCCTCTCTGGTCCTATATAAAAAATAAACAATTCGAAATATCCGCCAGAGAGGACGGTATAATCGAATAACAAACACAAATTCGCGTGTAAACAATGGTGATTAATGACTTTCTCGTTAGGGCATATCAATAACTGCGCGGCGGCATTCATATCAAGAAGGGCGCTATCTGCGGCAAATAGCGCGTATCCATGGACAATGGTGAAGCGAAGACAAACAAATATAACAAGTTGAATTCTCTAAACAAATGCATCTACTCCCATTAACCGCTGCTTTGTAGATAAAGTCATATCAACTATAGTAGTGCACGCTTCCAAGTGAGTGTGTGCGTAAGTAATAATGCTGGTATAATATCTGAATGTCCCTGCGATAGCATTTAAAGGGGCCCAGCAGACGAAATAATAATTAAATAGATATGCTCTAATTAGGTTGTGCAAACTTCGAGTTCATAGCAAGACACCAGGGAATTGTTCGATATTCGCTTGATAGTTTAACCTTTTCTACTGCTGGTCGGTTTGCACTCTAGCCACGCCTGAGATCGTCCCATCTCCTTCTAACGCTCGAGACACGCCTACCGCGCGGGATATAATTCGGTCCCTCCACGCAGGCAGGAGTGTTATGGTTTTTTATTATATTAATTTTCATACCAAAATGGACACCAACTTCTGGTTCAAACCAGCTTTGTATAAACTATTTTCTCGTCGCAGTGATAAGAGACAAGATCACTTCAAATGTTCAATAACAACAATGATCGGTATTGAGGTTAGAGGTGTTAATTTGTCAGCTGGGTTAATTGCATCAAACAGGTATACGTAAGCCAGACACAGTTCGCAATGGAGTCGATAATTCATGAGATTAGGCACGGGAAATTTCGCCGTTTCGTTCGGGTCTGCCGTGCTCGATTCATCAGATGGTCCCCAGATTGATAATTAAGTCGCTTTATAGGTACAATTAGACCCACGGCCGGGCCCAACAACAACTCCCAGCACACTTTTCATCCTTGCTATTTGGCCCGTCGCACAGTGGGACATATTTTTTTTGTCTACTATGATTATTTCTTGGTTATGTGACGTGATAGATGCTCAGAATGCTCAAAAAGCGTTCATTTAAAACAAAACATATTTTGATCAAAGACTGGAAAATCGTTCGCTGTGTGTCGCGAACTTTCGACATGAATCACGTGACCTGCTACGGGACCCACTACTCCCTTGCAATAATTAGATAAAATGTTTCATTTACCCTAAACTGTTTATTTACTACACACTCCGGTAGGTAAACAAACACATTAAGTTTAGTTACCGCTGCCGTTTTGCAATTATGAACTATAAGCACTGTCGGACGTGATCGTGCCCGCTTCGTACGAATTACAGCCCCATATTCCCACCAGGTCTGCTTTATTACCCACTTCTTGCGAATTTACACATACCTATCTACACGGGATTACGACAAGCTTATATTTTTCAAAATAATCGTTGGCAAGTGGGAAGTTATGGCTAAAAATGATGGTTTTGAGCTTCTAGTGATCGCCTTACAAATTTTACCGGTTGTGTACATGGTTAGAAGTAATTGTAATCCCTAAAGGTTTCAAGGTCTGTTCGACGTATAAATTGAATGGAAATACCTAATCGTTTCGGTGAAATACCACGAAATACTGACCTCAAAATTTATGAGGTATATTTGGTTGCCTATCATTTCGAATCCAACCTTAATACACCTTCGTTGGACGCAGTTGAGCTCATGCCATCTCCAAAAATCGTTATTCTGGCCTGAAACACCCTAATGCTTGGAGAGAATATTTGTTAACAAAAACGAAGACAAATAAACATTAAATAGTTTTGTATAGCGGCTATATTGAATAGTTATTGAGGTGATTGGGATAATTGTGGTGTACTGTTCAGGAATTGTTAGTGAAGCGTACTGCTGCTAATTAAGAGCGATGTGGTCGGTGAATTGTAGTGCAGTGCATGCCGTTTGTCGCCGAAGACCGCAAGCCTTCTTGGTTCTGCTGTGGCGATTCTAGAAATCTAGCGAACACGAAATGGGTATCCGTATGACGATTTCACTACCCTTTGAACTTCTTATCGGCCGTCTCTCGATGTAGCGCTGCGATAGTTGACCTTTGTATCGGTTCGTCAGTCAACAGATTTTGATTCTTCAGTATAGTGCCATCATCGGTCCGAAAAACTAAGTTCTAGACTAGATGTTCAGTGTTTTGTGACCAAAAGTTGATACGATGAGACTGTTGTTGCTCCTCTCGCTAGTGTTGTTCGTCACAGATACCTACGCACAATATAGTAAGTATCATAACCTCTTGGAGTTAGTTCTGTAGATGGCTACGCGAAATTATTACTAACGTGGCTCGAATTCATGCGAATATATCATACAAAGGACCTAGCCGTTGTGTGTTTTCGACTACAAACTAATCTAACTTCAAGGTGTAACTGGAAACGGATGCGGGGGGGACTGTGTCCCCCCTGCGTCTCCCCACACATGCGGATATTCATAATTATAACCTAAACAATCCGCTTAATTGGGATACATCTCGACCAATTCACAGAGAACTTCTCGACTCTGTCTATGTCTGAGGAACTGATGTCATTAAAGCAAGAGTTTTGATACGAAATAAACTGGCCAAAACTCTGGAATAATAAACATTTCTGTACTTCTGTGTGTCTGAAGATTTTAGTCATTGTGAACATTGATTTGTTCCCAAAAGACCAATATGACATTTGCGACTCAAAAAAAAATATAATGCAACAAGAACTTGATCATTGAACACAAAATATGTGACGCAAACAAAGCGTAGGACAATTCTTCGAAATAGTCTAGGACGAACTTTTGAACATAAGAGTTTGAGTTCAAGGTCAATCAAATTGTATTACAAGAAAATATCGATAGAAATAATCAAACCGCACTTAAAAACATTGTCGAGAGCAACGGTAGTGATTTGCTTAAAGTATTGATTAGTTAGATAAGCAAATAAAAACAGTGACGTAAATGATAAATCAAATACGCGCGTTTTAATGTTTAAAATATTTATAATTAGTAATTTCGAAATATTAAATGCGCTTTTGACCGAGCGAAGTGCTTCGGAACAAATATAATGTAATTATGTCCAGCTATATTGGTTAAACGCAAATATTGCCCGAATATAAGTACTAAATAGGTTTTTAATTGTTGCTGTAAATTTTGGTTGAGTTCGACGCGTTAAGCGTTCATATATTTTTGATGGTTTATAGGGTTATTTGTGGGACGCATGAAATGTTAATTCGTCGGTTTAATTAAGATTAATTTTTCGCCGCCGCTATTGAAACCCGAACTGCCCGCGCTGTAGATTTTACTGACGCACATATTAGGTAATAATGGGCTAATGGGTAATTATCAAATAATGGTTATTACTTATCAGGTAAGGGTCACATATTTGGGGTTCAAATTGCCACAGCGCGCCGACGAGGTCGGTTATCTTCCACTAAATAAATTTACCGTACCTGCCCTTAGAGAACCCTCATGAATAATATTTTTATCTCGCACAAGCACACGGTTTTCTATTTCCTTCTATAAATTAGGCTATGGTTTTCATATTATTAACGTTCAGGATGTGCCAAAAACTACCACATTTCAAGTGAACATTTGAAATAGATGCTTAAGAAAAAGTTTTTGGCTAAATAACTTAACGCATTTCCGAGAAAATATAGAAAAGCGGGTCGGATATTAACACCGACCGCAACCTACCATAGCTAAGAGCCGACTGACGCATGTACTGGCGGTTGCGCCCCACTACTCCTGAAAGATATTCCTCCCCTCCACTATGCGCCCACTACATTGCTTCACGCGAAAATGACATTGACCTAGATCGTAGTTGTTATCAGCTGTTCTTGTTCTTTGAAAATTCATCAAAATTCATTAGGTTTTGATCATGTATTGTGCCAAGCAGTGTATTATTGTAAAGTGAATGCGTCAAATTCCATGCTTTTTCTGACCGCACGTTATAACGGCCGCAAATAACCGCTCGGATCTACGATTCTAACCTACGGTTTGAGGTAAGTAATTACAACTTACGACCTGGGAATCTAGCAGGACAAAACCCGCGAAATCAACGAACAATATTTTGACTTTTAATGTATTGAAATCAAAGATAATATGCTGGATCAGCTATACGTAAAGTATGGCACCGTTCGGCCACAAGCCTTAATGTCTATTACTATTCAAAAACCAATATTGTTATGCTGATTTCAAACATTTTGGTGAGTCTTCTCGTACGATATCAATCGTATACACCTTGTCGTATAAGATAGGTGTGTGATAAACTTCTACCATGGATAATTTATATCAGGGTGTGTACTTTATGGCATGGTATACAAAACTAGACATTGAACAATGTATCTTTTATACAAAGCCACCGAAATGTGGTAAAATTATGGTTCATAAATAAAGAAGTTAGGAGTTTTGTGCTAGAACTAGGTTGGCAAATTGCAGTACTGTGCCAAAGACAAGAATTGATGTATCTGATCCATAAACGTGTATAATAATAATTTGTATCCCTACTACTTTGCTCGTAATCGCACATGAAGCGAAATAATAGCATTAAACCACCGATAAACAACGTAAAATCTAAGTTTCAAAAATCCTCCTGAACAAACTAAAATAGATAGAGGGCTGTACTTTTTAGAATTAATTACCCAATGTATCTGACCCATAAACGTGTATAATAATAATTAGTATCCCAACTACTTTGCTCGTAATCGCACATGAAGCGAAATAATAGCATTAAACCACCGATAAACAACGTAAAATCTAAGTTTCAAAAATCCTCCTGAACAAACTAAAATAGATAGAGGGCTGTACTTTTTAGAATTAATTACCCAATGTATCTGACCCATAAACGTGTATAATAATAATTAGTATCCCAACTACTTTGCTCGTAATCGCACATGAAGCGAAATAATAGCATTAAACCACCGATAAACAACGTAAAATCTAAGTTTCAAAAATCCTCCTGAACAAACTAAAATAGATAGAGGGCTGTACTTTTTAGAATTAATTACCCAATGTATCTGACCCATAAACGTGTATAATAATAATAATTTGTATCCCAACTACTTTGCTCGTAATCGCACATGAAGCGAAATAATAGCATTAAACCACCGATAAACAACGTAAAATCTAAGTTTCAAAAATCCTCCTGAACAAACTAAAATAGATAGAGGGCTGTACTTTTTAGAATTAATTACCCAATGTATCTGACCCATAAACGTGTATAATAATAATTAGTATCCCAACTACTTTGCTCGTAATCGCACATGAAGCGAAATAATAGCATTAAACCACCGATAAACAACGTAAAATCTAAGTTTCAAAAATCCTCCTGAACAAACTAAAATAGATAGAGGGCTGTACTTTTTAGAATTAATTACCCAATGTATCTGACCCATAAACGTGTATAATAATAATTTGTATCCCAACTACTTTGCTAGTAATCGCACATGAAGCGAAATAATAGCATTAAACCACCGATAAACAACGTAAAATCTAAGTTTCAAAAATCCTCCTGAACAAACTAAAATAGATAGAGGGCTGTACTTTTTAGAATTAATTACCCAATGTATCTGATCCATAAACGGGTATAATAATAATTTGTATCCCAACTACTTTGCTCGTAATCGCACATGAAGCGAAATAATAGCATTAAACCACCGATAAACAACGTAAAATCTAAGTTTCAAAAATCCTCCTGAACAAACTAAAATAGATAGAGGGCTGTACTTTTTAGAATTAATTACCCAATGTATCTGACCCATAAACGTGTATAATAATAATTAGTATCCCAACTACTTTGCTCGTAATCGCACATGAAGCGAAATAATAGCATTAAACCACCGATAAACAACGTAAAATCTAAGTTTCAAAAATCCTCCTGAACAAACTAAAATAGATAGAGGGCTGTACTTTTTAGAATTAATTACCCAATGTATCTGACCCATAAACGTGTATAATAATAATTAGTATCCCAACTACTTTGCTCGTAATCGCACATGAAGCGAAATAATAGCATTAAACCACCGATAAACAACGTAAAATCTAAGTTTCAAAAATCCTCCTGAACAAACTAAAATAGATAGAGGGCTGTACTTTTTAGAATTAATTACCCAATGTATCTGACCCATAAACGTGTATAATAATAATAATTTGTATCCCAACTACTTTGCTCGTAATCGCACATGAAGCGAAATAATAGCATTAAACCACCGATAAACAACGTAAAATCTAAGTTTCAAAAATCCTCCTGAACAAACTAAAATAGATAGAGGGCTGTACTTTTTAGAATTAATTACCCAATGTATCTGACCCATAAACGTGTATAATAATAATTAGTATCCCAACTACTTTGCTCGTAATCGCACATGAAGCGAAATAATAGCATTAAACCACCGATAAACAACGTAAAATCTAAGTTTCAAAAATCCTCCTGAACAAACTAAAATAGATAGAGGGCTGTACTTTTTAGAATTAATTACCCAATGTATCTGACCCATAAACGTGTATAATAATAATAATTTGTATCCCAACTACTTTGCTCGTAATCGCACATGAAGCGAAATAATAGCATTAAACCACCGATAAACAACGTAAAATCTAAGTTTCAAAAATCCTCCTGAACAAACTAAAATAGATAGAGGGCTGTACTTTTTAGAATTAATTACCCAATGTATCTGACCCATAAACGTGTATAATAATAATTAGTATCCCAACTACTTTGCTCGTAATCGCACATGAAGCGAAATAATAGCATTAAACCACCGATAAACAACGTAAAATCTAAGTTTCAAAAATCCTCCTGAACAAACTAAAATAGATAGAGGGCTGTACTTTTTAGAATTAATTACCCAATGTATCTGACCCATAAACGTGTATAATAATAATTTGTATCCCAACTACTTTGCTAGTAATCGCACATGAAGCGAAATAATAGCATTAAACCACCGATAAACAACGTAAAATCTAAGTTTCAAAAATCCTCCTGAACAAACTAAAATAGATAGAGGGCTGTACTTTTTAGAATTAATTACCCAATGTATCTGATCCATAAACGGGTATAATAATAATTTGTATCCCAACTACTTTGCTCGTAATCGCACATGAAGCGAAATAATAGCATTAAACCACCGATAAACAACGTAAAATCTAAGTTTCAAAAATCCTCCTGAACAAACTAAAATAGATAGAGGGCTGTACTTTTTAGAATTAATTACCCAATGTATCTGACCCATAAACGTGTATAATAATAATTAGTATCCCAACTACTTTGCTCGTAATCGCACATGAAGCGAAATAATAGCATTAAACCACCGATAAACAACGTAAAATCTATGTTTCAAAAATCCTCCTGAACGTTTTTATGTTCGGATAATTATCCAAATCAATAACATTGCAAAAAAATATTAGGTACCGTTCAGAATTTCGAAAATTTCGTCACTTCCGGCAAAACCGGAAGTAACCTCAAAAATAACAAGAAAGAAACTGTTTGTTATCTATTATCACTCCACCAAATGCCACTCATCTCAATTCATAAATAAAAAAGTTGTTAATTTTGTCCAGCTAGATTCGCAAAATGCCACACTGTGCGCCGTCACACTATCACTTCTATCACCAGGGCTCCTCTACGAATGACAAACAATGTTTAGGGCTTAGCCTTGGGCATATGCTCCTTCAACGTTATCCGTTCTTTCTGAGACACCCTGTATAGGGAGTATGAAGGGAGTATGTCATAAATTTATTGGGCGGGAGTATGTTAATAGCTTACGTTTAGGGAGAGATGCTTTTTGCGGCCGTTCAAACGGCGTAATTACACGAGTCATTATCTGTAAAGCGTACAAGAGTGGAAGCGTAGGGACGAAAGAAAACGAAGCGGGAGAGCCGTCCTCGAGGAGTCACGTATACAAAGCATTTGTTACCTTTTTATATATAACCGCACATTTATACTAGAACGAATCCAGGAGAAATGCAAACGGTTTGCCGACCCACCAAATCGTTGTTGAGATGAAAAGAAGAAAATTGCTTTTTAATTCCACCATCGACTTTTGCTCAAGACATACTCGTTACCAAAGTGTATAACAACCGAAAAGATATTTTTTTTTCTTCATTTCGACAACTGTACTCTCCAATTCATAAGGGTTCCTCTACATATCTTAACAGTATCGAGTTGAGTGGGGCACACTGTATGTATAATTAAATCCGAGAATGTTAAAAGAAATGTGTAAACATGAATGTTGACCTAACATAATCTCTAGGTCATATTCTTGGAATATCCTATAATAAAATACACATGGTTTATATTTTTGTCGAGCATGCTAAATAATGATGCGGATGAACAACGTGTACTGGTGGTCGCTGGCACGTGGAGGAAAATACACCGAAACGAGGAGAAAAATATGTTTATTGGGAATCGGCTGAGGTATTTTTGCTTGCGTAGTCGACGTTTCCCGCAATATTCAATATTCGGAACATTTTCAGGAAGGGGACCTCTTAAAATCCAAGGGACATATTTTCCTTTGGCCGAAGACCCCCCCAAATTTCCAACCCTTGTTTTCTTTTCATTAGCGTGGAAAATATTCCGTTGCACTAGCTTAATTCTTCAGCAGGATGTGCATAATAGTACAGAAACGGTGGCACCATGAATAAAAATCATTTAAATTCTTCTATTAAGTTGAAATTATTAAATGAGTTAGACTGCTTTTGCTCTGGCGTTTTGTAAATGGCAACAATTTTGCTTGCGCCCTTATTTTGGGGTGCTAAATCTTCGCAAGAGCTAACTGTCAGTTTGTCAAGTGGGCTTCTGCGTAAAATGTTTCCATCTTGGAAACTCTAAAATTACTCTTAATCACTTAAGACGGTCAGAATGCGAATGTTCCCTAAAAATTTCTTTTCCTTTTGCAGATCCATTGAAGGACCCTAACATTTGTGGAAGGCCGACGTGCAAAGGTGAGTATCATATTACTCTAATCAACCGCTAGCATTAAGAGAGTATTAGGATTAAACTTTGACGGATGCCAAATGGTGCAGTTACGTCTGCCGAAAATTTAATATCCGAGCACCTTTGCGAATTAAGGGTTCTCGGGCGAATTAAAGAAACAAAGTGGGCCATTCGCCGGAATTGTTTTTATGGGCGAGAGTTTCCGTACATCAAAGTCGTTTCATTAAATTTTACTGCAGCTAATAAACCAGCCAGGCTCGACTCAGCGAACCTTCTTTTCTTTTTAATATCTCCAGGCCGTTCTTGTTTTCTAGTGCGGATCGCTATAATATGGGTTATCGGGATGTATGTTAATCTCCAGTACCTGTTGAAGCTGGAATTCCATAAATTTTAATTCACTCCTGCCAGACCGCGTCTTCCCCGCTCACGGCGCCCCGCCCGCAACACGCTAATGACCGTAATTAACTTAAATTTTCTTTCTATGTTTGAGCCGCCCCGTTCACGGAATATTACGTGCAAGATAAAAAAAGCTCTCCAACCAATTGCTTTTCAACATTTAATGTACTTTTTATTGCAATTCACGACAACTACACTTAAGAAGTTCCTGAAGTGTTGCAATAGAAAGCTTTTCATTTCATGACACCCCCATTAGCCAGTTTTGAATAACATTTCTTATTAGGTGCGATTTAAGCATTATTTAAATACTGTAAGCATTAAAATAAGATATATATATATATATACATTATATATATATATATACATATATATATATATATATATATATATATATATATATATATATATATATATATATATATATATATATATATATATATATATATATATATATATATATATATATATATATATATATATATATATATATATATATATATATATGTATATATGTAATTAACTAATTGCATGGTAAGGAAAGTAAGGAAGTGGAGCGAAGTTCTTTTCAGTAAAAGCTACAGAAGGATTGATAACTTATTATTAATTGCGTTCGCGAGAGTTTAGCAAAAAAAGAAGCGCATAAACGAAAAGTGTATGTCCCATGTGCTGTAGTTGTTGAAGAGTTTCCGCGCGAACTTTCGCCGAAGCGACGGACGGCGGCTTCCGAATTCCGCACTAAGTAGGGTTATCATGAAGCGCCTCGGTGCAGATTGATCTAGCTCCAAAGTTTCGAGCTATGTTTAAATACTAATTAATTAAATTCCAACTAATTAAACGCGTCAGCATATTTCACTCGTTTCGTTAACCAAGCCGCTCGGAATCGGCCTCGGCCTCGGCCGGCTACAATGCGGAGACGCGCGGCCTGTTATCCATTCAGGAATAGGAAATCTTGAAACCTACTTTTCCCCCATGCAATTAATCTTTTTCTGACGCGACCCTAACCGGCCTTCTTGATTCCAACCCCCCACCCCACAACCCGGTACATAATTAGGACCGGCACAAGTCATTACGGGGGCTTCACGCACCTGAAACCTGCCGTTAAACTGTCAGCCATGAAGCTAACTTTTTTTGAGATCATAATTAGATTGCATCATAAAAAATACTACACTAATACTGTTGTACTGTTGCTACTGCTAGTTATTTTGTAGAACGAATACTTTGATATAGGATGATATGTCATCTACATTCTCGAGGGAATTAGTTGTACAACAATGTGCCTAAGCATACCCTGTGGACGTAGCTTTGAAGTTCCCATCGGTACCTTGAGCCGTCAGTCCGTACACCAACTGCGCGTACGCTAAATTACACTATCCTAATGGACACTTTAACTACAGAAGAGCTCATATCAAAACTAATTAATATGGAGCATATGCCCACGGATGTAATAAAACATGTTTTGTCAAACAACTTACGGCCTAATATGAACCTTTCTTGAGAAAAAGTGACCTGCATTCGGTTCATATCAGTATCATATCAGTATCATATCACTATCATATCAGTATCATATCAGTATCATATCAGTATCAGATCATACTGATCGTATTTTTTCTTAATAATCTCCGCAGCATATTAAACGCGCAGTATATATTACATTTTTAGTTTATCTATCAATTCTTGAAGTACAAACGAAAGAATCGCGTGTATTTATCTTAGGTCTCGAAGCACGACAAACACTACTTTTATAGTGTCTAATTAAGAGCGGGACGTGGCGTATGGCGGCAAAGACACGGTGAAGCTCTATATAAGTCTCGAGCAAATAAAGGCAAGACGCAGGTACAAACACGGCGGCCCATATATGTCAAGAAAATAAACACAATAGGGGGGATAATATCCCAGCGCTGGAATTGACATGAAGCAGATATTACGATCGAAATAGCCTGACAATTCAATTTGATATTACGGTATATAAACTATATCTGCAAATACAATCAAGGGAGACTGTCACGTTTGCACAGTACATGTTCTAGTCAATTATTATTTTAATAATAAATAATACAACGAACGTATCTTTTGGGCGTTTGAAGCTTTTTTGAGGCAATTAATAAATATAAATTTGGAAATTGCGGTTAGGATCGATTACATCGATTAGAGGTAGGAATTTTGTGGGTCCGGTCGCGTCAAAAATGAGTTTTCTCTAGTGCAATTCTGGTGTGCATTTGGTCCAGTTCTCAGCCATAACGTGGCACTCATGCTAGATGGACTAGATAGACTATTATGCAATGTTTACGGTCTTCAATATAAAGAAATTTAGCTATCACGTTAATGGTAGAGGTATTACCCCTTCATGCAGCGGGTGATATTAACCGTTTAACTTTTATAGGAGGGGTAAATTGAACGTCGTATATTTTGTCTATAAATCGCAATTTTCTAATGATACGGGCGAGTCGATTAGGAGTGTCAAAGGGGCCTGATGAATTTTGTCACAAAATTGCGGCAAGTTCGGGTTTTAGTGGCGCTCCAGATGGAGCGCTTAAGTTCGTGCCCCCCCCACTAATAGTTTTAACCTTAAAACATCGCATGCAGGTACGTAAAACACGAAATTCATAAAATGCCCGCCGCAAAATTACGGCGAAACTTTTGTTTTGCCCGCCTAATCTCACTTTAATAACACTTCTAACTAGGAAGCTTACACCTAAAGTCTTAATAACTGGATACCAGATTCTCACCCCCCCCCCACCCCTTCCTTTACCCCCTTCATTGCTAATTTATCTACCGTGTTCTCCAGATTGCACATTCCCCCGAAGAAGATTGTTTATTATGTCTTTATTCTCACCTAGCAAGGTGACATGAAAAAAGGAAGACTTTGATCATCAGCGCATCAATATCCACACAGCTGAAATTTTTAAAAGAGCATTCTGAACCATTCTGCAGAACGAAATATTGGACAAAGGAGCGGAAAAAGGGAAGAGTATGTAAGAAGATGAAGACGAGGAAGATGAATCAGTGATGCCTGTTAAGGTAAAGGACCGAGTACCCAAAAGTAGCAAAAGAATAAGAAAAAAAAATATGTCAAGGAAGTCGCGTATTGGAACAAGGAAAGTGAAATTAGTAGAAAGTTTGGGTGGCGCACGTGTTGTTATATTTAAAGACATTCAAATGGTAATTATAGAAGGGCTTAATTATTCATAATTAGGATAGTCATTAGCGCGGGAAGAGGCTGAATTTATAAATTATTCAAGCCGCTATGGATCGCTTAGCGTCTTCTTGAATGTTCGAGCCGAAATAGGATTGGATCGGCGCTCATCGGATGCTGTCAGTACGCAGATTGAATAAGAACGAAGAGATCTGAGTGAATGGGAATCGAGTGGAATTTTATATCGCTATTTGTATCGGTAAACTATGGCATTAATAATACTGGATTGGCCGCGGCCTCTGGAAAGTTTTCGAGTGCTATGGAGATGCCTATACCCGGCGCTGCAAAGTTATTCGGTTACAGTGTAGTTGAAGTGTTTGTTACAGTTTTCAACTTAAACTTAACCCGGTGTATATACATCGATACTTCTGCTTTGAAAGTTGCGTGCGAACCGAACTCACCCACATCAAATATTGTCTTAAGCCGTACCGGTACATTTCCCACATTTCCTCTTCAACTTGACTAATTTCATTAATGTAATGTGTAATTAATTTTAAGGCTAACCCTTTTAAGCGCCCGCCAACCATCAGTTTAATCACTACAAACTTTAAAGGCAACTGACAAATAAACTAACATCAACGGTGGAAGATTTAATCTTCCAATCACTAAAGCAACCAGACCCAGTAAAAAGTTTCAGGTAAAAACGTCGTTCCTGATGTTTTCCTACTATAGTAGAAGATGTTTATATATTTTTTCGAGTTCGGGAACTTAATCCGGGTTAAGAGATTTTCGGATTAGCTGATAACGAGGGGCAAAGACTGGCGTCACGGCCGAAACAACGGAATTGATTTATAATTAAGCTGCCAGGGAAATATAATTAAGAAGAGCAGAAACGCCCGAAATCAGATTCTGCACGCATGAGGATACACTCCAGTGCTCCGAGCCTCGTCCGCCTTGACGGCACCCGCCCGCTCCCCAGCAAATATTTGATAAGACGAGATTAATGCCTAATCCTTCAAGTTTACACTTAAAATCAAATCGCAACACACAGCTTATTTAATACGAACTTAATTACTTTGTAGGGCCCAGAGCGACTCTTAATACGCGTACGCACTCTCGCAATATTTCATTAAACGCACAGAAACGCCATTTATTACTTTCTCGGAATTGTCATTATTTCATATTCTGGAAATCAGTTTACAATTAAAGCTATGTCACTCTGAGACACTCTCGAACAAAATTGGGCCACTCTGAACGCTTTCCAATGTCAACTATACATTTGTTTGTTTCAGATGGTGGTAAATTTCGGTACAAGAAAGGCATTGAACACTCCTACCGTTATAAAGTGAACATAACTACACTCTTCGAAGGCACGAGTAAGAACGAGTCCACCCTGTACATCGATGGCGTAGCATACATAGACATAATCTCCGCATGCGATGGGCTACTCACCTTGACTGACATCCAGATGAAGGACACGCCATTCGTGGAAGATGAAGATGCCGGCTTCAATGAAGACAATGAGGAGCCAAGCGAGTTTTCCGAGGCCATGACCAACTTCAACTTGCGGTTCTCCTTCCACGACGGCGTCATCTCGGAGGTTTGTCCAGAGCCTGACGAGAAAAACTGGGTGCTGAACTTCAAGAAGGGCTTGCTTTCCATGCTGCATAACACGATGGAGAGATTGGACCTGGACCATCGCGAGATCGAGGAAGACGTCCACGGGCGATGCACGGCCCAGTATAACCTCTTGGAGCCGAACGGAACGACCCTGGTGATAGAGAAAACGAAGGACTTAAGTTCCTGCGAAAGTCGGTCCGCACTGCACTCTGCGGTGCAATCGACTCCCTACAATTTTAAACCGGTTAGTACACACGTAAGGTCGAAAGATATGTTCCCGTGCCTGCTGAAACAACCCGCTCGTATTGATCCCTTTATAAACTTCATATATCGCCACATTCCAAAACTTTTATTATTTGCTTACATCAAATTTAATACGTTCTTGAAATTGTGGTTATTGGAAACTTAAATATAGTTAGTAAAGTTGAATTATCGATAACATTGATTTGAGTTATCTAGACAGGGGGGTAGATGGGGGCCATAGTTAGGTTAGGGACGTTCCAATCGCAGATAGTTAACTACAACAATTACGAGGATCAAGTATAATATATTGGTGCACGTACTTGTGTAACTATTGGGTAATAGTTTATATCGAGACTTACAAGGTTGGTAAGATAGTCCGTTATATACTGAATCACGTAGTGGAGTGCCCATGCACATAGCATATATCAAACTTCCAAAAATTCAGCCGAGCTGGGGAGTTCCTATCGCATGGTATACACTTTAAGAGCAACGAAATTTCTTGCTTGTTCGAAAACTATTCGCTGAAATTGTAAATCTCCAAAGTTCAGTTATGCGAACCACCTCTCGCAAAAATTCTTATGTTTATTTTGGTCCAAAGATGCGAATATTAATGACTGGGATATGCATTACTCAACGCATTTATTAATGATTCTTTTATCATACGCTTCAAGAAAATCATACGCAGATCTTACTTTCGCCTTTGAACTCCACTTGATAGTGCCATTGTAACGTCATCAAATTGATAAGTCACAGCGTGCATCCAAAAATATATTATCTTCATTCATACGCATCTAATATTGCACGGAGTGTGCACATTTGGTTTTTGTTATACATAACCTTATCTTTTAAGCGAGAGTTCCTCTTTAAATCAATATGTGTTAAATTATATTGAATTAAATCAATGAAAAGTAGTAGGGATTTTTGAGTATCGGTTACATGTCAATATAAAATTAATTCCGCTAATTCAGCCCTTTCGGGTTGATAAGGAGTCGCGAATGTAAAACTGTGTGAAAATGCCATTAAACGAGTTATCTGGGAATTGCGGCTCGGCACGCACACACGTATGATTTGTTGTCACGGAATGTTTGATTTTTGTACGAGCCGGGCGGCGTTCACGCTTAAACTGAAACCTGTCGCCCTTTCAAGAATAAATTGCAGTTCGGCTACAAGCCCGCGGGCGATCATCAATAAATACCGGTTTTGGCAATTCGGATACTTAATGGAAAAGTTAACTGCGGTGCAAACACTTCACAGCCCGAAACATTTCAATATTCTCCCCCAAAAAGCGGACACCCCACACACACAACAGTCTTTGCCAAAAACACAGTTAGATATTTACTCTCAATATATATATATATATATATATATATATATATATATATATATATATATATATATATATATATATATATATATATATATATATATATATATATATATATATATATATATATATATATATATTCAATATATATATATATATATATCAATCCTGCGTCCGTATATCGGACGCCCGATAGCACACGGACGCCACATCATCTGTAAATGAGCAATGTATGGACGTCACATAGTCGGTGTATATATATATATATATATATATATATATATGTATATATATATAATTAAAAGGTTTTCGGACATCTCGTGTAAAAATATATTTTATTTGTATATATATATATATATACAATATTGTATTCCTTTGTTTGTGGTGGAATGAAGTGGAAATCCGTGGATAATGGAGGTTTGTGTGTTTCAGAAATCGCGGGATTCGAATCTATTGAGATCGTGGAGCAGATGTGTAATGTCGATAGATCACTACGTGTACAAGGAAATAAGTTGCGTCGAGTCGCACACTTTCCAGCCATTCTCTAATCAGGGCTCAGGTGCGGCAACAGTCGTAAGGCAGAGCCTGAGCCTGATCGATAAAGTGTCCAAAGAGTTAGATGAACAGTCAACGATCGAGAAGAGGACGCCACTTGCGTACGACCCGGTGCCTACGCCGAAGCCCACGTCGGGCGAATTCAAAACGTCCAGGGAATTGATTAGAAAATTGTGCAAGCTGAGCGCAGATGATCTTCAAGTCGAGTTCTCCGATTTATTCACCAAGTTCATTCACACTTCGCGACTGCTGTCCTTCTCAACCCTATCGGTGCTCTATAAAATGATTGGACCCCTATGCCCATCCGCAAAGTACGTATCACCATTATCTCTCCATCTTCATTCATATTCATTTGAAGGTGTCATCAAATGTTCAAAGTCTCTTATTGTTCAGCGAAATCCTCAAGTGGTATTTAGTTGCTTTTATAAGACTAGTCCAGTTAATGAATTGAAATTTGCAATAAGCAGATGTGACAATAAGACCACAAAAGGAATTTTGCCCTGAGGACAGTTTTATTCTATACTATTTCAACTGTAATATAATCTTATACATTTCATATGCCCGAAACGAGTACCGAAAGGGTGCTTCTCCTTCTCTCTCAAAGGTGTATCGCACGGTATTTAGGTTAAAAATCGCCCGGAGCAAACATAGTAAACATCCGGAGGAAGCTGTTTGGGAACAGCGCGAAATGTCTTTGGATATAAAGTTGTACCTACGGGGAAATGTTTAGTAATTAAATTTTATTGAATTGTATATCTAAGGGCTCGGGCTATTACTGTGCGCCCGAAGGCACAAACGGTTTAGGCATTATTATTCGCGGTCTGCGGTAGTAAAAAGTTAGCAACGCAGTACCGGCGTCCACCGAAGCCACGGCGGCAAAGGAAATTATTCAGTTCATTACCCTTAAGAGAGCCTTATTAAAATTAAGATATTTATATTTGTTGAGGGACGCATTAGAATTGCAAATATCTAGCCCTTACGTTCACTTTGCCTTTTAGGAAACACGTCTTGGATGCGATACCGTACCTTGGCAGTGCCCCGTCCATACGTCTGATGAAGAATATCATCCTTGAAGGCTCAGTGGTACCTCCAAGCACAGTCAACGAATGGATGGTGGCCATGGCACTGATTCCCAGACCTGACATAGACATGATTACGTCAGGTCATTTGTTACTACAACAAAAGTTCAGCGAACCAGCCATCTCCCTTGGGGTCGCAGCAATGACTCACACCTTCTGCAAACAAAACCCTGACTGCGAGGGCGAAGAACCTGTTGACGGCATCCTTCAGATTCTCGAAGAAAAAATTACCGAAGCGCATGCCAGCAAAATGAAAGATAGGAAGACACAAGAACAGGTAAGGAAGACACGAGAACAGGTAACACATCAAAACTATACATACTACGCAATTATTGAATAGAAAAGTGAGAAATACGAAAATCACTGTGTTCGCTTTCCCCCTTAGTATATTTGGAGCTACTGGCTCATCAAGCATCACTCCTGGTCAATATTGTCGCTATACTATAAATAGCCCACTCCAATCACACCATCATTTCCATAGTAACCTCGTTTGAATGTGGAAACCATGATTACTCATTGCAACGACAGATCAGCTGTTGCAGAAATATCGGACGATCTTTGTAGTCGACATGGTATGTCCCAATATCGCCTATTTTATATTGATTAATATCTATCCCCGGCTCCTCCACCAAAAATGTATAGTGGCATTCTGTAGAATTTGGAGCATATTTTTCGTCTTTGCCGGTCATGACGCGTTAAAGATGACACGATACGACATGAATCGTTATTATCTGTGCATTTTACTCGAGAGTAACATCAGAAATAGTATCGGTAAGCATGAAGAGGGATGTTATTGTTCATTTAAGCTGAAGAAGTATCTGTTTAGGGAACAATGTATGTGTTTATGGTGAATTTGGGCGGTGTAAAGTGTGTATCCGAGGTAAATATTATACCGGAAGCAACATCTCGCCTAAAAACCCATAAGTATATTAAAGAATAACATCTGAGGGGCACGGCACAGATGTTAAAGAAACAAAATATCGATGCAATTTCAGCGCCGTTTATTTCGAATTTAGGGAATTTTATGTAAATTGTTTTTTCGGAGCAGCCCCTCCGACCCGCGCGATGCGGATGCGAAATGTTCTCACCGCCTCCGGCGATTTTGGGGCTATGCAAAACCCTGTTTCTCTTATTCTCAAATATAAGCAGGATATGTAAAAATTGAAACCACGCATGGCCAAATTTATTTTATAAAATAAATATAAACCGTCTAAAAACTTTTCTCTATCGAATGGTGCGGAAATATTTGTTAAAATAAAGAGCTGTACAATTCGGCAGGTATTTAATAAGGGCTGTAATAAGTTTGGGCCGGAAAATTAGACGACTGCGAGTGGTGAATTTTCCTTGCGTCGTTAAATTTTAAGGGACGCAACGGATCGGTGCCGCTAAAAGTTGTATAATTGTTGGAAAGTTGCGTTAATCTTAAAACAAAACCGAGGATGGTCTGAAAATTTAACGAGGAGCGGGAAATTTATCGCGCGAATGTCTTGGGTGCGGAGAAATCTGAACATCGCGGTTATTAAAAATGCATACGTTTCGGGGGCCGAGCGGCGCGCGGGACCGGATGTGGCCCTCGAGCCCGTCACAAATACGCCCCGTCCCCTCGGGATGTTGCCAACTCACGACCTGATTAAGCAAACAATATTGAAATCGTTTTTCGCCCCCGAAACACCAGATATCGAATTCATACCATTAACCTGGCGAATTTTCGAAACAAAAATTCATCGGCAAAATAGCGCGGACGAGTTCCATTTTTCACGTTTCGCCAAATCGAAAATACCTGCCGGTCATACCACCGGCATTTTCTACTTCCAAAAATGATTTATCCTTTTGCTATCTCTGCTTTTGTTTAACTGCATTTATTCGCAAGCTCTACCAACTTCAGTTAACCCATTTTAACACTAATAGAAATCATCATACGGACATCTATACGAAAATGGATGTGCTAAAATATAAAGAAAATCTATAAATTATACGGGGTGTGAAGATATAGTAATTTGCAAGAGTGCTGCAACCAAGATTTGGACGTAACGCGTAGATTGTTCAGTAGATAGGCAACCGATCATACATCACAGTAAATGCGTTGCCTAAATTAATATTGCTATTATCTTTACTAATTAAATAAACCTTTAAGGCAACCAAAAATAAGATTAGTCTCTTGAGCAGTCAAGTAAAATCAAAAGGTTTAAAAAACTCTTACTTACGGCTATTATAGTTAGGATCTATCGTGGTCGAACAATAATCCCGCCTTCTAAATAATAAATGAATGGTTGGCCCGCATTATATATTAATTGCAATTTGAAAAAATAATGCAGAGAAAATCGGTTCCCAGCTCATTTTTCAGGGTCCCGGAAATGCCAAAAATCCCCAACCATACCCGACATTATTTTATACGTGATGCTCATACGCAACGGAAAATAAACACGCGTTCTTGATTCCGAATTTCCACAAGCCAGTGCGTTTTATTCGAAACCTTAAATTTGCTGACCCGGATATAATGACACTTTGAAATTTTTCCTGAAATGAGATATGTTTGAAAAAATCAGTAATAAGAAATTGTTTCCTCTTTGACGTTCCGTGGATTCGGTCCGTGGAGTCGATCCGTGGACTCGATCCGTGGAAATACTGTAGATAGATCCATATGTGGAAAGTGTATTTATTGTGCGCTTGTATATGATTGAATTTTGATGATTGTGTAAAAATGATGTTGTATTTCAGATAATAGTGTCGCTTAGGTCGTTATCTAATATTGGAATAATAAGAGAAGGGTTCGTGGAGACGTTGAATGGGATAATAGAAGATGGTGATTTGGAGTCGGCGATTAGGGTTGCAGGTGTGGAGACGTACCGGAGGAGCCGGTGCGAAGAGTCCCGGCAATATTTCGAGAGCCTTTTCAGGAATATGTCTGAGGATACGGAGGTACGTATAGCGGCTTACCTGCAGGTGATGCGGTGCCCGAATTACGTGGTCGTCGGGACGATCCGGCACAGCCTGGAGGCGGAGGAAGTAAACCAAGGTATCGTAAACAATGGGGGTGGGGGTTGGCCATCAAATAGATCCGGCTTAAATGCCGTTTGGTTTCAGTCGGCTCTTTTATTTGGAGTCATTTGCACAATTTATTGAAGTCATCAATCCCAAGTCGAGTGGAGATCCAGAGTCTGCTCTCCGACAGGGACCTGGTTAAAAAGTTTAGCAATGACGTGAGGAAGTTTTCAAATAACTACGAGGGCTCGGTGTTCTTCGAGGAGTATAACGTCGGTAAGTGTTATTTTTATGATTGAACTTAAATCGCATCCCCTTTACCTGATTAACTTTTATTGCCAAATAAAAGTGCAATTATCCGCTAAACAGCGGACGGCAGGGGGCGCGGGATGAACGCACGACTGCCCAGTTTCATAGCCCCGTCTCGCCATTATAGGTGCTAACTACGAGAGTAACGTGATATTTTCACCCTCATCGTACATCCCCAGATCTGCGATGGCGAACGTGACCGTTGATTTATTCGGCGAATCCATCAACTTGTTAGAGGTTTGTTGCATGCCGAATGGGCTTACAAGGGCTCTTTATCCTACTCACTTCTTCCTGCCCTCCGTTTTCAGGTGTACGGTCGATTCGAAGGATTCGAACGCTATCTGGAATCGAAATTCGGACCGAAGGGCCCCTACAGCGGCGACAAAATCCTGGATAAACTGCCGAGAATTAGGTGGCCAAGACACGTCACCGATGCTAAGGCCCTGAAATCGGAAATTGACAAATACTCCGATGTTATTGACAACAACTTCGACAACCCTAAGGTCCGTATTAATCAACCACACTTAACCTAACAAATCACCATAATACACCACACAAACCTACAATGTCTATTCAGCTAATATATTTGAGACAACGTTTTGTTGTGTGTATTAAGTAGTGGTTTGGAATGAGAAGGTCTGAACACTCGCGCTAATGGAGTGTGCCTACAGGTTGCAGTCGGTATGAAAATATTCGGTAACGACCTGAAGTACACGACATTCAATGGAGAGAAAGAGGTAATGACTGCACTTAGCGCCCTGGACCCGGTGGACCATTTGAAACGCATCTTCTCCGGGAAAGTACGTATCCTCTTGTCGATGATGGCCGTCGGAGCGTCGGTGTTAAATTACTCTAATTGCAGGAAATCAAGTACAACAAGGCTGCGATGTTTTTGGACAGCAGTTACATTGTGCCGACCGGAGCCGGGATCCCGCTGACGCTGAACGCTGTTGGCACGGCCGCTATCAACTTAAAATTATGGGGCTCTCTCAGTTCCATGAATCTAGGAAAGAATATGAGCGTCGACTTGACCACAAGCATCGAGCCGAATGTCGCACTCGACATCATCGGGACTATGTCGGTTGACGCTTATTACGCCAGCACTGGAATCAAGCTGAAGACCAGCCTCTACACATCGTCGGCGGTCGAAGGCAAAATTGCCGTACGCGGGGTCAAGCATATTAGAGTGACATTTGGCCTACCTAAAAAGACAACAGAGCTACTAGGAGCAAAGTGAGAAACCTATCCAGCACTAATTACATCCGTGTTCGTCCCAGACCTTTCCTGGCTGTTTTAATTTAATCCGTTAACGGTGATACCCTAATTGTGCATTACCCTTTGTATTTGTCCGCAGGCGAATGCAGCATCCCTCAATCAGGCTACCCCTTTTCCGCCTGTCAGGATTAATTATATCCCGGGCGCATCCTTAATCCCGGGAGCCTTTTATCTACATAAAAACAAAATGAATCGCTCTCATTTACCACAAATCTTATAATCGTATGCACTGACACTTCTCTTAACTGAACCTTTTGCCATCCTTAACCGGCACAGATTAAGTAATCGCCTCTAGTGTACGTACACTAATACTATAATTCATTGCTACCAGTCAGTCTAGCTTTAAAGCATATTTCAACCACAAATTAAAGAAGTTTAATCAACTGACAAGTCTCAATTCGAATAAGGGTAGTCATCATTGTAAAGTATATCGCACTGATATATTGATTACCGGGTGGAAACCGCGTTGAGGACTTTGAAGCAGTCGACGTTTCGCGCTCTGTTGCAAGAGGCATCTTCAGGACTAAGTTATCAAACCAAGTGCTAAGAAGATCATCTGATCGACTGCTTCAAAGTCCTCAAAGCGGTGTTCATCCGGAAATCAATATATCATTGCCTCAGACCGCGGAAGTCTACAATCTAGATAGAGTATATCGCGCTGGTTGATGATTAGGTTAATTAGTAGAGCAGGAGCATCGAAGTTTTTCAATGAATGCCCAAAGTAATTGAATAAACAGTTAATTAATAATGATCCGCGGCGGGACTGTTCATTTGCTAAAATATATAACCGAGCTGCGAACATCAAACGTATCGTACAACGCGCTCAGCGAAATGTTGATCTGATGTTATTGGATGCTATTGACGTTGAGTGTGCCCGAAAGGAATACGTAATAATAACGGTGAGGTATTTGAAGGTTGACGTTAAGCGATCGCAAAGTTAATAAACCGCGGCGTGGGACGTCGATCACCTAAGATTTATTAATTACAGCAGTTCCCGGTCCTTTAATTAATTAAATTTCTTTCGTGCAAAATTATTTTCGAACGCGGACATGCCTGAGCCGTCAGAAAGTTATCGGAAGTCTTTTGAACCAATTGAAAATCCCGAAAGATATTCCCGGCGTTTGTTTCGCTGACTTTATAATGATTAGAATAGACGTTGAATAAGCAGATGTCAATACAACGTCTGGATGAGATCCCCAGGCCTCGGCCTCGCGGCGAATTGCGAACTAAAAGAGGAAGAAAAGAAAACAGAAAACACATTAAACGCGCTTCCCCCAAGCGAAGTACAAAAAACATCACACAATTAGCTTTGTTAAGAATGTTTATCAAACATCGGACATCTTCCGCCTTTTGTAATCTCCATCGTCAGATATTGAAAAGTCCATCCAGCGACCGGTTTTCCATTAAACGTTTCCGTTCTGCAACTGAGTATTTCAATTTATAGAGACGCGATTCAAATCCCGTCCTATCCATTCTATTAGCAGTCGCTATAATATCGTGCGCTATGATCTAAATATTTCTGGGACATCTGCGCGCCAACAGCGGAACGCCGCAAGATAACCTACCAAGAAAACTCCCGATGGTTTCTTTCAAGAAACGAAATTGCATTCGATCTATCACGAAAGTAACCGCGGAAGCAGTTCAATGTGGGTCATCCTCCAACCTTTTCCCATTTTATCTACACGTTCCAATCTTCTCTGACCAACTTATGCCATCATATTCAGCACACCACCTCAAAGTATTTAATGAATAGTATCTGATGTTATGGAATCCGTATCCAAGATTAGAAATGATCAAATTAATTGCATGAACAATTTTAGTTACTTCCTTAGGTTCCCTCCTAACGAAGCTTCCCATTTTCTTTAACTTTAACCTTCCACCACCATCTTGTGTAACCTTCCATGTTTCTTTCCACTTTTCTTCTTCAAATCTCCATCTACTTCAATTAGTATCACCTCTACTAGACTTGTAATTCGTACTCTTGAAGCCTTCTCATTGCTATCGTTTGATTGTTCCTCGATTTCTTCTCCTCTTTGGTTGAACCCTGTATATTTTCCCGATGAATCGTGGACGTAGATGCAATTACTAATATCAATAACCTTGCAACTGCTAAAATGTTTGCTATTGGTGCCTACAATTGTTTTGATATATGTTTTAGGTCGGAAATAATAGTAATGAAAGGTAGCCTGGAGGAGAAGCAGTCGGGTTTGAGAAAGAATAAAGTCTCGCATTCGATGTGTTCCTGGCCGGCTGTGGAAAGGACCATAGGGCTGAAGCTCTGCGCCGACTACCATTTCGTAAACGTGACCAACATGAAGAGCGCGCCTAACTTTATGCTCGCAGGACCGTCGGAATTCAAATTGGGCATTCAAAAAATGGACCCGATGGCGAAGACTTACCTAATGGAATATCGGTACAATGACGGTAAAGATAAGACCGACATTAGCTTTATATTTGAGACGCCCGGCGCGAGCGTTTCGCGAGTTATAACATTCAATATCACCCACAATAACGAAACCGGGAATATAACGCTTAACGTCGACTCGACCGCCGGAAATTTCCTGGCTCGCGGGAAGTACAAGAATACCGACATGGAGAAGTATCTTGACCTGGGATTGGACGTGAACGGGGAAAGAAAATTCGGCACGCTGGTGTCGCTCGAGAAGCAAGCGATACCGCATGGATTCAATTATACGCCGAGGCTGATTTTGAATGTGAACAGAGAACCGGTCGCGGAGGTACAAGGTTAGGAGAAAGCACTTGTCGGTAGGGATTAGTTGTTATTTGCGGATTTGTCTATTTGTTTCAGGGAGTTTAAAGTGGGTCGAAAAGTCCGGCGTGTCTCAGTGGGACGTCAACTTGAAATTTCAAACGAAGAGGCTCGAATCGAAACTTTTCGGATACGTGTCTCAAACGCAGAACTCGTTCGGCACAAACTTGGTCCTGAATTACCAATTTACCGGCACCAAGGTGGAGACAGTCAAGATGATTTTCGATTTAGCGAATAAGTCCAAGGACCGACTGGGTATCTACATCGGAAACGGCCTGATAAATACCACCGCGTACCCGAACACAAATTTCAATTCAACTTTCAAACTCATGGTGAGCACACTTTTATATTTCAAGTTTTGGCATTTAATCAATTTGTTTAACATTTCAGAAAGCAGAACGACATACCGATTTCAAATTTAATTTCGAGTATGGGCCGTCCTTGTTTAAAGGAGGTGGTAAACAGCCGGACAGTCTAACAACAATAAAGTTGTCCTTCGAGCATACAATCTTCTCGAATGGGACTCGGTATAAAAGTTGGGTCGCTTTGGAGAAGCCGGCAACGAAGACCGACATGCGAGGTGAGATAACTTGGAACATCGCTGGACACGTATCCGACGGGAAATTATTGGCAAGGTACGCGCCCCAGAAGGAAATTATCGTCCACACTCACTGGTACAACCCGAAGCAGCCCTTGAAGTACATCCAGGGGAGTTTGAACATTACCGTTCCCGAATACACCCCTATGATATTAGAAGGACATCTAAAGGAGCAGAAGCAAAATAACTACGAGGTAAGTTTTCACATTAATTATGTCCCCGTCTTAGCGCGATTTACGGGAAAAAGTTCGGATTATGAAGCGTACACCGGAGACTTTTTACGGGGACGTTCGGATATCTCGTTTTTGTTAATGGCCGAGAGCATTAGGGCTTTAAAAAATCTTCATTCCAGATCCAACTAAACGGCGTGTGGTTCACCGGACAGTCCATGAAGATGAACGGCATGTATTATGATAACAGCGACGTCGGAAAAGCCGACCATCGCCTGAAAATGGTGCTAAACTCGCCCAGTTTCGAGGAGATCGTCTCCGATCTACAATTGTACATGGACGACGACCGGTTTATGATCGACTTAAAAGTTTGTACTTTGTCCTTTTATCCTTTTCTTCCTTTTTCTTCATTTTCGTCTTTGCATTGTTCAGGCTCAGCACAAAACCTCTCCGTACGAGTTATTTTTCGAGTATGACTCGCCGACGACATCACCAGCGCAGCCAAGGATTATGGTCGGGAAAATCACCAACGCAGGCAAAGTTTACTCCTTCGTCAGTTCGGTGTCTTTGACGGCGGAGCGACAGATAAAGCTGGAACTGCACATTGACCAGTAAGTTAAATTAGCGATAGATATATAGGTTCATTTATTAGCGCGGAGACCTCCTGTATCTCCGCTTTGCAAACTCCATACATATCTGCCTGTGTGTGTATACCGTGTACTAATGAATGTCCAAGATTACGAGATATCCACTTGGCGATGTGGGGACACAACGACGAGGGGCATAAAGCACTCGGCTTCGAAGTCAAATGGGACGCTAACCGAGACCCCAACCAAAAACTTGAGGTTACCGTCGACATCTCGAATGCGGCGCCATACAACTACATGGGAAACTTCATCATCTCCTATCCCGGACGCATGATCAACGGACGGTACAGTTTCCTCTGGGAAGGTATTTTACCACTTTCTTTACCAAATTAAGCAAACACTCACACAATTCTCCCGCCGCAACGCAGCGCCACGTCTCAAACACCTCAGATCCACACAAATTAATTAACCAGCTGTCAACAGACACCCCTTTTTAGGCACGCACAGACAACTTCCCTATACCACTTCAGTATACCCTATATACCTAGATGAGTTACGTTAGTCGAATATTTTAACCCAACAATAACACATAATGCAGTAGTTCGGAATTATTTTAGATAGGAAGGCTTGTTTCGTCTGGACAGTTCCGGATTTCGCTATTTATGTGCGATGGGAAAGCTAATTGTGGATTGCGGTAGTTAGTGCTTCCTAAGGGCTGCAAGACGAGATGTTTTAGTCTTCGTTAGTTATGTTCTAGGATTTTGGTGTAGGTAGACGTTTAATGATTGAAGCTCGTTATGTGTGACGATTGGGTAAGATAATTGTTGACTGTGTTAGTTGGGGTTGTGTAATATGGGATGTTTTTGAGACATGCCGCTGTAAAATGATCCAATTAGCGAATGCGGCGTAGTTTAGCTACAATTCGATAGTTCAATTTGTGTTATATAATTTCACAGTGGGTAATTTCAAGACATTAGCGAGGCTCGGGTGGAGTCCCGAGGATGCATTTATGGTGGAGGTCGGCGTCGATTATCGGGGCGGGGAGGAGAGTTACGTAATCTTTAAATCTCAGCTGCTGACGCCGTTTGAAGACTTGAGACGGACGGCTCTGAACGCCGGGTGAGTGCACCTCTAATGAAATTGACACGGGGCTTTTGCCATAATCACCTAATGTTTAGTTACCACCACATGGGGAACATGTACAGAGTAAACGGAAGCGTCTACTGGCAGCACGATCAGCATATATCCATCGATCTATACGGAGATTACTCTGCCCCAGAAACTGCCTTTCACTGCGAGGTGCGATTAGCCATTGCCAGCACTATACGAGATGTACCCTCCTTGACGCTTAACGTCAGACACCACAATAATTCCACACAGCTAGACTCCAATCTCTACGTAATGGTACGTATTGTGCGAAAATACCCAAAGATAAAGTTACTCATCTCATTACCAATGCACACAATAAAATAAGTATAGCGATATTTTTACAAAATCATTCAGCCCTCTTCCAGCTTAACAAGGCAAATGAAACAATAAACCTTGTCAATTTAGGCTACATAACAAGACACCAGTGATGTGAATAAGGTGCACCATGCAGAAGCTTCAGCACCAGTCATAGACCCTTATCTCTATTGAACTGCTTCTATCATATCGGTTTGCATGGGTTCAAAACCGGTCCAAACACTTGGCATCTTCACTATTTCTTGTCTTCAGATTCAGCTTCAACACCAAACAAACCTACCGGAACTTGGTCTGTGATTTTGTAAAAATATTCCTCGACTTTTGTATACCTATATACACCGTTTTTCGGTGAGTTGATGCTTATTCTGGACCCTTTTTCGCAGTACGATCCCAAACAGGTGATTGATTTGACCAGTTCATGGAAAGTCGACGCGGACGAAAGGATGAAGAATTTAACAGGAACTGTGACCATACTCACCCCGTTCAAGGGCTTCAATAAAGGTCTGCTGGTTAGCAAGATTTACGTAACTAATTCGAGGAGCATTAAGGGCGTAGTGGACCTGGACATCGACCATCGCAAATTCACGGCCCTTGTTAAAGGTATGTTGTTATTTCGTTCTGTTATTGTTCTGTTGTAGTTGAAAAATGACCGTATTTGCATTGTAATCGTTCGCGCCGTAGGGGATTTCCAAAAGCTTACGAAGAGCATGCTGTCATTCAACGTGACGACGCCTTTTGAAAGGTATAACAAATTGTCCGGCCGATTCGGGTTCATGGAAGATAACAAACATTTGGTCGCGATGATACATTATCCGACGGGCAGCACCGGCATTGAAATAAAATTGTACATGAAGGATTTCTCGGACTTCGACGTCATATTCAACCTGGCAACGCCGCTCGAATTCATCCGAGATCTGCTTATTCGAGGCAAGCGTCTCGAGGAAGAGGTAAGGCGACGCTCGGACGTTTACTTAGAGCATGCCCTCGAAACTGATGCGTTTACAGGCCGACTTTCGATTGAGGTGGAACAGTCTGCTCCTGGGTTTCACGGGCGTTTGGCATTATGCTAATGTCACAGACTTCGAACACTCCTACAAGATTTACACACCCCTCGACGGCTACGAAGAAAACGGAGTTGTCGCCAAACTCATATTCAAGGAAGGACTAGACTTCGAACTTTCCATACAACTAGCTAAAAATCGGGTGTGTACAATATAATATATCTCTTCAGCCTCAGCGGTCAAATTTGTTCGAGTTACGGTACTTATACTTGCATCTTCTAGGGTTAAACAGAAACCCACTAAAGGCAGATAACCTACAGCTGTCAGTCTGTCAGTAGTAAGTCAACAGCGACTATTCTGACAATCCTTGGATGATAAAATTTGAAAAGGCGTGTTGGAAGTATTAGTTGTATGTGTCGGTATGTGTGGAGAATGCAGGTGGGCAAGTGTGGCTCAGATGGTGGTATTTTACGAGGCATCCGTTCGGCAAAGTTGGCCCTGTGTCGTTGTATCGATCGCTTACGTCAGATATAAAAGGCCCAAACTCAAGTCAACGATCTGGGATTGTCACCGGTGGCGGGTCTCCCCCATTAAATCAAATGGCGGTTGTATAATTCGTCGCGGTTAATATTTAATCAAATAAAAGCACCTGTGAGGATTGCACCCCGGCATCGGCAGCGGGGGGAGCCAGCAAGCTGAGCTTGTCGATTTATGCTAAGACACGTACTCCCTTAAACGCACTAAACTCCACTAGCAAAGCTCTGCGACCCGCTGACGTATCGTGTACACAGCCGCAATAAATCTAGTTTATTACAATTTTTCAACGTTATCATTATTTGTTTTATGGGGAATTTTATGAATTATTACCGCGGGCACTTTCGTCGCCCGCCCCGCCCCGACAGCCAGCACGCTCCTCCCACGCCCTCCTAACAACATTTATTCATAACAATAAAACTTTATGTGTCGCCAGATACGACACTTCAATCTTACATACTGCCAAATCCCCGCCGGTAATCTTTTATATGTAGGGAAAGGTTATGACGAGGTCCGCTATCGACCCGGCTCCCTCAACCGTCCCTGATGATTCCGCCAGACAGCTGAATCGTACAAAAATTGGATAACAAGTCAACCGTTATCCCTTTCAACCCATACTCTAATCGTAAAAAAAACGCTTGCACCAACTATTGAAAATGTGTTGGAAAAGGCTTAGTGCATTTCACCCTCTTCTACCAGTTTGGTGCCTTTGAACTTCAGTTCTTTTGTTGACGCTGATGATTCCTTTACTGATGTTGTTTCTGACGTCTTTGACCGCATTAAGATGACGTTCTCCTTCATCTCCTTCATCAGCCTAGGATCAAATTCATGACATTGGCCTCCTCATGGTCTTCATTGCAGGATATGCTTTCTTCATCTGGTTTTGTGGGTCAATCCAATCTTAAGCTTCTATCTACAGATTGCTTGTTTCAGTATATGATCTAAGTATACGAGTACTGGTGGAAGTCAAAGATGAATTGTAGGTAATAGTTAAATCTGAGCAGCTTGTAGGTAGAATAACAGGATAAAAGAAGATGGAAGTATAAGTGCAGACTGTGGGCAATTTGTGAAATAATTAGCGCGCGGTTCGCGGCCGGTGTAGGCGAGATTTTCCTCGGCGGGCCGGTAAAATCCTAAGAAAATTCATATTATAACAAATTACACGTTTAATGGTCCACACATTCGCGTACTTATGGCGTCCCTCTCCCCCTCCGGTGGCGCGTTTACCCGTTTACCGGCTGGCTTATTCCGCTCCCCGGCAGGAGCGAATCTTTACTGCTATTGTGGCTATATTGTATACTTTCAGTTAGGAATTACGGCGGAGGGTAAGCCGAAGCCGAAATTCCTGAAAGAGCTCGGGATCGAGACGCAGCAGATCTACAAACAGAAACTGGCTAACGGTGATGGACTGAAACAAGTTAGCACTGTCGAGGAGGATCCCGTCAGCTGGGAAGGATTTGTTGAAATAGATACCCTACTATATCCGACAATGAAAGGCACGATAGATATTGACCAGAAAGGAACTGTGTACGACGTCCTGACCTCTCTGACTCTTCCCAAAGGAAAGGCGGAGCTACGTAACGAATTCGACTACCGGGTAAATGTTTTCCCTCACTCTTACTCTTTTCTTTTATCTCAAGGACCGGCAGTACATACTGATGCCGTTGATCGTATCACGGTTGGCTTAGTAATAGAACCAACCAGAGATTTTAAAAACAAACTATACTTTCTATACATATTATACTATTTTTGGTGTAATAATGGCATTATAACTCCTATGGGACTTCCTGATTCCGAATCTCACATTTAAATTGGAGAGTTCTCGTTAAGAATCGAATACCGTTGCCTTTATAATAATATGTAGCTATTGAAAGGAATTGAGGTGCCGTCTTATGCGAAATAAATTAAGATGTATCGTAATGTGTTCGCAGGGAAAGACCTCAATGAAAAATCGACTCTACCTGACAACACCGTACGTGTCGTTCAAGACCATTACGTCGAACTTTGCGTTGGATATAGTGCCTGGCAATAAATATTTAGTGGGTTTGGATTTCAACTACGAGAACGGCACACAATGGATTCAGGTTGCTATTGATGGAATGGGGTCATCCAATCGGATTAACTTAACTTTATTCTTACAGGTTGGGACTGAAGTACATTACATTAGCCCCGCCGCCGAAGACGCGAACGTACACAATTTAACATTGCACTTGCACACCCCCTCGCCGTATGTGCCCCTCCTCGACTTCGCCGGCACCCTGGAGATTGATACCAACTTTTACGGCGCCAATTTCACCGTCCGGACCAAGGAGACCGATGCCGTCTTCGATGGAAATTTGAAGGTACATTACACAGCTGAAGGCCAGAGATTGCATTCTACCGCCCTCTACATAACCCTCACAAACGAATGTCACTTTTATTCTCACAATCCCATCGCAATTTTTACTCCATTTCAACAGCCTGGGCATAAGCCTCCGTTAGGCTCTTCTAGTTTTGTCTATTTTGTGGTTCTATTGCCAGTTGGTGGAAGCTTCAGGCATTGACGTCAGAAATGAAGTATGCTTATTGTTAACTGATCATTATTGTCGCAGGTGGAGAACAACCAGAAATTGGAAACAGATGTTAAAATGTCTATAAGGTCACCCACAGTCACGATACCCCCTGTGGAACTGAACTACTACAGGGAGTTTATAGGAGGGGAAGGCGATCAGTCCATTCAAGAAAACAAAGTAAAGTTCCACTTTAACATGCCAGGAAAACGTCGATCTCACGCGAAAACCGTAAGTAAAATAATCATCAGATTGTTATATTTTCGAATGCCAACCGTTGATAGTCCATAACGATTCGAATTGGGATTGTTTTAGGTTAATTTCGCAACGAGATGGCGGTATGAGACAGTGAAAGCCTTTAAAGTGAATGTGCTGCTCGACAGTTCGGTGGATTCGATTCCGAAATGTGATGTCACGGTTGAGACGAACGTAACCAAACATGACAAGTTCGCGAGGGCCAATGTTTTTATACGGCCTCTCTCGCTGAACGCGACCGGAAGAATTCTTTACGACAAACTAGACGCCTCCCTCCAGATAGGGTCCTTGGAACACGTCAGGTGAGTACCAGCCGGCATTAGGAAAACATTCGCTTCCGGCTGCATGACGCGGCGCCCTCTACGCAATTTTCCGATCGCATGAATTAAATATGCGATCAAAAAAAAGGTATATTCCGGTTTTGTTTGTGTATTAAAAGGATATAGAGCTGACACGTCGCGGGGCGCTGGATCAAAAATCTGCGCGTGATCGATGGGATGCGTGGGGCCTAGGTTGACGTAGTGAAATTGATCCCGTTAATACATGTTTGCACTTAATCTCGCCCGGATGCGATTGAAAATTGATTCCGCGGCTACCCCCTATGTGGGCATGTAAAATTATTTTAAATCGCTTATTAATTTATTTAATTGGCTCTCCCGGTAATTGGTGATTAATAAAATCCAAACGTGTCCAAATTATAATCGCCGCAATAGTTGCATATTAAGCCTGGATGGATACACATCCCACACTTTGACCTACTTAATAAAATATCGACTAATCAATATTAAACCACATTAATTAAATGGAATTAAGTCCATACGATGATAAGCGGGTTCGGGGAAAATTTTTAGGCTGGGAAAAACATTAACCTAAATCCGATGCAAGCTTGCATCACTGTTTCCTTGTACATATATGGCTTAAGGGAGGATTTCCAATAAACATTGTGCGAGCTGCAACGCCGTAGTCTACTACCCAATACACATGCATGTTTCCGTTTTCTGTCCTACTGTGTGATACCAATAAATAGTTGGGACTGCTTCTGGTTAACATGGCCGCACAGCTACACGTCGAGCACTGCGCGACCATGTTTGATTCATACATCTCCAATAAAATACTTCGTCAGCGTACACCAGTAGTGCTTCTACGTTTCGTTTACATGCATTCCATTCTCTCTCTATAAAATATTGAACATACCGATGCAAAGAAACAACTTTTTGTGTGGTTGGTAATAGCATACTCTTGTTAATATCTGTAACTTTTATTTAAATATTGCATATAAAATGACCTGAAAGCACTAACAATGACCACATTTCGTAAGCGAGGGCGCCACGTAATTTTAATTTCAGTTAAGCTGCTGAAAGCCGCATCAAAGTATAACGAAATTATGACTAAAGTACGCTGCATGTCCCTTAAAAAATGCATTCCTTTGCAGGCATAATTACATACTGGATGGCAAGCTTGTGCCAGTTTCCGAAGGCAGGGTGAACATACACGCTGTCCTAAAAAAGAACGGTTCCCCGTTGGACGTTGTCGGATTTGCGGAAGTTCACGATGAGCTTATTTCCAAGCTCCAGTTGGACGTTGCGAACACCACCGGTATAGGAAAAATTGCTTCCCTTGCCTACGACCTCGTTCCTCACAATGAGGGATATGCCATCACCACCAAAGCCGACTACGAAGGAAGCCATGCCAAGATTGATGTCAAAACCGCGTATAAGAACAATTTCGATTGGTATATTGATTTGAAGGTAAGTAATTATGTGATTTAGTAATTGAAAAATCTCACAACAAGCTGGTTGCTAGGGTGTATGCTTTGCGTGGTGTTTTACTGCAGCATTACGGCCTTTTAGTATTATCGTCTCTATGATTTTATCATTAATAAACTAGAAAGGCATAACATTTCCCACAGTACAAGTTTCTAATCTTACAAACCCAGTCAAATGGTCTTTTCTGTACTTCCCTGGTGTTGAAGATGTTAATTTTCTTTTACAGGCGGACACTTCGCATAATGTGTACAAATATTTAGGCTTGCACGGAAGGGCAACGACGGTCGGGACGAACAGGACACTGATGCTGAGTGCCGAAACGCCGTTCGAGCAAGTGGAGAATCCGAGGATGGGAGTTTCTCTCGAGTAAGTGGTTCAAACATTGCCGATTCGGGCGCCGCGCCTCGGGCTTATCGGCGCCCGCTGTCCTATTGATTGCGATTGTTTCCTTTCGCGAAATTCATTATGTGAACTGATGCGGCCGATTATGCGGCTAATATCGTTTAATTGAAAAATCGATGGCCGAGTATGTTTCTCCGATTATACGGGCCAGATTTCCACCGGCCGGCTAAGTAAGATATATAGTCCGCCGCGGCCGGCGAGATTAAGCCACCCGAAATCCACTCATAACGTACAACCTTACAAATTTCTCTGCCGCAGAAAAAATCCCGTCCCATTAGTAACACTCCACTTCAAATATTTAACGTCCGGATCGCAATAATTAATTGTCTCTTTAATTAACGCTCTTTCTGCCTTTGCACTAGTCGCATTCCTACAACCTTTTCACACCTGTATTATTGGACTTCAAGAGTTTCATGATTTACATTCACTCTTGTCAGTTGGCACGAGACTGATTGAGTAGGCTTTTGTGTTGCATTGGGAGTGTTTAGTTCCATTTACCCCGAGTTTTCGATAAATCTAACATTTTACAGGGTGCAACATACTTAAATGTGAAAAAGTATCAGTATATGTCATAAAAGCTGTCTTCCTGTCTATAGCATCCAGGATATTTATTACAAGGCTAACGGGTTCTTCGAGTTGACCGAGTACAAGGGTTGGATGAACGGTAACTGGTCGTGGATCCTACTGGAAAATATGGGTATCGAATTAATGGGCAATTTCGACAGCAGGAGTTTTAAGAAGGGAGGTGCGTTAAATGCGCACTACTTAAATCCGAGAAAAACGTTTGAATTATTGAAAATCGGGACAGACGTGAGCCTGAATGAGACCTGGGGGTGAGTAGCTGCTTTAATTACCTTGTACCTTGTACGAGTAGAGACCGTCTTTGATAGGGTGGGGGCCAACTTGACTTTGTCTTTGCCGGGCCGTAACAAGATAGATCTGGAGGCGAACGTAAAGTTGTCACCCTCGAGTAATGAAGTACACAGCGCGCGGGGTAAATTCTACGCCCTGGATAATTTCACAACCGTCGACTACTTGGCCAGGTACAGGAAGATTCGATCAGATGTAAACTACGGATCGACGGGAAAGGTAAGTACTTAATAACGCGTTATCGCCAGTTACATTATCGATTCCTGATTCCACCTATGCCACCTAACCTTAATCCGGCTTAACTCCGCGCCAGGTCTCCCTGCGCCGCACTACGTCCTTCAAGTCTACAGAATTAACAACGCAACTAGAAACTTTTATTACATTATATTTTCTGACCTTCCCTCTCTGCCTCTCTCTCTCTCTTTCATTCCATTTCTTTTCCTCCTTTTCTAACTTAACTGATGTTTATCCTAAAATTATTGAATACTTTAGGTATCATATGGAAATTGGGATCATTTGATGGCTGATGTGGATTTGGAGTGGGGTAAGGTGTTCCTTAAGAATCATTTGCAAATGGATGAAGAGGATAACGTGACCGATATAAAGTACTCGCTGCGGACCCCGAAATTCAAGGAGGAGGCGATTGCAACGGTCTTAACTTACAAGAAATCCCTCCCTTATCATAACATATCGTAAGTGGCGTTTAGGGGTTGTGTCACAGGAGGGTCGTTTTTAATCGGCCAGAAGGGCTAACGATCGTCGTTGTCTTTGTTTAGGTGCGAGGTGTTCCACCCAGGGAACCGTTCGGTGGCGAAGGCGGACATTGATTTCGTGGAGTTCGGCAATATGAATGGCACGGTTAATGTAACCACACCTTTCCCAGGGTTTAACTACACCGGGGCTCACTTCATCACGGAAACTAACTCGTTAGTATTTTGCCCTTAGACTTATTATCGCTAATTAATATCGATTCGGTCGCCGAAAAACAGACCGTAATTGGCCGAAGTTCGAATTCGTTAGGGTTGGGGAGCTGAAAGCCAATTAGATGAAAAATTGTCAAAAAAATAATTAAAACCTTTAGTCGAATCGACGGATATTTCGGCGAGTGTGGGGTCTTAATTAGCGCTCTCCAAATTGGCGAGGAAACTTTTTGGCCATTACACACTAATTAATAATTTATAATTGCACCTTACATGACAAAAAGTGTAACTTTTTAACGAACACCGTCTAACAGGGCGTCGGGCTACGCAAAATATGTCTTAATTGTTCCCGGGCAAAAACAAGAAAGTATTAACGATGAGCAAACTTAGCCACTTCATTACGGTCCGTAGAATTGCAACAACTACTGATAATTAAAACTTTCGCTAATACAATTATAACTTTGTAGCTTTGTTTTATAATTAGGGACGTATTTCGGCCTCGTAATCGAAACTTCCAATATCCCCTTTTCCAACAATTATTATTCGCAAAGAATATAATTATTTAGGATTTAGCCATCTTCCTTCCTTTTTTTGTGCTTTCGAGGCCAATGGAGGTCGTACTTTTTATTCTGTGAGGATTTTAATTTTTATATATATATATATATATATATATATATATATATATATATATATATATATATATAAATTAAAATCCTCACAGAATAAAAAGTACGAATATAGAATATAGAGTAGTATATATATATATATATATATATATATATAGATGGAAAACAGGTTTATATATATATAGATGGAAAACAGGTTTATATATATATAGATGGAAAACAGGTTTATATATATATATATATATATATATATATATATATATATATATATATATATATATATATATATATATTTATATATATTTATATATATATTTATATATATTTATATATATATTTATATATATTTATATATATATTTATATATATTTATATATATATTTATATATATATATAAGTTTTGTTGTGTTTGATGTTCCAGTGGCGTGATTAATCGGTTCATGGAGATCTTCTGGCCAAATAACACCGCAGCGTTGGATTCGAAATGTAAAATAACTAGAGGTAGGTTGTTAACGGAGAGGGAAACGAAGGGCGTAATCCTGGCCGAACTACCGCTGGCCACAAGGCACGTCGCTCGTGTGGACTACGAGTATACGGTAAGTTTGCTTTAGTGTTATTAATATTATTATAGGCAGCGGGTTATCGTTAAAACCAACGGATACCAACCCTCGCTCGGGTCAACAAATATTTTTAATTTAATTTGTTTGAATAGGCGAGCGAGCTTAACCCCACTTTTTAAGTCACCACATCCGTAATTGCCTTTTTCACACGTGTATAAGATTTACGGCACAACGGAATCTGCTGCTTCCGCTAACAGTCACGATCCATGCACTTCTGAGGCACCTAATAAAAAATAATGTGAATTTTTTGCGTTAGGTTGTTTAAAGTTTCTTGTAGCGATAAATAAGTTTCTGGATTAGTTTAGGTTCTATTGAGTACGTTGTGTTGCAGGAGAAAGGTCCATTGACTACGGGAGAAGCGACAGTGGTGTACAACGGTAGCAAAGTGCTGGAAGGTAAATATAATTGCCGGACCGAATCGAGGGCGAGCTTCGACAAAGACACCATCCACCTCGAGCTGAAGAACGAACTGTTCCCTATCGGCGCCGACTACCAACACAAATACGAATACAGCGCGCCCGGGGATGGTTCGAACATACCAACTGTGGTGGGTGCCCATCAAATAAATCAGCTAGTCCTATAAAATCCGCCGTAATCTATAGCCAGACCTACGTTCCCTACGACCTCTCCTCGTCCCTTCGCGCCCCCGAGAGCGCCCGAAACCCGCCGCAGCCTCCCGTTTCAACACCACGTATTTACGTAACGCTTCAAAAACTGCGCCCGCTACTAAATTTTGCATCGCGATAGGGCGTTATCGCCCGCCGCCCGTGACAAACCTCGCGCAGCGGATTGAATAAAAACCTCCATTATTTTAACCGAACGGTTCGCAAGCAGCTTTCATTAGCCACTGAGTAATGCCGCGTTCAAATGAACAAACAACGTCACGCAATGCCTCTATTCGCCCATATTTCAGTATCATTGTTTTCGCTAATAAGATCCTACAGCCGACTCCATTTCGGACGAACCCTAATAAGAACCCATCACTCTTCAAACACCCCAAACGATTCTATTACACCGTAATACTAAAAACATTCGAGGGAATCAGCAGGAATACACATCATCTCACATCCACACGAATGGTTGATGTGGGTCGTTTGACATCTCTGCCTGTCGATATACTTTCACCTAAAAGATCTTTTGTATTTCCCTCATACATTAGAGTCCATAGATGTTAAGCCTTTCCACGAAGTCAGTAATTGTTTGAGGAGTGTCAGCTTTGCTGGAACTTCACATTCACCCTCTGAGTTGTTTGCCTGTGTGAGATGATATCTCAGTGGACAATGTCCTGTAAGGAGACCTGTAAGCAGTCGAAGCTCTGTTTTTATAACTGGAGATACTGCCTGGCCATAGAGACGGAGAAGGTTATGGCAGCCTTAGCTTGTCATACGCCAGGTGATGTCTCCCAGTAAGCTCGTTTAGCTTTATCTTCCCAGTTTTGCAATATCTTCCTGATGTGGCTTTACGTATACTCTTCTGGTGGTATCATAACTACAGCGAGGCGAAATTATTAAGCTAGATGCTGGTCTCTACAGCTGGGGTGGTTGTTGTCATATCAAAGAGCTCCCATCGTGTGGGAGCTTCGGCAAATGAAGAAGGCTCTTCAACCAGGTAGACATTGATATAAGGGAACAGGGGTAATAAATTGGGTTGGTAATCAAGTAAGGTGAAACAATGACTGTACATGGTGGCAACAATAAGACGAAGGCAAATATGTTCTTCGCGAGACAGAGCTCTATAATTCACATTAGCACTGTCTCGGTAATTAACATAGCTGCAATAGGTCAGGCGGACAGGATCATCGACAGGCGGCAAATTTGGAACAACCGTCGATGCGGTTGCTCCGGCGAGCCGTCCTATTCGTGGATGTTTAATTGTTCGCCGGCACCGGCGTGGGGACGTATACGTTCGGGCGGTATTTATGTGTCTTTTATACGTTGCCGACGACTTTAGTACTTTCACGTCAATCCCCCGATATGTGTGCGGACGACCACTATTGATTTAAACTTTGGTAGGTATCTCCCGTTGATGTATGCGACTGCCGCCCCGACTATACATTCACGGACGCTGACGCGACCGACGGCACCGAAAAACAAACGGTTTGACGCCGACGGCCAGAAGTATACGTCCCGCCGTCGTGCAGATCGCGATTCCCCCATAATCCTCTTTCCCTACAACATAAGAAATATCTCCGAATCGAACGTATTTATCAAATTGTTCACCGCGATCTTTTTGTTGAATCTCTCACATCAGTTCTCGCGCCAGATCATCCCTTTAGCTTTACAATTTCAAAACTCTTCTCTTGACAACAACCATCAGTAGCCTACAGGAGGTTGGCTACTTTCTTCTTTCTTGTTGTATGGCTAAACTCGTGAAATTCAGCCTGACAGCCATGACCATGACCATGAAAGAAGTTAAGACACCAGCATAGTTTCCCTATATCGTTAGAGTATTTGTGTTATGTTTCTCTTCCCCAATGAAGTAAAACAAAGTTCCAAAGCAGTAGAATACATTAAAAGTCACTTCACCCAAATGGGTAATCAATAATCTTAAAAACAACGATAACTTTCTGATGAAGGAAGAAAAAAGAATCATTAGAAGTCATTTGTGGGAGGTTTTGAGATTGCAAAGCGTATGATTTTGATCGAGCTGAATGGTTTTGGGATTAAAAAACAATGAAAATGGATTCCCGTTTGGCGAGTGAGCATCAGTTATGGATTGGAATCGGGTAAAATAAGTATGAATGAGAGCGTGTTTACACGGTTGAATGTGCGCTTTAGGGAATGAAAGAAGCGCGAGCTTTGTGCTTTTTGGCGATGACGATTCGATCGGCAGTAAAATAATAGGGACAAAGGCTGAATAAAACGGGAAATATCGGCGTTGAATTCTATATGGGGAGGAATAAAGGTGAGAGTATAACCCGCGCGAACAATATTTCCGTTAAGGTTGGAACTGTATCCGGGGGGGCGGGGCGGGAGCGGCCCCTGAACAACATTGCCGCCACCACCTCATACGATATTCAATAGTGCGATCGTCACGTATTTTCCTGTTCATGTCGCAATTACATCCAGCCGCGGTAATCGCGGCGGGCATTAGTATCACACCCCACTTTTCAATTGTTTGGTAGTTTTCATTTGGGGGGGCCGCAATTTCAATCGATACGCCGAATCCCGCGGAGGCGCCTCGCGAATTATTTACCGTTTAGCCGTTTTCAAAATTCAATTACTGCGTTCGAAGTCTTGCCCATGTAGGTTAATTTGCAACGCTCGGCGAAATATATCTATATATTCCAAAGGATTTTGCCCCGCCAGCAAGATCGACTCGCTCGTGCGAAAAAATCGCACGCTCAAACAGCTCTCCGCGAAAAAAAAGCATACGCGAGTCCGTAGTTGATTTCCGGATTATGATTATTTACACCGAGAGGGCAACTGTACGCCGGAAAGATAATTTTCCGTAATTGTTCCATCGTCCACTCACGTGCTCCGTGAGCACGTCAAACACATTTCTTTATTCGCGCTCAATCTAGCTTTACGCGTTTGAAGTCATTATTTGTTCGTAATTGCGCAGGGGAGCGATTAGTATGTTGTGGAAAACATGATGGTAGTCCCTGATATGCCACTGACCAGACACCGCTTGCGGTGGTGCACATGTGCGTCCCAAACCATATATTCGACCTTTGATACCAGTCATGGATTATATTCAAATCATTGGTTTCGCTTTGTGGCTACTTAATCAATTATAACAAAACAATTCTGCTGTAAACTTACAAAGAGAAGAAGAAAAATACGTTGATTTGAAAATACCATCTGGTCCAGATTATCCAACCTTTGATCGGTCATGCTAAACAAAACAATTCTGCTCATTCTGGTTCATGGTTTTCATTTAATCCCATTTTTTCGTTAAATTCGATTTAAGGGATTTAACCAGTCTACTGTCTTGCCGTACGTCTGTTTGTCACTGAAGGTCAGCACAAGTGTCCGCATACCTACTGATTTTGTACAATTATATCCGCCAATGAAATGTTTCCGATCGATAGTATCGTCTCTGGAAACAAGGAACACACAATGTGTTATTGTATGCAACTGAGCTGTCATGTTTGTAGTAGGTTGGTTTATTCCATGAGACATGTGTCTGCGAGCAAAATGTATCCATGTGTTTATCGTTAATAGCTTGGTTGCGGTAATACCAATTTGATCATCCGGAAAGTTGGAAGTCCGTGATGTAGAATTTGTTGGTTAGATGAATATAGTTAAATAGGACGGGTATGCAAGCAGATCCGGCGTGCACAGTTGTTGGAGAAGTTAAATTCGTTCTGGCGGGCGACGTGCGTCCAATAATTCAGACGTCGACTTTTGCGAGTACGTCATTTTTTTTTTCTGCTCGCAGGATACGAAATGGGCGAATGTGTACAACTTGCACAATAGGACGGCTTTGAACATGACGGGGAAATTCGCGGTGGGAACGACCGAGACAGGCCGGCAGATTTCAGTAACGGCGGTCCATTCGAATAGGACCGTTAAGTTCTGGACGAACTACGACGTGTTGGACCAGCAGTTTAAGCAGCGGTCGCGCGTCGAGCTGGACCCCAAGGTTTGGCTGGCGTACGAGATAGACCTGCTCAACAGGACGGTGGTAACGTTACACTCGTCGGTGTCCGTACTAACTTTTTCCCAAATAAAATCAATTGTCTAGGATGAAACCGCAGAGTCCCAGCAAATACAGATCAAACTCTCCTACCCCAGGCGGAATTTTACAACGCTCGGCGCGTACAACGTCACCGAGTCCGGCTTATCATCGGACTTGTCATTAGAATACGGACGAGAGAGGAAGACCGTACAGGGCGGACTCAAATACAGCCGGGACCAGGACCATCCCAACCGCCACGAGCTCAAGCTGGATATAAAACACCCCTCATTTGAGAAGGTATTCATTTTATTATTCTCCCTGATGCGAAAGTTCTGTCAGGTTTCCGTCGACCGTTATAAGCGCTCTTTATTGTTTTATTCCATACATATTCAACTCCCTATTAATGCATTATGTTATATTATTCATGGCGAAGACACGAACAGTCAATTACTTTGAAAACGATTCCACCGACCCTTCCAACCCAAAAGGTCACTCCATATTCAAATGTTCATTTTGATCTATTTTGCAGAGGTGTATTGTTATTGTGGGGGAACAAAGGATACCTCTTCTTTTACTTCATATGCTTTTCAATTTCCATATGTTCGAGCAGATCCATTTTCGCCGATTTCTGAAGAAAACTGAGTCTCAAGACGATATAAATAATAGCAAACGTAGTAATAAATTTGGTATCAAACTAACTCTCCGGGAAATTTACAATTTTCCGGCACGGTCTTTTGAATTTAACTACCGGCAAGTTTTGCGATTGCACTCTCAGGGTTAGGTGGTCGGGCAGACACACCAGTTCGTAACATTCTGCTCCAATGAAGAGCAACACGGGGGGAACAACGTCCTCCCCACACTAAATTCCAAATTGTCCGAGGACTTTAACTGCAGCACCATTTTCATTCTTCGTCGTCTACCCGTCGCCCAACTAACCCGACGCAAATTCAACTCATTCGCTTTCTAAACAACAATTCTATAATATTATACTATCTACATCTCATGCAAACAAAACGTTATCACTAAAGTGGTAAGTATTTTATTGCCCATCCTCTTCTTTTACAAGAAGAGATGCACTATTCTTTTCAATCATTTTCAAACATTGAATAGCTGCCTCATAGCATTTTGTTCATGTCATATTTCTGGTCGATTCCAAGTTGTCCTGAGCAGATCATTTTCAAACCAAGAAATTTTTGATCCTCCAATCTTGTTTTCAAATTTCGATGTCTTCTTCGTCCACGATATGTTCTTGCTTTTGCAGCTTGAGTCACTTTTAACAGAATTACATACATGAGGCTGGAGCAGTGTGTAAATATATGTATATTCATTCATGCGATGCACTTGTTTCTTTCAGAATGTGACCCTTCTCGGCGGCTACGAGTCCCTCGACAAGAAGATAGCCGACATCGGGCTCGTTATTGATTATTCAAACAATCCTGATAAATTAGTCAAGCTAAGAGGTTTACTCGAGAATCACTCGGAGAATCAAGTGATAAACTACACGTACAGCGTGAAGGGGGCGCACCCCGAGACCAAGCTGTCCCTCGATATGCGCGGGGGTCTTTTCTGGCGGCACAAGTATTTCATCTCCGAACATTATACGGATTACACCAGAACGTTCGATCCGCAATTTACGGAGGCGGTCTGGCTCCTAGACCTTGAGAATGACGAAGTAAAAATGAAGGTAAGTTCTTCGATTCTCCTTCCTGGGCGGTGAGTCCGTCCTCATGAGAATTACCCCAACAAACATTTATGGAAAGTTTGATCAAATTCGACAGCATAGTAAGATAAGTGTTGGTACTCACCTAAGCAGGTGATGTATTTATAGAACCGCTTAATATTTTGTATTGTATTTTGCTCTCGGGCAAAAGAGAAAAGCATGCGGTGGAGCTTGTTGGTAATCGTATCATTATTGTGCGGTAGACAACCGCTCACGCGTGTTCCTCAGCAAACTGGAGCGAAGAGGGTTCATTAGCCACGGAAGAGAGAAAACACAAAATATCCTTATTCGCCGTACATTTGTTTCAATTTGGACAACATCTAGATATAGAGTATACGCCGACTACATAAATGGCGAAGCGTGTTTCCTTCAACACGAATGTTATTCTGTTACACAGACATTTAGAATGGCATATAATTTGCAATATTCGAGGTGGGGATACAACAAACAAAATTCTATTTTAGTTGAGCGTTGTACTCAATTTCATAAAATGTAGTTCAGGGTAAATTGTCAATTATTTCTAAAAAATTGTTGTCCCCCGACCTAATTTGTTTTGACGTACATAAATTAGTGTCGTCCAAAGTTAAGAACAGCGTGTTACTTACACTATAATATTATTCGTGTGGTTTAGCATAATTTGTGGAAGTAAACAGACAAGTTTGCCCATAGTTCGTGCTTTATTAACAAACAGGTTATTCACCTAACTAGTTCGGGGAGATTGATAGTTTAATTAAAAAAATTTCGAAGCCTTAAAACAAATTATGTATTTCGAGTGATGTATTATTTTGGACGAGATACGGTTTTATTATTATTTCATTTTTACATCTGTTACATTCTTTGGGGTCAAAGTTAAAAACATAACGGGGCGAAAGGGGGAATAAAATTAGTGTTACGCGATCATAATTATTCAACAAAAAGATGTTAATTTCGACCAGAAAACAAAAACCGCCCGCGTTATAAATGGAGGCTTCGCGAAGAAATATGGGCGGCGGTTAACTTTTTCTGCATTTTCGTATTTTCAAGCTTTTGTGTCCCTCGTCCGAAAAAAACCTGCAGGTTTGCTGCGGAGCAAAATACAGTTGCTTACCTACCTAATTATAAGTAATTTGCTGCTGTTAAGCCTTCAAGTAATTAATTTTATTTTGGGAATACACGATATGAATTTAACCAATTGAATAGTTAAATAACAAACTAAGTGCCAATAAGTGCGAGATATTTAGAAAATAGTCTCTGGTAAGCTAAATATTGAATCACTGTCCACGACGGTCTGCTCACGCGCATCGGCCCCGCCTACAAGTGACGTCACATGACATTTATGCGCTGACGTCATTGCAAGAAGTAGCCTTCGTTGCTTCGTTATTAAAGTTTTCGCATGGTTGTGAACTTGTTAACCTAAATCAGCTACAAAAGTGTCAACATCCTTCTCGCAGTGACGTCAAACGCAGAAATGAACGAATTTGAGACGCGAAGTGTATTTTTGATCTAGTTCTTGTAATGGAAAAGCAATCAAAAAAATAAAATCAATTGGGCAATTTATTTCTTTTCTGGTCCACTCTGTGGATGTAGTATGTGATATAAATGTATGAAATGGTTGGTAATATTTTAGAAAAAGACGCCGAATGATTTAACGTCGTTCTGGGGACGATACCGCGGAAACTTCCCCCTGTACACTGCGAACATGTCAGGCGTATACGGCAATGACATCGACGCCTCCGGAGAATTTTACCTCAATTTCAGCGAAAAGTTGGTGCGTCTTGAGATGAACAAGACCGCAGGTAAGAATCATTTCCGATGGGATCAAACTTTTTCGCGAATCCACTCAACGATCTGATTTGCAGATGGCAGCCAGAGCTTGAAAATGTACGGTCTAATACCGGACGCCCGCAGTGCCTTCTTTGACATTTGGCGCAACTATGACGACATCCGCATATCTGATGTCTCCTACCTGCTGCGGCTAAACCATTCCAGGTTGTTTATATCGAATCTCCAGTGGAGACCGGAGCTCAAAGACGAGCTACGAGTAAGGATATCCAATTTAAATTTTCAATATGCTTAAGGACGTACTGTTTTTAGGCCGGAATTAGGTCTTTCCTTTACGAGGGCTATAATCGATTCACCGATGATGCCAATAACACGAGGCAATATATTCGTAACGAACTGGGCGCTGCAATCGAGGATATATGGAGGGATGCGTCCCTTGATATGCACGAATTCTTAGATGATGTCAAGTAAGTCCGAATGCATCTTAACGCCGCAACTGCGCATCGCGGTCGATCAAAGTATTTCACATACGAGGAGATTGCCGTCTGTCTCTAGTACTACACAAACACTAAACAAACTAACAATATATTGTCAGACCAACGTGTTATTTATGAAACAGCTTGTATAGTGTTAGTACAAAGGCAACCCTGTTATTGATATAGGCTCGAATTTCGGGGTTAATTTCGTGGCTTAGCGGATGTTCCGCCCATACCGGATTGAAATATTTCTGGCCCTGCCCACATCATATCAATTGTTAATTATTAAGGCTGATTTGACACGTGATTGAGGATCTTCTGTTGAATCTAATAAGCATCAAGAATTCTGATGTAGTCCTGGTTTAATTAAATAACGCGAGGCTCTAACTGAAGTAGTAAGTAAACCTGAAATAAATCTTGAAGCTGTCTTGAAGCTTTTTGCATTGAGCATATGCTCGATGCAGCATATGGTGTGTTCAGTTTCTAAGATGATAACTGCATGTTAGAGTGGTGTGTGGAACACCGCAAAAGACATTGTGTCGCTAATTGCGTTGTAAATCTTTGCGAACAATGGCCGGGGTGCACGTCATAAATTTACCGGCATTATGCTGGATAATATGTAAGTTTGCGTCGGATCAAATATGTCTATTACGAGCACGCATTCGAGCGATTTACTCCATGCTAATTGATATGCGCGAAGTGTTCATGCGAGCGTCCCGTGATGCATCGACGATAGCCCTATTTAAATACAATACATTTATTGTATCCGTAAATTCAATAACTTCACAACTACCAACGTGACGGCACATAATACAGCTCCAGCTCGCACCGAGTACCTACAATTTATCGGCACATTCATCAATTTAAGATCACTGACGCTCGTTAATTATTATTGTTTGTTACTAATTCAGCCGGTAACGCATTTTGTCCGCCATTACTCTTACTATTAAGCCCGGGAGTATCCATCTGGGCTTTAAACATTCTATTTTATCTATAGGGGGTTGAGTGTTATTGGTGACGACCTGGAAGACTTGAAAATTTTCTTGAACAGCTCATATCATGCTAACGACTTCTATATTCGAGATGTGGTCAACTTCCTAATGTACACCATAGACGAATTGTCGTTGCGATCCCATATAGAATCTTTACCAGCTATTGTCAATGAAATGTGGGTCGCCATGGGCGATTCTGGGAAAAAGATCACCACGAGTATAGTATGGGTGATCGAGAAGGTATTATTATAAATACAATAAGATTTAAATTATGTAATTGATTCACAATTTTCATAGATAAAAAGTTATTACCAAAAATCGACTGAGTTCATAAATGGCATTCTGCAAGGAAAGTCCTTGGAGCATCTTTCGGACACGTTCAAGGACTTCGTGGCTAAGTATGACAATTACATCAAAGAGATGCACGTTTCGTTCGTGCGCTACGTTGAGGATTTATGGAGCAAAACTATTACAATGCTCGCGCGTAATTGGCACAGGGCGCTAATATCAATCGAGCCGACCTTCATGAAAATAATTCATTACGTGGAATCTATAGTATGGAGCGCCGGTCAAGAATTTGTTGGTAAGTTAGTCGGTAATTTATTTCCGCCCCACCCTTTTTTGAACTTAACACCTTTACCCGAGAAGTTTATAACTTATAACTAATGGCCGCATACCGCCAACACATATTGATTACTTCCAACCCTCACAAACCACTAACTAACCCCCAGACGTCGGTACATTTCCACGTAGCAAAAAATATATAGGAGATTCATCAAAAGTTTAGGAAAGTCTTCTTAGATCTTTCATTTAGTTCATCAGAGTTAATACTGTGACATTATAGATATGATTACATACTGGTGTAAGACAGATTAGAACTAACACCGATCTAAGTCTGATACAATACAAAATGTTTTAATCCTTTATAGTAGCTCTCCAAGGTATTGGGTTGTAGCCGACCTTCCTGGTGTCGACTTATGTTTGTTGTTTTATCGCTGCACATTCCTAGAACAAGGTTCCCAAAACACAAACTACGACTGATTATGATTTATGCTCTGAATGACCTTATGTGACAATCTCCTGAAATTTATATGATATTGTGTTTTAGATTTCTTGTATATGAGGAAGAGTGAGATTCTTGCGTCGGAGTACTTCGGTAAATTTGCGAATCTGACGCATGACGCGGATAGGTTTTATAAGGAGATGACCGGGAATGACACGGTGGGCGCCGTTTACAAATATTCGAAGATAATGTGGACCTTCGTGAAGCAGAAGTACTTCGAAGTGGTGCCGTTCGCGAGGGAGCTGGAGCAGGTATCGTCGGAGATAGTGGATGAAATAACGCAGCTGAAGAATCTGCCTGTAGTGCGCTTCTTTATACAGCAGTACGAGGAGGTGCACCAGAAGGTGGAGTGGTTCGCGAACTATTTCGACGTACAGAACAGAGTTCATCGATTTATAACACTCATCCGTCTGAAGTTGACGGACATGAAGTACAACGCGCTGGAGACGGAAAACAGGTTGGTAGCGCCGAAAGAGACCGTAAAACAAGTGTTTATCCCGTTCATGTAATATGCAGGTATCGTGAGGCGAAAACGAAATTTATCTTCGAGCCCTCGGACGGAGTAATGTACTTAGAGCAGAAATTACCAATGTCGTGGCACGCTTTTAATGAAACACCGAAGTTCGACGTAAGTTAATGCTTATTTATAACGCCGGCGCGCCGGTTTTAATCAATTGCCCTTGCAGGAGATACAGGAGTACAAGAAGATCAGAGACATCCAGAAGTATTTCGCCACGTCCAAATTAACGTTCGCCAGCATCTACACCGACTACAAGCCCTTCACCGAACCCACCGAGTGGCTACCGCCATTCAAAGGTATCCTCATCGATTATCTTCCGGCGGAGCGTATAGCTGACCCTTTTTATTATTTCAGCGCAAGCCACACTCGTTCGAGGCAAACATTTTATCACATTTGATCGGGTTGTTTACGATTTCCGCGGAGATTGCACCTATCTTCTCGCCAACGATTTTAGAGACGGCAATTTTTCAATCGCTGTCTCCTACAACAAACACGACCGTGCGGCGTACCGGTTATTAATTTTACTGAAAGGCACCACACTTGTCGACATAGATCTACAGTCCAAGGTACGTACATCAACACAAAACAAAATATTTTCCTTTGCCGTACTAAAACACCATTACTGACCACTAAAAGTCGAAAAATCAATACTTCATGGTATAATACAGTCTATATCTTCCACGAGCACGAATCACTTCCTCAAACCTGCGTGGCATGGCATGCCCATTTCTCAATCAGGACTTACTGTTTGATCCTGTTTGATGCACTTCATTGCCTTTGTCAATAACCGACGTACAGCAGATACTCTAAGTTTAGTCTGTGCAGGTCTGACCAACGGAAAATGTTCTTCTTGTTTCCTGGCAACACAAGGCAACACAATTTCTATGTGTCACTATTTCGTAATCAGTTCATCAACCAGCTGGATACTGTATTTTTCTGTGATGACTTATGGTTAAGAAGATAGCCTAAGATGTGAAACAATCTTGTTTGTTATGCCATTAAGGTATAATGAACCATTGTGATGGGTTTTGGTCTGGGTTTCGAAAATTTAGTTAGAATTTATGGTGGTTGGTGATCCTGTGGGAGGTAATTGTAGGAAGCAATTATAAGGAGAAGTAGGCAGATATTTTCGCATTTGAAGTCATGTGAGACGGAATAATTCGCGGGGTTTACGGTCTAGTGTCCGGAAGCGGTAAAACTGGTCCGCGATTTATTACATTATTAAAAGGGCACCTCTTGCAGATTGTAACCGTGGACGGGGCGGCGGAATCGGTGCTGCCGGCGCAGATAGGAGACGCTTACATTCACCAGGAGGCCGATATAGTAACGCTGGAGAGCGAGCTAGGATTCGGGGTGCGGTGCAACATGAAATTTGACGTGTGCATGTTTGAGGTTTCAGGTAAGTTCGCCGTTAGGGCATCCGGCGTCCCTCTAATTGACAATAAATGTCTCGCAGGATGGTACTTCGGCAAGACGGCCGGCCTTTGGGGGACCATGAATAATGAACCGTCGGATGATTTCCTAACGTCAGAAAAACAACGGGCGAACTCGACGGACGTCGTTACGTTCGCCGAAAGCTGGTCCTTGGACCCTACCTGCTCAACGCCGACGTCCGATCGACCGCGCGTTAAGCCCGCCACGCCGGAGGACGTTAGACTTCTCTGCGAATTCTTCTTCGCAAGCAAAGTGTCACCTTTTATCACCTGTTTCCCCAGGGTCCCTGCCAAATCTTTCCTTAGCATTTGCCTCGCCAACACCAACCACGACGAGGTCTGCAGCATCGCCATCGCCTACATGGACCTTTGTGCCTACGAGAGCATCCCCTTACGTATCCCTGACACATGCGTCAAGTAAGTTGGCATAATTTATCCCACATCTTCACACAGGCTGCTGAAACAGATCATAAATTTGGTTCCTAGTTCCTATAATTCCAGAATTGCATTTTGAAAATTGAAACTGATGATGAAGTAAGCAACAATAAACTAGTGATAACTCTGGAATAAAATGTGTGGAACTCTTCATCAAATTTATGACATCAGTTCATCAGCCCTTATTGATTTTTTATTTGTTATAATTGGTGCATTTTAGGTGCGCGTTGAGTAATGGGACTGTGATACCGGAAGGGACTTTCCTGAAGATCGACGGCGATGATATGCCTCGGACTGCAGACGTAGTTTTTATAGTCGAGGGTAAGAAGTGCAACGCGGAGGTGCGGAGCAGAAAGAGGATCGACACCATCGTAGAGCATTTGGAGAAGGAACTCTCCCGGCAAAACATCACGCGGAACAGGTAATCGATGAAACCATTGTCGTTTATTGCGCCGTACAGTGACCCTCGCGGACCGCCTCCCTCCCGCCAGACTATGAAAATTCGCCTTAAAATTGTTCATTAAAATAATAATAGCGAGCGTAAAATATGCATATGCACCGTTTTCAGACCGCGTTTCGAGTTCGCGGGAATAAAACCTTCCACCTTTTATGTCACTACAGAACCCTAGCGAAAATAACACGCTGGCGGGCAGAGTTTATTCGAGCTTGCGCGATGTTTGCAATAAATAAACTTTACTCTGTCCTTGTTCGTGTTCAAATTGTCATCCACTTATGACAATTACGAGCCGGACAAGGTATAAACATTCCCACTTGACTTCCTATTAGGAGAAAAAATGACCACACGACATGTGTAGATGGCAAGCCAGTTACCCTAAAGGCATAAATATCTCGCTCAGCAAGTATATGACGCAGTTTATGACAAAAGTCATAAATTACCAAAGAAACCAATGACCTTAAATGCACCATTAAAAAGTTTCACAGTTTACTTTTGAACCAATAGTCCTCGCTAAAGAAGTAACAAGTAGATAATGTAAATTCCAGCGGCGTTGGTAATTTTTAAATCGAGTTGGATCGGAGATCAATTTACAGGAGCGGTCTGAAACATGGTCATGCTGAAATTTGAAGATATATTACATGTCGTTCGCGGTGAATGTTGATGAACGGTTCCGGGACGTGATGATTATTTAAAGTCGCAGTTCCCGGAAACGCGGCAAACGTTTAAAATCTAAATATTCAATAGCATATCGCGAATACCGACTTCGCGTTCGACGTTTCGTCGAACCGATTGGACTGACCGCTGTATTCTTTTTCAGATACGCGCTGGTGACGTACGGCAGCACCCTCAATGCGAACGGACGCCCTCGTGCCATCGTGATCAATAGCACTGTCTTTGCGGACAGCCAGTTCGCGCCAACCTACTTTGATCACATTAAAATCGCTGATGGTAAGTCCTCGAGTCGCGAGACGGACGCCGTCAACTGAAACCGACTGATTTTATTTAGACGAGCCCGGATCTTCGGATGTATTCAGCGCGATCCTCGTCGCCAGCGAACTTATGTTCAGGCCCGGAGTCTCCAAGACGTTCGTCCTTCTGCCGTGCGCCGACTGCCTCCAATACGCCGGGGTAAGTTTAACGACGTTAAGCAAGAAATCTCCAGCTGAAAATTCACCCCATTATATCAGAATGCAATATTTAAAATGAAGACGAATCCCCGAATACCCGATCCCTCGCCGTGTGCCACTCCGAGCGGAAATTGTTTCCAATGGCTTATCCCCATCAGGATCAATTCTCTTTACTCCCCTCAACTTATTCCATTCAAATAATCGTGGCGTACTCTCCAAATTATTTAGTAGATATTTGATACTTTTACTTGATCATACGCAGTATGATGAAGTATTGTAATCGTGACGAAAAAAAAATTTGAGATTTTAGCGGTGTGTGTGTGTGTGTGTGTGTGTGTGTGTGTGTGTGTGTGTGTGTGTGTGTGTGTGTGTGTGTGTGCGTGTGTGTGTACCCGTTTTTTTGTGGAGACGATTCCGGAGAAACTACTAAAGGTATCGGGACGAAAGTTCATATTTAGAAGTTTCATGACCAAACTTAGAGTTGAAAAGCTTTTGGTTCAAAAGGGTCCAATGGAATTGGCTGTTTCCTCTAAGCATTTATCAAGGGTTTTGCAAATGAGCTGCCATTTCTGTAATTTCGTCAAAATAGTTAAATAGTAAATTAAAGTAGAGGAAATTTGGAATAACTTATGCCTATGATACTTTTCGGTAAAATTAATAGTTTAGTTTCAAGAGCAAATTCTATTTGATCGAGATCGATCGCATGTGCATTGATATGAAAGCTACCGTTTGGCCAGAAAGTGGAAAACCATTGTTTCCGCGGTTTCTCGCGATTTTCTCGCGAACCACGAATCTTAGAGCTACGCGACTTTCAGAAATGAATTCTTCGGCCAATTTCCCATCCGATACCGTTTGGATCGTTAACATCGGTCGATTGGATCGGACACAGTTTGCGTTCAAAGTCTCTAATATAGTAAAATGAGTGTTTTTAGCATCATTTTTGATAATTGGGAACGTAATAACTGCCGAACCGTTCCAAATAAGTAAAATCTAATTATACCGGTGTAATCAGCGTAAAAAATTGTATCAAGAACCTCAACCTTAATTTGTTTGAAGGTAGTAAACTATAATTTTGAAGTGTCACAGCTATCTGAAAAACTAGGACCCGGATCAATATGAAACCTTTGCTATCCTATTAAACTGGGTGTGCTGATTACGAATTTACATAGGAAAAGTCTCTATCTCTACTGGTTACCGAGTTATGCTAAAACTACGCGTTTTCAAATAACACAAAAATAAGCGAATTGGACCACGTAACTTCAAAATGGTAACACTTAGGCATATAAAAGTACACATATTTTTGATGTACTCGTCGAGAGCTATCATTTGGTGATGGGTAAACCTTTCCATCGCCAACGGTTGAAAAGTTCACTTTTTTTCTATCTAAATGTGCTAAATTTAGATAAAAAAAAATTGGTAACTTTTTGAGAGATAGAGCGTTCTAATGTAGTCATGCTTATGCATTTGGATGTTCTGAATTCAACGGTGAGCTCCGTTTTCCCGTAACGCGAACGGTTTGGCCACAAAGTGGGAAAACATAGTTTCCGCGGTTTCTCGTGGTTTTCTCGCGAACCGCGCGTAGCAGAGCAACGCGGCTTTCGGAAATGAATTCCTCGACCAATTTCCTATCCGATACCGTTTGAAACGTCAATATCGGTCAATTAGATCGGACACAGTTTGCATTAAAAGTTGCAGATGTAGTAAAATGGCAGTTTTGCATTATTTTTGATAACTTGGAACGCCATAACTCCCGAACCGTTCCAAATATAAAAAATCTAATTATACCGGCGCAATCAGCGTCAAAAACTGTACTAACAACCACAATCTTAATTTGATTGGAGGCAGTTGGGTTTTTGCCGAGAGGCTAAAATTTTTAAAGAAATCACATATTTGAAAATATAATTTTGAAATGGCACACCTATCTCAAAAACGAGGACCCGGATTACCATGAAACCTTTGCTATCCTACTAAAATGGGTGCGCTGATTACAAATTTACATAGGAAAAGTCTCTGTCTCTACTGGTTACCGAGTTGTGCTAAAATTACGTTTTTTCAAATAACATGAAAATAAGCGAATTGGACCACATAACTTCAAAATGATGATACTTAGGCATATAAAAGTATACATATTTTTGATGTACTCGTCGAGAGCTATCATTTGGTGATGGGTAAACCTTTCTATCACCAACGGTTGCAATGTTCAATTTTTTTCTATCTAAAAGTGCTAAATTTAGACCGAAAAAATAATTATAACTTTTTGGGAGATAGAGCGTTCTAATGTAGTCATGCTTTTGCATTGGGATGTGCTGAATTCAACGGTGAGCTCGGTTTTTCCGTAACGCGTACCGTTTGGCCAGAAAGTGTAAAACCATTGTTTCCGCGGTTTCTCGCGATTTTCTCGCGAACCGCGAATTTTAGAGCCACGCGACTTTCATAAATGAATTCCTCGGCCAAGTTCCCATCCGATACCGTTTGAACCGTCAAGATCGGTCAGTTGGATCGGACACAGTTTACGTTCAAAGTTTCTAATATAGTAAAATGAGTGTTTTAGCATCATTTTTTATAATTGGGAACGTAATAACTGCCGAACCGTTTCAAATATGTAAAATCTAATTATACCGGTGTAATCAGCGTCAAAAATTGTATCAAGAGCCTCAACTTTAATTTGATTGAAGGTAGTTGGGTTTTTGCCGAGAGGCTATTTTGAAAGAAATCACATATTTGAAAATATAATTTTGAAATGGCACACCTATCTCAAAAACTAGGACCCGGATTACCATGAAACCTTTGCTATCCTACTAAAATGGGTGCGCTGATTACGAATTTACATAGGAAAAGTCTCTATCTCTACTGGTTACCGAGTTATGCTAAAATTACGCTTTTTCAAATAACACAAAAATAAGCGAATTGGACCACGTAACTTCAAAATGGTAACACTTAGGCATATAAAAGTACACATATTTTTGATGTACTCGTCGAGAGCTATCATTTGGTGATGGGTAAACCTTTCTATCGCCAACGGTTGAAAAGTTCACTTTTTTTCTATCTAAATGTGCTAAATTTAGATAAAAAAAACATTGGTAACTTTTTGAGAGATAGAGCGTTCTAATGTAGTCATGCTTATGCATTTGGATGTTCTGAATTCAACGGTGAGCTCCGTTTTCCCGTAACGCGAACGGTTTGGCCACAAAGTGGGAAAACATAGTTTCCGCGGTTTATCGCGGTTTTCTCGCGAACCGCGCGTAGTAGAGCAACGCGGCTTTCGGAAATGAATTCCTCGACCAATTTCCTATCCGATACCGTTTGAAACGTCAATATCGGTCAATTAGATCGGACACAGTTTGCGTTAAAAGTTGCAGATGTAGTAAAATGGCAGGTTTGCATTATTTTTGATAACTTGGAACGCCATAACTCCCGAACCGTTCCAAATATAAAAAATCTAATTATACCGGCGCAATCAGCGTCAAAAACTGTACTAACAACAACAATCTTAATTTGATTGGAGGCAGTTGGGTTTTTGCCGAGAGGCTAAAATTTTGAAAGAAATCACATATTTGAAAATATAATTTTGAAATGGCACACCTATCTCAAAAACTAGGACCCGGATTACCATGAAACCTTTGCTATCCTACTAAAATGGGTGCGCTGATTACAAATTTACATAGCAAAAGGCTCTGTCTCTACTGGTTACCTAGTTGTGCTAAAATTACGTTTTTTCAAATAACATGAAAATAAGCGAATTGGACCACATAACTTCAAAATGATGATACTTAGGCATATAAAAGTATACATATTTTTGATGTACTTGTCGAGAGCTATCATTTGGTGATAGGTAAACCTTTCTATCGCCAACGGTTGCAAAGTTAATTTTTTTTCTATCTAAATGTGCTAAATTTAGAAAAAAATACATTGGTAACTTTTTGAGAGATAGAGAGTTCTACTGTAGTCATGCTTATGCATTTGGATGTTCTGAATTCAACGGTGAGCTCCGTTTTCCCGTAACGCGAACGGTTTGGCCAGAAAGTGGGAAAACATAGTTTCCGCGGTTTATCGCAGTTTTCTCGCGAACCGCGCGTACTAGAGCAACGCGGCTTTCGGAAATGAATTCCTCGGCCAATTTCCTATCCGTAACCGTTTGAAACGTCAATATCGGTCAATTAGATCGGACACAGTTTGTGTTAAAAGTTGCAGATGTAGTAAAATGGCAGTTTTGCATTATTTTTGATAACTTGGAACGCCATAACTCCCGAACCGTTGTAAGTATTAAAAATCTAATTATACCGGCGTAATCAGCGTCAAAAACTGTACTAAGAACCACAATCTTAATTTGATTGGAGGCAGTTGGGTTTTTGCCGAGAGGCTAAAATTTTGAAAGAAATCACATATTTGAAAATATAATTTTGAAATGGCACACCTATCTCAAAAACTAGGACCCGGATTACCATGAAACCTTTGCCATCCTACTAAAATGGGTGCGCTGATTACAAATTTACATAGGAAAAGTCTCTGTCTCTACTGGTTACCGAGTTGTGCTAAAATTACGTTTTTTCAAATAGCATGAAAATAAGCGAATTGGACCACGTAACTTCAAAATGGTAACACTTATGCATATAAAAGTACACATATTTTTGATGTACTCGTCGAGAGCTATCATTTGGTGATGGGTAAACCTTTCTATCACCAACAGTTGCAATGTTCAATTTTTTTCTATCTAAAAGTGCTAAATTTAGACCGAAAAAATAACTATAACTTTTTGAGAGATAGAGCGTTCTAATGTAGTCCTGCATATGCATTGGGATGTGCTGAATTCAACGGTGAGCTCGGTTTTTCCGTAACGCGTACCGTTTGGCCAGAAAGTGGAAAACCATAGTCTCCGCGGTTTCTCGTGGTTTTTGTCGCGAACCGCGAATCTTAGAGCTACGCGACTGTCAGAAATGAATTCCTCGGCCAATTTCCCATCCGATACCGTTTGAACCGTCAAGATCGGTCAGTTGGATCGGACACAGTTTACGTTCAAAGTTTCTAATAGAGTAAAATGAGTGTTTTTAGCATCATTTTTTATAATTGGGAACGTAATAACTGCCGAACCGTTCCAAATATGTAAAATCTAATTATACCGGTGTAATCAACGTCAAAAATTGTATAAAGAGCCTCAACTTTAATTTGATTGAAGGTAGTTGAGTTTTTGCCGACTGGCTAAAATTTTATAAGAAATCACATATTTTAAACTATAATTTTGAAGTGTCACAGCTATCTGAAAAACTAGGACCCGGATCAATATGAAACCTTTGCTATCCTATTAAACTGGGTGTGCTGATTACGAATTTACATAGGAAAAGTCTGTATCTCTACTGGTTACCGAGTTATGCTAAAATTACGCTTTTTCAAATAACACAAAAATAAGCGAATTGGACCACGTAGCTTCAAAATGGTAACACTTAGGCATATAAAAGTACACATATTTTTGATGTACTCGTCGAGAGCTATCATTTGGTGATGGGTAAACCTTTCTATCGCCAACGGTTGAAAAGTTCACTTTTTTCTATCTAAATGTGCTAAATTTAGATAAAAAAAACATTGGTAACTTTTTGAGAGATAGAGCGTTCTAATGTAGTCATGCTTATGCATTTGGATGTTCTGAATTCAACGGTGAGCTCCGTTTTCCCGTAACGCGAACGGTTTGGCCACAAAGTGGGAAAACATAGTTTCCGCGGTTTATCGCGGTTTTCTCGCGAACCGCGCGTAGTAGAGCAACGCGGCTTTCGGAAATGAATTCCTCGACCAATTTCCTATCCGATACCGTTTGAAACGTCAATATCGGTCAATTAGATCGGACACAGTTTGCATTAAAAGTTGCAGATGTAGTAAAATGGCAGGTTTGCATTATTTTTGATAACTTGGAACGCCATAACTCGCGAACCGTTCCAAATATAAAAAATCTAATTATACCGGCGCAATTAGCGTCAAAAACTGTACTAACAACAACAATCTTAATTTGATTGGAGGCAGTTGGGTTTTTGCCGAGAGGCTAAAATTTTGAAAGAAATCACATATTTGAAAATATAATTTTGAAATGGCACACCTATCTCAAAAACTAGGACCCGGATTACCATGAAACCTTTGCTATCCTACTAAAATGGGTGCGCTGATTACAAATTTACATAGGAAAAGTCTCTGTCTCTACTGGTTACCGAGTTGTGCTAAAATTACGTTTTTTCAAATAACATGAAAATAAGCGAATTGGACCACATAACTTCAAAATGATGATACTTAGGCATATAAAAGTATACATATTTTTGATGTACTCGTCGAGAGCTATCATTTGGTGATGGGTAAACCTTTCTATCACCAACGGTTGCAATGTTCAATTTTTTTTCTATCTAAAAGTGCTAAATTTAGACCGAAAAAATAATTATAACTTTTTGGGAGATAGAGCGTTCTAATGTAGTCATGCTTATGCATTGGGATGTGCTGAATTCAACGGTGAGCTCGGTTTTTCCGTAACGCGTACCGTTTGGCCAGAAAGTGTAAAACCATTGTTTCCGCGGTTTCTCGCGATTTTCTCGCGAACCGCGAATTTTAGAGCTACGCGACTTTCATAAATGAATTCCTCGGCCAAGTTCCCATCCGATACCGTTTGAACCGTCAAGATCGGTCAGTTGGATCGGACACAGTTTACGTTCAAAGTTTCTAATATAGTAAAATGAGTGTTTTAGCATCATTTTTTATAATTGGGAACGTAATAACTGCCGAACCGTTTCAAATATGTAAAATCTAATTATACCGGTGTAATCAGCGTCAAAAATTGTATCAAGAGCCTCAACTTTAATTTGATTGAAGGTAGTTGGGTTTTTGCCGAGAGGCTAAAATTTTGAAAGAAATCACATATTTGAAAATATAATTTTGAAATGGCACACCTATCTCAAAAACTAGGACGCGGATTACCATGAAACCTTTACTATCCTACTAAAATGAGTGCGCTGATTACAAATTTACATAGGAAAAGTCTCTGTCTCTACTGGTTACCGAGTTGTGCTAAAATTACGTTTTTTCAAATAACATGAAAATAAGCGAATTGGACCACATAACTTCAAAATGATGATACTTAGGCATATAAAAGTATACATATTTTTGATGTACTCGTCGAGAGCTATCATTTGGTGATAGGTAAACCTTTCTATCGCCAAAGGTTGCAATGTTCAATTTTTTTCTATCTAAATGTGCTAAATTTAGAAAAAAAATACATTGGTAACTTTTTGAGAGATAGAGCGTTCTAATGTAGTCATGCTTATGCATTTGGATGTTCTGAATTCAACGGTGAGCTCCGTTTTCCCGTAACGCGAACGGTTTGGCCACAAAGTGGGAAAACATAGTTCCCGCGGTTTATCGCGGTTTTCTCGCGAACCGCGCGTAGTAGAGCAACGCGGCTTTCGGAAATGAATTCCTCGACCAATTTCCTATCCGATACCGTTTGAAACGTCAATATCGGTCAATTAGATCGGACACAGTTTGCATTAAAAGTTGCAGATGTAGTAAAATGGCAGTTTTGCATTATTTTTGATAACTTGGAACGCCATAACTCCCGAACCGTTCCAAATATAAAAAATCTAATTATACCGGCGCAATCAGCGTCAAAAACTGTACTAACAACCACAATCTTAATTTGATTGGAGGCAGTTGGGTTTTTGCCGAGAGGCTAAAATTTTGAAAGAAATCACATATTTGAAAATATAATTTTGAAATGGCACACCTATCTCAAAAACTAGGACGCGGATTACCATGAAACCTTTACTATCCTACTAAAATGGGTGCGCTGATTACAAATTTACATAGGAAAAGTCTCTGTCTCTACTGGTTACCGAGTTGTGCTAAAATTACGTTTTTTCAAATAACATGAAAATAAGCGAATTGGACCACATAACTTCAAAATGATGATACTTAGGCATATAAAAGTATACATATTTTTGATGTACTCGTCGAGAGCTATCATTTGGTGATAGGTAAACCTTTCTATCGCCAAAGGTTGCAATGTTCAATTTTTTTCTATCTAAATGTGCTAAATTTAGAAAAAAAATACATTGGTAACTTTTTGAGAGATAGAGCGTTCTAATGTAGTCATGCTTATGCATTTGGATGTTCTGAATTCAACGGTGAGCTCCGTTTTCCCGTAACGCGAACGGTTTGGCCACAAAGTGGGAAAACATAGTTTCCGCGGTTTATCGCGGTTTTCTCGCGAACCGCGCGTAGTAGAGCAACGCGGCTTTCGGAAATGAATTCCTCGACCAATTTCCTATCCGATACCGTTTGAAACGTCAATATCGGTCAATTAGATCGGACACAGTTTGCATTAAAAGTTGCAGATGTAGTAAAATGGCAGGTTTGCATTATTTTTGATAACTTGGAACGCCATAACTCCCGAACCGTTCCAAATATAAAAAATCTAATTATACCGGCGCAATCAGCGTCAAAAACTGTACTAAGAACCACAATCTTAATTTGATTGGAGGCAGTTGGGTTTTTGCCGAGAGGCTAAAATTTTGAAAGAAATCACATATTTGAAAATATAATTTTGAAATGGCACACCTATCTCAAAAACTAGGACCCGGATTACCATGAAACCTTTGCTATCCTACTAAAATGGGTGCGCTGATTACAAATTTACATAGGAAAAGTCTCTGTCTCTACTGGTTACCGAGTTGTGCTAAAATTACGTTTTTTCAAATAACATGAAAATAAGCGAATTGGACCACATAACTTCAAAATGATGATACTTAGGCATATAAAAGTATACATATTTTTGATGTACTCGTCGAGAGCTATCATTTGGTGATAGGTAAACCTTTCTATCGCCAAAGGTTGCAAAGTTCATTTTTTTTCTATCTAAATGTGCTAAATTTAGAAAAAAAATACATTGGTAACTTTTTGAGAGATAGAGAGTTCTACTGTAGTCATGCTTATGCATTTGGATGTTCTGAATTCAACGGTGAGCTCCGTTTTCCCGTAACGCGAACGGTTTGGCCAGAAAGTGGGAAAACATAGTTTCCGCTGTTTATCGCAGTTTTCTCGCGAACCGCGAATTTTAGAGCTACGCGACTTTCATAAATGAATTCCTCGGCCAAGTTCCCATCCGATACCGTTTGAACCGTCAAGATCGGTCAGTTGGATCGGACACAGTTTACGTTCAAAGTTTCTAATATAGTAAAATGAGTGTTTTAGCATCATTTTTTATAATTGGGAACGTAATAACTGCCGAACCCTTTCAAATATGTAAAATCTAATTATACCGGTGTAATCAGCGTCAAAAATTGTATCAAGAGCCTCAACTTTAATTTGATTGAAGGTAGTTGGGTTTTTGCCGAGAGGCTAAAATTTTGAAAGAAATCACATATTTGAAAATATAATTTTGAAATGGCACACCTATCTCAAAAACTAGGACGCGGATTACCATGAAACCTTTACTATCCTACTAAAATGAGTGCGCTGATTACAAATTTACATAGGAAAAGTCTCTGTCTCTACTGGTTACCGAGTTGTGCTAAAATTACGTTTTTTCAAATAACACAAAAATAAGCGAATTGGACCACGTAACTTCAAAATGGTAACACTTAGGCATATAATAGTACACATATTTTTGATGTACTCGTCGAGAGCTATCATTTGGTGATGGGTAAACCTTTCTATCACCAACAGTTGCAATGTTCAATTTTTTTCTATCTAAAAGTGCTAAATTTAGACCGAAAAAATAACTATAACTTTTTGAGAGATAGAGCGTTCTAATGTAGTCCTGCATATACATTGGGATGTGCTGAATTCAACGGTGAGCTCGGTTTTTCCGTAACGCGTACCGTTTGGCCAGAAAGTGGAAAACCATAGTCTCCGCGGTTTCTCGTGGTTTTTGTCGCGAACCGCGAATCTTAGAGCTACGCGACTGTCAGAAATGAATTCCTCGGCCAATTTCCCATCCGATACCGTTTGAACCGTCAAGATCGGTCAGTTGGATCGGACACAGTTTACGTTCAAAGTTTCTAATATAGTAAAATGAGTGTTTTTAGCATCATTTTTTATAATTGGGAACGTAATAACTGCCGAACCGTTCCAAATATGTAAAATCTAATTATACCGGTGTAATCAACGTCAAAAATTGTATAAAGAGCCTCAACTTTAATTTGATTGAAGGTAGTTGAGTTTTTGCCGACTGGCTAAAATTTTATAAGAAATCACATATTTTAAACTATAATTTTGAAGTGTCACAGCTATCTGAAAAACTAGGACCCGGATCAATATGAAACCTTTGCTATCCTATTAAACTGGGTGTGCTGATTACGAATTTACATAGGAAAAGTCTGTATCTCTACTGGTTACCGAGTTATGCTAAAATTACGCTTTTTCAAATAACACAAAAATAAGCGAATTGGACCACGTAACTTCAAAATGGTAACACTTAGGCATATAAAAGTACACATATTTTTGATGTACTCGTCGAGAGCTATCATTTGGTGATGGGTAAACCTTTCTATCGCCAACGGTTGAAAAGTTCACTTTTTTCTATCTAAATGTGCTAAATTTAGATAAAAAAAACATTGGTAACTTTTTGAGAGATAGAGCGTTCTAATGTAGTCATGCTTATGCATTTGGATGTTCTGAATTCAACGGTGAGCTCCGTTTTCCCGTAACGCGAACGGTTTGGCCACAAAGTGGGAAAACATAGTTTCCGCGGTTTATCGCGGTTTTCTCGCGAACCGCGCGTAGTAGAGCAACGCGGCTTTCGGAAATGAATTCCTCGACCAATTTCCTATCCGATACCGTTTGAAACGTCAATATCGGTCAATTAGATCGGACACAGTTTGCATTAAAAGTTGCAGATGTAGTAAAATGGCAGGTTTGCATTATTTTTGATAACTTGGAACGCCATAACTCCCGAACCGTTCCAAATATAAAAAATCTAATTATACCGGCGCAATCAGCGTCAAAAACTGTACTAACAACAACAATCTTAATTTGATTGGAGGCAGTTGGGTTTTTGCCGAGAGGCTAAAATTTTGAAAGAAATCACATATTTGAAAATATAATTTTGAAATGGCACACCTATCTCAAAAACTAGGACCCGGATTACCATGAAACCTTTGCTATCCTACTAAAATGGGTGCGCTGATTACAAATTTACATAGCAAAAGGCTCTGTCTCTACTGGTTACCTAGTTGTGCTAAAATTACGTTTTTTCAAATAACATGAAAATAAGCGAATTGGACCACATAACTTCAAAATGATGATACTTAGGCATATAAAAGTATACATATTTTTGATGTACTCGTCGAGAGCTATCATTTGGTGATGGGTAAACCTTTCTATCACCAACGGTTGCAATGTTCAATTTTTTTTCTATCTAAAAGTGCTAAATTTAGACCGAAAAAATAATTATAACTTTTTGGGAGATAGAGCGTTCTAATGTAGTCATGCTTATGCATTGGGATGTGCTGAATTCAACGGTGAGCTCGGTTTTTCCGTAACGCGTACCGTTTGGCCAGAAAGTGTAAAACCATTGTTTCCGCGGTTTCTCGCGATTTTCTCGCGAACCGCGAATTTTAGAGCTACGCGACTTTCATAAATGAATTCCTCGGCCAAGTTCCCATCCGATACCGTTTGAACCGTCAAGATCGGTCAGTTGGATCGGACACAGTTTACGTTCAAAGTTTCTAATATAGTAAAATGAGTGTTTTAGCATCATTTTTTATAATTGGGAACGTAATAACTGCCGAACCGTTTCAAATATGTAAAATCTAATTATACCGGTGTAATCAGCGTCAAAAATTGTATCAAGAGCCTCAACTTTAATTTGATTGAAGGTAGTTGGGTTTTTGCCGAGAGGCTAAAATTTTGAAAGAAATCACATATTTGAAAATATAATTTTGAAATGGCACACCTATCTCAAAAACTAGGACGCGGATTACCATGAAACCTTTACTATCCTACTAAAATGAGTGCGCTGATTACAAATTTACATAGGAAAAGTCTCTGTCTCTACTGGTTACCGAGTTGTGCTAAAATTACGTTTTTTCAAATAACATGAAAATAAGCGAATTGGACCACATAACTTCAAAATGATGATACTTAGGCATATAAAAGTATACATATTTTTGATGTACTCGTCGAGAGCTATCATTTGGTGATAGGTAAACCTTTCTATCGCCAAAGGTTGCAATGTTCAATTTTTTTCTATCTAAATGTGCTAAATTTAGAAAAAAAATACATTGGTAACTTTTTGAGAGATAGAGCGTTCTAATGTAGTCATGCTTATGCATTTGGATGTTCTGAATTCAACGGTGAGCTCCGTTTTCCCGTAACGCGAACGGTTTGGCCACAAAGTGGGAAAACATAGTTCCCGCGGTTTATCGCGGTTTTCTCGCGAACCGCGCGTAGTAGAGCAACGCGGCTTTCGGAAATGAATTCCTCGACCAATTTCCTATCCGATACCGTTTGAAACGTCAATATCGGTCAATTAGATCGGACACAGTTTGCATTAAAAGTTGCAGATGTAGTAAAATGGCAGTTTTGCATTATTTTTGATAACTTGGAACGCCATAACTCCCGAACCGTTCCAAATATAAAAAATCTAATTATACCGGCGCAATCAGCGTCAAAAACTGTACTAACAACCACAATCTTAATTTGATTGGAGGCAGTTGGGTTTTTGCCGAGAGGCTAAAATTTTGAAAGAAATCACATATTTGAAAATATAATTTTGAAATGGCACACCTATCTCAAAAACTAGGACGCGGATTACCATGAAACCTTTACTATCCTACTAAAATGGGTGCGCTGATTACAAATTTACATAGGAAAAGTCTCTGTCTCTACTGGTTACCGAGTTGTGCTAAAATTACGTTTTTTCAAATAACATGAAAATAAGCGAATTGGACCACATAACTTCAAAATGATGATACTTAGGCATATAAAAGTATACATATTTTTGATGTACTCGTCGAGAGCTATCATTTGGTGATAGGTAAACCTTTCTATCGCCAAAGGTTGCAATGTTCAATTTTTTTCTATCTAAATGTGCTAAATTTAGAAAAAAAATACATTGGTAACTTTTTGAGAGATAGAGCGTTCTAATGTAGTCATGCTTATGCATTTGGATGTTCTGAATTCAACGGTGAGCTCCGTTTTCCCGTAACGCGAACGGTTTGGCCACAAAGTGGGAAAACATAGTTTCCGCGGTTTATCGCGGTTTTCTCGCGAACCGCGCGTAGTAGAGCAACGCGGCTTTCGGAAATGAATTCCTCGACCAATTTCCTATCCGATACCGTTTGAAACGTCAATATCGGTCAATTAGATCGGACACAGTTTGCATTAAAAGTTGCAGATGTAGTAAAATGGCAGGTTTGCATTATTTTTGATAACTTGGAACGCCATAACTCCCGAACCGTTCCAAATATAAAAAATCTAATTATACCGGCGCAATCAGCGTCAAAAACTGTACTAAGAACCACAATCTTAATTTGATTGGAGGCAGTTGGGTTTTTGCCGAGAGGCTAAAATTTTGAAAGAAATCACATATTTGAAAATATAATTTTGAAATGGCACACCTATCTCAAAAACTAGGACCCGGATTACCATGAAACCTTTGCTATCCTACTAAAATGGGTGCGCTGATTACAAATTTACATAGGAAAAGTCTCTGTCTCTACTGGTTACCGAGTTGTGCTAAAATTACGTTTTTTCAAATAACATGAAAATAAGCGAATTGGACCACATAACTTCAAAATGATGATACTTAGGCATATAAAAGTATACATATTTTTGATGTACTCGTCGAGAGCTATCATTTGGTGATGGGTAAACCTTTCTATCACCAACGGTTGCAATGTTCAATTTTTTTTCTATCTAAAAGTGCTAAATTTAGACCGAAAAAATAATTATAACTTTTTGGGAGATAGAGCGTTCTAATGTAGTCATGCTTATGCATTGGGATGTGCTGAATTCAACGGTGAGCTCGGTTTTTCCGTAACGCGTACCGTTTGGCCAGAAAGTGTAAAACCATTGTTTCCGCGGTTTCTCGCGATTTTCTCGCGAACCGCGAATTTTAGAGCTACGCGACTTTCATAAATGAATTCCTCGGCCAAGTTCCCATCCGATACCGTTTGAACCGTCAAGATCGGTCAGTTGGATCGGACACAGTTTACGTTCAAAGTTTCTAATATAGTAAAATGAGTGTTTTAGCATCATTTTTTATAATTGGGAACGTAATAACTGCCGAACCGTTTCAAATATGTAAAATCTAATTATACCGGTGTAATCAGCGTCAAAAATTGTATCAAGAGCCTCAACTTTAATTTGATTGAAGGTAGTTGGGTTTTTGCCGAGAGGCTAAAATTTTGAAAGAAATCACATATTTGAAAATATAATTTTGAAATGGCACACCTATCTCAAAAACTAGGACGCGGATTACCATGAAACCTTTACTATCCTACTAAAATGAGTGCGCTGATTACAAATTTACATAGGAAAAGTCTCTGTCTCTACTGGTTACCGAGTTGTGCTAAAATTACGTTTTTTCAAATAACATGAAAATAAGCGAATTGGACCACATAACTTCAAAATGATGATACTTAGGCATATAAAAGTATACATATTTTTGATGTACTCGTCGAGAGCTATCATTTGGTGATAGGTAAACCTTTCTATCGCCAAAGGTTGCAATGTTCAATTTTTTTCTATCTAAATGTGCTAAATTTAGAAAAAAAATACATTGGTAACTTTTTGAGAGATAGAGCGTTCTAATGTAGTCATGCTTATGCATTTGGATGTTCTGAATTCAACGGTGAGCTCCGTTTTCCCGTAACGCGAACGGTTTGGCCACAAACTGGGAAAACATAGTTTCCGCGGTTTATCGCGGTTTTCTCGCGAACCGCGCGTAGTAGAGCAACGCGGCTTTCGGAAATGAATTCCTCGACCAATTTCCTATCCGATACCGTTTGAAACGTCAATATCGGTCAATTAGATCGGACACAGTTTGCATTAAAAGTTGCAGATGTAGTAAAATGGCAGGTTTGCATTATTTTTGATAACTTGGAACGCCATAACTCCCGAACCGTTCCAAATATAAAAAATCTAATTATACCGGCGCAATCAGCGTCAAAAACTGTACTAAGTACCACAATCTTAATTTGATTGGAGGCAGTTGGGTTTTTGCCGAGAGGCTAAAATTTTGAAAGAAATCACATATTTGAAAATATAATTTTGAAATGGCACACCTATCTCAAAAACTAGGACCCGGATTACCATGAAACCTTTGCTATCCTACTAAAATGGGTGCGCTGATTACAAATTTACATAGGAAAAGTCTCTGTCTCTACTGGTTACCGAGTTGTGCTAAAATTACGTTTTTTCAAATAACATGAAAATAAGCGAATTGGACCACATAACTTCAAAATGATGATACTTAGGCATATAAAAGTATACATATTTTTGATGTACTCGTCGAGAGCTATCATTTGGTGATGGGTAAACCTTTCTATCACCAACGGTTGCAATGTTCAATTTTTTTTCTATCTAAAAGTGCTAAATTTAGACCGAAAAAATAATTATAACTTTTTGGGAGATAGAGCGTTCTAATGTAGTCATGCTTATGCATTGGGATGTGCTGAATTCAACGGTGAGCTCGGTTTTTCCGTAACGCGTACCGTTTGGCCAGAAAGTGTAAAACCATTGTTTCCGCGGTTTCTCGCGATTTTCTCGCGAACCGCGAATTTTAGAGCTACGCGACTTTCATAAATGAATTCCTCGGCCAAGTTCCCATCCGATACCGTTTGAACCGTCAAGATCGGTCAGTTGGATCGGACACAGTTTACGTTCAAAGTTTCTAATATAGTAAAATGAGTGTTTTAGCATCATTTTTTATAATTGGGAACGTAATAACTGCCGAACCGTTTCAAATATGTAAAATCTAATTATACCGGTGTAATCAGCGTCAAAAATTGTATCAAGAGCCTCAACTTTAATTTGATTGAAGGTAGTTGGGTTTTTGCCGAGAGGCTAAAATTTTGAAAGAAATCACATATTTGAAAATATAATTTTGAAATGGCACACCTATCTCAAAAACTAGGACGCGGATTACCATGAAACCTTTACTATCCTACTAAAATGAGTGCGCTGATTACAAATTTACATAGGAAAAGTCTCTGTCTCTACTGGTTACCGAGTTGTGCTAAAATTACGTTTTTTCAAATAACATGAAAATAAGCGAATTGGACCACATAACTTCAAAATGATGATACTTAGGCATATAAAAGTATACATATTTTTGATGTACTCGTCGAGAGCTATCATTTGGTGATAGGTAAACCTTTCTATCGCCAAAGGTTGCAATGTTCAATTTTTTTCTATCTAAATGTGCTAAATTTAGAAAAAAAATACATTGGTAACTTTTTGAGAGATAGAGCGTTCTAATGTAGTCATGCTTATGCATTTGGATGTTCTGAATTCAACGGTGAGCTCCGTTTTCCCGTAACGCGAACGGTTTGGCCACAAAGTGGGAAAACATAGTTCCCGCGGTTTATCGCGGTTTTCTCGCGAACCGCGCGTAGTAGAGCAACGCGGCTTTCGGAAATGAATTCCTCGACCAATTTCCTATCCGATACCGTTTGAAACGTCAATATCGGTCAATTAGATCGGACACAGTTTGCATTAAAAGTTGCAGATGTAGTAAAATGGCAGTTTTGCATTATTTTTGATAACTTGGAACGCCATAACTCCCGAACCGTTCCAAATATAAAAAATCTAATTATACCGGCGCAATCAGCGTCAAAAACTGTACTAACAACCACAATCTTAATTTGATTGGAGGCAGTTGGGTTTTTGCCGAGAGGCTAAAATTTTGAAAGAAATCACATATTTGAAAATATAATTTTGAAATGGCACACCTATCTCAAAAACTAGGACGCGGATTACCATGAAACCTTTACTATCCTACTAAAATGGGTGCGCTGATTACAAATTTACATAGGAAAAGTCTCTGTCTCTACTGGTTACCGAGTTGTGCTAAAATTACGTTTTTTCAAATAACATGAAAATAAGCGAATTGGACCACATAACTTCAAAATGATGATACTTAGGCATATAAAAGTATACATATTTTTGATGTACTCGTCGAGAGCTATCATTTGGTGATAGGTAAACCTTTCTATCGCCAAAGGTTGCAATGTTCAATTTTTTTCTATCTAAATGTGCTAAATTTAGAAAAAAAATACATTGGTAACTTTTTGAGAGATAGAGCGTTCTAATGTAGTCATGCTTATGCATTTGGATGTTCTGAATTCAACGGTGAGCTCCGTTTTCCCGTAACGCGAACGGTTTGGCCACAAAGTGGGAAAACATAGTTTCCGCGGTTTATCGCGGTTTTCTCGCGAACCGCGCGTAGTAGAGCAACGCGGCTTTCGGAAATGAATTCCTCGACCAATTTCCTATCCGATACCGTTTGAAACGTCAATATCGGTCAATTAGATCGGACACAGTTTGCATTAAAAGTTGCAGATGTAGTAAAATGGCAGGTTTGCATTATTTTTGATAACTTGGAACGCCATAACTCCCGAACCGTTCCAAATATAAAAAATCTAATTATACCGGCGCAATCAGCGTCAAAAACTGTACTAAGAACCACAATCTTAATTTGATTGGAGGCAGTTGGGTTTTTGCCGAGAGGCTAAAATTTTGAAAGAAATCACATATTTGAAAATATAATTTTGAAATGGCACACCTATCTCAAAAACTAGGACCCGGATTACCATGAAACCTTTGCTATCCTACTAAAATGGGTGCGCTGATTACAAATTTACATAGGAAAAGTCTCTGTCTCTACTGGTTACCGAGTTGTGCTAAAATTACGTTTTTTCAAATAACATGAAAATAAGCGAATTGGACCACATAACTTCAAAATGATGATACTTAGGCATATAAAAGTATACATATTTTTGATGTACTCGTCGAGAGCTATCATTTGGTGATAGGTAAACCTTTCTATCGCCAAAGGTTGCAAAGTTCATTTTTTTTCTATCTAAATGTGCTAAATTTAGAAAAAAAATACATTGGTAACTTTTTGAGAGATAGAGAGTTCTACTGTAGTCATGCTTATGCATTTGGATGTTCTGAATTCAACGGTGAGCTCCGTTTTCCCGTAACGCGAACGGTTTGGCCAGAAAGTGGGAAAACATAGTTTCCGCTGTTTATCGCAGTTTTCTCGCGAACCGCGAATTTTAGAGCTACGCGACTTTCATAAATGAATTCCTCGGCCAAGTTCCCATCCGATACCGTTTGAACCGTCAAGATCGGTCAGTTGGATCGGACACAGTTTACGTTCAAAGTTTCTAATATAGTAAAATGAGTGTTTTAGCATCATTTTTTATAATTGGGAACGTAATAACTGCCGAACCGTTTCAAATATGTAAAATCTAATTATACCGGTGTAATCAGCGTCAAAAATTGTATCAAGAGCCTCAACTTTAATTTGATTGAAGGTAGTTGGGTTTTTGCCGAGAGGCTAAAATTTTGAAAGAAATCACATATTTGAAAATATAATTTTGAAATGGCACACCTATCTCAAAAACTAGGACGCGGATTACCATGAAACCTTTACTATCCTACTAAAATGAGTGCGCTGATTACAAATTTACATAGGAAAAGTCTCTGTCTCTACTGGTTACCGAGTTGTGCTAAAATTACGTTTTTTCAAATAACATGAAAATAAGCGAATTGGACCACATAACTTCAAAATGATGATACTTAGGCATATAAAAGTATACATATTTTTGATGTACTCGTCGAGAGCTATCATTTGGTGATAGGTAAACCTTTCTATCGCCAAAGGTTGCAATGTTCAATTTTTTTCTATCTAAATGTGCTAAATTTAGAAAAAAAATACATTGGTAACTTTTTGAGAGATAGAGCGTTCTAATGTAGTCATGCTTATGCATTTGGATGTTCTGAATTCAACGGTGAGCTCCGTTTTCCCGTAACGCGAACGGTTTGGCCACAAAGTGGGAAAACATAGTTCCCGCGGTTTATCGCGGTTTTCTCGCGAACCGCGCGTAGTAGAGCAACGCGGCTTTCGGAAATGAATTCCTCGACCAATTTCCTATCCGATACCGTTTGAAACGTCAATATCGGTCAATTAGATCGGACACAGTTTGCATTAAAAGTTGCAGATGTAGTAAAATGGCAGTTTTGCATTATTTTTGATAACTTGGAACGCCATAACTCCCGAACCGTTCCAAATATAAAAAATCTAATTATACCGGCGCAATCAGCGTCAAAAACTGTACTAACAACCACAATCTTAATTTGATTGGAGGCAGTTGGGTTTTTGCCGAGAGGCTAAAATTTTGAAAGAAATCACATATTTGAAAATATAATTTTGAAATGGCACACCTATCTCAAAAACTAGGACGCGGATTACCATGAAACCTTTACTATCCTACTAAAATGGGTGCGCTGATTACAAATTTACATAGGAAAAGTCTCTGTCTCTACTGGTTACCGAGTTGTGCTAAAATTACGTTTTTTCAAATAACATGAAAATAAGCGAATTGGACCACATAACTTCAAAATGATGATACTTAGGCATATAAAAGTATACATATTTTTGATGTACTCGTCGAGAGCTATCATTTGGTGATAGGTAAACCTTTCTATCGCCAAAGGTTGCAATGTTCAATTTTTTTCTATCTAAATGTGCTAAATTTAGAAAAAAAATACATTGGTAACTTTTTGAGAGATAGAGAGTTCTACTGTAGTCATGCTTATGCATTTGGATGTTCTGAATTCAACGGTGAGCTCCGTTTTCCCGTAACGCGAACGGTTTGGCCAGAAAGTGGGAAAACATAGTTTCCGCTGTTTATCGCAGTTTTCTCGCGAACCGCGAATTTTAGAGCTACGCGACTTTCATAAATGAATTCCTCGGCCAAGTTCCCATCCGATACCGTTTGAACCGTCAAGATCGGTCAGTTGGATCGGACACAGTTTACGTTCAAAGTTTCTAATATAGTAAAATGAGTGTTTTAGCATCATTTTTTATAATTGGGAACGTAATAACTGCCGAACCGTTTCAAATATGTAAAATCTAATTATACCGGTGTAATCAGCGTCAAAAATTGTATCAAGAGCCTCAACTTTAATTTGATTGAAGGTAGTTGGGTTTTTGCCGAGAGGCTAAAATTTTGAAAGAAATCACATATTTGAAAATATAATTTTGAAATGGCACACCTACCTCAAAAACTAGGACGCGGATTACCATGAAACCTTTACTATCCTACTAAAATGGGTGCGCTGATTACAAATTTACATAGGAAAAGTATCTGTCTCTACTGGTTACCGAGTTGTGCTAAAATTACGTTTTTTCAAATAACATGAAAATAAGCGAATTGGACCACATAACTTCAAAATGATGATACTTAGGCATATAAAAGTATACATATTTTTGATGTACTCGTCGAGAGCTATCATTTGGTGATAGGTAAACCTTTCTATCGCCAAAGGTTGCAATGTTCAATTTTTTTCTATCTAAATGTGCTAAATTTAGAAAAAAAATACATTGGTAACTTTTTGAGAGATAGAGCGTTCTAATGTAGTCATGCTTATGCATTTGGATGTTCTGAATTCAACGGTGAGCTCCGTTTTCCCGTAACGCGAACGGTTTGGCCACAAAGTGGGAAAACATAGTTCCCGCGGTTTATCGCGGTTTTCTCGCGAACCGCGCGTAGTAGAGCAACGCGGCTTTCGGAAATGAATTCCTCGACCAATTTCCTATCCGATACCGTTTGAAACGTCAATATCGGTCAATTAGATCGGACACAGTTTGCATTAAAAGTTGCAGATGTAGTAAAATGGCAGTTTTGCATTATTTTTGATAACTTGGAACGCCATAACTCCCGAACCGTTCCAAATATAAAAAATCTAATTATACCGGCGCAATCAGCGTCAAAAACTGTACTAACAACCACAATCTTAATTTGATTGGAGGCAGTTGGGTTTTTGCCGAGAGGCTAAAATTTTGAAAGAAATCACATATTTGAAAATATAATTTTGAAATGGCACACCTATCTCAAAAACTAGGACGCGGATTACCATGAAACCTTTACTATCCTACTAAAATGGGTGCGCTGATTACAAATTTACATAGGAAAAGTCTCTGTCTCTACTGGTTACCGAGTTGTGCTAAAATTACGTTTTTTCAAATAACATGAAAATAAGCGAATTGGACCACATAACTTCAAAATGATGATACTTAGGCATATAAAAGTATACATATTTTTGATGTACTCGTCGAGAGCTATCATTTGGTGATAGGTAAACCTTTCTATCGCCAAAGGTTGCAATGTTCAATTTTTTTCTATCTAAATGTGCTAAATTTAGAAAAAAAATACATTGGTAACTTTTTGAGAGATAGAGCGTTCTAATGTAGTCATGCTTATGCATTTGGATGTTCTGAATTCAACGGTGAGCTCCGTTTTCCCGTAACGCGAACGGTTTGGCCACAAAGTGGGAAAACATAGTTCCCGCGGTTTATCGCGGTTTTCTCGCGAACCGCGCGTAGTAGAGCAACGCGGCTTTCGGAAATGAATTCCTCGACCAATTTCCTATCCGATACCGTTTGAAACGTCAATATCGGTCAATTAGATCGGACACAGTTTGCATTAAAAGTTGCAGATGTAGTAAAATGGCAGTTTTGCATTATTTTTGATAACTTGGAACGCCATAACTCCCGAACCGTTCCAAATATAAAAAATCTAATTATACCGGCGCAATCAGCGTCAAAAACTGTACTAACAACCACAATCTTAATTTGATTGGAGGCAGTTGGGTTTTTGCCGAGAGGCTAAAATTTTGAAAGAAATCACATATTTGAAAATATAATTTTGAAATGGCACACCTATCTCAAAAACTAGGACGCGGATTACCATGAAACCTTTACTATCCTACTAAAATGGGTGCGCTGATTACAAATTTACATAGGAAAAGTCTCTGTCTCTACTGGTTACCGAGTTGTGCTAAAATTACGTTTTTTCAAATAACATGAAAATAAGCGAATTGGACCACATAACTTCAAAATGATGATACTTAGGCATATAAAAGTATACATATTTTTGATGTACTCGTCGAGAGCTATCATTTGGTGATAGGTAAACCTTTCTATCGCCAAAGGTTGCAATGTTCAATTTTTTTCTATCTAAATGTGCTAAATTTAGAAAAAAAATACATTGGTAACTTTTTGAGAGATAGAGCGTTCTAATGTAGTCATGCTTATGCATTTGGATGTTCTGAATTCAACGGTGAGCTCCGTTTTCCCGTAACGCGAACGGTTTGGCCACAAAGTGGGAAAACATAGTTTCCGCGGTTTATCGCGGTTTTCTCGCGAACCGCGCGTAGTAGAGCAACGCGGCTTTCGGAAATGAATTCCTCGACCAATTTCCTATCCGATACCGTTTGAAACGTCAATATCGGTCAATTAGATCGGACACAGTTTGCATTAAAAGTTGCAGATGTAGTAAAATGGCAGGTTTGCATTATTTTTGATAACTTGGAACGCCATAACTCCCGAACCGTTCCAAATATAAAAAATCTAATTATACCGGCGCAATCAGCGTCAAAAACTGTACTAAGAACCACAATCTTAATTTGATTGGAGGCAGTTGGGTTTTTGCCGAGAGGCTAAAATTTTGAAAGAAATCACATATTTGAAAATATAATTTTGAAATGGCACACCTATCTCAAAAACTAGGACCCGGATTACCATGAAACCTTTGCTATCCTACTAAAATGGGTGCGCTGATTACAAATTTACATAGGAAAAGTCTCTGTCTCTACTGGTTACCGAGTTGTGCTAAAATTACGTTTTTTCAAATAACATGAAAATAAGCGAATTGGACCACATAACTTCAAAATGATGATACTTAGGCATATAAAAGTATACATATTTTTGATGTACTCGTCGAGAGCTATCATTTGGTGATAGGTAAACCTTTCTATCGGCAAAGGTTGCAAAGTTCATTTTTTTTCTATCTAAATGTGCTAAATTTAGAAAAAAAATACATTGGTAACTTTTTGAGAGATAGAGAGTTCTACTGTAGTCATGCTTATGCATTTGGATGTTCTGAATTCAACGGTGAGCTCCGTTTTCCCGTAACGCGAACGGTTTGGCCAGAAAGTGGGAAAACATAGTTTCCGCTGTTTATCGCAGTTTTCTCGCGAACCGCGAATTTTAGAGCTACGCGACTTTCATTAATGAATTCCTCGGCCAAGTTCCCATCCGATACCGTTTGAACCGTCAAGATCGGTCAGTTGGATCGGACACAGTTTACGTTCAAAGTTTCTAATATAGTAAAATGAGTGTTTTAGCATCATTTTTTATAATTGGGAACGTAATAACTGCCGAACCGTTTCAAATATGTAAAATCTAATTATACCGGTGTAATCAGCGTCAAAAATTGTATCAAGAGCCTCAACTTTAATTTGATTGAAGGTAGTTGGGTTTTTGCCGAGAGGCTAAAATTTTGAAAGAAATCACATATTTGAAAATATAATTTTGAAATGGCACACCTATCTCAAAAACTAGGACGCGGATTACCATGAAACCTTTACTATCCTACTAAAATGGGTGCGCTGATTACAAATTTACATAGGAAAAGTCTCTGTCTCTACTGGTTACCGAGTTGTGCTAAAATTACGTTTTTTCAAATAACATGAAAATAAGCGAATTGGACCACATAACTTCAAAATGATGATACTTAGGCATATAAAAGTATACATATTTTTGATGTACTCGTCGAGAGCTATCATTTGGTGATAGGTAAACCTTTCTATCGCCAAAGGTTGCAAAGTTCAATTTTTTTCTATCTAAATGTGCTAAATTTAGAAAAAAAATACATTGGTAACTTTTTGAGAGATAGAGCGTTCTAATGTAGTCATGCTTATGCATTTGGATGTTCTGAATTCAACGGTGAGCTCCGTTTTCCCGTAACGCGAACGGTTTGGCCACAAAGTGGGAAAACATAGTTTCCGCGGTTTATCGCGGTTTTCTCGCGAACCGCGCGTAGTAGAGCAACGCGGCTTTCGGAAATGAATTCCTCGACCAATTTCCTATCCGATACCGTTTGAAACGTCAATATCGGTCAATTAGATCGGACACAGTTTGCATTAAAAGTTGCAGATGTAGTAAAATGGCAGGTTTGCATTATTTTTGATAACTTGGAACGCCATAACTCCCGAACCGTTCCAAATATAAAAAATCTAATTATACCGGCGCAATCAGCGTCAAAAACTGTACTAAGAACCACAATCTTAATTTGATTGGAGGCAGTTGGGTTTTTGCCGAGAGGCTAAAATTTTGAAAGAAATCACATATTTGAAAATATAATTTTGAAATGGCACACCTATCTCAAAAACTAGGACCCGGATTACCATGAAACCTTTGCTATCCTACTAAAATGGGTGCGCTGATTACAAATTTACATAGGAAAAGTCTCTGTCTCTACTGGTTACCGAGTTGTGCTAAAATTACGTTTTTTCAAATAACATGAAAATAAGCGAATTGGACCACATAACTTCAAAATGATGATACTTAGGCATATAAAAGTATACATATTTTTGATGTACTCGTCGAGAGCTATCATTTGGTGATAGGTAAACCTTTCTATCGGCAAAGGTTGCAAAGTTCATTTTTTTTCTATCTAAATGTGCTAAATTTAGAAAAAAAATACATTGGTAACTTTTTGAGAGATAGAGAGTTCTACTGTAGTCATGCTTATGCATTTGGATGTTCTGAATTCAACGGTGAGCTCCGTTTTCCCGTAACGCGAACGGTTTGGCCAGAAAGTGGGAAAACATAGTTTCCGCTGTTTATCGCAGTTTTCTCGCGAACCGCGCGTACTAGAGCAACGCGGTTTTCGGAAATGAATTCCTCGGCCAATTTCCTATCCGGTACCGTTTGAAACGTCAATATCGGTCAATTAGATCGGACACAGTTTGTGTTAAAAGTTGCAGATGTAGTAAAATGGCAGTTTTGCATTATTTTTGATAACTTGGAACGCCATAACTCCCGAACCGTTGTAAGTATTAAAAATCTAATTATACCGGCGTAATCAGCGTCAAAAACTGTACTAAGAACCACAATCTTAATTTGATTGGAGGCAGTTGGGTTTTTGCCGAGAGGCTAAAATTTTGAAAGAAATCACATATTTGAAAATATAATTTTGAAATGGCACACCTATCTCAAAAACTAGGACCCGGATTACCATGAAACCTTTGCTATCCTACTAAAATGGGTGCGCTGATTACAAATTTACATAGGAAAAGTCTCTGTCTCTACTGGTTACCGAGTTGTGCTAAAATTACGTTTTTTCAAATAACATGAAAATAAGCGAATTGGACCACATAACTTCAAAATGATGATACTTAGGCATATAAAAGTATACATATTTTTGATGTACTCGTCGAGAGCTATCATTTGGTGATGGGTAAACCTTTCTATCACCAACGGTTGCAATGTTCAATTTTTTTCTATCTAAAAGTGCTAAATTTAGACCGAAAAAATAATTATAACTTTTTGAGAGATAGAGCGTTCTAATGTAGTCGTGCTTATGCATTGGGATGTGCTGAATTCAACGGTGAGCTCGGTTTTTCCGTAACGCGTACCGTTTGGCCAGAAAGTGTAAAACCATTGTTTCCGCGGTTTCTCGCGATTTTCTCGCGAACCGCGAATCTTAGAGCTACGCGACTTTCAGAAATGAATTCCTCGGCCAATTTCCCATCCGATACCGTTTGAACCGTCAACATCGGACGATTGGATCGAACACAGTTTGCGTTCAAAGTTTCTAATATAGTAAAATGAGTGTTTTTAGCATCATTTTTGATAATTGGGAACGTAATAACTGCCGAACCATTCCAAATATCACATCCAAATGTCACATTTTACATTTAAAAAAAAAATTATGCCACAACTGTATATAGAATAACAAAGAGTTGGTGTGTTCGGAAAGCGGTCGTTTATTAAGAGCGCGGGGAATCAGTTTTGGTGAAGTTAGTTTCGGCAATTTGCCGAAATACAATACAAGTGTTTCATTGCAAGCGAATAATAGCACTTGGGAATGTTGGTCACGTGCGCCGGTGGGCAGGTGGGTCGCAATCTATATCCTTGGATTGTACAAAAGCAATTTGGAAACAGTTTACCAGTTGTCAGTAGGTTGTGCATGTCTGGCACGTAAGATAATACGGATGTATTATCTATGTATGTATATTTTCTTGACAGTGGTATAACAATAAATCCCGCCGGGTGGGGGGGGGCGCGTTGGCCGAAATCGGCGAGATCTGCAACAATATTATTTCGTAATTACTTTCGGTCCCCGTTGGAAATCCCCGCGCAACTTTCTGTTAATGTCACGGCAACCCGCAGACAGAATTATTTCTCGCTTTCAATTCTGCCCTATTCTGCATAACAAATTATTTTCGCCCGTAACTTCATAACAAACGCCAAAAACATTTACCAACCACATTTTAACACATACTAGATTTCAAAACAAAACAATCACACTCCAACATTATCATACCAACGACCACCCAAGGGATACCTGCTTAATTTACAAGAGCGAATCGAGAATGACCCGATTAACAACTCCAAAATAAACGAACTATTTACGAAAAAACAACCAATCTCCAAATTTTTATTCTTTATGGTGATAATATGCGACCATTCTAGGTTTAATTATACTAGATGAACAGCAATAGTAATGAATAAAGTGACAAGCAATAGAAAAAAACACGTCAACCCCGGCACCTCTACCATTTTGGTCGTGAGTTTTGCAATGAGTTTAAACACGTTTTCAAGGGCCGAATAATCAGTTAATGGTTAGGATAGATTAAGTTTTGCAATCTATATTTATCAGTACTGACAACATTAGAGTGAAATTTAAGTTGAGACAAAAAAACTGGGGCAAAAAGGGTAAAGAGCTCACAAAAAAATGGGGACAGTCCTTTTGATGAGCATGTGTTTGACTTAACAGCCTTTACTCATCTTTACTCACCTCAGAGCTTGCTAAAAGAACTTCAGGACTAAGTTATCAAACCAAGTGGATCTTCTTAGCACAAGGTTTGATAATTTAGTCCTGAAGATGCCTCCTGCAACAGAGCGCGAAACGTCGACTGCTTCAAAGTCCTCAACGCGGCTTCCACCCGGAAATCAATAGGATATCATAAATTCTACAGTTACAATAGTCAAATAATAGTGGATGTATCTAATGTTGACAGAGTTGATAAAAGAGTGAAGGGTTTGTTGAAAGTATGTGGGAATGAGTATTGCGAGTGGTGGGAAAATATTGGGAGTGCTCGAAGTGTGTTGTCTATGGATTAGAAGAGCTGTCTAAATGAAAAAGCAATTAACGAACGAGGAATCAGTTATATAGTCCAGTATGTTCGATAAAGCTGTAACACGGAAAAGGCAATAAAGTTATTTTTATCCCCGAATACGTGTCTGCCGTCTGGCCGATGATATCGTAACGATCAAGCGGGGATGTTATTTGTTTTGGGGATATTTGTTTAAGTGTATGTGGTAAATCCGAAGCTGCGAATGTCTCGAAAGCGGAGTATTATTTTGTAATTACTTTTCAGCTGGACTACTCGATCGTTCACCAGTTGTTGGAGGAGAACGGCATCGCACTGCACATATTAATGAACGAAGACCTGCAGTTCAAGAAGACACATCGAAACAAAGCGAAACCAGTGCTCCTCGGTGAGTACTTTTATTTTTTCCTTCCTCCTCTTTGTTCGCTTATCTGGAACACGTCGGTTCCGAAGGGAGAGAAAGTTAATTTCGATCGTCGACGCGCTGAATTTAAATGGCGAACAAATCTAAATTCCGACTCCCTAAAATGTACCTAATGCCCAGTAAATGAGTGCTTTCATATCGTAAATATTTACGGAGAACCTTTCGCCCGCGATCTCTTCTGATCCCACCGTTTAATTCCAGCAATCCGGGAAATCTAATTCCTTTTGCCTCCCGCTCAAAAAAAAAGATAGATTCATTTTTATTTACTGTTACTCGCTCTGCAAATGCACCAACCAGTTTTACCCAAAACCTTTTTAAAGTCAACACGCCAACATCATATCCATGCATGGGCAAGTTAACTTCTTACCCTGACAAAATATATACAGGCTAACCTTGAAGGAGACCATGCATAGGGCCATACTAAACATGATTTGTCTACGATTGGTCTAAATTGCCGCATTCTTTCAAAAAAATAATAAAGAAAAACGGAGTCCGTCACTGTTCACCGCAAGAAAATCGTCAACATCGTCAACTCCGATAAAACTAATTTGAAAAACTTGTGTCACAATGGTGTACAATGTGAATTTTATTTGTATGGTGTTCGGTTATTCGATTGTAGGTATGTAAAACGAGGTAATGTTTGAAAAGTGGTGCTATTTTATGACGTAAAGAAGCGTTAAACGAATAAATAAACGTTATACGGCGGTATAAAAAGCTGGATAACGGAAGGCGAGTAAGATAGGTGCGCGAAGAGCGTTTATATTCGCTGAAATTGAGGGGGCATTCGGATGGGGAATTGAGGCGATAACCGAGGACAACGTAAACCGACTGCGCCAGTTGTACAACGGACAACGGAGAATTGGGGTAACCATACAGTGAGTCCGAGGACTGCTGTTAAAACATAACAGAGTCGGGCATAATCGCCGGGCAATGCACACGTCCGACGGCGCATATTTAAACAAGCAATGACACTAGTTTACATTGTTTTCCGTGTATACTCGCATACGTCATACGTAATTTACATTTTAGCTCCGAACGGCTCCCGAACCGATCCTGACCGTAGTCAAATATTCGCTACACAAAGGGCTCAACCTAGCATTAATATATTCAGCGCCATTAGAACAGTGAAATGCATACAATTTCTACCGAACGCATCCAAGGAACTATTCACTCGAAATAGTGACGAAGGTCTCAAGTACTTGCTTGCAAAGCAATTTACACAGCTAATTTATATAACACTTTTTTACAGCCTGCTGTTACCAACATTCTTTATATCATTTTGTATTTATAGGATATTTTCAACAAATCTGTTTTATTTTATTGCAGACACGATCGATCTCGATCAAATAGATTCTCATGCAGCTAAACTATTAATTTTATATATTGTATGATAAAGTCATATGCCTAGGCCACATCAGATTTTTTTATTTAAATAAATCACTGTTTTACGTGCCTTCCGAAGCACGTACGAGGAGAACCGAATGTTATCAGTTACTTATCGATCCTCTCGCCATACAGCGGGTAGTAGGTGTAGAAATAGAGTGAACAGGACATCGCGAATTGATTAATATAATGGACGAAGTTAAGCGTTCTACTAGATAGAATTAATGTCAGTTGTCGAAGAGAAATATAAACACAAGTAAATCGGGTAATTAATCCTACCATTTAAGCCGGGTTTTATCATCACTTACAAATGTTTGGTCGTGCAATCCCAGCTGCACCGTTGGCAATGTTCAATGTTGAGCGTTAAGCCTCTCAATTTTCTGGTTAAAATCTAAACAGAAGACTTCATTCAGTCGACAAACCTGTCAAACCCTCGCCTTTACGGCACTGTACACGATTTCTGCTCCGCTCCCTTCTTACCGTTATCAATAAACTCCCTTACCCCTCTTCATTTTTTCCCGTGCCCTTTTCGTTAAAATTAGGGAGCCATGCATGGTCGTCACGGTCCTCATAATTCTATAAGTTATGACAAAAGGTCACGGACTGAGGGGTTGGGGCGAATGCCATCCCCCGTTAAATTTCTTTCATATAAATAATAAGAATACACAATTTGCTTCGACTACGGAAGTCAACATGCCGTATAATCGGGCGCCGTTAAGGCTTCACGTGTGCCATCGCAACAATAGTTCACGACAAACATTTATATACCAACGGTGAATCAAATTTAATAATGTATTGAACTAATAGTATAATGGATAGTATAATAATATAACTACTATAACTATACTTTCTACAAGAAACCCGACTGTCATCGATCTGATATCTAGTATATCCAAATAGGGATTAAGGCAGTGCGGATAGACGCTATAGACCACATGATGTTTATACCCTTCTCGATGTGGAGATATCCTATCCCACATATGTGGGTAATGAGAAGCCGCTGAGAGAGATGACATGTGGTAGAGTTCTCAGCGTAAGCGTGCTCGACGGTGCACCCATCCTCCGATGAAATGGTAACCTTTGTTATTAATTTACATTTTTAAGTGTAACTTTTTTTAGGAGTGTATCATAATATAATCGATCAACATTATATTAGTCAAGGTGCTTACCAGACGCCTAAAATTTTAAAATATGTACAGAACGGAGATAATACTTTGGTTGAAGATATTTGGATAATAACCAAGTGTATCGTTTTTGTTTGTTGCATTGTTTACCACGAAAGTATTTCGTTGATTCAGCATAAGAGTGCTAACACAGCTTTGCAAGTTATTGAAGCGAATCTGGAGAACGGATTATTTCGTTAGTTCCGGTGTAGGTCGAGATGCGAGGGTGGGCTGCCAGGATGGTTTTGTTCGCGCCATGGTCTGAAATAAAATGTGGAGACCTCGTCAATTCGAGTTAAAGTATTTAAGCTTGTTAGGCGAGGATAGCCGAGTTACTCGTTTGGCCCGTAGGATATCAGCGTAATCTTCAGTCACATTAGGCGACCACAATTCTTTCGTGCTCATTTACCGAGATTTACCGACTGAATGCTTCGCGGCGCGGGGCGCGGGACACGAAATTAATTTTTTCCCATTAAATTTTCGTTCTCGGCAATTCATAACTACACACACAGGAAGCTGCATCATTTCCTTTTCGGTCGGCCCGCCCGCCCTGAGATCTGTGCGGTTATTTATGAGCCCACCGTGACCAAAAACTAAGGCCATTAGTTAAACGCGAAATAATTGAACATCCAAGACGCTTAATACGGTACAAGTGCCGCGCTTAAATGGGGAGAAGCTTAAAGACGCCGACCCCTTCAGCGACAACAATGAGCGACGCATTGTGCGAAATAATAACCCATTTTCGGCGGCCCTTCTTTTCCAGCAACCAAAAGACACGTGTCGTGCGGAAAATGCCATCTGTATAATACCTAACCTTTCTTAAATGTAAGATTATATCTACATATCATCAAAATTTATTACCCTCAGACCACGCCGTTATAAATCTATTCTCTCGCACCCCGACCATACACCCCTTCACAAAAATACCCATCGTTCGCCGCATTCTATTCACAAAACCACTTTGTCCAACATTTTAATTCATACTGTTTTTGTATAGACCATACAGTACAAACTTTCTACTTTGGTTTCATAATAAACACATTGTGACACTGCTTTCGGTTTCATAATAGACGGTTTTCGGTATGACATGACTCAACGTAGAACAAATCAAAGAGAAAATACTATTAAACACACAGAGAGAGAGAGATTATCCAGAGGGGATGATATAAATGGAATTATATATTATACTGTGAACAATGAAGTATCGAGCTTTGAAGCATTAAACTTTAAAGCAGGTGGATACTCCGCGATAATTAATTATTCGGTGCAAAAAACCAGCAAAAATTAAGCCTCAAAGCGAAATAAAAAGCGAGTAAATCATAATGGGAGATTTTTAAGTGGCCGCGCGGAGGTTGCGCGCGGTAAAATATTCCATTTAATCCCGTTGTTAACATATGTCAATTAATGGGGTTTGCAGTATACATTAATCATGCAATTATACCCTCAAACACGGAACGAGTGGCGATTTGGGCGAGGGTTCCGTCCCCTAGGGACCTCGCGTACGTTTCGTCCCCGGCACAGTCCCTACCTGCAAGTTTTAGCACTTCCAGGTTTATTTATCTAAGAAAATTAACCGTATGCCGCGGCCGGTCACGGAAAACGATCGTTCTGACCCCCAGGATACGCGCGTTTCGCCACAACGGAAACGCGGTAAAAAGTTTCGGCCGGAGACTGGACTAGACGAGACGAGACGAGACGAGACGAGACGAGACGAGACGAGACGAGACGAGACGAGACGAGAAGAGATCTTATTCTCCCCTTTGAAAATGTTCTACGGTTATGGACTAAGCGGAGAGATTATTTTGTGAAAAATCTAATAGCATACCTGGTGGGACTGAGAGTTTGTATAAGTTAGTATAATCGTATGAATGATGGTGGAGATAAAGGGAGTTGATGAGAACGAAGCAAAACACGCAAAGAACCGATGCGGCGAGATCATGAGAGTGTCCTTGTTGCGGTTAAGGGCGAGCGTTTAATTTGACGAGATGGGCGCGTAAAGGCGCGCTCGGTATAATTCATTGCACATTTCCACTTTCCCTCGTGGATATAATGACAAGGTCTTTATCTGTAAGGGCGTACCGATTAACAAACACGGGGGTCAGGCGCTGGTCCAGGCCGAATCGGGCCGGCGGCACGGCGCGGCGCGCGTTCCCCACCCCATTGTACGACTCTCCGTCAAGTGGATACCATTTATAACCTACATATGCCATTGTTTCTAATCTATTGGCCGCCATCACTCATCCTTCTTTTGTGCTAGATGTTTGTTCGACTCCCAGCCGGGCCCGCCACTATCGCAATCAACATCAACATTTATTACAACGGCTCGAAACCATCGATTTGTAAAACATTTTCGATAGACCGTCGCACACTATATGGCCCCGACGGGTCATCATTACGCCCCGTCAGGAAAATATTCAAATCAAAGTAAGGATTAAAATATTTAACAAAAACCGCTTGGCTCTGCTGATGAATTGGTCCGTGTGGACAAATCGAGATTTACTATTTGCGTTCAGCCGCGCCAACACTACCTATAGTTCGATATTAATTAATTAGCAAACTTCCCCAGAAACTACGGCGTTGTCGAATTAATAAGCAATAAGAGATCGACACGACGTGCGGGGGAAACTACCCCCGCAAACCACCCCCCTTCACCGCACGCCGGACCCTATAATTAACGATTTTTAGTTAATTATAGGCACCGCGGATTTCTTAATAGTATAACTACAACCCCTCACCCTTAAAACCGCTATTACTGAACTGGGAGTCAATTCATCAAAGAACAAAACGTATAGACAGCACACCCACGCCTATAATTATCGATAATTTAATCAAATGACTGTTCAGGCAGCAGTTCTATACATCACGCACTTAGAACAACGAATAATAATCAATCCACAGCCGGTTAAAACGAGTAAATATTGTTTTAAGATCACCCTCGAGTAAGCTATTACACACCTCTCAATAACAGTTTTTTGTTCTCGTCGATTGTTTATGGAGTTTTGGAGTAGGAATTATATTATCCTTTGAGGTGCCAGTCTTGATGGGTGGTGGAGAATTCAAATGGCTGAAGATCTGAAGGCACATTTCTCATATGACAGGACTCGGAGGTTCGTAAACAATTATCGCAGAGTGGCAGGTAATAGCACGTAAATTATCAACAGTCAAGAACGGTGTAGCAAAAAGCATACACACGTGCCTCACGCGCCGCTAGAACCGCCGTTGAAGCCCGCAGGATCGTCAAACAAAAGTAACAGAGCCAATCCTAATACAACAGAAACGGGGGCCTCGCTAAACACGTCTAAGTTCCCGTACGCATGTAATTAACAAAGGTTACGGCGAAGTATGAATATTGCAGACCTTTTTCTCAGCGGGGCAAACTAGTGGTGAAGAGGTCGCACCTGCTATTATGGTTACAATTCGTAATTCGTAATTGAGCGTTCATAATTGAGCGTTCATAATTGAGCTTGCTTAATCAAACGGTTTACAGCGGGTAACGTCTCGACATCAACTCCAACACCACAGACTGTATGTTGGGTCGCACAGAGAAACACATTCAACGGCCATTGTTCTCAAGTTGCACTCCTCCACTCGAATTGGCTAACTTCACACTCAAGGATTGTTTTGTATTTCTACATTCCTGCAGTTGCTCACTTTAAGTACGACGGATTATGTCAAATGCGACCAAAAAAGAAATCAGCGGCAACACTTTGAAGTGGTCTTTCATTACTGTCACAGAATAAATATAATCAATAGTTCTGCTCCAGTTCTGAACTATCGACGCCTCTTGAAAGTCTTGAGGAGTCTCTCAGGTTTATCCTAGAACGTCCGAATTGTTTCGTAGTCCAGAGAATGAAGCTTTGCTGTATTACAATAATCTTAGTGTCTGGGTGAAAATAGCTGAGGAGCTGATGAATGTTGAGGGTTTAAAGTTGTCAGTGGTAACGAATTCAGCCCCGTGTGTATCGTTCAAGTCCTTTGCGGGGATTATACTGCGGGCAGTATACGGATTTAATAAAACATGGAACCGGCGAACCACTAAAATCCAGGTGACTGGTTGGTGCGGTTAGTTGGTGTCCTTTGTGCTATCCGCAGAGGTAAACGTCGTTTGATTCATTAGCAAGCCATATATTCAAAGAACAGATAGATCGGCGATGCACCTCAATATATAAATGCATGCCACGTTAAATAAACATGTCCTGGTAGACCGGAATGGCTGCTGCTGCTTTACGGCTTCGGCATTAATTAGAGCTTCGACCGTTTCGATAAATAAACGGCCAACAAAGAGTGCTATTTTAGTTTACCAACGGCGCTAATTAACCGGCCTCGATTATTGACTTTTTCCACTAAATCATAACCGAAAACGCGCTTTGATGTTCACTCGGACGAATTTTAACGAACGCCGGCGCTAACTTGCCCGCCCCCCTAACCAACGCAACGGTTTGTACCGCCTGGCACAAATAATTAAAAATAAATACCATTGCGTCAACTACCAAGCATTCGACCCTTAAGAAACCGAGGTTCTTTGTGAAACACAATAAATCTGACAACGAAAATAATGAAGAAAATTAGTGTCATTGTCTACAATTGAAAACACAAATCCAGGTCTTTTTCCCATGGGTTTTCGCATAATGAAATCGTATGTCGAAACCTAGCTCCTGATCATTGATTATGATCATATAACTAACCCAAATAGGGAACTTTATATTCGCTAGCCTGTAAATCTGCTATAGCAGAACCACCATATGGTCTGGATAATGACCATTAAACTTCTAATTGGGTTGTATCCCCTTGCTGAAATCAATCATTCAGCGTATGCTGTCGTCTGGCCTTTTCCACAACTCACGAAGGGTGTAGTTGCAACATTTGTGTACGTAGCTATCGACATTAGCTAATTTAACAATGCATTGCTATCAAATTGTTTTACTTACAAACCAGGGCGGTATTTTTGGGTTATAAAACTCTCGGGAACGTTGATGTGCCTATAAAGCGGTGGCGCGTCCTTGCGTTGTAAGATTCGCGTACAGCGCGACGCCGGTTGGTATAAAATAACGGGAATATTATGGCGCAGATATTCAGTGTAGGTGCATCTGAAATTGGTTTTGTTCGATATGTGTACATTCGGTTATATCTCCTTGTGCAGTTGTAATATGCGCGTTGTAACATTTACTTCCGCTGGAATTGCGGAGCTCTAACATTTTGCCTTCCTTTATGGGCCATAGAATAGAAAGGACTCCTAGGAATGCCATGATTTAAATTGAAACCCGCTTACTTACGTATTTAGCTTGCCGCGCAGCACTACCCTCCGCCTTCACCGGTGTTCCTCATTACACATTGCACAATCTTTTATTGTTTCTTGCTTCAAACTATATAAAAACATAGTTATATCGTTATGAAACTAACTGAGTTATAACTAACTATAACTGAGTTATAAATTGTTGTAGTCGACGTAGGCGTTGATATATATATATATATATATATATATATATATATATATATATATATATATATATATATATACATACATATATATATATATATATATATATATATATATATATACATACATATATATATATATATATATATATATATATATATATATATATATATATATATATATATATATATATATATATATATATATATATATGTATGTATATATGTATGTATATATGTATGTATATATATATGTATTATCATATATATATATATATATATATATATATATATATCCAGTATCCTTTCGGTTGAAAATCTTTCTCTCCCTTTGTTGATGTGTTAATGTAATTATATTAAGGGTATAATACGTTGCTCGAATTATTCATATTCTGAAATGGTTTCAGGCATGAGCCCTGCGTATGGGTTTACGCTCGAATAAAATGAAGCCTGCTTTGTGTTGACATGGTGCGTAATTAAAATGTTTCTTTCCGTTGAATTACAGGATTTGATGGGCAGCACGCTTTCACGAAAAAGGACGTGGACAGTTTCAAGGGTGACAGAAAGCTAAAGAAGGACATTCAACTGCCAAAGCAGAATCTCGGCTTCTGTCTGCCGCTGGCGATGGAATCAAATGGTAAGTCTGTCTTTGTCGAGTGCGGCCATATACTTCGGCACATGTAGTCCGAAATGGGCCATTTCGCGTAGCGCTGCCGGCCAGAATCCGAGATAAACCTTATGTCGGGTAGTTCTTGCCCCCGGCCGTCGCACGCAACCCCTAATGGATATCCAAAGAAACTATTTTCTTTATTTCTTCATTTTACTGAGGACATTAACTATGCGTTAGGTTTATGTATGTCCCACTCCGGATTTCTCATAAAACTCAACTCGACGCAGCACCAGCCTTTCACCCGGACCATCTCTCTCCCCCACGTCGAACACTCCCGGCAAAAAAAACACCCCCGCAATACATATACCGAGCGATTCACATAAAACCTCAACCAATTCATTTATAGTTACACCCCATATATATATATATATATATATATATATATATATATATATATATATATATATATATATATATATATATATGTATATATATATGTATATATATATATGGATATATATATATATATATATATATATATATATATATATATATATATATATATATATATATATATATATATATATATATATATATATATATATATATATATATATATATATATATATATATATATATATATATAAGCACCAAACTAAAATTGATTTTACATAGTTTGGGTAATGCAATACAAATGGATACCAGACATATGAAACGACGTTCCTAATATTGTGCCTAACGTCGAGCCATAATTCTAATTTAATTGTATTATCACTATCAGTCAGATGTCGCTGAGTATATTGTCTTGCTTTGAATCTACAGGTAATACATAGACTCACTAGCCGCGAAATTAGCATTCAGTGCCCATATCAGACAGCATGCTGAAAACACAATGCCTATGATTTACACAGAAATAATGGTTATTATAATTAATTATTTGATCACAAGGCCGTCGCGCTAAGATTTTGAATGTTTTCTCACCACCTTTAGGAAGGTAATGCAATACGTGTAGATTTTGGACAAAAGCTGCTGGAACAAAAGTGGAAGGATGCTTGAACCAGTTTTGCTTATTGCTTCGTGGCAGCGGTCTCGAGGACATTATTCGATTTAATTCTTGGCGACCTGAATGCCTCCATTATTTAGCTAGCTTATTCAATTGATGAATTACACAAGTACCTATTATTCCGTCGCGTTAGCTGGGATTAGCCCCCGCTTCCTTTCACTCCTGTGACACTTATTATTTCGACCGGTTCCCTCATTTTCGCTGCTGGACGCTTATTTCCGACGCCGCGGGCATAGCAAAACGCGGTACAATCGGAAATTAATCAAAAAATTCGACGAACACTTCAAGGGAAAAGTTCCCGACCTCCTCGCTTTGAGAAGTTTTCATTCTGCTATCGCATTCCCATCTAATTTGTTTTTCTTATATTCTAAACAAGTTCCACACCATTTTATGAGGCCAGGTGACAAGTCAGACCCGCTTCTTAGTTTGAAAGAACTATAACTAAAACTAAATAATACCCAGGCGGCGTATTCCACTTCGTAGTTTGCGTTACTTATGTTGCCGTTGGCTCCACTGAAAGTTTCAAGTAATTCAATAGCCGATAACCTTCCCGAATCTGTAATTTTGTGCATCGTTCATGCTGCTATACGGGGAAGGGGCTTCACATTCACCCAAACTCTGCTTGTTTAACAAGAAATTCATACCCCAATTTCGGCAGGTATTATTTAGAGGGTGCTACAGAATTGTCAGCTGCCTTCATGCTTGCGTGTTTAATGTTTCAACGCCCTGTACTTGTCCACACAATACACCCGACCATAATTAATAGCGCGGTAATTAATATGTTCGTAAATAATCTTTGTTGATTACGGTATACATACTCCGAAACAACTTACGTAAAAGTTATTACCCACCATGATGGAAATGTCATCTTATTTTGTTCATTTGTGTCCTTTTTAATTATATATATATATATATATATATATATATATATATATATATATATATATATATATATATATATATATATATATATATATATATATATATATATATATTTTTTTTTTCAGGATCTGTGTTCACTGGTAAGAAATTGACAAAACTTGGTCCAAAAGCAGCCCAGGTGTTTGCTACACGAATAGCCCAGTCTGCAGTAGCACAACAGAAATGCAAGACCTGCGAATGTACAGGCCACAACACAGGTGTCTCTTATCTGGAGTGTCTGCCATGCGAAGTGCCATCACCACATTTTGAGGATTGGGCCGTAAGTTAATTTTAGCTCGGAAATATGATGGATAAACTGAACGTTTCTTTTTATTTTCAGGATAACGACTACGAGTACTAATCCTCAGCGAGTGTTCGCGACTGATTCAACTATGACGAAGTATTGTGAAAATCTATTTTAAAATTGTAATGCGTTGTAAAGATTTTAATACCAATATGACTTCCTGGAAACTTTTAAACTGATTTTGTGAATGTAAATCGTTTCTTATATTATATTTTAAGAGTAAATCCGTTTATATGAACCAGCGGTACCTGACCATGTTCCGAAACATGATATTTTCTTAAATAATGTACAATAATTACCGGAACTGTAAAGATTTTGTATCACTGGCGTAGAGCTCTATTTCGTAGATTTAATCTAATCTAATTGAATTTGTATTTTTAAATGATGGTAATAAATGAATTCGTTTGATAAGTAATACCGGTTTGGTTTTATTTTGAAATTACTTACCCTCTGGCTGAAAAAAAGGTAGGTGTGAATCCCACTTCTGATGTTAGAAATTTAAACTTTCGTGCTTCATAAAATCGATAAAAGTGATATAATTCCTGGTAGTGGAGCGAACGGTGGTAAGAATCGTTCGTTCCCTCCGAAATGTTTTATATCTTCCTTGAGTCCGGAGGAACTTAGTGATTGCGGTTGGTGGTTTTAAAAGATCCAGTGAGCATACTCCGAGCAAATGGCCGCCGCAATTTGCTGCCGCATTACCCGTCCTACCCGAGCTTTTGTTAGAAATAGAAAGCCGAGCTTTCATTACAAATAAAATTTGTTACATTCGTCCAGATCCAGATCGTCTCAGCTAATTGACGCTCGGTGCATCTCTGTGACGTCAAATCGATTGCGTGAAATGAAATAGGATCTTCATTTCAATTATTTGGTTTAACAACACACCCGACTCGGGTTATTAGTAACGAAAATGCACGTTTGTGGTGTGTTTTGTTGCTGAATACTATTCGGAAATTAACAGAATAGGATACATTCTACCAGGCTTCAAATATCATTGGTAATTGTGGCAAATTTGCGGCGTAATAATGGAATTTCAGCTAGATGTGATGTTAAATTACACTTCGTTCAATTAAGCAATGAGTTAATGAGGGAATGTGGTTGTAACCAGAGATAGTGCGTTCGCACCACGTAAATTTTTCTTGAATTTGGAGTGGAACGCTTTGGAAAATGTGTAATTGTTTTTCGTGGATGTTAAGCGTTGAATATGAAATTGTCACGTGAAATATTGGCGGGGAAATTCGCTTCCATCAATATGGCCGTAACTTTATTCCAATAATTCGATTGTTTATTTTCGTAAGATGACGTTTTGAAAAATTCGCGCGTATTAGTATTCAAGTGGGGCGATCCGAGGAAACCTCGAGTAGAGCTTGAGCGGGAACCCTCCGGGGAGGCTGTGAGAGCAATCCTTAGCATGACAACCAGCCAAAACATCGCGCAGACCTTATAGCAGTCACCTACAAATTGAAACTAAACTGTACAACTCGGCCCAGCGCGCCGGGAGATTTAATTCCAAACTACAAATCGCGGGAATACTCCAGTTACTTCACTCGGATTTTTCTCTGTTAGACAACATTTATCAACGATTTGCCTTACCTCGTCTCGCCAGGCTTACGCGGAGACGTTTCGCTTCAGAGTACCGCCGGTACGGGACTTCGTTTACATGTTCATCTCAACTCACAGCTAGTTAGAAAGCTTACAGTTAGTTATCTAAAAATTAAGGCAGTTGTTGGAGTTTTCAATCCCAGTTTGACCTGCGTTTAGTACTAAACCGAGTTTAGACCTTAAGGATTGTGTACTATCGCGGCCATATATTATGTCCCTTCTTTTGACGTCCATTTTCTCGGAAACCTAGGGGCGATTTTTTTTTTAATTCTGGTGCTGTCCTGGATTAATATGCTACAACTCATAAAAATTAGAAAGCTGTACGTGTTGGCGTTTTCCCGATTTTTCCAAATTGATTAATTACTCCGGAAATAATACATAGATTTGAACGAATTAAAAAGTAAAGTCACTTGCGGAATGCTAGCTTTCAATGTGTATTTTTGTAAAATCATTGGATTACTGGTTGACCCACAAAAAGTTATATTATGCAATGCCAGCAATTCCGTTATTAGAAGAGCTAGAATAATGAAATATAGACTATAGGCTACCCAATAATTCATAGGTTTAAAGTTTATTACATAATCATGGTTTATCATGCATTTACCCTACAAAAGATCGAGTTGAAATCGGGAGATCGAGTTAAACGAATAAAATTTACGTGGCAAAAACAGCGCCAATTGTTCTTAATTTGGAAAAATCGGGAAAACGCCAAAACATACAGCTTTCTAATTTTTATGAGTTGTAGCATATTAAACAAGGACAGCACCAGAATTTTTTCAAATTTTTTCGCCCCTAGGTAACTGAGAAAATGGACGTCAAAAGAAGGGACATAATATATGGCCACACGGCCGGCCCTAGGCGGTAGGCAAGGTAGGCAACTGCCTACGGCGGCAAACTTTAGGGGCGGCAAAACTAATTGAACTACAATAAAAAAGGGCTCTAAAATATTGCCTGAATCTAGAAAATAAAAGAATAGTAAAATACAATCAAATACAATCGGAATTGACAGGCTTCAGGCCATTCCTATATTTTAAGATGCATAGCAGCCAATAATAGACATACTTAACTAAAATAGCTCATTAGCTTTTATAAAGAATTAGGATCAATTAGGAAAAATAATATGAAAATGTACTGTAGTGTAGTGATCTTATACAAAAATCAAAAGAGAAATATAAAATAGTCTTCTCTAAAATAGTTTTTATGCGATATCCACAAACTTAAAGAAAATGTTATAAATAAAACTGATTTACTGGCACATTCCAAAGATATAGAAGCCGCTTTAAAAGTTGGCGAATCCTCCATCTTAACGGTTTAGCATTTGCTGCCGAAATGGTAAGCTAGTTAATTTTTATTTGGGTAGACAAATAATTTGCCCGCCTATAAAAATAATATTAAAATGTGCTGAGTCTTTGATGATATTATTATTGAAATTAATTAAAAACTATCAGTGATTAAAAAATTCCCCACGAAATGCTTGCATCAATATCTCCGAAAATATTACTCTTAGCAGAACAAATTATACATCATATTAAAGATAAAATTTTGATGAAGATTACAAGATAAACAAAGAATTATGTACTTAAAATATTGAAAGATTTAGATTTGGGAAAATGTAAAGAACGGAGATATTATGTCAATATCTATTCTGTCAAAAACGACAGAAGTTTGCCGATGACAGATGACTTAACAGTGTAGATATTGACATAATATTTCGGTTCTGAAAACCCGTTTTTTTCTCCCAAATCTACATCTTTCAATATTTTTAAGTAATTCTTTTCATCTTTAATATGGTGTACATATTGTTCTGCTAAGCTTAATACTTTCGGAGATATTTGATGCAAGTAGTTCATGACAAATTTCACTGATAATCACTGATAATTTATAATAAATTTCAATAAAAATGTCATCATTCAGTAAACATTTTGATGGTATTATTGGTACTATTTTCATAGTCGGGCGAATTAATTATGATGTTAAATGATTTTGCGTCCATAGACCTTGTTTCCAGAAGGTCCTGTTGACGTTTTTAAAAATTCATTACCTCCCTTAACATTGGGCGAAATTTAAACATTGCTTAGCAGTTTTTTTCTAACCCTGCCTATAACTGTTGCTAACTGAGCGGGCGATAGACAGTTTGCTAAACTAATATTAATAAAAAAAGTACTTAAGAACCATGTGTACTTAAAATTGTCTTAATGGCTTAGCAATGAAGGGCACTAAATATGAATTGAGTAACATATTAGATCTGAAAGAAGTTACTCGCGATTTTGCAGAAAAAAAAATCGAAAGAGCTATTTTTAATTCAGGGTTGAACTTTCTATATTGTATTAGTATTCTTTACTTTTTGTTGTTTTGAAAGTATTGTTTGTATGTCGAATATAATCAATGGTGCAAACCAAAATTAGCTATCGTCTTTTGTTTTCGAGTATTATTATCCTATTAATCTAAGGCAAATTGCACTGCGAGATATGCACTGTCAAATATTTGTACCGAAAATACCGAAAATATGAACATTTAATGCCTATTCGTAACATCGCACATCTGGACTTGCAAACACGTTGCAAGGTCTCGAACGCATCGGCTGGCCCGACAAAAACTTGTAGTTCTATGGCCTTAAAAATACTTTCTACGCCGATATTGAGCAGAGTATTTGAGGTAAACATATTAATGCCGCATGAATGCACCGGTGAAAAATACATTCTTATGCCTGCAAGAAATAGTTTTCGCACTATAGAATTTTTAATACGTTTTAATTTCGACAAGAAAATAATATCTTGGTACGTAGTGTGTAGGATGTTTGTTTTCGCTACATTACTAACGCGGCTTGCAAAATATAATAAAAAATAATACACGCAAGGACTCATGATGCATGAATTTATTATTTGATAATAATTATTTCAATCATTTGCAGTTGGTTTCTTATAAAAGTAATTAATCAATCAATCAGGGGGGCGGCACTATTGAGATTTGCCTACGCCGGCAAAAACGCTAGGGCCGGCCCTGATGGCCACGATAGTACATCTAACCTAACCTTATTCATGGTTTATGGTTTAAACCACTAGGTCATACGTTAGTTCCCGCGATCGTGAACTCACGCTAGGCTCAGAAATGACTCCCTGGAATGTCAAAAAGTCCGATCGCGATTATACAGCCTTGAGATAAGTCTTTTATTATAGACAATTTTTAAAAATTTGTTACTAGAAAGCAGTTAAATGCGTTCAATGGTATTTAAACGGGACCTTTTCGCCTTTAATAGCAGCAAACGAGTTTCATTTGAAGGCAAAGTGACTCCCGGAGATAAATGGTCCTGCGGTTACTCAGCTTTTCGGCTCACAAATTCTTTGTTCGGGCAAAAATTTACAACAGCTCTGCGCAGTGACGTAAGAATTCTTTTACTCCATTTGTCTAACCCTTAAACGGCAGCAAAAACAAAAACTCGTTAGAAGATCGCGCAAATGTTGCCGACATAAACACGTGAAAACGATGATCCAGTTTAGGACTAACTATAATCGTGGTAACTAGGCGGTTAATTTAATTTTAAAAATGAATTTTAGCAGTCAATTTATATGTGGTATTCTTAGCCTACTTCGACTACAATAATAATAATAATAATAATAATAATAATATTTATATTAACGTTTGCAGGGTTATCCATTAGACTTTAGGTTTCATGAGTCTTGTTAGCATCCCCAAAAAGGATAGTCTACATTCCCTTTGCTAATGAGAAGTACTTTTTGGTATAAAATAATCATGGGTCGCACAGGGCCATTAGATTTGGAAGAATTCTCCCTAATCTCGCGAGCGAGATGAGACGAAGGTATTACGAGGATCGGTGTGCGAGATAATGTAGCAATTACACTTATGGAATGAATTTAATTATGCCTTGGGGTTATTAAAAAATCATGATAAAAGGGAAAAAAGGCGGAGGGCGCGCGCGCGCCTTTGCGCGATATTTCAGAGGCCGGCGTAAACACGATTGCATCAGAATGATTTATATTAACGATGTGTCCAATTTAATAGCTCCCAGCATGCTCATCTGTGTTTCTCAAATGCTTTGCGTAGGGTCGGCGGAGCTTGGAGCTCGAGGAGCCGCGACCGGAGGAGGGCGGCGAGGCACGGAGGCAGGGGCGAGAGCATTTTTATTCCAACCCTCTTGGGTGAAATTGAATCAATTGGGGTATTTTAACGTTATGGTTTTAGTTAGGTTGGCACGTCGCACACTAGTCGCTCGTGCACTTCTAGCAGATCCAAATTATTTTTCAAACGAACGATATATATATATATATATATATATATATATATATATTTATATATACATATATATATATATATATATATATATATATATATATATATATATATATATATATATATATATATATATATATATATTATATATATATATATATATATATAGATTCGTCTTATAAACCACTGTGGGTCGTTCTGGTGGGATGGATTCTTAAATGGTTGAATCGAAGACAGGGAAACTAATGACTTTTCCGTGTGGGGATAATCCTGAGCTCATCGGCACGTCGGATTATTTAAACTCGACGCTATCATATTAAATGCATTAAGGGTCCCGGGACAGGTTGGCACCGGGCGCCGGGCTGCTGAAAAATCACTTACGATGCGCTGACATATTAGCATTCTAATCGCCGGTTACGTCGCGGCGCGCAAGCGATTTATCAGGCTTCTGCTCTGTTTTAATAAGAACATGTGATTTCCACAACATCAATCCGACGCCCCGTGCCCCCGGGCGGGCACCCCTTCGCGCGAAATAACCCCCGCGAAGGTATTTCTCACCGCCCTCGCCCTAGCGATAGAAACGAATTTTAACCGTCCCTCAAAAGATAAGCGCCCTTCTACCTGATACCGATAAATCATATTTCTTTTCATTTCTTCTTCTATGCATACATTTCCAACCATTTTGCGCCCACCCTCATTTAATTAGAGAGGTATTTCATCTCGAAAACGCTGCATATACCACAGAAACTAGTGGACCTAAGGCTCTACTCCAGCAAGAATAAATTATTAAATAAATGGATAGTTTTCAACTGAATAAATAATAATTATATTCCATGGTTTCCACAAAAATATATTGAAAACGCTATCTTATTCTATTCTTCATACTCGCTATAGTATTTGTAATATCCCCATAAATTTATTCCTCAATATGTCGCCAGACTATCCAGGGTAATAAAATCAAACGGGGTAAAATCAGACGAAATTTAGCAAGTTTCCAGTTATTCGGAATGTCATTTTAAAATTGCAAATAAATAATGTCGTAAAGTGTGACATTTATACTAGTTCACTTGTTTCTTAATTCTCGGTAGATACCTCAGTAGATTTTTTGAAAAATGCGATCAGATTGACTTCCGGTTGTTGTATTAAGATCGAATAGCACCGACGGAACGTTTTAAAATTGAATTTATCAAACGTTTTAAAATTGAATTTATCAGAAGTCCTTTAAAAGGGGGATGTTTGTCCAAAAAATGTTTTTTCTATTTGTTCGAATTTTGCTTCTCATCGATCAGATTGACTTCCGGTTGTTGTATTAAGATCGAATAGCACCGACGGAACGTTTTAAAATTGAATTTTAGAAACTTTATTTTTTTTAAATTATAGAATTTATCAGAAGGGGGGGGGGGGGGAATCTTTTAACAGGGTCAAAATCCATCAATTTTAACCTCATTTTCTGTAATCTAACTGATGAAATTTTTATTGTTTTTTATTATTTCATTTTTATTTACTTTTGGTTTACTTTACTGTTATATTTTCAGCACCTGTTCTACACCATCTTTGTCAAATATATGACCTAAATATTTTATTTTCGCTGTTTGTACTGTAACTTTTGTGGATTGAATTTGACATTATTTATATATAACTAATATTTATATTAGTAATTACTTATATATAACTCATTATGTTTTTCTTCAGTTTCAGTCGCAATTAATATGTAATCGAAGTAAATTATTATGTCGTCACTATCAATATCGCCAAAATATTTATTATTTAATTTTGCATATCAGTTACACAAGAAAGTCGAAAGGGGAATCTTAGAAATTTATAATATCCAAATAGTGACCGAAAAGTATAAATAGTAAGTACAAATCAGTACATGAGCATTCTAATTTTACAGGCCAAAATCCTTTTGTTATGTCAAATATTGAGTATCTAATTATTTTTTGAATTCTACGCATCGTTGTACACAAAAAAATATGAGCACACATTAGTGCTAAAATAAACCATTGCAGAGATAACAAGTCTTCATCATAAAAAAATCGATTTTTCTATCAAGAAGACTAGTTATCTCTGCAATTGTTTATTTTAGCACTGGTGTGTGCTAGTACTTTTTGTGCAGAACGATGCGTAGAATTCAAAAAATTAATTAGATACATAGTGTCCCATTAAAAAAATAGGTTTCTCACGAAAAAGTGTTTGCTATATTTTGTTGCAGATTAAGACCACCCTGTACACAAATTGGATATGGTAGGTAATCACGTTAATAGAACGTTTCTTACTTAATCATAATCTAAGCGTGCGCAATAAAATTAAACACAGATATTGAGATATACAATTTTTCTTAGACTGCTGTTTTTCCATAAAAATGCAATAAATCAAAAAAAAAATTCGTAAAATTTTGCGAGGGATTCAAAATTGCCCGGAAATAGAGATTGTTCCATGAAAAAAAAAAATAAGTTAGAGTTGGTACTATCTTATGGAACACCCTGTATACACGGTAATAATTTTAAAATGTACGCCTCGGCCTTCTGTATATATGAAATCAGTTTTAAAATATCTTCATTAACAGAGGCACAATCTTCCGAGATCGCACTGTTGAGACACCCTGTATATCAGCCAACCTACAACTGATATCTAGGTTTGTTACAATAACCAATATTCTTGAAAAACCTTCGCTACCCTTAAAGGCACGGATTTTGTTTCTAACAGCCCGTAAATGACGATAAATTGTCCCGAAAAATCTTAAATGTTCTTAATTAGCGACTTCAAATCCACCTAAGTAATACCGTTGTAATTAATAAATAATATCATTGGAAAAATAATTGCTAATATTAAATTACATCCCAGTAAATTCGTCGGCTATTTATAGAATTTCAAAATATCATTCATACGTAGTATGTAGCGGTAAATACCGGTTCGACGTTGGACGCTTACCTGTACGCCCCGCCTCCTCTGCCCCGAGCGCGTCGGGTTTGCAGAAAAACTGGTCCCAAGCGAAGTCGCAACACGCAGTTTTCGAAAATATGCACCTCAGCGCATCATAACATATATATTGACGCTTGTCACGTACGCCAGCCCCGATACGTATTAGATCGGCGTGGCTTTCCTTCTTAATTTACCGGTAATTATCGCTAATTTAACTATCATTCGGTGATCGGACTTCGTGTTGCGTGTGGCGTGAACTATTTCGTCGGGAAAATGTTCATAATTTTGCGGGATACAGTGCCGATAAGTGTTTGTGCGCGACCACGATAATATTTCCACTGTTGCTTTCAAAATATTGCATTCAATTTGGCTGGTCCCGGTTCGCCGGTATAAAAGGGGTTGCCGACTTCTTCCTACACGGATATGCTATGGATTAACCCTTCCTGGGCATGGACCTAAGACGGACTTACAACCTCCGCTTCCATGAGACGCCGAAGGGATAGCGGTAAAAAGTAGTATTAGCCGTCGTGCTTGCGGATGGGTGAGCGGAACAGGGGAAAGAGTTACCATCTAGCCGTTATAGCCGATAACGTGCTAGTCGTTATCAAAGAGCAACCTGAGACCCCGCGACACCTTCCAAAAGGTATATTTTATTCAATTACCGAATTTTGATAGCATAATCTGTGGAAATATTATCTGGTGTCAACGGGACTATCCATAAGACTGACGAAGAGAACTGGAGGGACAAAGCGAAGGTAATTAATTCTTTTAGTATTGTCTAAGGTGTATAGCCAACACTGGTAGAAATATTGTTCAAGTCAAACAAATCGTTGTTTCAATAGAGGCTAAATTTGGTTATGGCGCGACATAATTATTCGTACCATCGCCAAGTAGCAATATTGTAGGTAGTTGTGCATATTTAGGCATAATTTCCATCAAAACTGTCTTTATTGCATGGTCCATATTGTCCCAGACGTCTTAAATTGCAGTTTTTACCCTATTTAATATTGAAAATATTATTTAGTAAACGCCTGTGAATTCCCAATTGCAGATTCTCAATCACATTTTGGTCAGGACTCATCATCATCATCATCACACCAGGAAATCGTGGAAAATTAGCACGTATAGAAGGAACGACTACAAATGTAAGTACATATTTAAGTACACTGCAAATGCATTTCGTGAAAACATTTGTTTTATTTCAGTAAGTCTTTATTGCATGGTCTATAATTGTCCCACACGTCTTGAATTGCAGTTTTTAACCTATTTGATAATGAAAAGATTATTTAGCTAACGTCTATTAATTTCCAATTACAGCTTCTCAACCTTATTTTGGTCAGGACTCATCATCATCAATCTTTAGTATGAAAGCCATCGGACGTCTACGAAAATTAGCACGTATAGAAGGAACAACTACAAATGTAAGTAAATATTTAAGTACACTGCAAATGCATTTAGTGAAAACATTTGTTTGGAGTAACGTAATATATTATTGGCTCAAATAAAACTTTTCTTTGTACCAAATACCATAAGTTACTAACATTACAATCGCCACTCTACTCATTTCGCTTTGTTTTCATTGTTTTTATTTGAAATATTTAGATGTTCTAGAGTCTACACTTGTTTAAGTCAAACAAATCGTTATTTTAATAGAGGTAAAATTTGTTATAGGGCGACATAATTATTCGTACCATCGCCAAGTAGCAATATTGTTGCTACTTGTGCATATTTAGGCATATTTTTCAACAAAACTGTCTTTATTATATGGACCATATTGCCCAAACGTCTTGAATTTCAATTTTTAACCATTTGATAACGAAAAGATTGTTTGGATAATGACTATTAATTTCCAATTACAGGTTCTCAACCACATTTTGATCGGGACTCATCATCAATCTTTTGTATGACAGCCATGGGACGTCTACGAAAATTAGCACGTATAGAAGGAACAACTACAATGTGTACATATTTAAGTACACTGCAAATGCATTTGGAGAAAACCAAATACGTAAGTTATTAACGTTTTAATCGCCACTCTACTCCATTTTGCTTTGTTTTCATTGTATTTATTTGAAATATATTGAAACCCCATTCATTTTAAAATATTTCAATCGCCTTAATCAGAATTTACGCAACATCAGATCGCTGTTTCCAGCAATCTTGACCAAGTAAAATTTAGTCGCCCGGCAGATTATACAGGGTGATCCATTTATGGCGCATACGACGATATTTCCGTTGTCTTAAGGGAGCGATAAAAATACTTATTTGGGAAGATTGAGATTATGAAAATTATATAATGTATGTGTATGTGTGGTTTTTCCAGATAGTAAATATCATACTAAGCAAACAGTTTCATATGGACTTATTTGTTCTTTTTTATTCCTTAAAAAGTTACAGAAAACTTTGAAATAATAGCAAAACTACATTTTAAACGGCTCAAACTTGTTTAGGATTTGAAAAACCCACTAAAGTAAACATGAAATTTGAAATTTAGTTAGTTACTTACTTGTATATAAACAAATATCTAACAAGTTTCATGTGTATTTTATTTCTTGATTCATTTGCTTATTTAATTTACCTTTAATTATTGAATTTTTTACTAAAACATATTACTTTTATTATTGTTATGGTATTTATTGTGTTCTTTCTTCGATTTTGCATTGCTTGATATGTATTTCGTTTATTATCTTCATTTTGTTGATATTGGCTGTAACTTTTTAGGGATTTGGAAAAACAATTGGGTCCATATGAAAAGTTTTACACAGAATGACGTTTACTTTCCAAAAATAATTTCTGCGAAAAGTGGGACACCCAGTATTATAAAGTCAAAAATTCTTACCTTAATGCTGTTCTGCACGCAAGTTATTTGGTACATTGGTCCTAATTTTTGGATAGCATTCTTGGGAAAGAGGGGCTCGTTCTATTCACACTTGTATGTTGACATTTGTATTCTTGTTCAATATTTGGCAGCTCCTTGGCAGTTTCTTCATGTACTGCAAAACAACAATGAGAAACAGGTGGAAACAGACATAGAACTTATCTTACCTAAATACTGTCAAGTAAACGACGGATACAGGCGACTAATAAAGCTCTTTTTACATAAAACGGCAGCACAAAAACGCGAAACGGAGCTAAAAAGAAAACAAACGTAATTAGGAAACCAACAGTGGGGTTATGATTGCAAAAGTTACAAAATGTACCTGAATATTATTTGATCCAGCTAAAAAGCGACACGCATAAACACAACGACAATCAACGGCAGCAAAACACATAATAAACAAATCAATGACAGGATAATTATTGCAATAAACCGTACACGAACATCACCGTAACCGAAACTCATTGACAATTGACATAACTGTCATAACAAAACTACCCGAGCGCCACCTCTTCTTCTTCTTATTGTGCAGGATAAATGGTGTTTTTAAGTTATTTGGTTTCACAAACTTCAACGGGGTTTGTTTTGGTTCCTGTAGTGGTACCGTCCGCCGGTTGACGTTAGTTCGGTTGTGTCACTTCGGTGCGTTCCTGTCAGGTGATTAAAAGTTTAGTGCAATAATTATCCTGTCATTAATCGGACTGTTTATTGTGTCTTTTGCTGCCGTTGCTTGTCGTTGTGTTGTTTTTACAAACATTCAGGTAAATATTGTAACTTCTGCACCCTTTGAGTTGTAGTCCTAACATCACTTTTGTTTTCCTAATTACGTCCGTTTTCTTTGCAGTTTTGAATAGTGCGAGCCCTTCTTCCCCAAGAATGCTGTCCAAAATTAGGATCAAAGTACCAAATAACTTGCGTGCAGAACAGCATTAAGCCTACAGGTTGGAATTCTTGACTTTATAATACCGGGTGTCCCACTTTTTGCAAAAAGTATTTTCGGAAAGTAGGTAAATGTTATTCTTAAACTTTTCATATGGACCTAATTGTCTTTCTAAATACCTAGAAAGTTACAGCCGCTTGCTACAGCCGAAATATCAACAAAATGAAGATAGTAAATAACAAAATACATACCGAACAACGCAGAATCAAAGAAAGAACACAATAAATACCATGACAATAATAAAAGTATATATAGTTAAGCAAATGAATGAAGACAGAAAATACATATGCAACTTGTTAAACATTTGTTTATCGACAAATAAATGTCATTCTTCGTTCATAGTTTCATGTTAACTTATCGGGTTTTTCAATTCCTAAGTAAGTTTAACCCGTTTAAAATGCAGCTTTGCCAGTATTTCAAACATTTTGCTGTAACTGTTTAAGAAATAAAGAAAACAAATAAGTCCATATGAAACTTTTTGCTTAGCTCGACGTTCACTATTTGGAAAAAAGCTTTGCGGGCTAAAAAGTGGGACAACCTGTATACACTATATATTTTTCTTAAATCTAAATATCGCATAAACTAATAAAATTATAAACCCCTAACCACAACAAGTATTTTAGAACTTAAATACGTATTTCAGCAACTATGTTGCCATCTTCAGTAGAACCTAAAAAGAGGAAAAGAGAGATTAGCACTTCATAGTATCTTTACTGGATATTGTCCAAGCAAATCACTAGTGGAAGTGACGTCCATGTTAAAAATTACCTTATATATACCCATTTGTTGTTCACACCTCACTGAATTTTGATCATTGAAGCGTAAAAAGCAAGTTTTAATTAAAGCAGGACAAACAATGGCGAACTAGGTATAGGACCCCTGTCTGAATTTATTAATTTATCTCTATTCAAGTGAATAAAGATACTTTCCAAGCTGTTTAGTTCCCTATTATTTGACACAGCTTTTACAAGTTTTAAGTCATCTACAACTACTTTATGACCTGTGTCTAAAATATGTTGAGCCACACTAGATTTTTCAAAACGATTATATTTAAAATGAGCTACATGTTCTTTGAACCTAGTTAAAATTGTTCTTCTAGTCTGGCCTACGTATTCTTTTTCACAGTCATGACACTCATGACATTTGATACTTGATGACTGTGAAAAAGAATACGTAGGCCCGACTAGAAGAACAATTTTAACTAGGTTCAAAGAACATGTAGCTCATTTTAAATATAATCGTTTTGAAAAATCTAGTGTGGCTCAACATATTTTAGACACAGGTCATAAAGTAGTTGTAGATGAGTTAAAACTTGTAAAAGCTGTGTCAAATAATAGGGAACTAAACAGCTTGGAAAGTATCTTTATTCACTTGAATAGAGATAAATTAATAAATTCAGACAGGGGTCCTATACCTAGTTCGCCATTGTTTGTCCTGCTTTAATTAAAACTTGTTTTTTACGCTTCAATGATCAAAATTCAGTAAGGTGTGAACAACAAATGGGTATATATAAGGTAATTTTTAACATGGACGTCACTTCCACTAGTGATTTGCTTGGACAATATCCAGTAAAGATACTATGAAGTGCTAATCTCTCTTTTCCTCTTTTTAGGTTCTACTGAAGATGGTAACATAGTTGCTGAAATACGTATTTAGGTTCTAAAATACTTGTTGTGGTTAGGGGTTTATAATTTTATTATTAAGTTCGCCACAGTCTCCAAAATATTGTTATATTTAAACAATGGAAATTATGCCAAAATATAAATGATGTCACTTGACAATAACATGACCAGACCGATCTAAAAATTGAATGTTATGAGAATTGCAAAAACAATGTTTAAACAAATGGAATTTGTTTAAACAAATATGGGTCTATTAGCTTCTTTGTTATTTCCATAATTATGTGGAACCAATAACTTACTAAAATTACGTTACTAAAACTATAAACAGTGGCTTTATAATCGAGTATAGGTCGACTAAAATGTTTAGAAAGTTCTATAGATCTAGAAGCAACAAATTAATATTTATTTACCGATAGTAGGGTTATTATGCCGGTGACTCGGGGTCTCCGCGTTTACGGTAAATGTCAAAACACGCCTAAAAACTCATTTAAAAGTGTTGTGGGTTCTGCAGTTTATGTTACAGTTTTTCTTATTTTTTTTCTTGATAGTGGCATTGGTGCTATCTTAGAAATATTTTCTACCAAACAAAATTTAACGTACATCTTGAACACAGGATAGTCGCTTGTTTCTCGTTTATTTGAAGAGGTACAACAGTTAAATTCGGGCAAATCTTAGAAATACACATTCTATATCATAAAAATTAATTTACTGTCTATCTTAAACACAGGATGGTCGCTTGGTTCTCGTTTATTTGAAGAGATACAACAGTTTGCTCATCAAAATACTCTTGAAAATACTTTTGTCTACAAGTGTTTTAAGAGCAACCGGTTCCAAAAAATGTATGAACTTCGGCAATAAACAATAAATCAATTGAGCTGCTATTTTTTAAGTATGAACTTCAATCTATAACAGCACCATTTCTGATTATATTAAGTATCAAGGATAAAATGTTCGTTTGTCCCAACATGTTGTTATAATAGGAGGAAGAGATTTTGCAAGAAGTAGATATAATTCAATATGGAGGCAAACATCATTTTCAGCTTGTTTGCGTCTTTATATTTACCTCAACAAAAAAAATCAGGCTTCATTTAAAACAGAAACAAAAACATAAACGTAAAAATTAGTGGCGGTTTTCTTTACCTGTATTCTATGATGTACTACAGAATATAAAATTTGTAAATTGAGCTGCGAAATTGAGCTGTCAAAAAGGGCACTGTAAAAAATGTATTTTATAATATGGGTTGAGCTATGTGAACTATGTTTGACATAACCGAAAGACGTACAAGTAATATTCATTTTGTTCATGACAAGAAATTGCATATTTAATATTCTAAGAAGTTTCACCGAATATTTCATCAATTTTCAACAATAAATAACGGTTTACTTGAAGACTCATTTAGAACTGGGTATACAAGTCATTATATTTTGTAAACAATAATCGTTTCATTTAAAATGCAAACAGTTAGTCGATTTGAAATAATAAACATCCACGACGTATGAATTCTACAGTTATCCAATTTTATCTTAAAGAAGAAAACAAAAAATCATCAAAATATTTATTGGCCTTAATATAAAAAACGGAAAATTTGGCTCGTACAAATAATTTCTTTTGCCGTGACTATTCTTGAAACATTCTACAAGAACGTTGAGAAAATCGAAGAAAACCGATAATTTAGATTTTCTACTTGTAAGGTAAAAAATATTTTTAAATCAAGCATTTCAGGCGTTTCTTACTGACTAGATTTGGTAACTTTTGGCATCCCAGGCGTTTTGATGCGCCAATTTCTTGGTTTTTTTTCATACGTGTTTTCTCTTTTTGGATTTTTATTGCTTTCTACCACCACAAAAATTTTTGCAATGCATTTTTGAACCTTCTGTGCATAGAAGCGATCCTCGAAGAGGGGTATCGTTTCTCGGAACGCGATTCTTCGGCTATACGGGGCGAATGCGCGAGCCGGGACGGCACAGGGCGCAAGCCCTGCCTCGGTCTAGTAGGGGTAACGTTGGGGGTGGAACGAGCCTCGGGGAATTTGATTTAGTTCCCACTGACGCCACGCTATGCTCGTCCGAATAAAGCTCGCGAATATTGTTGGCAAACGTCAGTTGTGTCTCACGCGCGCAGCAACCGAGTTGAACGCGGGAAACCGCATCTAATTCTCAGCGATAGATCGCCACTTCGACGAACAGTCTCCACCGTTACCAAACGTTATCACAAAAATGTGATTTGTTTATAAAAAAATTGTGTATTACCGGTGAATTCGTAGAACTTTATTAAAACATGTGGAACTTAGTTTGTTTAACGGTCCTGGTCTCCCTGGTATCAGCTGCGTCGTACGACAAACGAGTCTACGGTAAGACCACAAACTTTAACAACTTAGTCTGTAGTTTTCATCATTTCATCATGTTCGAACAGAGATTGTTTGATCTCCGCGGTAATAAGTAGTCTGGCGAGAACTGGTGATAGTAAATTGCAATTAATCATGTGTGAATTTCGGTATAGAGAACCGTCGTTTGTACAGCTAGTTCGTTAGCGGTCCTGTATAGCGGGTGACATTTATTTGACGCTAATTTCTGCCAATATCATCGGGAGGTTTGATGAATGGACCAGTATGGGACCATCGATGCATTTCGACAAGATACTTAGCATTGGCCTTGTCGGAAAGTAGATGAGAAGAGGCCAATTATTGCTCGCGATTATTCACCAGTCGTAAAAAAATGATCGCATTAATACCGCGTCCTGGGTTTACTGCTCCTTCGCCGACTAAGACAATAAAAGGGGCTGTCGTGGATATTGAAAAAGTAAACAACACTTTTTACGGCCGGGACACATCAGCATCGCTTATTCCATCTTTCTTATTTCTTACTCCGGCGTTCTATTGACTCAGCTTTCCTGGAACTTGTAACGGAGGACACTAATTTGACAATTTCTTTTTTACCATCTTCGTCCAACAGTTCACTCTCTGGCACTAACTTAGACACAAATGGAAAACATGTTTGTTATCAATTTTGCAGGATTTTTTTTTAGCAGAAAGTTTCTGTTACGAAAACTACAAAGAAACGATATTGCAACATTATCGCTATAGTAATAGCTTGTTGCCCCATAATCGACTGGATAGAACAGTATCTTTTGTTTTCTGCTCTCCTTTTCCTCGTTCGCAAATTGAATAAATCCCATGGTATTACATTTGCCGCTGAAGCGAACGCAAGCCCAATTCGAATCTTCGAAAATCTATTTTGTCCAAATTTTATATTTTCCCTGAAATCGGAGATGTCTCCTAAACGAAAAATAAACCACGTAATTATTTTAATCATATTTATTCTTCCAAACTATAAATTTATATATAAACATAGTATAAAATAAGTCCTTAGTCTTCGTCAGTCTTCAGTATTTTCAGTATTTTAATGTTTCTTGCATGACAATATTTTGGAGACTGTGGCGAACTTAATAATAAAATTATAAACCCCTAACCACAACAAGCATTTTAGAACCTAAATACGTATTTCAGCAACTATGTTGCCATCTTCAGTAGAACCTAAAAAGAGGAAAAGAGAGATTAGCACTTCATAGTATCTTTACTGGATATTGTCCAAGCAAATCACTAGTGGAAGTGACGTCCATGTTAAACATTACCCTATATATACCCATTTGTTGTTCACACCTCAGTGAATTTTGATCATTGAAGCGTAAAAAACAAGTTTTAATTAAAGCAGGTCAAACAATGGCGAACTAGGTATGGGACCCCTGTCTGAATTTATTAATTTATCTCTATTCAAGTGAATAAAGATACTTTCCAAGCTGTTTAGTTCCCTATTATTTGACACGGCTTTTACAAGTTTTAAGTCATCTACAACTACTTTATGACCTGTGTCTAAAATATGTTGAGCCACACTAGATTTTTCAAAACGATTATATTTAAAATGAGCTACATGTTCTTTGAACCTAGTTCAAATTGTTCTTCTAGTCTGGCCTACGTATTCTTTTTCACAGTCATGACATTTGATACAATATATACCAGATTTATCAAGTACATCTACCTTATCCTTTGGGTTTCCAAGAAGGTTTTTTATGCTATTATGAGTCGAATATGCTATACAGAGATTTTGTGATGTAAAAATACTTCTCAAACCCCTTGTATATGCACAATCGAACGGTATGTTAACATATTTCTTCTTTTCTACAGACAAAGTATTTAAAGTAGATATTTGATTTACATACATTTTTTGATTCTGCTTCTTAATCATTCTATCAACTATTTTCTCAGGGTACCCATTATGTATGACAACATTCTTAATAAACAATAATTCTTGCTGATATCTATCTGCGGACAATGGAAATTTCAATAACCTATTTACTAAACAACTAATAAAATACAATTTTTGTTGAAAAGGATGCTGCGAATCATTAGGGATAAACCTGATTGTGTTAGTATCTTTCCGATACACGTCAATTTATATTATATTTTTGCTATTCCTGACTACCAGAGTATCTAAAAATGGAAGTTGGCCGTTAACTTCTTGTTCTACAGTAAAGTTAATGGTGTTGAATTTAGAATTCAAAACGAGAATACTTGTTGTGGTTAGGGGTTTATAATTTTATTGTTTCTTGCATGTGGAATTTTTAGTGTTGTTCTTGGCGTAGCTTTTTATTCTGTTCAATTTTCACTTCCTTTCTTATTCCTCTAGAACGATTGTCTTTTGTGTTTTCTTCTTTTTTTTTATTAAATACCAAACAATGTAAAATATGTAGCCTAAATAGATATTATTAGAATTATCTTAATTACTGTTAAACTTTTAGCATAACACTCAATTATCGAGATCACTCAAACTTTTAGGTTAAATTCTGACCGTTAGAACAAAGACTTAAATCGAAAACATTTTCCACAAGATTCAAATAAGACAAGATTAAAATAGCTTGTGCAGTGAAGGTGTCAAGTATTAGATTGCGGTGCCACTTACGAATAATGGGCATATATGTCCTCAAAAGACCGACGGCAATTCCTTTCATGTCATACGCACGCAAATGCTCGCCCTACGCATATCAAAGAAAGCCGCAGCGGCAAAGGAATCTCAATCTGTTAGCCCCAACACACTGGACATTGCCCCAAAAAAACGGCTGTGGTACCAACTTCCAGACAAAGGCCCAAATTAACTTGATAATACACTACAACGCTCATTATTAGATATTATATTCAGTATTCGGTAGTGTAAAGTGTATTCAGTAATAGAAAGAAATTTTAACTTGAGAAACGCGGCAATATACAATTTCCCTTTGTGCACGTCAAATCATTTTCAATACGAATTGAACCAACATACAATTGTTAGGGCTGTTATTTTCTTTCAATAAACGCATCTATGGGTGCGAGGAAGCCACTAAACTGCCATTACTGTATCCAGCACAATTCCTATCTGGAAATTTTGTTGAAAATTTCAATCTTGCAAATTTCAAGCTTGCAAATCATAACCAGGTGGAAGAAGTTTTGAGATATAAAAACTTAACGGAGTCGATCAAAAGTTTGACGACGTAATGATGATGATATTCGTAACTTTTTTGCGAATTTCCTCGGGCCTCGTTAAGGAAAGTAACAGTTTTTTCTTGCGAGGCGAGCATAGGGGGCGCCACCGCATAAACCATCGCACCGTTTGTCATTAAATGCAAATGTATGCATATTCGGACCATTAAAGTAAGTTATCGTGAAGTATTAGATGCAAATTTCACTGGGAATTTGCGCCGTAGAGTAATCAATTTTTTAAATTACGATATCAAACCGTTAATTGATCTTCGGTGACAAATAACCCTGTGTTTGAAGGCTCGTACCTCTAAAATTGCTGAACAAACAAAATAAAATGTTTTATGAGCGTCGAAACGTGACAGCACGCTTTTTTATGCGTTCTTGCGATTTTAATCGATGACTTAAGTAAGTAATACGCACTTGTCATGGGTCAAAGTATATCAACATTTTCTGCATATCTTTTGATGATAACTGCGTTGTTGTGCGGACATTCGTTACCGAGATATCAACTTTCTTCAAAATCATGTTCATAACCTTTATTATTTGACAAAAAAATGAAATAGTATTAGGATGAATGGCATTTGTTTTAATCAAAAACAATAGTAGCGCACCATAGCACTATATACAGAGTGATACTCATATATACAATTCGTTTTTTTTGTCCATAGTGTCCACAGTTATCCTCCTTACATATAATAATGATATTTATTTAGTTAAAAGAAACTAATAATCACAATAAATTTGGTTTCCTAAGTAATAAACTTATCAACTACTTAAAATTAGCCAATACATGAACCCGACATGATGTTTTAAAAAGACTTAGCGAACTACTGTTTTTTATATCACTTGGTAGGGTATTAAACATCTTCAGTGCTTTATAATAAAATGAATTTTCTGTGCTGTCTTTTGTATATTTTGGTAATCTGAAGTGGTCCTTTTGCCGAGTATTGTATTCATGCTGCTGACTATTGTATGTTAAATAATTACTCATATAATTTGGGAGTTTATTATTTATGCATTTATATACCAACGTGAGTGCCTGATATACCGTTCCTTGTTTAACATACAAAAAATTTAATTCACTCAGCATGGACTCGACACTGGTTAACCTGGAGCTTTGTAATAAAATTCTGAGTGCTCGATTTTGTTGTACTTGAATCTTTTTAATGTCTTTGTCTGTACACAAAAATATTATACTGCTGCAATAGTAAAAATATGGTTCTATAATCGTATGGTACAAAGATATTCTAGCTTTTAATGTAAGTTTATTAGATATTCTTCCTAAGTAGCTAATCTTTCGACTCACCTTTTTAACTATATATTCCATATTACTCGTAAATTTCAAACTATTATCTAAAATGACACCTAGATATTTAAATTCGACCACTATCTCAACAACTGTATTATCGATAACTATGTCTGGTGTAGGGTTTACCGAATTTCTATTTCCCAATACCATAGCTTTTGTTTTCAATACATTCAAACCTAATTTATTTTCTTTATACCAATTTGATATCGATACTAGTTCGGAGTTTAATGTCGCGATTACATCAGGTATCTCCTGCAATTGATATTAGTGTATCGTCTGCAAATAGGTGCATATCACAAGCTTTAACTTGTGAAGCAACATCGTTTATGTACAAATTAAATAAAACTGGTCCAAGAACAGAACCTTGTGTTACCCCTAAGCTGTTTATTAATTCACTTGACTCATTTTCTCCAATCGTAACCTTCTGTCTCCTGTTTGTTAAATAGTTTCAAACCATTTCAATTCTTTTCCTCTGATACCGTAAGTTTCCAAATTTTGTAGTAGCTTTTGACGACAAATTGTCTCGAAAGCTCTTTTCAAGTCTACAAATACAGCAACTATCGTTTTACCGTCTTCTAATTCTCCTTTCCAATTTGCCAATACCAAATTTAGGGCCGTCTCGCATGAATGCTGAGCACGAAGACCTGACTGTTGGTCAGTAATTAATTGATTTTCATCCAAGTACTCACTGAGCTGTTGTTTAACAATAATTTCCAGTATTTGTTCTAGTTTTGGTAACATGTAGGCTTAAAATACGGCTGTTTACATCTGGGACACCCGTAGGTATACAGTACCATCGATTTCTAATGTTCCTTTATTCTATACCAAGTATTTACATATTCATTGGCGATACACAGAGTCGATAACTCTATACATGTATCAATGGGCCGTCATTATGGCCTCGAATATATAGATTTACAACGATAAACAGAATGCTGTTATTATGTATTTACACATTAGTGATTTATATTTTCTTTGTACAAGTGACCCATTTTGAATATCACAATACATTCCCGAAACTTACCAAATTATACGTCATATTGTACATGAATGGAATCATTTTATTTTGTGAAGTAACTGTAATTATCATTACAGCAGTCATGCCATGTTTTTTTTAAGGAACTAAGAAACTTTTTAGTTTCAGTGTTTTCATTATCTATTTAAATAATATACAGTGTGTACTTTTGTTATTATTTTTTTGCATTTGTAATTCTTGAATCCTTTTTGGACTTAAGGGAACCGTATTGTGAATGGGTGTATTTCACGTTGGGAATTCAAAATCGCGAAATAATGTATCAGACATTTGGTAAATTGTCGTATTTTGCATGCGGGGTACAAATTTGGATTCCTGAAACGTGCCGAATACGCAATAATGAGAAAAATATGAAAACTGCATACAATCGAAAAAAGGGTCGATCGTTTGGGGCGCGAGCTCAAAGATCGTACGTAACAACGTAGCTATTGAAGGGCCTACAAAAGGCCAACGGCACCCGCTCACAATGCTCCTCAAAAATACGTCCATTGTTGTTTCGTTACGCTGACTACTGACACACACACACACACACACGTGCTGGGGCGGCGGTCTCACTCCAAATTTATTGACGCCCCGCATGATTAATGTTCGCGCCTCTTTCGGAAGGTACATAAACATTTTAATTGCCCCCCGAACGCCCTATTTCAATCTACTTATTGGGATTGCAACCAAAGTTATTCAACGTTTCCTTCCGGCGGCTCGCTGAAACAATTTTCAGACCCAAAGCGATAGGTAATTAAAATCGTGACTAGATGGCGAATTTCAAAACGCTGAATAATCGACAGAAACGACTCATTAACGCCCTGAAACGGGGTGCGCTTTTCACCTTTTTATTTTGAAGAACGCATGACCGGAATACTGCATTTTCTCGACTCGACTGCAGAAAATGCGGAGAATTTATTTTATACAGCCTATAATATTCAGAATATTAAACCAGGTGCAACCAAACGTTAAATGTATATGTCACTGCGGTATGTCGAAACGAAACAAAGTGTCTCAGGTTGGCACTGTTGGCAGACCTTACAAAAAAAGTTAAGAAATATAATAGAATGTAGAAAAATACTAAAGTAGTGTAGTGGAAAGTAGCCTTAAGGGAAAAGTTGGTACTAGTTTCGACTCATTGCAAATTGCGACAGCCTTTCTTTGATGCTCCTGCTCGTTTCCGCGAATCTGAGATAATTTGTGTTTTATGTCGGGTGTATAAACTCCAGATAAATTTTTCATGGAGGTTACTTTGGGCGAACTTTCCTCCAGGAATTAATTCTCGCCGCGCGGCCGAAATTCGTTACAAGATTTTCTCTAAATACAGACGATTTAATAACTGAGAGATTTACATCGGCTTCCTGGGGCCGAAATATCAAGCGCCTTCGTAGTCATGCAGTTCTTAAACGAAGATGGCAACATTTTGTTTTATGCGCGGAATAAAACGTCCGTGCGACGGCTGGAGGGGTAAATTTACAACTCCCTGCCCTTTGCAGCGTCGTAAAATTTTGGGTTTATATATATATATTTTTTTTCGCCAGGACGAACAAATTGTTGTAAATTATTTTGTAAGCTCTACGGTCACTACTATCTCACAATTTTCAACGATATTTCCGTAATATTTCCGCAACTATACGCCGCGACCCAATATAACTTAACATGATTGTTTAAAGACAATGTTTTTGCGTTGGATAGAAGAGGGGTGGGTTTAATGTGGTGACAAAAGCGTGCCTTCTGAGATTTTGCGATCGTTAATAAATAAACTAGAGTGTGTCGTTGGGTTGGACAGTAACTCGAGTCATTTATACGCCATAAAATGGTTTTACAGCGATCTGAGGGCACGGACTGCACTCCGGGACTGCCATAGACAGTGTGATCTAGTTCGCAAGCGTCAAGTTCGCTTAAAACTGCAATCCCAGAAATGTATCTTAATAGTGCCAGCTTGTGGCAATACACTTACCGCATCCCCTATAGAATATCATCCAAGGGGTCGGGTTTGTAATAAAAGTTTATTCTGCGGCTCTATCTCGTGTTAGTTTCTCCACTAATATATAACATATATCTCTGTGGGTCGCTCCAGGCTAACTAGGCCCAAAATATACATCACTACACATAATAGATACATGTAAATCCGCGAATTAGACAACTATCTAAGCGAGGGAAATACTATAATATATTTCTATATATAATATATTTTAATATTATATATATATATATATATATATATATATATATATATATATATATATATATATATATATATATATATATATATATATATATATATACAGGGTCCTGCAACTAAGCTCCCGTCTTCTGTAGCTCACTTACTCATTAAGCTAAGAGTTTGACATTTTGCAGGCTTACCCTGTACTTCAAGGTACAATTCAAGAAATTATTTTTTATTATACAGGGTGTTCCAAAAATGTGCAACGCCATGGTAATATATTTTTTTAAATTGCATGCTATACATTTTTCTACACATTTGGAAGCCTTTTATGGTTGCCTACATATCACCAAAATTTTATTGAAATCGGTTGAGGGACCGCAGCGGAAAAAAATAAAAAACAAAAAAAATTGATTTTGCATCGTAGGCTTTAAAAATCAATAAAAGCCACAAAATGCACCTCGTTAATAAAATTTTTCGACGTGCTTATTAAGTTAGATGTAATAGTCTCGTTAACCAAGTGACATTGATCCAAATTATACAGGGTGACCAAAATCAAGGGTCAAACTTGTCAAACTTCAAAGCGCGATATTGTTCTTATTTTAAATTGGAACCCATAATTTTTTTTAGGTGAAACGATGCGGAATTAAAGAATAAACATTGTTTCTGAATACAACCCCATCACAATTCCCAATATTTTAAAAGTTATTCGCCAAAAACTCATTTTGCAACGTTTCCAACGGCAATTTTAGGTAATAAATATCGTACGTGGCGTTGAAAAACAATTTATTACATAAAATATAACGCAGAGAGGTATTTTAGATTTTACTCTACTTAATTAAGTAGTTATTCAATTGCTAAATTTACTGCAAAATTTACCTATAGCCACATTTCCGTCCTTACCGCTATAGATAAATTATGCAGTAAATTTAGCATTTGAATAACTACTTAATTAAGTACACTCAAATCTAAAATACGTCTATTATTTTTTATGAAATAAATTGTTTTTCAAAGCCACGTACGATATTTATTATCTAAAATTGCCGTTGGAAACGTTGAAAAATGAGTTTTTGGCGAATAAGTTTTAAAATATTGGGAATTGTGATGGGGTTGTATTCAGAAACAATGTTTATTCTTTAATTCCGCATCGTTTCACCTAAAAAAAATTATGGGTTCCAATTTAAAATAAGAACAATAGCGCGCTTTGAATTTTGACAAGTTTGACACTCGATTTTGGTCACCCTGTATAATTTGGATCAATGTCACTTGGTTAACGAGACTATTACATCTAACTTAATAAGCACGTCGAAAAATTTTATTAACGAGGTGCATTTTGTGGTTTTTATTGATTTTTAAAGCCTACGATGCAAAATCAATTTTTTTTGGTTTTTATTGTTTTCCGCTGCGGTCCCTCAACCGATTTCAATAAAATTTTGGTGATATGTAGGCAACCATAAAAGGCTTCCAAATGTGTAGAAAAATGTATAGCATGCAATTTAAAAAAATATATTACCATGGCGTTGCACATTTTTGGAACATCCTGTATAATAAAAAATAATTTCTTGAATTGTACCTTGAAGTACAGGGTAAGCTTGCAAAATGTCAAACTCTTAGCTTAATGAGTAAGTGAGCTACAGAAGACGGGAGCTTAGTTGCAGGACCCTGTATATAATATTAAAATATAATATTTCAAACAACTGTCTATACCTTGTAAAGAATTGGAAACACAAAAAAATGCCACAGTGTTATGCAAGGAGGGATAATAAATGTCAAAGAAAAATGTTAATTGCATTAAAATTTTAAGGAGATTTTACCTAGGAAGGTTAGTGAGTAGCAGTGCCGGCTTAAGGTGATCTCTAAGGAATAAATAAGTAGAATTAAGAATAGGTTGGTGAAAGCAAATTTCGCTCATTAATTATTTTTGAGGATTTCGCTAAATCCGTAACCTGATTACGGCAATTTCGCGAGATTTGGATTGTTTAAATAATGACTTCGGCGAAATTTTCGGCGCGTAGGGCACGGCCTGCATGTCTACACACCGTATAGGGGGTAGACATGCCCCGCGCTCGCGAGAGAAGTTGTTCGGTACACAAAAATGCGCGCGAGCTCCGAAGACCTTTGACGAAATCTCCCTCCGAAGCCGTTAAATGTTCAAAGGAGTCGGAAGGCGCGGTTTAATGCCAAACGCCGCCAGATATGGAACTACCTAATTACCACTAATTTAAGGACAAATTGAAAGTTATTTTCTTATTGCCGCGAAACTTCCAACTTCCACATTAATTAATATTAAACGTCCGCTGTAAACGTCTTTAACCAATATCTCGTTTTACACCATACTCGTCAAACTCTCGATTGTTCCTGTAAATATATATATATATATATATATATATATATATATATATATATATATATATATATATATATATATATATATATATATATATATATATATATATATATATATATATAAAAGGTTCCTTTGAACCTTTGTTCCTCTGAATTTAAAATAAAAATATTTATTTAAATAATTATAACAAAATAAATTGAAAAGCAAATAAACAACAGAGAGCCGAAAGTGCAGTTACGGGATAAACAGCGGAAGAAAAAGCGATAAATGATTTGCAATTGCAAATAGCGCAATTATCAGAGCCGATAATTTTGTTAGTCAGTGAACGATTGGTCGATAATTAGATACTAATTGACAAACAGTGCATGTCGCACTTATTACCGGTATGTATTGTGCATTATAAATTGAATCTAAACACTGCGTAAAAACAATGTAAACCTTTACGCTAATTAATGATTTTACAGAATCGCCGAATCTCATTATTTTGTATTATCCACTACTGCTATTATATCTTTTATGATTTTTATTACAAATTGTTGCAAATTAATTTTGGTCTGTAGTATGGACACAACCTGGATTTGAACCAGGGACCTTTGCGTTTCTAGCACAATGCTCTCCCATCTGAGCTACTGAGGCCTATGTTATCCTTTAGCGATGTAAAAAGAAGTCGAATTGCAGTTAGTTATCTTATAAGGAAATACTTACTTATTGATCTATCCAAGCCGTCATCCAAAGTGTACTTCGATCGGCTCTTTTATATTTACCAATTAAATGCTACGGCATTGTTTACGTTCGATACAAAGACGGTGATTAGACGTTTCGTCTTCGGCTTTGTAATTACCGTTGGATTGCTATCGGTGGCAGGCTCATTCGAATGTTTGCCGAGTGTGCTTGAGCTTGAGTCGGGGCACACCGCTCCCCTCGGGCGCGGGGGGGACTTTTCAATATAAGCAAAGGTATTTGTTAAGGACCTTTTGAGGTCCCTCCACGGAACAAAGATAGAGGGAGCACCGTTTTTGACGTCTATTGGATGCAATCTCGCGTATGGCAGACGCCACGGAATATTCAGCTTCGCATTTTATAATACCTACGCAGGATTTCAAATAAAACGCCTACGACGTTTTTATAGAGACATATAAGCAGCAGAATCATCGCATAATACCTGTTATGTCTCCTTTAGTGGATATAAGGGGATTATGAATAAGGGTCCAAAAAGAAAAACGTTTAATATCTCTCTGGTACACACTTCTGAGAACATTTTTCAATTACAAATAGGTAAAATTTACTTGGACTTTGAGTAAAATGGAGGTAACATAAATATTCATTGAATAAAGTTTCCTGAAATCGGGGAAAATCGGGTACCTTTTCTTACTTCTCTTTTTTGTCATCAGGATCTTAAAGAAAGGTGTGAAGTGAAATGACTACCAAATAACGAGGAGGAGAATTTCCTATTCGAGTCTTTGCAACGGAGGCCGAAAATTCTTTCCGTATTTTATCAAGTCCGTCGGAGAGGACCGAAATAAACTAATTAATTACGCAATTAGGACAAGTTAGGACTTGTTAAGGGGCGGTTACTTTGTCTCCGGACCCATCGGCAAACACTCCGAGCCGAAACGGGGCGCGTTTTTCGAAAATTGCCGCCCTCCTCGCGTCGGTCGAACGCGCCCAAGGATGTTTTCATAATATTTGACGTCTTGAACCAGTTTGAGATTTCCAAGTTTCCGAGCGGCCGCCCGTACGGCCGAAGTTTTCCCCTATCACCCCCTCACTTAATCTATCAAGCTAACAAAGGGTTGGACCGGCGTGAGGTTTCTGTAATCCGTGTATGCTGTCTCTGCTCGCCAAGCTTACTAACAACTGCTTATTATGGAATATATTAGGACCCACCGCCAGCTAATCCTTACTAATTTTTACCCCTAACCTCACTTTACTAATTAAACTATCGATTTCCACCAGTTTACCACTGTTTACGGCCATCTTTCATGCTATTCAGAGAATTTATACACTTGTTGTCCTTGACTCACGTATCCCAATAGGAAACTATTTGTTATTACTTTAAAAAATGCTTTTTTTGTATTAAAAGCCAAAAATAAAATTGAGTCCCCGTTAGAATTTACTACGTTAATTTACAAACAATAAAAAACAACTTTGTTAAAGCTGTTAGTGGTAATCTACCGAAGGTTAACGCTTTGATGGTTGGATTCTTCTTTTAACCATAATATAAGTAGAGATAATAAAGTAATAAGGTTTAAGGTTCTGGTTGGCGTAATATCGCGCGGAAACGTTGTTGTATATAAGACGGTGGAGGGGGAGATTTGGTATGGAGGCAGAAGCTACAAAGCCGGCCCTACAAAAAGTTTATCTTATCGAGTATGAAAAAGCGTGCCGAGGGGTTGTAGCATCGCTTTCCGGCAGGATAAAATTTTATGGATAAATCATGGCTAATCCATGTCTGATTTCGTGGAGCATATTCCATGGCGGTAGGTTTAAAATTTGATCCTTGGAGGCGCGTCGCGGCCTGCTTCTCTTCACGCAATTCCTCCGGTTTTATTCCCGCCGCTATCGGGATATTTATGAAGTGAAATAAAGAGGCGAAGTTTAGGTGTAAGTCGGTAGGTGGCGTTATTTATGTCGGCCGGCTCGGTGGGCGCACACTCCCTAAAAACGGCATACCGACGCAAGCAATTTTCATTTCCACATTAGATGCAATATTTTCAAGAATTACGTTTGCCGGCTACCGAAACGCTGCCCTGAGTATAATATATTTCGAAGACAAATGGCTAGAAGACTAAGTAAAACACTGGACTAAAATAGGTGAGAGCCGAGATACCCGAGAAATTGGAAACACCAAAAACATCCACGAGTTCACCAACAAATATGACCCGCTCCGAACAAGTAGTGTGTGGGTAGTTTAGCTTGAGATTTGACCTTGCCGGTTGGCGTCCTCTTCATCTCGTGACAACTCACTCAAAACTAATACAACGAGTCCCCCATCTGACATCCCGTCCATTTTATGAATTCTTCGGAATCGCACGTAATAATATTCTATTGTATTCCGGGGTTTATGTCTAATTTGCTTTTGTGATCACCGCTGACCCTTAATTTTATTTCTTCTGGCACGTATTAGAGGGAACCGCTACGGCCTTAGAAATTTACCTCCATCAACCCTTGTGTGTAACACGGGACGCTATTGATTAGAATCTTGTATAGTTGGAACCTACCCCAAACCAGTTAACCCTGTTAACAAATTCCTTAGATTATCTAAGCCGCACTTGCTGGCTATGAACCCATCCCGCCGCTTTGTGTAATATTCGTCTGTAATAATCGTTAATAGACTAGAATTGCGCCTTTATTATTTAAGTATTCACGTTGCAGCTAACAATAAAATAAACATTTGGGTCTATTTTTCGTTTAAGGATCTCGAGTTGTTCCAGTAGATCCATTCTGAAACCGCTAAAGCCCGAGGTCTAGCCATATTTTTTACCTGTCAGCGGTGGAAATAGATCTTCGGTATTCCTTTCGGGGGTTTCACTCTCACAATACAATATAAATCGGGCAATCAGCGGGTTCTCATGCTGATCAAAATTTAGCGGCGATCAATTGATCAATTCGCCGATAATGCCGGTGTTTCGCGTCGGTTCGGCCGGGGGCGCGCGCGCCGACATATTCAATTCACGTCACGACTTTTTATTTTGTACCATTTTCGAATTTCATTTATCACGGGCCCCTCGCTTTTATTATTGTTCTCTTGACCTTGCGCCGGCGGCGAACGCGGCGCGGCGTCTTTTATATTTATATCAATGTCAGGAACTTACGTTCCTCCCGCCGTACCTTCGCCTCACCCCAAGGGTAGTTCCATCGGCTCTTCGGTATAACATTCCGCGTTCACCACAAGCGAACGTAATAAATTTACCTAAAAAACATGAATATTCCGGTTCGGAAATTTGAAGTTCAACTCGGGCGACGGTAATAGAATGCACCTCGCTGTACTACGTTATACCCGAAGTGTTTTCCACTTGCAATTTTACAATTAGAAATTCAGATTTTGTTCCTTTACTTCGTTTATGTACGAACAATATGGCAGTCACAACTATAGCATGTCTTAAAATTCTTAGCTTTCTATTTGTACAAGTATTCAACCTGGACTGTATTTGAGTTTTCTAGTCAAATTTTGTACCAAAATTCAAATCTATACACTAAACTGAGTGTTTCTTCACCTAAAGTGTATCTCACAATATTATTGTATTGCAATTCTTTGCTAGAGTAAAAAAAACTGCTGCTACAGAAATGGCGGATGCGCCGGATATTTTTTGTTCTTTATTTATTTAGCGACTTTTTTGCGTTTGCATGTACCAACAATGATTAACATCACAACCAATGATATACGAGTTCTTACAATTTGTAATACTGATAAGCAGATAACGAATTATGGGAGAGTAAACGATAGGTAGACCGACGTTTGTAGGAGATTATTTTCGGTATTAGGTGCGAAAATGTACAGGGATGGTGGTAATAAGATTAGTGAGGGTGAAGGTAGAGTTAATTGACATATGAATCTGTAATGCGCTTGGTAAAATATTATCAGGCAAGTGTGGACGCTAATTGTTGTGAAGCTAATTGTTATGCAGAACTGAAATTTTATACAATATTCTTCGGGGAAGACACATCTACAACTGGGTCGCGCTACCCGCCGGCAGCGACCTCTTGAATTTAGCTTTATCCGACCGCTGCTCATATATTATTAAAATGGAGCGCACGCAACGGCTGGCAGACATACTTTCCCCTCTTTAAGGTACATATGCACGTATAAGAAATGGGCCAGTATTAGCCCGGTATCTCCCAATTTGTCACTGACGACATTGTAAACATTTTTGCATGCAAAAACTTATTTCCGCCCCGACACCGCATGTATCTCCAACGAATTTCCTAAAGTATACATCGTTCTAGTACTAACTAGATAATTTTTTATAGATATTACTTGTTGAAAAGTAAACGATACAATAATGAATTAAACGAAACCGGATATTTTGCATAATTGCTGGTGTTGTGTTGCGCTAAAATAAAAGTTAGAGAAAGTGGGATTGGGTTTCATATTAATGTTCCGCGCCCTTTATGTAAACCAATTCAAACAATTTCCTTTGTTTCTGGCTTTATAATTAATGAGTAAGAGATCCAACTCGTCGTAAATGACTTTGTGTAGCGCCGCGCGACGTGGCAGGTACAGCAGCTAGGAGAACGGTTGAGAAAAAGGATATGACTGCCACAGACGTACGCGGACCCCTTCGCCGCCCGCGGGATTAAATTAAAATTTCCCGAGTTGAATGCCCACTCCAGAAACTGTAAATATTTAACCGCAACTTTTTGCCGCACCTACTCATCAAATAAATATTTGGGTCTATTTTTCGTTTATGGATCTCGAGTTGTTCCAGTAGATCCATTCTCTCCATTCACTCCAGAAACTGTAAATATTTAACCGCAACTTTTTGCCGCAGCAAAAATAAAGCGTTTTATTCAACTGTAGTAGTCCAAGGGATAACTTAAACAGCGCGTTGAATAAATCCGCAATTAATCCAATTGATAATTGTTGTTAACATTATAACGTCCGGTCCGATATTTATGCTTTGAAGGGGAATTATTTAAATTCGTACATTTATTACTGCGTTACTGCAATAAACGTCCCCAACTAGTTCCGTATAAACTACCGCGCGTTTACCAATATATAAATTCCGATGAACATCGGCAAAATTGGCCCGAAAATCAAAGTAAGTGCTTTTCCAAACCTGATGAGCGCCGAATTGCAATGCCGCTGAACGAAAACCGCTCAGAATATTGACAAAACTTCCAACTCCCAAGTTTAACTATAATCGTTTATCACGTTTAGTTTAATATTGCGATAAACTTGTTTATGGTTTCGTAATTTTCCCCAAAATTTATACCCCACGCCCGCACGCGGAACGGGAATAAACATGTTACCCTAATTTATTGTAAGGGCAATTAGTGATTTATACGATTTCACAGAAACACTACAGCTTACGGTAAGGATGTACCCAAATATCACCTATTATGCCATTTAATACTAATATACTAGCTCAAAACTGAATTAGACAACATTTTGCGCTTAACCCGCCAGCTACCCCCAGTAGGAGGGGATAGTGTTAAACATTTATGTCTTAAAAGGCCAGTGTATGCACTAAATATTGAATCATTTGAAATAGTTATCTCAAAATCGCAATTGATTGACTTGAATTTATATTGTATGTTGTGACAGTGTGGTGGATAGCTAAAATAGTTGTTGCGAAGTAGATTTTCAGCCATTAATAATTTCAGCATATAACTTAGAAGTGTATACGTCATGGTTCCAGTTAAAACAGTACATTCCACTGTGGCATGCATAACCAAATTTGATATAAAAACCCATATGATATAAAACGATAAGTGAAAGTAAACATTTTATTGTTACGGAGAGAATTTGTGTCGCATATACGTCATATGAGGGCCGACGTATGGTAATATTTTATCGGCGAATGCCGTTGGAAACTCGAAATAAATAGAATGGAAGCGTTTGCCTGGTAGTTTGATCGTTGGGAAAGAACAAAAATGGTGAAGCACTCACTCCACCCTCTAGACGTCAGTCCCAGAACTATTTCACCCTTGCAGGCATGTCACCTTGGGGTGTCTCGAATCCATTCTCAGCTCCACTTCGCTACCGGCAGAACCAACATAAATTTATCATTTCTTTCCTTCACATATTAGCCGTACCTGATCCCCATCGATCGTTCGATATATAAATTAGCTTAGTCGTTTTCATTAATAAATTATAGGTACTAACTTGGAATAGTAAACAAAGTCAACATCAATCTATTCTCGCAAGAAATTGATACATAGCTTGCGTAACGAACAGGAGACATCCAAGTAGGATAATACTTCCCCTTCGGCATTAATTACAAGTGAGCCGGTAAAAGAAAATTGCAAAATATGCTTGCAAAACTTTTTATGGTATGGTCGAGTTGGGTCGTTTGTGTCTGCGCAAATGTTGTTGATCCAACTGTCGACCACAGCGGCAAAGCTTATATATCACGGCCGAAGGATTTTTAGAAAAATTTCGCATTTCCCGCGTAAACCTCGGGCGCCAGGCGGTGCGATATTTTAATTCATCAATTATCTTATTAATAACGAAAATTCGTCGCGGAACGGAAATCAATATCCACTCGAGATTCGAGTGAAAGCCCGTCAGCACCGTTGCAGCCTTGACAGCTAACCCCAGGTGGCCCACCCATTGAAAATATAACAGACAGCCATTGTATTGGTAGTATTTTGTCAAGGAAATTTCTGTTCCGACTCCAAGCCAATATTTCAGAATACCAACCGTTCCGACGATCTGATCACCAAATCACTTTATTTATAGTTAATATTTAACAGTTTTCACCCAGAAGTTATAAATGTATGGTCAAAAAATGAAGTAAGGGCCATAGCTGTTCATATCTTTTCTCCATCCGTTATAATCTGGATGCAATCATTACACCATGACAAAAAGCATGGGTTATATTGCTTGGAGAACTCTTAGGATAGTTGGCGTTATCCTGCTGGTCAAAAATTTGGTTTACTGTGGGTGATTCGAGTGTGCTGCTGTAATTGACTGTGTTTCCTTTTTTTTCTTGCAGATATAACCGGCCTCACCGTGCACAGTGTGGTGATAAAAGCCGGGGAGAACAAGTCCATATCCTGTCCGGGAGTGAACGAGCATTCGCTCATATTGGCGCTGGAATGGCTGTCCGTAACAAATCATGTAAAGCTGGTGGAGTTTATGAGCGATACCACAACAGTATGGGTCAAGCAGAATCGCATTTCATTACTTTCCGACTCCTTTGGGCTCAGTTTCCACCCCGCGGCAGCTGAGGATAGTGGAGACTACATTTGCCTCGTTAACAGCCGCCCCAAGCCGGATGCCGTAGTCAGGCTGATCGTTCAAGGTAAGATTCTTTATACGGTATTACACTTTCTCCCCGAGGCATGCAAGAATTGTCCCTAAGGGATCATCTCCATCGATGCTTGTTTGCTTCCTAATACCCCTCTCGGAAAGGAGACTAACCCTTCAGATGTGGGCAGTTTGCCAATATTTATGAATGTTTTTAATGAACGCCAGGTTAAATTGCAATCACAGCAACTCGGCGTTTAACAGTTGATTCTATTACCTTATACGGAGCATACAAATTTAATTTTTATCAAGTGCTCTGCAGCGCCATCCAAGCAGGCAATTTAGAAAGCAGTTCAGTAATCAGCAGCAATCTAACAGGATTTTGCAAACGTGGGAGCGGTTTAATTACATCAGTACCGCTCAACATTGCCCCTTAAAGTTAATATCTGATCATGCTTGGCAATCATGTTTGCAGCTTAAATTATCAAAATCTGGCGACGACACGCGAGGAACGTGTATACCGAGAAGCGCAATATATATATTTTACCTGGAATACGCTGAATCCATTAGTACGACTTATAATAAAATGATATTTTTGCCGCAATTACCAAGGTAATTGGGATTCAATATTTAACAAAAGTTCTACGCTGGCTGGCATCGGCGAGTTTTCAATTTTCTTCTCAAATATAGCCCTGAGTTTGAAACAATTGTACATTTGCAAACTTTTAATCCAACTATAGCTTTTGAGACAAATCGTTTTAGATAAGTAGTGCATTACAAAGCAAATGTAATAGTTTTGAGAACTTTATAGAACTAACACAACCATTATAAAATGTATGTCTCTTCTAAACACGCTCCGCACGTAAGTTCTTGCAATAGGACCAATGCAGCATTTTATCAGACAAAGCATATCATCACACTTGAGAATCCGTGATAGTGATTAATTGACATAACTCTAAACTAATGAACAGAAAAAATTGAAACATACGCGATTACGAGCAAAGTAGTTGGGATACAAATTATTATTATACACGTTTATGCATCAGATACATTGGGTAATTAATTCTAAAAAGTACAGCCTTCTATCTATTTTAGTTTGTTCAGGAGGATTTTTGAAACTTAGATTTTACGTTGTTTATCGGTGGTTGAATGTTATTATTTCGCTTCATACGCGATTACGAGCAAAGTAGTTGGGATACAAATTATTATTATACACGTTTATGCATCAGATACATTGGGTAATTAATTTTAAAAAGTACAGCGCTCTATCTATTTTAGTTTGTTCAGGAGGATTTTTGAAACTTAGATTTTACGTTGTTTATCGGTGGTTTAATGTTATTATTTCGCTTCATACGCGATTACGAGCAGAGTAGTTGGGATACAAATTATTATTATACACTTTTATGGATCAGATACATTGGGTAATTAATTCTAAAAAGTACAGCCCTCTATCTATTTTAGTTTGTTCAGGAGGATTTTTGAAACTTAGATTTTACGTTGTTTATCGGTGGTTGAATGTTATTATTTCGCTTCATACGCGATTACGAGCAAAGTAGTTGGGATACAAATTATTATTATACACGTTTATGGATCAGATACATTGGGTAATTATTTCTAAAAAGTACAGCCCTCTATCTATTTTAGTTTGTTCAGGAGGATTTTTGAAACATAGATTTTACGTTGTTTATCGGTGGTTTAATGTTATTATTTCGCTTCATACGCGATTACGAGCAGAGTAGTTGGGATACAAATTATTATTATACACTTTTATGGATCAGATACATTGGGTAATTAATTCTAAAAAGTACAGCCCTCTATCTATTTTAGTTTGTTCAGGAGGATTTTTGAAACATAGATTTTACGTTGTTTATCGGTGGTTTAATGTTATTATTTCGCTTCATACGCGATTACGAGCAGAGTAGTTGGGATACAAATTATTATTATACACTTTTATGGATCAGATACATTGGGTAATTATTTCTAAAAAGTACAGCCCTCTATCTATTTTAGTTTGTTCAGGAGGATTTTTGAAACATAGATTTTACGTTGTTTATCGGTGGTTTAATGTTATTATTTCGCTTCATACGCGATTACGAGCAGAGTAGTTGGGATACAAATTATTATTATACACTTTTATGCATCAGATACATTGGGTAATTAATTTTAAAAAGTACAGCGCTCTATCTATTTTAGTTTGTTCAGGAGGATTTTTGAAACTTAGATTTTACGTTGTTTATCGGTGGTTTAATGTTATTATTTCGCTTCATACGCGATTACGAGCAGAGTAGTTGGGATACAAATTATTATTATACACTTTTATGGATCAGATACATTGGGTAATTAATTCTAAAAAGTACAGCCCTCTATCTATTTTAGTTTGTTCAGGAGGATTTTTGAAACTTAGATTTTACGTTGTTTATCGGTGGTTGAATGTTATTATTTCGCTTCATACGCGATTACGAGCAAAGTAGTTGGGATACAAATTATTATTATACACGTTTATGCATCAGATACATTGGGTAATTAATTTTAAAAAGTACAGCGCTCTATCTATTTTAGTTTGTTCAGGAGGATTTTTGAAACATAGATTTTACGTTGTTTATCGGTGGTTTAATGTTATTATTTCGCTTCATACGCGATTACGAGCAGAGTAGTTGGGATACAAATTATTATTATACACTTTTATGGATCAGATACATTGGGTAATTAATTCTAAAAAGTACAGCCCTCTATCTATTTTAGTTTGTTCAGGAGGATTTTTGAAACTTAGATTTTACGTTGTTTATCGGTGGTTGAATGTTATTATTTCGCTTCATACGCGATTACGAGCAAAGTAGTTGAGATACAAATTATTATTATACACTTTTATGGATCAGATACATTGGGTAATTAATTTTAAAAAGTACAGCCCACTATCTATTTTAGTTTGTTCAGGAGGATTTTTGAAACTTAGATTTTACGTTGTTTATCGGTGGTTGAATGTTATTATTTCGCTTCATACGCGATTACGAGCAGAGTAGTTGGGATACAAATTATTATTATACACTTTTATGGATCAGATACATTGGGTAATTAATTCTAAAAAGTACAGCCCTCTATCTATTTTAGTTTGTTCAGGAGGATTTTTGAAACTTACATTTTACGTTGTTTATCGGTGGTTTAATGCTATTGTTTCGCTTCATGTGCGATTACGAGCAAAGTAGTTGGGATACAAAGTATTATTATACACGTTTATGGATCAGATACATTGGGTAATTAATTTTAAAAAGTACAGCCCTCTATCTATTTTAGTTTGTTCTGGAGGATTTTTGAAACTTAGATTTTACGTTGTTTATCGGTGGTTGAATGTTATTATTTCGCTTCATACGCGATTACGAGCAGAGTAGTTGGGATACAAATTATTATTATACACTTTTATGGATCAGATACATTGGGTAATTAATTCTAAAAAGTACAGCCCTCTATCTATTTTAGTTTGTTCAGGAGGATTTTTGAAACTTACATTTTACGTTGTTTATCGGTGGTTTAATGCTATTGTTTCGCTTCATGTGCGATTACGAGCAAAGTAGTTGGGATACAAAGTATTATTATACACGTTTATGGATCAGATACATTGGGTAATTAATTTTAAAAAGTACAGCCCTCTATCTATTTTAGTTTGTTCTGGAGGATTTTTGAAACTTAGATTTTACGTTGTTTATCGGTGGTTGAATGTTATTATTTCGCTTCATACGCGATTACGAGCAGAGTAGTTGGGATACAAATTATTATTATACACTTTTATGGATCAGATACATTGGGTAATTAATTCTAAAAAGTACAGCCCTCTATCTATTTTAGTTTGTTCAGGAGGATTTTTGAAACTTAGATTTTACGTTGTTTATCGGTGGTTTAATGTTATTATTTCGCTTCATACGCGATTACGAGCAGAGTAGTTGGGATACAAATTATTATTATACACTTTTATGGATCAGATACATTGGGTAATTAATTCTAAAAAGTACAGCCCTCTATCTATTTTAGTTTGTTCAGGAGGATTTTTGAAACTTAGATTTTACGTTGTTTATCGGTGGTTGAATGTTATTATTTCGCTTCATACGCGATTACGAGCAAAGTAGTTGGGATACAAATTATTATTATACACGTTTATGCATCAGATACATTGGGTAATTAATTTTAAAAAGTACAGGGCTCTATCTATTTTAGTTTGTTCAGGAGGATTTTTGGAACATAGATTTTACGTTGTTTATCGGTGGTTTAATGTTATTATTTCGCTTCATACGCGATTACGAGCAGAGTAGTTGGGATACAAATTATTATTATACACTTTTATGGATCAGATACATTGGGTAATTAATTCTAAAAAGTACAGCCCTCTATCTATTTTAGTTTGTTCAGGAGGATTTTTGAAACTTAGATTTTACGTTGTTTATCGGTGGTTGAATGTTATTATTTCGCTTCATACGCGATTACGAGCAAAGTAGTTGAGATACAAATTATTATTATACACTTTTATGGATCAGATACATTGGGTAATTAATTTTAAAAAGTACAGCCCACTATCTATTTTAGTTTGTTCAGGAGGATTTTTGAAACTTAGATTTTACGTTGTTTATCGGTGGTTGAATGTTATTATTTCGCTTCATACGCGATTACGAGCAGAGTAGTTGGGATACAAATTATTATTATACACTTTTATGGATCAGATACATTGGGTAATTAATTCTAAAAAGTACAGCCCTCTATCTATTTTAGTTTGTTCAGGAGGATTTTTGAAACTTACATTTTACGTTGTTTATCGGTGGTTTAATGCTATTGTTTCGCTTCATGTGCGATTACGAGCAAAGTAGTTGGGATACAAAGTATTATTATACACGTTTATGGATCAGATACATTGGGTAATTAATTTTAAAAAGTACAGCCCTCTATCTATTTTAGTTTGTTCTGGAGGATTTTTGAAACTTAGATTTTACGTTGTTTATCGGTGGTTGAATGTTATTATTTCGCTTCATACGCGATTACGAGCAGAGTAGTTGGGATACAAATTATTATTATACACTTTTATGGATCAGATACATTGGGTAATTAATTCTAAAAAGTACAGCCCTCTATCTATTTTAGTTTGTTCAGGAGGATTTTTGAAACTTAGATTTTACGTTGTTTATCGGTGGTTGAATGTTATTATTTCGCTTCATACGCGATTACGAGCAAAGTAGTTGAGATACAAATTATTATTATACACTTTTATGGATCAGATACATTGGGTAATTAATTCTAAAAAGTACAGCCCTCTATCTATTTTAGTTTGTTCAGGAGGATTTTTGAAACTTAGATTTTACATTGTTTATCGGTGGTTGAATGTTATTATTTCGCTTCATACGCGATTACGAGCAAAGTAGTTGAGATACAAATTATTATTATACACCTTTATGGATCAGATACATTGGGTAATTAATTCTAAAAAGTACAGCCCTCTATCTATTTTAGTTTGTTCAGGAGAATTTTTGAAACTTAGATTTTACGTTGTTTATCGGTGGTTGAATGTTATTATTTCGCTTCATACGCGATTACGAGCAAAGTAGTTGGGATACAAATTATTATTATACACGTTTATGCATCAGATACATTGGGTAATTAATTTTAAAAAGTACAGCCCTCTATCTATTTTAGTTTGTTCAGGAGGATTTTTGAAACTTAGATTTTACGTTGTTTATCGGTGGTTGAATGTTATTATTTCGCTTCATACGCGATTACGAGCAAAGTAGTTGGGATACAAATTATTATTATACACGTTTATGCATCAGATACATTGGGTAATTAATTTTAAAAAGTACAGCGCTCTATCTATTTTAGTTTGTTCAGGAGGATTTTTGAAACATAGATTTTACGTTGTTTATCGGTGGTTTAAGGTTATTATTTCGCTTCATACGCGATTACGAGCAGAGTAGTTGGGATACAAATTATTATTATACACTTTTATGGATCAGATACATTGGGTAATTAATTCTAAAAAGTACAGCCCTCTATCTATTTTAGTTTGTTCAGGAGGATTTTTGAAACTTAGATTTTACGTTGTTTATCGGTGGTTGAATGTTATTATTTCGCTTCAAACGCGATTACGAGCAAAGTAGTTGAGATACAAATTATTATTATACACTTTTATGGATCAGATACATTGGGTAATTAATTTTAAAAAGTATAGCCCTCTATCTATTTTAGTTTGTTCAGGAGGATTTTTGGAACATAGATTTTACGTTGTTTATCGGTGGTTTAATGTTATTATTTCGCTTCATACGCGATTACGAGCAGAGTAGTTGGGATACAAATTATTATTATACACTTTTATGGATCAGATACATTGGGTAATTAATTCTAAAAAGTACAGCCCTCTATCTATTTTAGTTTGTTCAGGAGGATTTTTGAAACTTAGATTTTACGTTGTTTATCGGTGGTTGAATGTTATTATTTCGCTTCATACGCGATTACGAGCAAAGTAGTTGAGATACAAATTATTATTATACACTTTTATGGATCAGATACATTGGGTAATTAATTTTAAAAAGTACAGCCCACTATCTATTTTAGTTTGTTCAGGAGGATTTTTGAAACTTAGATTTTACGTTGTTTATCGGTGGTTGAATGTTATTATTTCGCTTCATACGCGATTACGAGCAGAGTAGTTGGGATACAAATTATTATTATACACTTTTATGGATCAGATACATTGGGTAATTAATTCTAAAAAGTACAGCCCTCTATCTATTTTAGTTTGTTCAGGAGGATTTTTGAAACTTACATTTTACGTTGTTTATCGGTGGTTTAATGCTATTGTTTCGCTTCATGTGCGATTACGAGCAAAGTAGTTGGGATACAAAGTATTATTATACACGTTTATGGATCAGATACATTGGGTAATTAATTTTAAAAAGTACAGCCCTCTATCTATTTTAGTTTGTTCTGGAGGATTTTTGAAACTTAGATTTTACGTTGTTTATCGGTGGTTGAATGTTATTATTTCGCTTCATACGCCATTACGAGCAGAGTAGTTGGGATACAAATTATTATTATACACTTTTATGGATCAGATACATTGGGTAATTAATTCTAAAAAGTACAGCCCTCTATCTATTTTAGTTTGTTCAGGAGGATTTTTGAAACTTAGATTTTACGTTGTTTATCGGTGGTTGAATGTTATTATTTCGCTTCATACGCGATTACGAGCAAAGTAGTTGAGATACAAATTATTATTATACACTTTTATGGATCAGATACATTGGGTAATTAATTCTAAAAAGTACAGCCCTCTATCTATTTTAGTTTGTTCAGGAGGATTTTTGAAACTTAGATTTTACATTGTTTATCGGTGGTTGAATGTTATTATTTCGCTTCATACGCGATTACGAGCAAAGTAGTTGAGATACAAATTATTATTATACACCTTTATGGATCAGATACATTGGGTAATTAATTCTAAAAAGTACAGCCCTCTATCTATTTTAGTTTGTTCAGGAGAATTTTTGAAACTTAGATTTTACGTTGTTTATCGGTGGTTGAATGTTATTATTTCGCTTCATACGCGATTACGAGCAAAGTAGTTGGGATACAAATTATTATTATACACGTTTATGCATCAGATACATTGGGTAATTAATTTTAAAAAGTACAGCCCTCTATCTATTTTAGTTTGTTCAGGAGGATTTTTGAAACTTAGATTTTACGTTGTTTATCGGTGGTTGAATGTTATTATTTCGCTTCATACGCGATTACGAGCAAAGTAGTTGGGATACAAATTATTATTATACACGTTTATGCATCAGATACATTGGGTAATTAATTTTAAAAAGTACAGCGCTCTATCTATTTTAGTTTGTTCAGGAGGATTTTTGAAACATAGATTTTACGTTGTTTATCGGTGGTTTAAGGTTATTATTTCGCTTCATACGCGATTACGAGCAGAGTAGTTGGGATACAAATTATTATTATACACTTTTATGGATCAGATACATTGGGTAATTAATTCTAAAAAGTACAGCCCTCTATCTATTTTAGTTTGTTCAGGAGGATTTTTGAAACTTAGATTTTACGTTGTTTATCGGTGGTTGAATGTTATTATTTCGCTTCAAACGCGATTACGAGCAAAGTAGTTGAGATACAAATTATTATTATACACTTTTATGGATCAGATACATTGGGTAATTAATTTTAAAAAGTATAGCCCTCTATCTATTTTAGTTTGTTCAGGAGGATTTTTGAAACTTAGATTTTACGTTGTTTATCGGTGGTTGAATGTTATTATTTCGCTTCATACGCGATTACGAGCAGAGTAGTTGGGATACAAATTATTATTATACACTTTTATGGATCAGATACATTGGGTAATTAATTCTAAAAAGTACAGCCCTCTATCTATTTTAGTTTGTTCAGGAGGATTTTTGGAACTTAGATTTTACGTTGTTTATCGGTGGTTGAATGTTATTATTTCGCTTCATACGCGATTACGAGCAAAGTAGTTGAGATACAAATTATTATTATACACTTTTATGGATCAGATACATTGGGTAATGAATTCTAAAAAGTACAGCCCTCTATCTATTTTAGTTTGTTCAGGAGGATTTTTGAAACTTAGATTTTACATTGTTTATCGGTGGTTGAATGTTATTATTTCGCTTCATACGCGATTACGAGCAAAGTAGTTGAGATACAAATTATTATTATACACTTTTATGGATCAGATACATTGGGTAATTAATTCTAAAAAGTACAGCCCTCTACCTATTTTAGTTTGTTCAGGAGGATTTTTGAAACTTAGATTTTACGTTGTTTATCGGTGGTTGAATGTTATTATTTCGCTTCATACGCGATTACGAGCAAAGTAGTTGGGATACAAATTATTATTATACACGTTTATGCATCAGATACATTGGGTAATTAATTTTAAAAAGTACAGCGCTCTATCTATTTTAGTTTGTTCAGGAGGATTTTTGAAACTTAGATTTTACGTTGTTTATCGGTGGTTGAATGTTATTATTTCGCTTCATACGCGATTACGAGCAAAGTAGTTGGGATACAAATTATTATTATACACGTTTATGGATCAGATACATTGGGTAATTATTTCTAAAAAGTACAGCCCTCTATCTATTTTAGTTTGTTCAGGAGGATTTTTGAAACATAGATTTTACGTTGTTTATCGGTGGTTTAATGTTATTATTTCGCTTCATACGCGATTACGAGCAGAGTAGTTGGGATACAAATTATTATTATACACTTTTATGGATCAGATACATTGGGTAATTAGTTCTAAAAAGTACAGCCCTCTATCTATTTTAGTTTGTTCAGGAGGATTTTTGAAACATAGATTTTACGTTGTTTATCGGTGGTTTAATGTTATTATTTCGCTTCATACGCGATTACGAGCAGAGTAGTTGGGATACAAATTATTATTATACACTTTTATGGATCAGATACATTGGGTAATTATTTCTAAAAAGTACAGACCTCTATCTATTTTAGTTTGTTCAGGAGGATTTTTGAAACATAGATTTTACGTTGTTTATCGGTGGTTTAATGTTATTATTTCGCTTCATACGCGATTACGAGCAGAGTAGTTGGGATACAAATTATTATTATACACTTTTATGCATCAGATACATTGGGTAATTAATTTTAAAAAGTACAGCGCTCTATCTATTTTAGTTTGTTCAGGAGGATTTTTGAAACTTAGATTTTACGTTGTTTATCGGTGGTTTAATGTTATTATTTCGCTTCATACGCGATTACGAGCAGAGTAGTTGGGATACAAATTATTATTATACACTTTTATGGATCAGATACATTGGGTAATTAATTCTAAAAAGTACAGCCCTCTATCTATTTTAGTTTGTTCAGGAGGATTTTTGAAACTTAGATTTTACGTTGTTTATCGGTGGTTGAATGTTATTATTTCGCTTCATACGCGATTACGAGCAAAGTAGTTGGGATACAAATTATTATTATACACGTTTATGCATCAGATACATTGGGTAATTAATTTTAAAAAGTACAGCGCTCTATCTATTTTAGTTTGTTCAGGAGGATTTTTGAAACATAGATTTTACGTTGTTTATCGGTGGTTTAATGTTATTATTTCGCTTCATACGCGATTACGAGCAGAGTAGTTGGGATACAAATTATTATTATACACTTTTATGGATCAGATACATTGGGTAATTAATTCTAAAAAGTACAGCCCTCTATCTATTTTAGTTTGTTCAGGAGGATTTTTGAAACTTAGATTTTACGTTGTTTATCGGTGGTTGAATGTTATTATTTCGCTTCATACGCGATTACGAGCAAAGTAGTTGAGATACATATTATTATTATACACTTTTATGGATCAGATACATTGGGTAATTAATTTTAAAAAGTACAGCCCACTATCTATTTTAGTTTGTTCAGGAGGATTTTTGAAACTTAGATTTTACGTTGTTTATCGGTGGTTGAATATTATTATTTCGCTTCATACGCGATTACGAGCAGAGTAGTTGGGATACAAATTATTATTATACACTTTTATGGATCAGATACATTGGGTAATTAATTCTAAAAAGTACAGCCCTCTATCTATTTTAGTTTGTTCAGGAGGATTTTTGAAACTTACATTTTACGTTGTTTATCGGTGGTTTAATGCTATTGTTTCGCTTCATGTGCGATTACGAGCAAAGTAGTTGGGATACAAAGTATTATTATACACGTTTATGGATCAGATACATTGGGTAATTAATTTTAAAAAGTACAGCCCTCTATCTATTTTAGTTTGTTCTGGAGGATTTTTGAAACTTAGATTTTACGTTGTTTATCGGTGGTTGAATGTTATTATTTCGCTTCATACGCGATTACGAGCAGAGTAGTTGGGATACAAATTATTATTATACACTTTTATGGATCAGATACATTGGGTAATTAATTCTAAAAAGTACAGCCCTCTATCTATTTTAGTTTGTTCAGGAGGATTTTTGAAACTTAGATTTTACGTTGTTTATCGGTGGTTTAATGTTATTATTTCGCTTCATACGCGATTACGAGCAGAGTAGTTGGGATACAAATTATTATTATACACTTTTATGGATCAGATACATTGGGTAATTAATTCTAAAAAGTACAGCCCTCTATCTATTTTAGTTTGTTCAGGAGGATTTTTGAAACTTAGATTTTACGTTGTTTATCGGTGGTTGAATGTTATTATTTCGCTTCATACGCGATTACGAGCAAAGTAGTTGGGATACAAATTATTATTATACACGTTTATGCATCAGATACATTGGGTAATTAATTTTAAAAAGTACAGCGCTCTATCTATTTTAGTTTGTTCAGGAGGATTTTTGAAACTTAGATTTTACGTTGTTTATCGGTGGTTGAATGTTATTATTTCGCTTCATACGCGATTACGAGCAAAGTAGTTGGGATACAAATTATTATTATACACGTTTATGCATCAGATACATTGGGTAATTAATTTTAAAAAGTACAGCGCTCTATCTATTTTAGTTTGTTCAGGAGGATTTTTGAAACTTAGATTTTACGTTGTTTATCGGTGGTTTAATGTTATTATTTCGCTTCATACGCGATTACGAGCAGAGTAGTTGGGATACAAATTATTATTATACACTTTTATGGATCAGATACATTGGGTAATTAATTCTAAAAAGTACAGCCCTCTATCTATTTTAGTTTGTTCAGGAGGATTTTTGAAACTTAGATTTTACGTTGTTTATCGGTGGTTGAATGTTATTATTTCGCTTCATACGCGATTACGAGCAAAGTAGTTGGGATACAAATTATTATTATACACGTTTATGGATCAGATACATTGGGTAATTATTTCTAAAAAGTACAGCCCTCTATCTATTTTAGTTTGTTCAGGAGGATTTTTGAAACATAGATTTTACGTTGTTTATCGGTGGTTTAATGTTATTATTTCGCTTCATACGCGATTACGAGCAGAGTAGTTGGGATACAAATTATTATTATACACTTTTATGGATCAGATACATTGGGTAATTAATTCTAAAAAGTACAGCCCTCTATCTATTTTAGTTTGTTCAGGAGGATTTTTGAAACATAGATTTTACGTTGTTTATCGGTGGTTTAATGTTATTATTTCGCTTCATACGCGATTACGAGCAGAGTAGTTGGGATACAAATTATTATTATACACTTTTATGGATCAGATACATTGGGTAATTATTTCTAAAAAGTACAGCCCTCTATCTATTTTAGTTTGTTCAGGAGGATTTTTGAAACATAGATTTTACGTTGTTTATCGGTGGTTTAATGTTATTATTTCGCTTCATACGCGATTACGAGCAGAGTAGTTGGGATACAAATTATTATTATACACTTTTATGCATCAGATACATTGGGTAATTAATTTTAAAAAGTACAGCGCTCTATCTATTTTAGTTTGTTCAGGAGGATTTTTGAAACTTAGATTTTACGTTGTTTATCGGTGGTTTAATGTTATTATTTCGCTTCATACGCGATTACGAGCAGAGTAGTTGGGATACAAATTATTATTATACACTTTTATGGATCAGATACATTGGGTAATTAATTCTAAAAAGTACAGCCCTCTATCTATTTTAGTTTGTTCAGGAGGATTTTTGAAACTTAGATTTTACGTTGTTTATCGGTGGTTGAATGTTATTATTTCGCTTCATACGCGATTACGAGCAAAGTAGTTGGGATACAAATTATTATTATACACGTTCATGCATCAGATACATTGGGTAATTAATTTTAAAAAGTACAGCGCTCTATCTATTTTAGTTTGTTCAGGAGGATTTTTGAAACATAGATTTTACGTTGTTTATCGGTGGTTTAATGTTATTATTTCGCTTCATACGCGATTACGAGCAGAGTAGTTGGGATACAAATTATTATTATACACTTTTATGGATCAGATACATTGGGTAATTAATTCTAAAAAGTACAGCCCTCTATCTATTTTAGTTTGTTCAGGAGGATTTTTGAAACTTAGATTTTACGTTGTTTATCGGTGGTTGAATGTTATTATTTCGCTTCATACGCGATTACGAGCAAAGTAGTTGAGATACAAATTATTATTATACACTTTTATGGATCAGATACATTGGGTAATTAATTTTAAAAAGTACAGCCCACTATCTATTTTAGTTTGTTCAGGAGGATTTTTGAAACTTAGATTTTACGTTGTTTATCGGTGGTTGAATGTTATTATTTCGCTTCATACGCGATTACGAGCAGAGTAGTTGGGATACAAATTATTATTATACACTTTTATGGATCAGATACATTGGGTAATTAATTCTAAAAAGTACAGCCCTCTATCTATTTTAGTTTGTTCAGGAGGATTTTTGAAACTTACATTTTACGTTGTTTATCGGTGGTTTAATGCTATTGTTTCGCTTCATGTGCGATTACGAGCAAAGTAGTTGGGATACAAAGTATTATTATACACGTTTATGGATCAGATACATTGGGTAATTAATTTTAAAAAGTACAGCCCTCTATCTATTTTAGTTTGTTCTGGAGGATTTTTGAAACTTAGATTTTACGTTGTTTATCGGTGGTTGAATGTTATTATTTCGCTTCATACGCGATTACGAGCAGAGTAGTTGGGATACAAATTATTATTATACACTTTTATGGATCAGATACATTGGGTAATTAATTCTAAAAAGTACAGCCCTCTATCTATTTTAGTTTGTTCAGGAGGATTTTTGAAACTTACATTTTACGTTGTTTATCGGTGGTTTAATGCTATTGTTTCGCTTCATGTGCGATTACGAGCAAAGTAGTTGGGATACAAAGTATTATTATACACGTTTATGGATCAGATACATTGGGTAATTAATTTTAAAAAGTACAGCCCTCTATCTATTTTAGTTTGTTCTGGAGGATTTTTGAAACTTAGATTTTACGTTGTTTATCGGTGGTTGAATGTTATTATTTCGCTTCATACGCGATTACGAGCAGAGTAGTTGGGATACAAATTATTATTATACACTTTTATGGATCAGATACATTGGGTAATTAATTCTAAAAAGTACAGCCCTCTATCTATTTTAGTTTGTTCAGGAGGATTTTTGAAACTTAGATTTTACGTTGTTTATCGGTGGTTTAATGTTATTATTTCGCTTCATACGCGATTACGAGCAGAGTAGTTGGGATACAAATTATTATTATACACTTTTATGGATCAGATACATTGGGTAATTAATTCTAAAAAGTACAGCCCTCTATCTATTTTAGTTTGTTCAGGAGGATTTTTGAAACTTAGATTTTACGTTGTTTATCGGTGGTTGAATGTTATTATTTCGCTTCATACGCGATTACGAGCAAAGTAGTTGGGATACAAATTATTATTATACACGTTTATGCATCAGATACATTGGGTAATTAATTTTAAAAAGTACAGGGCTCTATCTATTTTAGTTTGTTCAGGAGGATTTTTGGAACATAGATTTTACGTTGTTTATCGGTGGTTTAATGTTATTATTTCGCTTCATACGCGATTACGAGCAGAGTAGTTGGGATACAAATTATTATTATACACTTTTATGGATCAGATACATTGGGTAATTAATTCTAAAAAGTACAGCCCTCTATCTATTTTAGTTTGTTCAGGAGGATTTTTGAAACTTAGATTTTACGTTGTTTATCGGTGGTTGAATGTTATTATTTCGCTTCATACGCGATTACGAGCAAAGTAGTTGAGATACAAATTATTATTATACACTTTTATGGATCAGATACATTGGGTAATTAATTTTAAAAAGTACAGCCCACTATCTATTTTAGTTTGTTCAGGAGGATTTTTGAAACTTAGATTTTACGTTGTTTATCGGTGGTTGAATGTTATTATTTCGCTTCATACGCGATTACGAGCAGAGTAGTTGGGATACAAATTATTATTATACACTTTTATGGATCAGATACATTGGGTAATTAATTCTAAAAAGTACAGCCCTCTATCTATTTTAGTTTGTTCAGGAGGATTTTTGAAACTTACATTTTACGTTGTTTATCGGTGGTTTAATGCTATTGTTTCGCTTCATGTGCGATTACGAGCAAAGTAGTTGGGATACAAAGTATTATTATACACGTTTATGGATCAGATACATTGGGTAATTAATTTTAAAAAGTACAGCCCTCTATCTATTTTAGTTTGTTCTGGAGGATTTTTGAAACTTAGATTTTACGTTGTTTATCGGTGGTTGAATGTTATTATTTCGCTTCATACGCGATTACGAGCAGAGTAGTTGGGATACAAATTATTATTATACACTTTTATGGATCAGATACATTGGGTAATTAATTCTAAAAAGTACAGCCCTCTATCTATTTTAGTTTGTTCAGGAGGATTTTTGAAACTTAGATTTTACGTTGTTTATCGGTGGTTGAATGTTATTATTTCGCTTCATACGCGATTACGAGCAAAGTAGTTGAGATACAAATTATTATTATACACTTTTATGGATCAGATACATTGGGTAATTAATTCTAAAAAGTACAGCCCTCTATCTATTTTAGTTTGTTCAGGAGGATTTTTGAAACTTAGATTTTACATTGTTTATCGGTGGTTGAATGTTATTATTTCGCTTCATACGCGATTACGAGCAAAGTAGTTGAGATACAAATTATTATTATACACCTTTATGGATCAGATACATTGGGTAATTAATTCTAAAAAGTACAGCCCTCTATCTATTTTAGTTTGTTCAGGAGAATTTTTGAAACTTAGATTTTACGTTGTTTATCGGTGGTTGAATGTTATTATTTCGCTTCATACGCGATTACGAGCAAAGTAGTTGGGATACAAATTATTATTATACACGTTTATGCATCAGATACATTGGGTAATTAATTTTAAAAAGTACAGCCCTCTATCTATTTTAGTTTGTTCAGGAGGATTTTTGAAACTTAGATTTTACGTTGTTTATCGGTGGTTGAATGTTATTATTTCGCTTCATACGCGATTACGAGCAAAGTAGTTGGGATACAAATTATTATTATACACGTTTATGCATCAGATACATTGGGTAATTAATTTTAAAAAGTACAGCGCTCTATCTATTTTAGTTTGTTCAGGAGGATTTTTGAAACATAGATTTTACGTTGTTTATCGGTGGTTTAAGGTTATTATTTCGCTTCATACGCGATTACGAGCAGAGTAGTTGGGATACAAATTATTATTATACACTTTTATGGATCAGATACATTGGGTAATTAATTCTAAAAAGTACAGCCCTCTATCTATTTTAGTTTGTTCAGGAGGATTTTTGAAACTTAGATTTTACGTTGTTTATCGGTGGTTGAATGTTATTATTTCGCTTCAAACGCGATTACGAGCAAAGTAGTTGAGATACAAATTATATATTATACACTTTTATGGATCAGATACATTGGGTAATTAATTTTAAAAAGTATAGCCCTCTATCTATTTTAGTTTGTTCAGGAGGATTTTTGAAACTTAGATTTTACGTTGTTTATCGGTGGTTGAATGTTATTATTTCGCTTCATACGCGATTACGAGCAGAGTAGTTGGGATACAAATTATTATTATACACTTTTATGGATCAGATACATTGGGTAATTAATTCTAAAAAGTACAGCCCTCTATCTATTTTAGTTTGTTCAGGAGGATTTTTGGAACTTAGATTTTACGTTGTTTATCGGTGGTTGAATGTTATTATTTCGCTTCATACGCGATTACGAGCAAAGTAGTTGAGATACAAATTATTATTATACACTTTTATGGATCAGATACATTGGGTAATGAATTCTAAAAAGTACAGCCCTCTATCTATTTTAGTTTGTTCAGGAGGATTTTTGAAACTTAGATTTTACATTGTTTATCGGTGGTTGAATGTTATTATTTCGCTTCATACGCGATTACGAGCAAAGTAGTTGAGATACAAATTATTATTATACACTTTTATGGATCAGATACATTGGGTAATTAATTCTAAAAAGTACAGCCCTCTACCTATTTTAGTTTGTTCAGGAGGATTTTTGAAACTTAGATTTTACGTTGTTTATCGGTGGTTGAATGTTATTATTTCGCTTCATACGCGATTACGAGCAAAGTAGTTGGGATACAAATTATTATTATACACGTTTATGCATCAGATACATTGGGTAATTAATTTTAAAAAGTACAGCGCTCTATCTATTTTAGTTTGTTCAGGAGGATTTTTGAAACTTAGATTTTACGTTGTTTATCGGTGGTTGAATGTTATTATTTCGCTTCATACGCGATTACGAGCAAAGTAGTTGGGATACAAATTATTATTATACACGTTTATGGATCAGATACATTGGGTAATTATTTCTAAAAAGTACAGCCCTCTATCTATTTTAGTTTGTTCAGGAGGATTTTTGAAACATAGATTTTACGTTGTTTATCGGTGGTTTAATGTTATTATTTCGCTTCATACGCGATTACGAGCAGAGTAGTTGGGATACAAATTATTATTATACACTTTTATGGATCAGATACATTGGGTAATTAGTTCTAAAAAGTACAGCCCTCTATCTATTTTAGTTTGTTCAGGAGGATTTTTGAAACATAGATTTTACGTTGTTTATCGGTGGTTTAATGATATTATTTCGCTTCATACGCGATTACGAGCAGAGTAGTTGGGATACAAATTATTATTATACACTTTTATGGATCAGATACATTGGGTAATTATTTCTAAAAAGTACAGACCTCTATCTATTTTAGTTTGTTCAGGAGGATTTTTGAAACATAGATTTTACGTTGTTTATCGGTGGTTTAATGTTATTATTTCGCTTCATACGCGATTACGAGCAGAGTAGTTGGGATACAAATTATTATTATACACTTTTATGCATCAGATACATTGGGTAATTAATTTTAAAAAGTACAGCGCTCTATCTATTTTAGTTTGTTCAGGAGGATTTTTGAAACTTAGATTTTACGTTGTTTATCGGTGGTTTAATGTTATTATTTCGCTTCATACGCGATTACGAGCAGAGTAGTTGGGATACAAATTATTATTATACACTTTTATGGATCAGATACATTGGGTAATTAATTCTAAAAAGTACAGCCCTCTATCTATTTTAGTTTGTTCAGGAGGATTTTTGAAACTTAGATTTTACGTTGTTTATCGGTGGTTGAATGTTATTATTTCGCTTCATACGCGATTACGAGCAAAGTAGTTGGGATACAAATTATTATTATACACGTTTATGCATCAGATACATTGGGTAATTAATTTTAAAAAGTACAGCGCTCTATCTATTTTAGTTTGTTCAGGAGGATTTTTGAAACATAGATTTTACGTTGTTTATCGGTGGTTTAATGTTATTATTTCGCTTCATACGCGATTACGAGCAGAGTAGTTGGGATACAAATTATTATTATACACTTTTATGGATCAGATACATTGGGTAATTAATTCTAAAAAGTACAGCCCTCTATCTATTTTAGTTTGTTCAGGAGGATTTTTGAAACTTAGATTTTACGTTGTTTATCGGTGGTTGAATGTTATTATTTCGCTTCATACGCGATTACGAGCAAAGTAGTTGAGATACAAATTATTATTATACACTTTTATGGATCAGATACATTGGGTAATTAATTTTAAAAAGTACAGCCCACTATCTATTTTAGTTTGTTCAGGAGGATTTTTGAAACTTAGATTTTACGTTGTTTATCGGTGGTTGAATGTTATTATTTCGCTTCATACGCGATTACGAGCAGAGTAGTTGGGATACAAATTATTATTATACACTTTTATGGATCAGATACATTGGGTAATTAATTCTAAAAAGTACAGCCCTCTATCTATTTTAGTTTGTTCAGGAGGATTTTTGAAACTTACATTTTACGTTGTTTATCGGTGGTTTAATGCTATTGTTTCGCTTCATGTGCGATTACGAGCAAAGTAGTTGGGATACAAAGTATTATTATACACGTTTATGGATCAGATACATTGGGTAATTAATTTTAAAAAGTACAGCCCTCTATCTATTTTAGTTTGTTCTGGAGGATTTTTGAAACTTAGATTTTACGTTGTTTATCGGTGGTTGAATGTTATTATTTCGCTTCATACGCGATTACGAGCAGAGTAGTTGGGATACAAATTATTATTATACACTTTTATGGATCAGATACATTGGGTAATTAATTCTAAAAAGTACAGCCCTCTATCTATTTTAGTTTGTTCAGGAGGATTTTTGAAACTTAGATTTTACGTTGTTTATCGGTGGTTTAATGTTATTATTTCGCTTCATACGCGATTACGAGCAGAGTAGTTGGGATACAAATTATTATTATACACTTTTATGGATCAGATACATTGGGTAATTAATTCTAAAAAGTACAGCCCTCTATCTATTTTAGTTTGTTCAGGAGGATTTTTGAAACTTAGATTTTACGTTGTTTATCGGTGGTTGAATGTTATTATTTCGCTTCATACGCGATTACGAGCAAAGTAGTTGGGATACAAATTATTATTATACACGTTTATGGATCAGATACATTGGGTAATTATTTCTAAAAAGTACAGCCCTCTATCTATTTTAGTTTGTTCAGGAGGATTTTTGAAACATAGATTTTACGTTGTTTATCGGTGGTTTAATGTTATTATTTCGCTTCATACGCGATTACGAGCAGAGTAGTTGGGATACAAATTATTATTATACACTTTTATGGATCAGATACATTGGGTAATTAATTCTAAAAAGTACAGCCCTCTATCTATTTTAGTTTGTTCAGGAGGATTTTTGAAACTTAGATTTTACGTTGTTTATCGGTGGTTGAATGTTATTATTTCGCTTCATACGCGATTACGAGCAAAGTAGTTGGGATACAAATTATTATTATACACGTTTATGCATCAGATACATTGGGTAATTAATTTTAAAAAGTACAGCGCTCTATCTATTTTAGTTTGTTCAGGAGGATTTTTGAAACATAGATTTTACGTTGTTTATCGGTGGTTTAATGTTATTATTTCGCTTCATACGCGATTACGAGCAGAGTAGTTGGGATACAAATTATTATTATACACTTTTATGGATCAGATACATTGGGTAATTAATTCTAAAAAGTACAGCCCTCTATCTATTTTAGTTTGTTCAGGAGGATTTTTGAAACTTAGATTTTACGTTGTTTATCGGTGGTTGAATGTTATTATTTCGCTTCATACGCGATTACGAGCAAAGTAGTTGAGATACAAATTATTATTATACACTTTTATGGATCAGATACACTGGGTAATTAATTTTAAAAAGTACAGCCCACTATCTATTTTAGTTTGTTCAGGAGGATTTTTGAAACTTAGATTTTACGTTGTTTATCGGTGGTTGAATGTTATTATTTCGCTTCATACGCGATTACGAGCAGAGTAGTTGGGATACAAATTATTATTATACACTTTTATGGATCAGATACATTGGGTAATTAATTCTAAAAAGTACAGCCCTCTATCTATTTTAGTTTGTTCAGGAGGATTTTTGAAACTTACATTTTACGTTGTTTATCGGTGGTTTAATGCTATTGTTTCGCTTCATGTGCGATTACGAGCAAAGTAGTTGGGATACAAAGTATTATTATACACGTTTATGGATCAGATACATTGGGTAATTAATTTTAAAAAGTACAGCCCTCTATCTATTTTAGTTTGTTCTGGAGGATTTTTGCAACTTAGATTTTACGTTGTTTATCGGTGGTTGAATGTTATTATTTCGCTTCATACGCGATTACGAGCAGAGTAGTTGGGATACAAATTATTATTATACACTTTTATGGATCAGATACATTGGGTAATTAATTCTAAAAAGTACAGCCCTCTATCTATTTTAGTTTGTTCAGGAGGATTTTTGAAACTTAGATTTTACGTTGTTTATCGGTGGTTGAATGTTATTATTTCGCTTCATACGCGATTACGAGCAAAGTAGTTGAGATACAAATTATTATTATACACTTTTATGGATTAGATACATTGGGTAATTAATTCTAAAAAGTACAGCCCTCTATCTATTTTAGTTTGTTCAGGAGGATTTTTGAAACTTAGATTTTACATTGTTTATCGGTGGTTGAATGTTATTATTTCGCTTCATACGCGATTACGAGCAAAGTAGTTGAGATACAAATTATTATTATACACCTTTATGGATCAGATACATTGGGTAATTAATTCTAAAAAGTACAGCCCTCTATCTATTTTAGTTTGTTCAGGAGAATTTTTGAAACTTAGATTTTACGTTGTTTATCGGTGGTTGAATGTTATTATTTCGCTTCATACGCGATTACGAGCAAAGTAGTTGGGATACAAATTATTATTATACACGTTTATGCATCAGATACATTGGGTAATTAATTTTAAAAAGTACAGCCCTCTATCTATTTTAGTTTGTTCAGGAGGATTTTTGAAACATAGATTTTACGTTGTTTATCGGTGGTTTAATGTTATTATTTCGCTTCATACGCGATTACGAGCAGAGTAGTTGGGATACAAATTATTATTATACACTTTTATGGATCAGATACATTGGGTAATTAATTCTAAAAAGTACAGCCCTCTATCTATTTTAGTTTGTTCAGGAGGATTTTTGAAACTTAGATTTTACGTTGTTTATCGGTGGTTGAATGTTATTATTTCGCTTCAAACGCGATTACGAGCAAAGTAGTTGAGATACAAATTATTATTATACACTTTTATGGATCAGATAGATTGGGTAATTAATTTTAAAAAGTACAGCCCTCTATCTATTTTAGTTTGTTCAGGAGGATTTTTGAAACTTAGATTTTACGTTGTTTATCGGTGGTTGAATGTTATTATTTCGCTTCATACGCGATTACGAGCAGAGTAGTTGGGATACAAATTATTATTATACACTTTTATGGATCAGATACATTGGGTAATTAATTCTAAAAAGTACAGCCCTCTATCTATTTTAGTTTGTTCAGGAGGATTTTTGAAACTTAGATTTTACGTTGTTTATCGGTGGTTGAATGTTATTATTTCGCTTCATACGCGATTACGAGCAAAGTAGTTGGGATACAAATTATTATTATACACGTTTATGCATCAGATACATTGGGTAATTAATTTTAAAAAGTACAGCGCTCTATCTATTTTAGTTTGTTCAGGAGGATTTTTGAAACATAGATTTTACGTTGTTTATCGGTGGTTTAATGTTATTATTTCGCTTCATACGCGATTACGAGCAGAGTAGTTGGGATACAAATTATTATTATACACTTTTATGGATCAGATACATTGGGTAATTAATTCTAAAAAGTACAGCCCTCTATCTATTTTAGTTTGTTCAGGAGGATTTTTGAAACTTAGATTTTACGTTGTTTATCGGTGGTTGAATGTTATTATTTCGCTTCATACGCGATTACGAGCAAAGTAGTTGAGATACAAATTATTATTATACACTTTTATGGATCAGATACATTGGGTAATTAATTTTAAAAAGTACAGCCCACTATCTATTTTAGTTTGTTCAGGAGGATTTTTGAAACTTAGATTTTACGTTGTTTATCGGTGGTTGAATGTTATTATTTCGCTTCATACGCGATTACGAGCAGAGTAGTTGGGATACAAATTATTATTATACACTTTTATGGATCAGATACATTGGGTAATTAATTCTAAAAAGTACAGCCCTCTATCTATTTTAGTTTGTTCAGGAGGATTTTTGAAACTTACATTTTACGTTGTTTATCGGTGGTTTAATGCTATTGTTTCGCTTCATGTGCGATTACGAGCAAAGTAGTTGGGATACAAAGTATTATTATACACGTTTATGGATCAGATACATTGGGTAATTAATTTTAAAAAGTACAGCCCTCTATCTATTTTAGTTTGTTCTGGAGGATTTTTGCAACTTAGATTTTACGTTGTTTATCGGTGGTTGAATGTTATTATTTCGCTTCATACGCGATTACGAGCAGAGTAGTTGGGATACAAATTATTATTATACACTTTTATGGATCAGATACATTGGGTAATTAATTCTAAAAAGTACAGCCCTCTATCTATTTTAGTTTGTTCAGGAGGATTTTTGAAACTTAGATTTTACGTTGTTTATCGGTGGTTGAATGTTATTATTTCGCTTCATACGCGATTACGAGCAAAGTAGTTGAGATACAAATTATTATTATACACTTTTATGGATTAGATACATTGGGTAATTAATTCTAAAAAGTACAGCCCTCTATCTATTTTAGTTTGTTCAGGAGGATTTTTGAAACTTAGATTTTACATTGTTTATCGGTGGTTGAATGTTATTATTTCGCTTCATACGCGATTACGAGCAAAGTAGTTGAGATACAAATTATTATTATACACCTTTATGGATCAGATACATTGGGTAATTAATTCTAAAAAGTACAGCCCTCTATCTATTTTAGTTTGTTCAGGAGAATTTTTGAAACTTAGATTTTACGTTGTTTATCGGTGGTTGAATGTTATTATTTCGCTTCATACGCGATTACGAGCAAAGTAGTTGGGATACAAATTATTATTATACACGTTTATGCATCAGATACATTGGGTAATTAATTTTAAAAAGTACAGCCCTCTATCTATTTTAGTTTGTTCAGGAGGATTTTTGAAACTTAGATTTTACGTTGTTTATCGGTGGTTGAATGTTATTATTTCGCTTCATACGCGATTACGAGCAAAGTAGTTGGGATACAAATTATTATTATACACGTTTATGCATCAGATACATTGGGTAATTAATTTTAAAAAGTACAGCGCTCTATCTATTTTAGTTTGTTCAGGAGGATTTTTGAAACATAGATTTTACGTTGTTTATCGGTGGTTTAATGTTATTATTTCGCTTCATACGCGATTACGAGCAGAGTAGTTGGGATACAAATTATTATTATACACTTTTATGGATCAGATGCATTGGGTAATTAATTCTAAAAAGTACAGCCCTCTATCTATTTTAGTTTGTTCAGGAGGATTTTTGAAACTTAGATTTTACGTTGTTTATCGGTGGTTGAATGTTATTATTTCGCTTCAAACGCGATTACGAGCAAAGTAGTTGAGATACAAATTATTATTATACACTTTTATGGATCAGATAGATTGGGTAATTAATTTTAAAAAGTACAGCCCTCTATCTATTTTAGTTTGTTCAGGAGGATTTTTGAAACTTAGATTTTACGTTGTTTATCGGTGGTTGAATGTTATTATTTCGCTTCATACGCGATTACGAGCAGAGTAGTTGGGATACAAATTATTATTATACACTTTTATGGATCAGATACATTGGGTAATTAATTCTAAAAAGTACAGCCCTCTATCTATTTTAGTTTGTTCAGGAGGATTTTTGGAACTTAGATTTTACGTTGTTTATCGGTGGTTGAATGTTATCATTTCGCTTCATACGCGATTACGAGCAAAGTAGTTGAGATACAAATTATTATTATACACTTTTATGGATCAGATACATTGGGTAATGAATTCTAAAAAGTACAGCCCTCTATCTATTTTAGTTTGTTCAGGAGGATTTTTGAAACTTAGATTTTACATTGTTTATCGGTGGTTGAATGTTATTATTTCGCTTCATACGCGATTACGAGCAAAGTAGTTGAGATACAAATTATTATTATACACTTTTATGGATCAGATACATTGGGTAATTAATTCTAAAAAGTACAGCCCTCTATCTATTTTAGTTTGTTCAGGAGGATTTTTGAAACTTAGATTTTACGTTGTTTATCGGTGGTTGAATGTTATTATTTCGCTTCATACGCGATTACGAGCAAAGTAGTTGGGATACAAATTATTATTATACACGTTTATGGATCAGATACATTGGGTAATTATTTCTAAAAAGTACAGCCCTCTATCTATTTTAGTTTGTTCAGGAGGATTTTTGAAACATAGATTTTACGTTGTTTATCGGTGGTTTAATGTTATTATTTCGCTTCATACGCGATTACGAGCAGAGTAGTTGGGATACAAATTATTATTATACACTTTTATGGATCAGATACATTGGGTAATTAATTCTAAAAAGTACAGCCCTCTATCTATTTTAGTTTGTTCAGGAGGATTTTTGAAACATAGATTTTACGTTGTTTATCGGTGGTTTAATGTTATTATTTCGCTTCATACGCGATTACGAGCAGAGTAGTTGGGATACAAATTATTATTATACACTTTTATGGATCAGATACATTGGGTAATTATTTCTAAAAAGTACAGCCCTCTATCTATCTATTTTAGTTTGTTCAGGAGGATTTTTGAAACATAGATTTTACGTTGTTTATCGGTGGTTTAATATTATTATTTCGCTTCATACGCGATTACGAGCAGAGTAGTTGGGATACAAATTATTATTATACACTTTTATGCATCAGATACATTGGGTAATTAATTTTAAAAAGTACAGCGCTCTATCTATTTTAGTTTGTTCAGGAGGATTTTTGAAACTTAGATTTTACGTTGTTTATCGGTGGTTTAATGTTATTATTTCGCTTCATACGCGATTACGAGCAGAGTAGTTGGGATACAAATTATTATTATACACTTTTATGGATCAGATACATTGGGTAATTAATTCTAAAAAGTACAGCCCTCTATCTATTTTAGTTTGTTCAGGAGGATTTTTGAAACTTAGATTTTACGTTGTTTATCGGTGGTTGAATGTTATTATTTCGCTTCATACGCGATTACGAGCAAAGTAGTTGGGATACAAATTATTATTATACACGTTTATGCATCAGATACATTGGGTAATTAATTTTAAAAAGTACAGCGCTCTATCTATTTTAGTTTGTTCAGGAGGATTTTTGAAACATAGATTTTACGTTGTTTATCGGTGGTTTAATGTTATTATTTCGCTTCATACGCGATTACGAGCAGAGTAGTTGGGATACAAATTATTATTATACACTTTTATGGATCAGATACATTGGGTAATTAATTCTAAAAAGTACAGCCCTCTATCTATTTTAGTTTGTTCAGGAGGATTTTTGAAACTTAGATTTTACGTTCTTTATCGGTGGTTGAATGTTATTATTTCGCTTCATACGCGATTACGAGCAAAGTAGTTGAGATACAAATTATTATTATACACTTTTATGGATCAGATACATTGGGTAATTAATTTTAAAAAGTACAGCCCACTATCTATTTTAGTTTGTTCAGGAGGATTTTTGAAACTTAGATTTTACGTTGTTTATCGGTGGTTGAATGTTATTATTTCGCTTCATACGCGATTACGAGCAGAGTAGTTGGGATACAAATTATTATTATACACTTTTATGGATCAGATACATTGGGTAATTAATTCTAAAAAGTACAGCCCTCTATCTATTTTAGTTTGTTCAGGAGGATTTTTGAAACTTACATTTTACGTTGTTTATCGGTGGTTTAATGCTATTGTTTCGCTTCATGTGCGATTACGAGCAAAGTAGTTGGGATACAAAGTATTATTATACACGTTTATGGATCAGATACATTGGGTAATTAATTTTAAAAAGTACAGCCCTCTATCTATTTTAGTTTGTTCTGGAGGATTTTTGAAACTTAGATTTTACGTTGTTTATCGGTGGTTGAATGTTATTATTTCGCTTCATACGCGATTACGAGCAGAGTAGTTGGGATACAAATTATTATTATACACTTTTATGGATCAGATACATTGGGTAATTAATTCTAAAAAGTACAGCCCTCTATCTATTTTAGTTTGTTCAGGAGGATTTTTGAAACTTAGATTTTACGTTGTTTATCGGTGGTTTAATGTTATTATTTCGCTTCATACGCGATTACGAGCAGAGTAGTTGGGATACAAATTATTATTATACACTTTTATGGATCAGATACATTGGGTAATTAATTCTAAAAAGTACAGCCCTCTATCTATTTTAGTTTGTTCAGGAGGATTTTTGAAACTTAGATTTTACGTTGTTTATCGGTGGTTGAATGTTATTATTTCGCTTCATACGCGATTACGAGCAAAGTAGTTGGGATACAAATTATTATTATACACGTTTATGGATCAGATACATTGGGTAATTATTTCTAAAAAGTACAGCCCTCTATCTATTTTAGTTTGTTCAGGAGGATTTTTGAAACATAGATTTTACGTTGTTTATCGGTGGTTTAATGTTATTATTTCGCTTCATACGCGATTACGAGCAGAGTAGTTGGGATACAAATTATTATTATACACTTTTATGGATCAGATACATTGGGTAATTAATTCTAAAAAGTACAGCCCTCTATCTATTTTAGTTTGTTCAGGAGGATTTTTGAAACTTAGATTTTACGTTGTTTATCGGTGGTTGAATGTTATTATTTCGCTTCATACGCGATTACGAGCAAAGTAGTTGGGATACAAATTATTATTATACACGTTTATGCATCAGATACATTGGGTAATTAATTTTAAAAAGTACAGCGCTCTATCTATTTTAGTTTGTTCAGGAGGATTTTTGAAACATAGATTTTACGTTGTTTATCGGTGGTTTAATGTTATTATTTCGCTTCATACGCGATTACGAGCAGAGTAGTTGGGATACAAATTATTATTATACACTTTTATGGATCAGATACATTGGTAATTAATTCTAAAAAGTACAGCCCTCTATCTATTTTAGTTTGTTCAGGAGGATTTTTGAAACTTAGATTTTACGTTGTTTATCGGTGGTTGAATGTTATTATTTCGCTTCATACGCGATTACGAGCAAAGTAGTTGAGATACAAATTATTATTATACACTTTTATGGATCAGATACATTGGGTAATTAATTTTAAAAAGTACAGCCCACTATCTATTTTAGTTTGTTCAGGAGGATTTTTGAAACTTAGATTTTACGTTGTTTATCGGTGGTTGAATGTTATTATTTCGCTTCATACGCGATTACGAGCAGAGTAGTTGGGATACAAATTATTATTATACACTTTTATGGATCAGATACATTGGGTAATTAATTCTAAAAAGTACAGCCCTCTATCTATTTTAGTTTGTTCAGGAGGATTTTTGAAACTTACATTTTACTTTGTTTATCGGTGGTTTAATGCTATTGTTTCGCTTCATGTGCGATTACGAGCAAAGTAGTTGGGATACAAAGTATTATTATACACGTTTATGGATCAGATACATTGGGTAATTAATTTTAAAAAGTACAGCCCTCTATCTATTTTAGTTTGTTCTGGAGGATTTTTGAAACTTAGATTTTACGTTGTTTATCGGTGGTTGAATGTTATTATTTCGCTTCATACGCGATTACGAGCAGAGTAGTTGGGATACAAATTATTATTATACACTTTTATGGATCAGATACATTGGGTAATTAATTCTAAAAAGTACAGCCCTCTATCTATTTTAGTTTGTTCAGGAGGATTTTTGAAACTTAGATTTTACGTTGTTTATCGGTGGTTGAATGTTATTATTTCGCTTCATACGCGATTACGAGCAAAGTAGTTGAGATACAAATTATTATTATACACTTTTATGGATCAGATACATTGGGTAATTAATTCTAAAAAGTACAGCCCTCTATCTATTTTAGTTTGTTCAGGAGAATTTTTGAAACTTAGATTTTACGTTGTTTATCGGTGGTTGAATGTTATTATTTCGCTTCATACGCGATTACGAGCAAAGTAGTTGGGATACAAATTATTATTATACACGTTTATGCATCAGATACATTGGGTAATTAATTTTAAAAAGTACAGCCCTCTATCTATTTTAGTTTGTTCAGGAGGATTTTTGAAACTTAGATTTTACGTTGTTTATCGGTGGTTGAATGTTATTATTTCGCTTCATACGCGATTACGAGCAAAGTAGTTGGGATACAAATTATTATTATACACGTTTATGCATCAGATACATTGGGTAATTAATTTTAAAAAGTACAGCGCTCTATCTATTTTAGTTTGTTCAGGAGGATTTTTGAAACATAGATTTTACGTTGTTTATCGGTGGTTTAATGTTATTATTTCGCTTCATACGCGATTACGAGCAGAGTAGTTGGGATACAAATTATTATTATACACTTTTATGGATTAGATACATTGGGTAATTAATTCTAAAAAGTACAGCCCTCTATCTATTTTAGTTTGTTCAGGAGGATTTTTGAAACTTAGATTTTACGTTGTTTATCGGTGGTTGAATGTTATTATTTCGCTTCAAACGCGATTACGAGCAAAGTAGTTGAGATACAAATTATTATTATACACTTTTATGGATCAGATACATTGGGTAATTAATTTTAAAAAGTACAGCCCTCTATCTATTTTAGTTTGTTCAGGAGGATTTTTGAAACTTAGATTTTACGTTGTTTATCGGTGGTTGAATGTTATTATTTCGCTTCATACGCGATTACGAGCAGAGTAGTTGGGATACAAATTATTATTATACACTTTTATGGATCAGATACATTGGGTAATTAATTCTAAAAAGTACAGCCCTCTATCTATTTTAGTTTGTTCAGGAGGATTTTTGGAACTTAGATTTTACGTTGTTTATCGGTGGTTGAATGTTATTATTTCGCTTCATACGCGATTACGAGCAAAGTAGTTGAGATACAAATTATTATTATACACTTTTATGGATCAGATACATTGGGTAATGAATTCTAAAAAGTACAGCCCTCTATCTATTTTAGTTTGTTCAGGAGGATTTTTGAAACTTAGATTTTACATTGTTTATCGGTGGTTGAATGTTATTATTTCGCTTCATACGCGATTACGAGCAAAGTAGTTGAGATACAAATTATTATTATACACTTTTATGGATCAGATACATTGGGTAATTAATTCTAAAAAGTACAGCCCTCTACCTATTTTAGTTTGTTCAGGAGGATTTTTGAAACTTAGATTTTACGTTGTTTATCGGTGGTTGAATGTTATTATTTCGCTTCATACGCGATTACGAGCAAAGTAGTTGAGATACAAATTATTATTATACACTTTTATGGATCAGATACATTGGGTAATTAATTCTAAAAAGTACAGCCCTCTACCTATTTTAGTTTGTTCAGGAGGATTTTTGAAACTTAGATTTTACGTTGTTTATCTGTGGTTTAATGTTATTATTTCGCTTCATACGCGATTACGAGCAGAGTAGTTGGGATACAAATTATTATTATACACTTTTATGGGTCAGATACATTGGGTAATTAATTCTAAAAAGTACAGCCCTCTATCTATTTTAGTTTGTTCAGGAGGATTTTTGAAACTTAGATTTTACGTTGTTTATCGGTGGTTGAATGTTATTATTTCGCTTCATACGCGATTACGAGCAAAGTAGTTGGGATACAAATTATTATTATACACGTTTATGCATCAGATACATTGGGTAATTAATTTTAAAAAGTACAGCGCTCTATCTATTTTAGTTTGTTCAGGAGGATTTTTGAAACTTAGATTTTACGTTGTTTATCGGTGGTTTAATGTTATTATTTCGCTTCATACGCGATTACGAGCAGAGTAGTTGGGATACAAATTATTATTATACACTTTTATGGATCAGATACATTGGGTAATTAATTCTAAAAAGTACAGCCCTCTATCTATTTTAGTTTGTTCAGGAGGATTTTTGAAACTTAGATTTTACGTTGTTTATCGGTGGTTGAATGTTATTATTTCGCTTCATACGCGATTACGAGCAAAGTAGTTAGGATACAAATTATTATTATACACGTTTATGCATCAGATACATTGGGTAATTAATTTTAAAAAGTAAAGCGCTCTATCTATTTTAGTTTGTTCAGGAGGATTTTTCAAACATAGATTTTACGTTGTTTATCGGTGGTTGAATGTTATTATTTCGCTTCAAACGCGATTACGAGCAAAGTAGTTGAGATACAAATTATTATTATACACTTTTATGGATCAGATACATTGGGTAATTAATTTTAAAAAGTACAGCCCTCTATCTATTTTAGTTTGTTCAGGAGGATTTTTGAAACTTAGATTTTACGTTGTTTATCGGTGGTTGAATGTTATTATTTCGCTTCATACGCGATTACGAGCAGAGTAGTTGGGATACAAATTATTATTATACACTTTTATGGATCAGATACATTGGGTAATTAATTCTAAAAAGTACAGCCCTCTATCTATTTTAGTTTGTTCAGGAGGATTTTTGGAACTTAGATTTTACGTTGTTTATCGGTGGTTGAATGTTATTATTTCGCTTCATACGCGATTACGAGCAAAGTAGTTGAGATACAAATTATTATTATACACTTTTATGGATCAGATACATTGGGTAATGAATTCTAAAAAGTACAGCCCTCTATCTATTTTAGTTTGTTCAGGAGGATTTTTGAAACATAGATTTTACGTTGTTTATCGGTGGTTTAATGTTATTATTTCGCTTCATACGCGATTACGAGCAGAGTAGTTGGGATACAAATTATTATTATACACTTTTATGGATTAGATACATTGGGTAATTAATTCTAAAAAGTACAGCCCTCTATCTATTTTAGTTTGTTCAGGAGGATTTTTGAAACTTAGATTTTACGTTGTTTATCGGTGGTTGAATGTTATTATTTCGCTTCAAACGCGATTACGAGCAAAGTAGTTGAGATACAAATTATTATTATACACTTTTATGGATCAGATACATTGGGTAATTAATTTTAAAAAGTACAGCCCTCTATCTATTTTAGTTTGTTCAGGAGGATTTTTGAAACTTAGATTTTACGTTGTTTATCGGTGGTTGAATGTTATTATTTCGCTTCATACGCGATTACGAGCAGAGTAGTTGGGATACAAATTATTATTATACACTTTTATGGATCAGATACATTGGGTAATTAATTCTAAAAAGTACAGCCCTCTATCTATTTTAGTTTGTTCAGGAGGATTTTTGGAACTTAGATTTTACGTTGTTTATCGGTGGTTGAATGTTATTATTTCGCTTCATACGCGATTACGAGCAAAGTAGTTGAGATACAAATTATTATTATACACTTTTATGGATCAGATACATTGGGTAATGAATTCTAAAAAGTACAGCCCTCTATCTATTTTAGTTTGTTCAGGAGGATTTTTGAAACTTAGATTTTACATTGTTTATCGGTGGTTGAATGTTATTATTTCGCTTCATACGCGATTACGAGCAAAGTAGTTGAGATACAAATTATTATTATACACTTTTATGGATCAGATACATTGGGTAATTAATTCTAAAAAGTACAGCCCTCTACCTATTTTAGTTTGTTCAGGAGGATTTTTGAAACTTAGATTTTACGTTGTTTATCGGTGGTTGAATGTTATTATTTCGCTTCATACGCGATTACGAGCAAAGTAGTTGAGATACAAATTATTATTATACACTTTTATGGATCAGATACATTGGGTAATTAATTCTAAAAAGTACAGCCCTCTACCTATTTTAGTTTGTTCAGGAGGATTTTTGAAACTTAGATTTTACGTTGTTTATCTGTGGTTTAATGTTATTATTTCGCTTCATACGCGATTACGAGCAGAGTAGTTGGGATACAAATTATTATTATACACTTTTATGGGTCAGATACATTGGGTAATTAATTCTAAAAAGTACAGCCCTCTATCTATTTTAGTTTGTTCAGGAGGATTTTTGAAACTTAGATTTTACGTTGTTTATCGGTGGTTGAATGTTATTATTTCGCTTCATACGCGATTACGAGCAAAGTAGTTGGGATACAAATTATTATTATACACGTTTATGCATCAGATACATTGGGTAATTAATTTTAAAAAGTACAGCGCTCTATCTATTTTAGTTTGTTCAGGAGGATTTTTGAAACTTAGATTTTACGTTGTTTATCGGTGGTTTAATGTTATTATTTCGCTTCATACGCGATTACGAGCAGAGTAGTTGGGATACAAATTATTATTATACACTTTTATGGATCAGATACATTGGGTAATTAATTCTAAAAAGTACAGCCCTCTATCTATTTTAGTTTGTTCAGGAGGATTTTTGAAACTTAGATTTTACGTTGTTTATCGGTGGTTGAATGTTATTATTTCGCTTCATACGCGATTACGAGCAAAGTAGTTAGGATACAAATTATTATTATACACGTTTATGCATCAGATACATTGGGTAATTAATTTTAAAAAGTAAAGCGCTCTATCTATTTTAGTTTGTTCAGGAGGATTTTTCAAACATAGATTTTACGTTGTTTATCGGTGGTTGAATGTTATTATTTCGCTTCAAACGCGATTACGAGCAAAGTAGTTGAGATACAAATTATTATTATACACTTTTATGGATCAGATACATTGGGTAATTAATTTTAAAAAGTACAGCCCTCTATCTATTTTAGTTTGTTCAGGAGGATTTTTGAAACTTAGATTTTACGTTGTTTATCGGTGGTTGAATGTTATTATTTCGCTTCATACGCGATTACGAGCAGAGTAGTTGGGATACAAATTATTATTATACACTTTTATGGATCAGATACATTGGGTAATTAATTCTAAAAAGTACAGCCCTCTATCTATTTTAGTTTGTTCAGGAGGATTTTTGGAACTTAGATTTTACGTTGTTTATCGGTGGTTGAATGTTATTATTTCGCTTCATACGCGATTACGAGCAAAGTAGTTGAGATACAAATTATTATTATACACTTTTATGGATCAGATACATTGGGTAATGAATTCTAAAAAGTACAGCCCTCTATCTATTTTAGTTTGTTCAGGAGGATTTTTGAAACTTAGATTTTACATTGTTTATCGGTGGTTGAATGTTATTATTTCGCTTCATACGCGATTACGAGCAAAGTAGTTGAGATACAAATTATTATTATACACTTTTATGGATCAGATACATTGGGTAATTAATTCTAAAAAGTACAGCCCTCTACCTATTTTAGTTTGTTCAGGAGGATTTTTGAAACTTAGATTTTACGTTGTTTATCGGTGGTTGAATGTTATTATTTCGCTTCATACGCGATTACGAGCAAAGTAGTTGAGATACAAATTATTATTATACACTTTTATGGATCAGATACATTGGGTAATTAATTCTAAAAAGTACAGCCCTCTACCTATTTTAGTTTGTTCAGGAGGATTTTTGAAACTTAGATTTTACGTTGTTTATCTGTGGTTTAATGTTATTATTTCGCTTCATACGCGATTACGAGCAGAGTAGTTGGGATACAAATTATTATTATACACTTTTATGGGTCAGATACATTGGGTAATTAATTCTAAAAAGTACAGCCCTCTATCTATTTTAGTTTGTTCAGGAGGATTTTTGAAACTTAGATTTTACGTTGTTTATCGGTGGTTGAATGTTATTATTTCGCTTCATACGCGATTACGAGCAAAGTAGTTGGGATACAAATTATTATTATACACGTTTATGCATCAGATACATTGGGTAATTAATTTTAAAAAGTACAGCGCTCTATCTATTTTAGTTTGTTCAGGAGGATTTTTGAAACTTAGATTTTACGTTGTTTATCGGTGGTTTAATGTTATTATTTCGCTTCATACGCGATTACGAGCAGAGTAGTTGGGATACAAATTATTATTATACACTTTTATGGATCAGATACATTGGGTAATTAATTCTAAAAAGTACAGCCCTCTATCTATTTTAGTTTGTTCAGGAGGATTTTTGAAACTTAGATTTTACGTTGTTTATCGGTGGTTGAATGTTATTATTTCGCTTCATACGCGATTACGAGCAAAGTAGTTAGGATACAAATTATTATTATACACGTTTATGCATCAGATACATTGGGTAATTAATTTTAAAAAGTAAAGCGCTCTATCTATTTTAGTTTGTTCAGGAGGATTTTTCAAACATAGATTTTACGTTGTTTATCGGTGGTTGAATGTTATTATTTCGCTTGATGTGCGATTACGAGCAAAGTAGTTGGGATACAAATTATTATTATACACTTTTATGGATCAGATACATTGGGTAATTAATTCTAAAAAGTACAGCCCTCTATCTATTTTAGTTTGTTCAGGAGGATTTTTGAAACTTAGATTTTACGTTGTTTATCGGTGGTTGAATGTTATTATTTCGCCTCATACGCGATTACGAGCAAAGTAGTTGAGATACAAATTATTATTATACACTTTTATGGATCAGATACATTGGGTAATTAATTTTAAAAAGTACAGCCCACTATCTATTTTAGTTTGTTCAGGAGGATTTTTGAAACTTAGATTTTACGTTGTTTATCGGTGGTTGAATGTTATTATTTCGCTTCATACGCGATTACGAGCAGAGTAGTTGGGATACAAATTATTATTATACACTTTTATGGATCAGATACATTGGGTAATTAATTCTAAAAAGTACAGCCTTCTATCTATTTTAGTTTGTTCAGGAGGATTTTTGAAACTTAGATTTTACGTTGTTTATCGGTGGTTTAATGCTATTGTTTCGCTTCATGTGCGATTACGAGCAAAGTAGTTGGGATACAAAGTATTATTATACACGTTTATGGATCAGATACATTGGGTAATTAATTTTAAAAAGTACAGCCCTCTATCTATTTTAGTTTGTTCAGGAGGATTTTTGAAACTTAGATTTTACATTGTTTATCAGTGGTTGAATGTTATTATTTCGCTTCATACGCGATTACGAGCAAAGTAGTTGAGATACAAATTATTATTATACACCTTTATGGATCAGTTACATTGGGTAATTAATTCTAAAAAGTACAGCCCTCTATCTATTTTAGTTTGTTCAGGAGAATTTTTGAAACTTAGATTTTACGTTGTTTATCTGTGGTTTAATGTTATTATTTCGCTTCATACGCGATTACGAGCAGAGTAGTTGGGATACAAATTATTATTATACACTTTTATGGGTCAGATACATTGGGTAATTAATTCTAAAAAGTACAGCCCTCTATCTATTTTAGTTTGTTCAGGAGGATTTTTGAAACTTAGATTTTACGTTGTTTATCGGTGGTTTAATGCTATTGTTTCGCTTCATGTGCGATTACGAGCAAAGTAGTTGGGATACAAAGTATTATTATACACGTTTATGGATCAGATACATTGGGTAATTAATTTTAAAAAGTACAGCCCTCTATCTATTTTAGTTTGTTCAGGAGGATTTTTGAAACTTAGATTTTACGTTGTTTATCGGTGGTTGAATGTTATTATTTCGCTTCATACGCGATTACGAGCAGAGTAGTTGGGATACAAATTATTATTATACACTTTTATGGATCAGATACATTGGGTAATTAATTCTAAAAAGTACAGCCCTCTATCTATTTTAGTTTGTTCAGGAGGATTTTTGAAACTTAGATTTTACGTTGTTTATCGGTGGTTTAATGCTATTATTTCGCTTCATGTGCGATTACGAGCAAAGTAGTTGGGATACAAATTATTATTATACACGTTTATGGGTCAGATACATTGGGTAATTAATTCCAAAAAGGACAGCCCTCTATCTATTTTAGTTTGTTCAGGAGGATTTTTGAAACTTAGATTTTACATTGTTTATCGGTGGTTGAATGTTATTATTTCGCTTCATACGCGATTACGAGCAAAGTAGTTGAGATACAAATTATTATTATACACCTTTATGGATCAGATACATTGGGTAATTAATTCTAAAAAGTACAGCCCTCTATCTATTTTAGTTTGTTCAGGAGAATTTTTGAAACTTAGATTTTACGTTGTTTATCGGTGGTTGAATGTTATTATTTCGCTTCATACGCGATTACGAGCAAAGTAGTTGGGATACAAATTATTATTATACACGTTTATGCATCAGATACATTGGGTAATTAATTTTAAAAAGTACAGCCCTCTATCTATTTTAGTTTGTTCAGGAGGATTTTTGAAACTTAGATTTTACGTTGTTTATCGGTGGTTGAATGTTATTATTTCGCTTCATACGCGATTACGAGCAAAGTAGTTTTGATACAAATTATTATTATACACGTTTATGCATCAGATACATTGGGTAATTAATTTTAAAAAGTATAGCGCTCTATCTATTTTAGTTTGTTCAGGAGGATTTTTGAAACATAGATTTTACGTTGTTTATCGGTGGTTTAATGTTATTATTTCGCTTCATACGCGATTACGAGCAGAGTAGTTGGGATACAAATTATTATTATACACTTTTATGGATCAGATACATTGGGTAATTAATTCTAAAAAGTACAGCCCTCTATCTATTTTAGTTTGTTCAGGAGGATTTTTGAAACTTAGATTTTACGTTGTTTATCGGTGGTTGAATGTTATTATTTCGCTTCAAACGCGATTACGAGCAAAGTAGTTGAGATACAAATTATTATTATACACTTTTATGGATCAGATACATTGGGTAATTAATTTTAAAAAGTACAGCCCTCTATCTATTTTAGTTTGTTCAGGAGGATTTTTGAAACTTAGATTTTACGTTGTTTATCGGTGGTTGAATGTTATTATTTCGCTTCATACGCGATTACGAGCAGAGTAGTTGGGATACAAATTATTTTTATACACTTTTATGGATCAGATACATTGGGTAATTAATTCTAAAAAGTACAGCCCTCTATCTATTTTAGTTTGTTCAGGAGGATTTTTGGAACTTAGATTTTACGTTGTTTATCGGTGGTTGAATGTTATTATTTCGCTTCATACGCGATTACGAGCAAAGTAGTTGAGATACAAATTATTATTATACACTTTTATGGATCAGATACATTGGGTAATGAATTCTAAAAAGTACAGCCCTCTATCTATTTTAGTTTGTTCAGGAGGATTTTTGAAACTTAGATTTTACATTGTTTATCGGTGGTTGAATGTTATTATTTCGCTTCATACGCGATTACGAGCAAAGTAGTTGAGATACAAATTATTATTATACACTTTTATGGATCAGATACATTGGGTAATTAATTCTAAAAAGTACAGCCCTCTACCTATTTTAGTTTGTTCAGGAGGATTTTTGAAACTTAGATTTTACGTTGTTTATCGGTGGTTGAATGTTATTATTTCGCTTCATACGCGATTACGAGCAAAGTAGTTGGGATACAAATTATTATTATACACGTTTATGCATCAGATACATTGGGTAATTAATTTTAAAAAGTACAGCCCTCTATCTATTTTAGTTTGTTCAGGAGGATTTTTGAAACTTAGATTTTACGTTGTTTATCGGTGGTTGAATGTTATTATTTCGCTTCATACGCGATTACGAGCAGAGTAGTTGGGATACAAATTATTATTATACACTTTTATGGATCAGATACATTGGGTAATTAATTTTAAAAAGTACAGCCCTCTATCTATTTTAGTTTGTTCAGGAGGATTTTTGGAACTTAGATTTTACGTTGTTTATCGGTGGTTGAATGTTATTATTTCGCTTCATACGCGATTACGAGCAAAGTAGTTGAGATACAAATTATTATTATACACTTTTATGGATCAGATACATTGGGTAATGAATTCTAAAAAGTACAGCCCTCTATCTATTTTAGTTTGTTCAGGAGGATTTTTGAAACTTAGATTTTACATTGTTTATCGGTGGTTGAATGTTATTATTTCGCTTCATACGCGATTACGAGCAAAGTAGTTGAGATACAAATTATTATTATACACTTTTATGGATCAGATACATTGGGTAATTAATTCTAAAAAGTACAGCCCTCTACCTATTTTAGTTTGTTCAGGAGGATTTTTGAAACTTAGATTTTACGTTGTTTATCGGTGGTTGAATGTTATTATTTCGCTTCATACGCGATTACGAGCAAAGTAGTTGGGATACAAATTATTATTATACACGTTTATGCATCAGATACATTGGGTAATTAATTTTAAAAAGTACAGCCCTCTATCTATTTTAGTTTGTTCAGGAGGATTTTTGAAACTTAGATTTTACGTTGTTTATCGGTGGTTGAATGTTATTATTTCGCTTCATACGCGATTACGAGCAGAGTAGTTGGGATACAAATTATTATTATACACTTTTATGGATCAGATACATTGGGTAATTAATTCTAAAAAGTACAGCCCTCTATCTATTTTAGTTTGTTCAGGAGGATTTTTGAAACTTAGATTTTACGTTGTTTATCGGTGGTTGAATGTTATTATTTCGCTTCATACGCGATTACGAGCAAAGTAGTTGAGATACAAATTATTATTATACACTTTTATGGATCAGATACATTGGGTAATTAATTCTAAAAAGTACAGCCCTCTATCTATTTTAGTTTGTTCAGGAGGATTTTTGAAACTTAGATTTTACATTGTTTATCGGTGGTTGAATGTTATTATTTCGCTTCATACGCGATTACGAGCAAAGTAGTTGAGATACAAATTATTATTATACACCTTTATGGATCAGATACATTGGGTAATTAATTCTAAAAAGTACAGCCCTCTATCTATTTTAGTTTGTTCAGGAGAATTTTTGAAACTTAGATTTTACTTTGTTTATCGGTGGTTGAATGTTATTATTTCGCTTCATACGCGATTACGAGCAAAGTAGTTGGGATACAAATTATTATTATACACGTTTATGCATCAGGTACATTGGGTAATTAATTTTAAAAAGTACAGCCCTCTATCTATTTTAGTTTGTTCAGGAGGATTTTTGAAACTTAGATTTTACGTTGTTTATCGGTGGTTGAATGTTATTATTTCGCTTCATACGCGATTACGAGCAAAGTAGTTGGGATACAAATTATTATTATACACGTTTATGCATCAGATACATTGGGTAATTAATTTTAAAAAGTACAGCGCTCTATCTATTTTAGTTTGTTCAGGAGGATTTTTGAAACTTAGATTTTACGTTGTTTATCGGTGGTTGAATGTTATTATTTCGCTTCATACGCGATTACGAGCAGAGTAGTTGGGATACAAATTATTATTATACACTTTTATGGATCAGATACATTGGGTAATTAATTCTAAAAAGTACAGCCCTCTATCTATTTTAGTTTGTTCAGGAGGATTTTTGAAACTTAGATTTTACGTTCTTTATCGGTGGTTGAATGTTATTATTTCGCTTCATACGCGATTACGAGCAAAGTAGTTGAGATACAAATTATTATTATACACTTTTATGGATCAGATACATTGGGTAATTAATTCTAAAAAGTACAGCCCTCTATCTATTTTAGTTTGTTCAGGAGGATTTTTGAAACTTAGACTTTACATTGTTTATCGTTGGTTGAATGTTATTATTTCGCTTCATACGCGATTACTAGCAAAGTAGTTGAGATACAAATTATTATTATACACTTTTATGGATCAGATACATTGGGTAATTAATTCTAAAAAGTACAGCCCTCTATCTATTTTAGTTTGTTCAATAGGATTTTTGAAACTTAGATTTTACGTTGTTTATCGGTGGTTTAATGCTATTATTTCGCTTCATATGCGATTACGAGCAAAGTAGTTGAGATACAAATTATTATTATACACTTTTATGGATCAGATACATTGGGTAATTAATTCTAAAAAGTACAGCCCTCTATCTATTTTAGTTTGTTCAGGAGGATTTTTGAAACTTAGATTTTACATTGTTTATCGGTGGTTGAATGTTATTATTTCGCTTCATACGCGATTACGAGCAAAGTAGTTGAGATACAAATTATTATTATACACCTTTATGGATCAGATACATTGGGTAATTAATTCTAAAAAGTACAGCCCTCTATCTATTTTAGTTTGTTCAGGAGAATTTTTGAAACTTAGATTTTACTTTGTTTATCGGTGGTTGAATGTTATTATTTCGCTTCATACGCGATTACGAGCAAAGTAGTTGGGATACAAATTATTATTATACACGTTTATGCATCAGGTACATTGGGTAATTAATTTTAAAAAGTACAGCCCTCTATCTATTTTAGTTTGTTCAGGAGGATTTTTGAAACTTAGATTTTACGTTGTTTATCGGTGGTTGAATGTTATTATTTCGCTTCATACGCGATTACGAGCAAAGTAGTTGGGATACAAATTATTATTATACACGTTTATGCATCAGATACATTGGGTAATTAATTTTAAAAAGTACAGCGCTCTATCTATTTTAGTTTGTTCAGGAGGATTTTTGAAACTTAGATTTTACGTTGTTTATCGGTGGTTGAATGTTATTATTTCGCTTCATACGCGATTACGAGCAGAGTAGTTGGGATACAAATTATTATTATACACTTTTATGGATCAGATACATTGGGTAATTAATTCTAAAAAGTACAGCCCTCTATCTATTTTAGTTTGTTCAGGAGGATTTTTGAAACTTAGATTTTACGTTCTTTATCGGTGGTTGAATGTTATTATTTCGCTTCATACGCGATTACGAGCAAAGTAGTTGAGATACAAATTATTATTATACACTTTTATGGATCAGATACATTGGGTAATTAATTCTAAAAAGTACAGCCCTCTATCTATTTTAGTTTGTTCAGGAGGATTTTTGAAACTTAGACTTTACATTGTTTATCGTTGGTTGAATGTTATTATTTCGCTTCATACGCGATTACGAGCAAAGTAGTTGAGATACAAATTATTATTATACACTTTTATGGATCAGATACATTGGGTAATTAATTCTAAAAAGTACAGCCCTCTATCTATTTTAGTTTGTTCAATAGGATTTTTGAAACTTAGATTTTACGTTGTTTATCGGTGGTTTAATGCTATTATTTCGCTTCATATGCGATTACGAGCAAAGTAGTTGGGATACAAATTATTATTATACACGTTTATGGGTCAGATACATTGGGTAATTAATTCCAAAAAGTACAGCCCTCTATCTATTTTAGTTTGTTCAGGAGGATTTTTGAAACTTAGATTTTACGTTGTTTATCGGTGGTTTAATGCTATTATTTCGCTTCATGTGCGATTACGTGCAAAGTAGTTGGGATACAAATTATTATTATACACTTTTATGGATCAGACACATTGGGTAATTAATTCTAAAAAGTACAGCCCTCTATCTATTTTAGTTTGTTCAGGAGGATTTTTGAAACTTAGATTTTACATTGTTTATCAGTGGTTGAATGTTATTATTTCGCTTCATACGCGATTACGAGCAAATTAGTTGAGATACAAATTATTATTATACACCTTTATGGATCAGATACATTGGGTAATTAATTCTAAAAAGTACAGCCCTCTATCTATTTTAGTTTGTTCAGGAGAATTTTTGAAACTTAGATTTTACGTTGTTTATCTGTGGTTTAATGTTATTATTTCGCTTCATACGCGATTACGAGCAGAGTAGTTGGGATACAAATTATTATTATACACTTTTATGGGTCAGATACATTGGGTAATTAATTCTAAAAAGTACAGCCCTCTATCTATTTTAGTTTGTTCAGGAGGATTTTTGAAACTTAGATTTTACGTTGTTTATCGGTGGTTGAATGTTATTATTTCGCTTCATACGCGATTACGAGCAGAGTAGTTGGGATACAAATTATTATTATACACTTTTATGGATCAGATACATTGGGTAATTAATTCTAAAAAGTACAGCCCTCTATCTATTTTAGTTTGTTCAGGAGGATTTTTGAAACTTAGATTTTACGTTGTTTATCGGTGGTTTAGTGCTATTATTTCGCTTCATGTGCGATTACGAGCAAAGTAGTTGGGATACAAATTATTATTATACACGTTTATGGGTCAGATACATTGGGTAATTAATTCCAAAAAGTACAGCCCTCTATCTATTTTAGTTTGTTCAGGAGGATTTTTGAAACTTAGATTTTACATTGTTTATCGGTGGTTGAATGTTATTATTTCGCTTCATACGCGATTACGAGCAAAGTAGTTGAGATACAAATTATTATTATACACCTTTATGGATCAGATACATTGGGTAATTAATTCTAAAAAGTACAGCCCTCTATCTATTTTAGTTTGTTCAGGAGAATTTTTGAAACTTAGATTTTACGTTGTTTATCGGTGGTTGAATGTTATTATTTCGCTTCATACGCGATTACGAGCAAAGTAGTTGGGATACAAATTATTATTATACACGTTTATGCATCAGATACATTGGGTAATTAATTTTAAAAAGTACAGCCCTCTATCTATTTTAGTTTGTTCAGGAGGATTTTTGAAACTTAGATTTTACGTTGTTTATCGGTGGTTGAATGTTATTATTTCGCTTCATACGCGATTACGAGCAAAGTAGTTGGGATACAAATTATTATTATACACGTTTATGCATCAGATACATTGGGTAATTAATTTTAAAAAGTACAGCGCTCTATCTATTTTAGTTTGTTCAGGAGGATTTTTGAAACATAGATTTTACGTTGTTTATCGGTGGTTTAATGTTATTATTTCGCTTCATACGCGATTACGAGCAGAGTAGTTGGGATACAAATTATTATTATACACTTTTATGGATCAGATACATTGGGTAATTAATTCTAAAAAGTACAGCCCTCTATCTATTTTAGTTTGTTCAGGAGGATTTTTGAAACTTAGATTTTACGTTGTTTATCGGTGGTTGAATGTTATTATTTCGCTTCAAACGCGATTACGAGCAAAGTAGTTGAGATACAAATTATTATTATACACTTTTATGGATCAGATACATTGGGTAATTAATTTTAAAAAGTACAGCCCTCTATCTATTTTAGTTTGTTCAGGAGGATTTTTGAAACTTAGATTTTACGTTGTTTATCGGTGGTTGAATGTTATTATTTCGCTTCATACGCGATTACGAGCAGAGTAGTTGGGATACAAATTATTTTTATACACTTTTATGGATCAGATACAGTGGGTAATTAATTCTAAAAAGTACAGCCCTCTATCTATTTTAGTTTGTTCAGGAGGATTTTTTGAACTTAGATTTTACGTTGTTTATCGGTGGTTGAATGTTATTATTTCGCTTCATACGCGATTACGAGCAAAGTAGTTGAGATACAAATTATTATTATACACTTTTATGGATCAGATACATTGGGTAATGAATTCTAAAAAGTACAGCCCTCTATCTATTTTAGTTTGTTCAGGAGGATTTTTGAAACTTAGATTTTACATTGTTTATCGGTGGTTGAATGTTATTATTTCGCTTCATACGCGATTACGAGCAAAGTAGTTGAGATACAAATTATTATTATACACTTTTATGGATCAGATACATTGGGTAATTAATTCTAAAAAGTACAGCCCTCTACCTATTTTAGTTTGTTCAGGAGGATTTTTGAAACTTAGATTTTACGTTGTTTATCGGTGGTTGAATGTTATTATTTCGCTTCATACGCGATTACGAGCAAAGTAGTTGGGATACAAATTATTATTATACACGTTTATGCATCAGATACATTGGGTAATTAATTTTAAAAAGTACAGCCCTCTATCTATTTTAGTTTGTTCAGGAGGATTTTTGAAACTTAGATTTTACGTTGTTTATCGGTGGTTGAATGTTATTATTTCGCTTCATACGCGATTACTAGCAGAGTAGTTGGGATACAAATTATTATTATACACTTTTATGGATCAGATACATTGGGTAATTAATTCTAAAAAGTACAGCCCTCTATCTATTTTAGTTTGTTCAGGAGGATTTTTGAAACTTAGATTTTACGTTGTTTATCGGTGGTTGAATGTTATTATTTCGCTTCATACGCGATTACGAGCAAAGTAGTTGAGATACAAATTATTATTATACACTTTTATGGATCAGATACATTGGGTAATTAATTCTAAAAAGTACAGCCCTCTATCTATTTTAGTTTGTTCAGGAGGATTTTTGAAACTTAGATTTTACATTGTTTATCGGTGGTTGAATGTTATTATTTCGCTTCATACGCGATTACGAGCAAAGTAGTTGAGATACAAATTATTATTATACACCTTTATGGATCAGATACATTGGGTAATTAATTCTAAAAAGTACAGCCCTCTATCTATTTTAGTTTGTTCAGGAGGATTTTTGAAACTTAGATTTTACGTTCTTTATCGGTGGTTGAATGTTATTATTTCGCTTCATACGCGATTACGAGCAAAGTAGTTGAGATACAAATTATTATTATACACTTTTATGGATCAGATACATTGGGTAATTAATTCTAAAAAGTACAGCCCTCTATCTATTTTAGTTTGTTCAGGAGGATTTTTGAAACTTAGACTTTACATTGTTTATCGTTGGTTGAATGTTATTATTTCGCTTCATACGCGATTACGAGCAAAGTAGTTGAGATACAAATTATTATTATACACTTTTATGGATCAGATACATTGGGTAATTAATTCTAAAAAGTACAGCCCTCTATCTATTTTAGTTTGTTCAGGAGGATTTTTGAAACTTAGATTTTACGTTGTTTATCGGTGGTTGAATGTTATTATTTCGCTTCATACGCGATTACGAGCAAAGTAGTTGGGATACAAATTATTATTATACACGTTTATGCATCAGATACATTGGGTAATTAATTTTAAAAAGTACAGCCCTCTATCTATTTTAGTTTGTTCAGGAGGATTTTTGAAACTTAGATTTTACGTTGTTTATCGGTGGTTGAATGTTATTATTTCGCTTCATGCGCGATTACTAGCAGAGTAGTTGGGATACAAATTATTATTATACACTTTTATGGATCAGATACATTGGGTAATTAATTCTAAAAAGTACAGCCCTCTATCTATTTTAGTTTGTTCAGGAGGATTTTTGAAACTTAGATTTTACGTTGTTTATCGGTGGTTGAATGTTATTATTTCGCTTCATACGCGATTACGAGCAAAGTAGTTGAGATACAAATTATTATTATACACTTTTATGGATCAGATACATTGGGTAATTAATTCTAAAAAGTACAGCCCTCTATCTATTTTAGTTTGTTCAGGAGGATTTTTGAAACTTAGATTTTACATTGTTTATCGGTGGTTGAATGTTATTATTTCGCTTCATACGCGATTACGAGCAAAGTAGTTGAGATACATATTATTATTATACACTTTTATGGATCAGATACATTGGGTAATTAATTCTAAAAAGTACAGCCCTCTATCTATTTTAGTTTGTTCAGGAGGATTTTTGAAACTTAGATTTTACGTTGTTTATCGGTGGTTGAATGTTATTATTTCGCTTCATACGCGATTACGAGCAAAGTAGTTGGGATACAAATTATTATTATACACGTTTATGCATCAGATACATTGGGTAATTAATTTTAAAAAGTACAGCCCTCTATCTATTTTAGTTTGTTCAGGAGGATTTTTGAAACTTAGATTTTACTTTGTTTATCGGTGGTTGAATGTTATTATTTCGCTTCATACGCGATTACGAGCAAAGTAGTTGGGATACAAATTATTATTATACACGTTTATGCATCAGATACATTGGGTAATTAATTTTAAAAAGTACAGCGCTCTATCTATTTTAGTTTGTTCAGGAGGATTTTTGAAACATAGATTTTACGTTGTTTATCGGTGGTTTAATGTTATTATTTCGCTTCATACGCGATTACGAGCAGAGTAGTTGGGATACAAATTATTATTATACACTTTTATGGATCAGATACATTGGGTAATTAATTCTAAAAAGTACAGCCCTCTATCTATTTTAGTTTGTTCAGGAGGATTTTTGAAACTTAGATTTTACGTTGTTTATCGGTGGTTGAATGTTATTATTTCGCTTCATACGCGATTACGAGCAGAGTAGTTGGGATACAAATTATTATTATACACTTTTATGGATCAGATACATTGGGTAATTAATTCTAAAAAGTACAGCCCTCTATCTATTTTAGTTTGTTCAGGAGGATTTTTGAAACTTAGATTTTACGTTGTTTATCGGTGGTTGAATGTTATTATTTCGCTTCATACGCGATTACGAGCAAAGTAGTTGAGATACAAATTATTATTATACACTTTTATGGATCAGATACATTGGGTAATTAATTCTAAAAAGTACAGCCCTCTATCTATTTTAGTTTGTTCAGGAGGATTTTTGAAACTTAGATTTTACGTTGTTTATCGGTGTTTGAATGTTATTATTTCGCTTCATACGCGATTACGAGCAAAGTAGTTGAGATACAAATTATTATTATACACGTTTATGCATCAGATACAGTGGGTAATTAATTCTAAAAAGTACAGCCCTCTATCTATTTTAGTTTGTTCAGGAGGATTTTTGAAACTTAGATTTTACGTTGTTTATCGGTGGTTGAATGTTATTTCGCACGTAAGTCATACTCTCAATGCCGCCGGGAACATATGGGTCTCCGGCCACTCCGGCCTTTCAGGGTTAGCCGTTATTTCTGAAACACCCTGTATAGCTAGAAATACGTCTTCTGCAGAGCGAGGAATAATTATGAGAAGTGGTAAAACCAAATAATTCGTTATTTTGGTTAAAACTGATGCGAAAGGATGATAAAGCATTTGTAATCGACGTATTTGGTCGTTTAAAGACCAGGGGCGTTGCCAGTTATTTATTTAGGTAAACGTCCAACGGGTTTTGAGAATAATTAAGGATTGCACTGTCATTAATAAAGAAAACTTAATCGCCGCGAGCGATTGGATTAAGTACACTCGGATCTATAAATTAAACAAATATAACACTCGGGCTGCAGGATAAGATTTGAAATTGCGACGGCAATGATTAATTCAGACGTATTAATTTCGAGATTTCCTTCGCCCCGGAGGGTACAGCTTTCAACTTGGCGAATGCCTGATATATTTCTTACCATTAAAGTCGGCCGGTGCAGGAACCCCGGCATCCGGTGACCGCGTTTTGCATTCAAACGGGCCCGACTAATTGATCGTCGTACGTTTTTACTGCCATCTAGCGCACTCAAATTTCACTTCAAGCCAGAGTACCCACAACACGCCCATTACAGACAACTGTAGAGGCACCCTTGTTATAGTAGTGATAGTGTGACGGCGCACAGTGATTCATTTGCAAATTTTAAGCTGGACACAATAATTTTTTCTTTTAGATGAACTTAAAATATTCATTTGGTAACTAGAAAAATTAAATAGGTACGTAGGCTTTCACGGCCAGAACCACTGTCAATAGTTTAAAAGCGGGTTTAAAAGCAAAGTACCAACCCTTACTTCCTTGAAAGAATATAAAATTTGATGGTGGCAATTACAAACTAATTAAAATCCGTAGATTCATAAAAATGTGTCTAAGCCGCCGGTGTGGTAAGTTCGGTTGGAGCAATTATGGCCCATTTGGGAAGTAAGTTCAACTTCAAAGCCGCTAAAAACGATCAAGTGGAATAGGCCGTAGCGGGGCGCGCGCGATCGCTCCCAGCTATGGCAGTCAAAATTGATATACAGGTGTTAATTTCCAATTTAAAGGGAACGCGCGAAAGTGGCTAGGGTGCGTCAAAAGTTGCGAAACCGCGTAGCACAAAGGGATGGGGGAAATTCAACGCTCCCCGCGGTTGCAATTCATTATTGCCTTAAATTATTAAATTAGATATTGATCCTTGACTAAAAATCCACCCTAGATAGCGTACCCTGAATCTAATTTCCAACTTGATTTTTTTTAAATAATAAACGAGAAACGGAAAATTTACTTCGAAACGACTCACCATACGCTTTCGAATTATCTCTTCTCTTTTGTCCGCGAAAACAAAAGATTACTTTTGCGTACTTGTGGTTACTCGGCCCAAACCAAAAGGTTTGAAAGTAAAAACAGGTTAAATTAATTGTGTTTACGAAATGAGGACTGTTGCTGACGGATATGGGTTGGAGATGTACCCCCACCCCCTCGTCCAAGTGACGTTTCGCCGGGGGGTAGTACAAAAGAGAAGTTATTTTTTTGCGATCAAGACCAATAGCAAGTTATGAGTTGTTTGAGTTATAGATTCCGGAACGCCGCCTATAGATACTTTTATCGGAAATAAATATATTTCATCCCCCCCCCCCACACCCTCAGAACAAAACTTTGACCTTTTGTTTCTCGTACGGCCCGATTGTATGCGTCCCGTCCGCTCCGAAATCCCCTTAAACTGCCCCAAAGCCTATGATTAATGCTTTACGATAGATTACCGGATTTACGCAAATTTCTATTTAATCCACCCGTATACAGGGCGTTTTTCGCAACAAATATAAATCCTTTTTATCGGCCCCCACGTGTAACCAACAGCGATCATCGCACGATCCCACATTTTAAATCGTCACTCTGTATTCAAACAACTCTGTTCTTCTCGTAAAGGACCTTTATGAGCAACATCAAATCATCGGTTTATTTTGTCACACATTTGGACAGCCAAAAATATTGAAAACAAGTAATGTTTGAGTTTGACCATTAACTCTGCTAGATTGATGTTTTCTAGAGGTTATTTTGTTTTTATGTAACAGATAATTGTAAGTAATATTTTCAAATGATGTAATATCGAGTTAGAAGGGCTCCAAATCAAAATTATCCATGAATTGACCATGTAGGAAGGGTACCAATGGTACATCTGTCCCCAAATGTTTGTTTAAATCGACGAGTGTGTGCTATGCGGCTAGGACATCATCACGATCTGGCGAGAATATAAATATTGTTTGCCCGTAGGCGGCGTGATTCGGTGCATTAGAATGCAAGCATTCGATAAGGTTGGACGTGATGGGTTCGCGATATTTCCGGCGCGGAGTTGCGGTAGGTCTTCGGGGAGTTTGAATGGCGGCTGGCCCGGACGTGGCCCGGTGAAATCCGACTTTGATATTATTATTCTTTGATTTATTCCATATAGCGTTCGGGCGGTGTGAAACACGAAATGAAGTGTTAAGGTCTGCGGAGCTAACAACATCGCGCGCCGTTCCGCACGGCCGGCCGCTTTAAGTGCGGACCCGCCACGTGTGCCGTCCTTCCGGTTGCACAGAAAGCGCCGCCACCTCATGCGTGCCATGCAACTCCAATCGATTTACCAGCCTGCGAAGAGCCCATCTAACCAACCGTTCGCTTCGCATGTTCCGACCATGATTATATTGTTTAACTAACGGGAAAAAACGCTAATTGTTTCTAGATACACCACCGTTCGCGCACGCCCCACGCTAATGGCAAATACCAACGCACATGTTCGTAATACTCATTTTACAGTCTCATCTGCAACCGCAACATACGCCCACCACCAGTTCAATTTACTCCCACCAAATAAGCTTCAACTCATGCCACCCATTTGCACGCAAACCGAACGTTTTGCGAGTTAATCAGCTTAACCACATATCGAGCTGTGGAATCAAAGACAAAACTCCATCACTTCCACGTCTCTTTGAGAAGCTTCTCCCAGAAAAAGTAACGGGGATGAAAGATGCCATGCCCTCTCATGCTCTTTTTCTGCATGACACCATTTATCTCTCTTTAATATTGCTGGGCAAGCTTCCGTCTCTGTTTCTGGCCAACGTGGAAGTGATAGACAAGAGAAGATCGAAGAAGAAGATCTTGCAAGAATGTAGATCCATGCAAGAAGGCTGGTCCTTAAGATGCAGTCGAGCATGGCAGAAACCAGGTGTCACCAGAGAGGAAGCTTAAGAGAAAGAAGCCACCCTCCACTGTGAAAGAGCGGCATCAGTAGCTCCAAAATTTCCTTGGCCAAGTTGCTTTGTCTTTTGTTACGTACTTCCCGCATGCTGGTGATGACAGGGTCCGATAGCTGCAGACTGTTTGAAGCATATGAAGATCATATTTCACACCTTTACCACTCTGGTTCTGGTTTTGAGATAAGCCCTGCGTTGTTTGTAATAATAACTCATTCCACCATCTAATCATGGTGGCAAAATGTGACACCTATGGTCCGTAACAAATGATGCTATGGTGCAAAAGGTATGACAATGAGTAAATATCTTAGGAAGGAGGCGGTGTGGTAATTTGTCGGGAAGCCGTCGGGGCTCTGTTGGCGGTCGGTTAAGAGACGCAATTATATGTAGTAATTAAAATTTATCGAAGAGGCATGTCATCGGGACTCAAACTCGCCGTTTCGCCCTTGTTGCAGATGTTCCGGATCCCCCTGGCAGGCCACTCATCATGAGCTTTACATCTCGGTCCGTCAACCTATCCTGGGCGCCCTCGCAGGACACGCACCACAGCCCCGTTACGCACTACATTATACACACCAGGTAAGTGGCGCCCCCATTCACGTGTCCGAAGCAAAATAAAATCCCTTTATCATTGCCGCCCCTCCTCCGGCGCTCGTCCTTACCACTTCCCCGTGAATAATTCATCGGGCCGCGACAGCAGGTACTTTCCAGGACAATCATTTATGATCAAGCGGCATTTTCATAAACACAGCTTCTAGTACACGTCACGTCTAGTAATTTTATTATATTGTTATATATTATTGACAATGTAGTCTGCGAATTTTAGAATAGAATAGGTTAGTTGGCATTTTTGAAAAAATGCATAGGGTTATGAAGCTTCATAATCCTCATGTTCTGGAGGGCTAGACCATGGTTGTTGTCATTCCATAAGATGGGAAGATAGAGGTACAGATCAATATATATGCAGAGCTTTTGTTCTTTTCCAGCTTCCACTAGGCGTTTCCAGATCTCCAGCTCTTTGTGGCTAGCCTTCAGTCTTCTTCAGTTCAAGCAGTCTTCTCAAGATCTTTCGTTCAAAACTCTCAACTTTTCTTCTTCTGTTTTCATCCTGGTTATTGTTGCCAATCCATGTCGTATCATCGTTCACCATACAAAGCTTGTGGTCACTCTTCCAAAGGAGGTGTGACGATGATGGTACTTTGTCCTGCCCCAGTTCTTCTTATAAGTAAAACAATCAATTCTTGACTATTATAGTAGTATTTTTTTAAATTAAAAAGTGTGTTTTACGTGATATACTATGGTAGGTACTTTCGCTACTGCAAGTGACTTTTTAACTGGGGAAACTTGCGGGGGTATTTAAAATCCCCAAATGCCGGGCGGTACTCGTGGGCCAGCTGGAATCAGTTACGCCCCGAAAGTTTTTTAATTGCTCCCCCAAAAACCCACCGCTGTATCTTCCCAGAACGTAATTAAAAATACGTTGTTAATTATAATTAACTTATGCCGTTTTATTGTTGCCGGCGGTATTGAGGGATTTTAAATTGGGGGCTTGCTTAGAACTCACCCTCACTTTTATTAAAATTACGCTACATTTAATGTAAATGCCTACCTTGATTGTACCAGAGAGCAATTTGGATTTTATTTTCAAACAAAGGGCTCCCCCAATAACCGTTATAATTTACTGTTTATTGTACTGAAAATGTTTAAGTAAGTCAGAACATAAGCTATACTAAGTTGTCAGTCATCAGTCAAAAACGTTGCCATGTCTGCTTGGTAATCCGGTGTATGGTAATGAGATATAAATCGCGATGGTAGTCTTCGAAGACGGGGCAGACATTTAAATAGTTAATGTGTGCTGAAAAAACATTTAAACTCGAAGCAAGTTAGGCGGAAGTTGGTTAAGCTAGCAAAAACTGCGTCTATAACAGGTGAAACGGTGGAGTATGTTTACATTTCAATAAAGTTTATTGGAGTAAGGTTGGATGGAGTTATTCTGTCCGACGGTTGGTTCTTTGTCGTGGCATGCCTCCAATTATACAGCGAGCATCTTCGCTGAATACATCAGATAAATCTATCTCGGAATATAAGCGCCTTTTTGCTCGCGCGCGCGCGAATAAAACTTTCGCGTCGGAAGTTCCGAAATTCCTAGATCCTTTTATCCACTATTTAAGGCGTCGCGACGCGGAACTTTCAGGCGAATTTGATTTACGAAGGGGGGCGCGCGCGAAGTAAGACAGACGCGCCGCTACATTAATTACTCGGGCTTTATTATATTTTTGGCAATTTTCGCCTGTCGATACAGGACTCGCGGCCGGAGTGGCCCAGAAATCCTTGGACATTATGCCCTCGGTGCGTCGTCCTTGACACGCTTCTACCATGAATGGAACATTTTGCATTGCAAAACAAATCCTTTAAATTCAAGCCGCAGTCGCTCGGCTGGTAAAAATAAATCAAGGTGGGCGGAAAGATGATATAAAACCCGGAGAAGAGCCCTTCTCTACCGGGACGCCTTCCTTCAGGCTCAAAATATTTATGGACTACCGCAAAAACCCTTACGCTAAAAGCACGAATTAACACAGCGTCGGTCTCTGATAAAACCGTTGTCTTCATGTTTCACAACGAATAGCTAAAGGTGAGAAGTAACTCTTAAAATTAATTAAAAGATACAGTCTCAGCCCGGATTCGAACCGGGGCCTTCTGCCTTGCCGGGGCATTGCTCTACCGTTGAGCTACCGAGCCCTGTGATAAGGAATAGATTTAATTCGTCATTTCAAAGGTCAGTCTAACTAATATTATCATGACACCTATTGGACACTGGTGGAAATTGGTTCATTGTATGTCAACTTTGTCGCAAACCTTGCTATTGGAAAGTAGGAAACTAGTTTAGTCTGTTTAAATATAATTTAATTTAGGACAGCATACTATGACGATTTCTTCCTTTGCCTGTTCGTTGATTTGTATTATTCTGGTCGATGGTCGGTAAAGTAGTTTAAAAATGGTGTTATCAGCGTGTAATAAAAAGGCGCAACGGAACGCTTTATACGCCGAATGTAGTAGGAATATCTTTGAAGGGAGGGCCATTAAATATATTCCGGTTGCCGTTGAAGTCCCTGCAAACGTCCAGGGGCTTTAACATTTTATTTAGTCCTGGCAAAGTGCTTTTATAATACGTTAACAGAGTCCGAGATAGCAGAACGCTTGTTCAGGGGTTCCTTGGATTTCGATCCTGTGCGCGGCGGACATATCTCGTTCTTATTTGTAAGATAAGCCCCGAGATATCCTCCGGAGCACTGCCACCGTCGACATGCTTAAGTGTGATTTGCCATATTTCCGGCATCCCTTGCCGATATAAGGTGAACGTCCAAAATTCAGACACGCGTCCTAAATTCCGACATATTTCTGTTTAGTGTTGGATAAATAAAAATAAAGAATAAGAATGAATAAGAAATCCACAACATTGAACTTTATTTTAGGACATCCGGTTTGTTGATTTGACATTACACTCGAGGTTGAGGATGTAGAGAGGAGGTGTTATTTCCTTCCCCTTCCCTCTTATACGCCGTACCGGTTTTGTAATTATTTTGCTGTCGCAGCGAGCGGAATTTCCGCCAATAAAATAATTACCGAAAATATTCGCATTAATATAAAAAAAATGCCGCAAGCAAAATTTACGGGCGGTTGGCTGGAAATGCTTCGAATTGTTCGAATATTGCTAAATTTAATCTCCTTCCTGTATACTGCCACCGCTCACGCAACCCCCGTGTATATTTGGAAAAGTATTTGATTATGAAGTTGTTAAACACGGTAATGGCTTTAATATACAACTCCGATTTTATGCTGATAGCGTCACACACACCACAAGCAAGCAATGTACACGACATCGCACCGCTACGTCATCTTAATTATATTCATCAGAACTATTATATTTTTACAAATTGTAACGTATCAATATACATGATTGTAGTCGAAATAAAGAAATGGTTATGCAACCAATTGAACATTTGCGTATAGAACAGTAGGAGAAGAGTATAGAACAGTGGTATTTAGTTCATATGAACCGGCAAACGCACATTTTCACATTGGATCTCAGCTCCTACTTCGACTACAATCATTTATAATAACCTGTATAATTCTTTGGAAAACTCCTTACTTTTTTATTATTCAATAAGAGCATTACAATCTAGTCATAATTGACTAATGAGTAACCTAATTCTAACTTATTTTACTAGTATAACTTAGCCTAAATCACTATAAAACTTTGGAAAGTCCTGTACACTTAATTATATGCATCGGCCGACGTGGCTCGCGCACGCTTGCAATTGAGAGCGACTGTACTTGGACAGAAAGCGGAGTTGTTGTGTTTTAAATTACCGGGATGCCCGCTAAAATGTTAATATTCCACGCGCTTTAAAGCTGAAACTTGAATTAACTAATTGTCATGTTCTCATAGCGTTTTCGGTCCGTTGCATTTCACAGTGCTAGTTCGCACAAATATGAGGTCGCGCTCTGCATTAGTGCGAATATTAAATCATCGCAAATACACGGCTTGCGCGCACCGGCCAGCTCAACATACTTTCATGCAGACCCATTATTCCACGCTTCGCAATGGTCAACTGATATTTTAATTCCAGATCTTTTAATACCAGCCAGCGGTTGGAATCTGCTTCTTAAGGAAAACCCTGCATCGAGTTCATTGTACAACACCCAGCTTCACATAAATATACCTCAACGTTATCACTTTTCAACTCCAATTCAGACCTTCATGATTTAAAACCTTGAACACACTGCGTAAACTCTTTGTAATCCGGTGAAATACTGTATGTTAGAATAAACAAATGCTATATATCTGCTCCTTTTTAATCAGGAATTCATTTTTGTTGAAGTTTGTAACAGCATTCAATGATTTCTAAAGGAATTCATTGTGGGGAAACTCATTTTATTGCAATCAGACGTGCTCAGTGGAGCTTTTGTGACATAAACAAAGAAAAGCTATAAAAATAACAGTTCCGGGGGGGGAAGAAGCATTTAATTTAGAGGGATTTGACAAAACTTTGCGCGGCGAGGTAGATTTGTTTGCAATGAGGGGTGTCCCATTAATATAAACTAAGGCAAGGCGATCGGAGCATGACGGCGAAAGTGGAAAGAACGCGGCATTACCGGACGATTTAATAAATTAGGGGAGGGTCGCACTATCTGCCCCCGCTCCCTCGCCGTTAAAACTTATTTTAACTTATGTTTGACAACTGCAATCGACCGGGATCCCCGGCGTTTTATTCGGTTAGAGTTAAGCCCCTATCTATGCCGAACTGAGCGTAGATCTGGTGGACTTGCTTCGGCAGTGGCTTTTTAAAATCCCCGATGGTGAATCTTGATAAGTTTAATGCACTCCGTAAGCGCGCCTATCAATTGATGGATTCGACGCGCGATTCCGTATGCGGGCCGATAGTCTGGCGCGCCTAATATCCCATTTAAAAATTGAATTACAAATGGTTTCGGGATGCATTTAGCCATATTTGCATACGTACCGCTGTTTAGCGGGTGGATCTCCAACTGGATAGATATATGACCGGGCATGCAACGCGAGAAATTTCAAAACAACGCGAAAGACGGCGGAATATCTTACCGGCTAACCGCTGCCTACAGGCTACAAATTCAAATTTCTGTCGCTACTTTTTTCTATCGATCGCCGTAAGTTTACATACCAATACCTTCAAGCGCATTCGCCAGCCGAGGTATTTACATAAAACTCTCCGTTTGCAACGTTTTATACCAATCAAGCACCCCTCTATCTATTTACATATTGAAATATCCACCTACATAAATAACGACAACTCCGGATTTCACAAAAATATACGCACCACTGTCACCAAAATAGCACAAATTTCTTACATATTACTCAAATTGCTACGATATAAGTGTGTACAAATTAATAAACAAAAAAGAAACCCGAACTACCCGAATTACCCGAACCCGAATTACCCGAACCCGAATTAACCGAACCCGAATTACCCGAACCTGAATTACCCGAACCCGAATTACCCGAACCCGAATTACCCGAACCCGAATTAACCGAACGCGAATTACCCGAACCCGAATTAGATTATTGTGGGCGAGGACGGGGAAGTCGAAGTATTTTATGAGAACTCACCGTTTTGTATACGCATATGTAAACCCGTCTTTTACAGCGGCAATGAAATTTACTATGGGTTATTACAGTCGTGTTAAATAAGAACGACTAATAAACACATACTTACCGACGGTTTTTCTCGCATCGATTCCTCGTGAGTGTAAAACCGAGCAAATGTAAAAAAGTTTACGCTCTTCGGATGGCGCGTAAAAAAGGTGTGACCCAGCGCGAGTGACAGCGAGGTTTGAAATACACACAAGTTTTGGCGTCACGTACCAGAGATATCTAAGTGAATTTCCATCGTGCTAGCAAGGGTAAAAAATGCGCACATAATAATTAGTTCGTATGCCCAAAAGTTTGGGAAACACGCCGATATGAAAATAACTAAAATAACTGAAACTATGTAAAGCAACATCATTCCAAAAGTTGCTTTCAATAGTTTTTGCTGGGTAAATTTTATATTATACACGTTTATGGATCAGATACATTGGGTAATTAATTCTAAAAAGTACAGCCCTCTATCTATTTTAGCTTGTTCAGGAGGATTTTTGAAACTTAGATTTTACGTTGTTTATCGGTGGTTGAATGTTATTATTTCGCTTCATACGCGATTACGAGCAAAGTAGTTGTGATACAAATTATTATTATACACGTTTATGCATCAGATACATTGGGTAATTAATTTTAAAAAGTACAGCCCTCTATCTATTTTAGTTTGTTCAGGAGGATTTTTGAAACTTAGATTTTACGTTGTTTATCGGTGGTTGAATGTTATTATTTCGCTTCATACGCGATTACGAGCAAAGTAGTTGGGATACAAATTATTATTATACACGTTTATGCATCAGATACAGTGGGTAATTAATTCTAAAAAGTACAGCCCTCTATCTATTTTAGTTTGTTCAGGAGGATTTTTGAAACTTAGATTTTACGTTGTTTATCGGTGGTTGAATGTTATTATTTCGCTTCATGTGCGATTACGAGCAAAGTAGTTGGGATACAAATTATTATTATACACTTTTATGGATCAGATACATTGGGTAATTAATTCTAAAAAGTACAGCCCTCTATCTATTTTAGTTTGTTCAGGAGGATTTTTGAAACTTAGATTTTACGTTGTTTATCGGTGGTTTAATGCTATTATTTCGCTTCATGTGCGATTACGAGCAAAGTAGTTGGGATAAAAATTATTATTATACACGTTTATGGGTCAGATACATTGGGTAATTAATTTTAAAAAGTACAGCCCTCTATCTATTTTAGTTTGTTCAGGAGGATTTTTGAAACTTAGATTTTACGTTGTTTATCGGTGGTTGAATGTTATTATTTCGCTTCATACGCGATTACGAGCAAAGTAGTTGGGATACAAATTATTATTATACACATTTATGCGTCAGATACATTGGGTAATTAATTCTAAAAAGTACAGCCCTCTATCTATTTTAGTTTGTTCAGGAGGATTTTTGAAACTTAGATTTTACGTTGTTTATCGGTGGTTGAATGTTATTATTTCGTTTCATGTGCGGTTACGAGCAAAGTAGTTGGGATACAAATTATTATTATACACGTTTATGCATCAGATACATTGGGTAATTAATTCTAAAAAGTACAGCCCTCTACCTATTTTAGTTTGTTCAGGAGGATTTTCGAAACTTAGATTTTACGTTGTTTATCGGTGGTTGAATGTTATTATTTCGCTTCATACGTGATTACGAGCAAAGTAGTTGGGATACAAATTATTTTTATACACATTTATGCGTCAGATACATTGGGTAATTAATTCTAAAAAGTACAGCCCTCTATCTATTTTAGTTTGTTCAGGAGGATTTTTGAAACTTAGATTTTACGTTGTTTATCGGTGGTTGAATGTTATTATTTCGTTTCATGTGCGGTTACGAGCAAAGTAGTTGGGATACAAATTATTATTATACACTTTTATGGATCAGATACATTGGGTAATTAATTGTAAAAAGTACAGCCTCTATCTATTTTATTTTGTTCAGGAGGATTTTTGAAACTTAGATTTTACGTTGTTTATCGGTGGTTGAATGTTATTATTTCGCTTCATGTGCGATTACGAGCAAAGTAGTTGGGATGCAAATTATTATTATACACGTTTATGCATCAGATACATTGGGTAATTAATTTTAAAAAGTACAGCCCTCTATCTATTTTAGTTTGTTCAGGAGGATTTTTGAAACTTAGATTTTACGTTGTATATCGGTGGTTGAATGTTATTATTTCGCTTCATGTGCGATTACGAGCAAAGTAGTTGGGATACAAATTATTATTATACACGTTTATGCATCAGATACATTGGGTAATTAATTTTAAAAAGTACAGCCCTCTATCTATTTTAGTTTGTTCAGGAGGATTTTTGAAACTTAAATTTTACATTGTTTATCGGTGGTTGAATGTTATTATTTCGCTTCATGTGCGATTACGAGCAAAGTAGTTGGGATACAAATTATTATTATACACGTTTATGCATCAGATACATTGGGTAATTAATTCTAAAAAGTACAGCCCTCTATCTATTTTAGTTTGTTCAGGAGGATTTTTGAAACTTAGATTTTACGTTGTTTATCGGTGGTTGAATGTTATTATTTCGCTTCATACGCGATTACGAGCTAAGTAGTTGGGATACAAATTATTATTATACACGTTTATGCATCAGATACATTGGGTAATTAATTTTAAAAAGTACAGCCCTCTATCTATTTTAGTTTGTTCAGGAGGATTTTTGAAACTTAGATTTTACGTTGTTTATCGGTGGTTGAATGTTATTATTTCGCTTCATGTGCGATTACGAGCAAAGTAGTTGGGATACAAATTATTATTATACACGTTTATGCATCAGATACATTGGGTAATTAATTCTAAAAAGTACAGCTCTCTATCTATTTTAGTTTGTTCAGGAGGATTTTTGAAACTTAGATTTTACGTTGTTTATCGGTGGTTGAATGTTATTATTTCACTTCATACGCGATTACGAGCAAAGTAGTTGGGATACAAATTATTATTATACACGTTTATGCATCAGATACATTGGGTAATTAATTTTAAAAAGTACAGCCCTCTATCTATTTTAGTTTGTTCAGGAGGATTTTTGAAACTTAGATTTTTACGTTGTTTATCGGTTGTTGAATGTTATTATTTCGCTTCATACGCGATTACGAGCAAAGTAGTTGGGATACAAATTATTATTATACACGTTTATGCATCAGATACATTGGGTAATTAATTTTAAAAAGTACAGCCCTCTATCTATTTTAGTTTGTTCAGGAGGATTTTTGAAACTTAGATTTTACGTTGTTTATCGGTGGTTGAATGTTATTATTTCGTTTCATGTGCTGTTACGAGCAAAGTAGTTGGGATACAAAATATTATTATACACTTTTATGGATCAGATACATTGGGTAATTAATTGTAAAAAGTACAGCCCTCTATCTATTTTAGTTTGTTCAGGAGGATTTTTGAAACTTAGATTTTACGTTGTTTATCGGTGGTTGAATGTTATTATTTCGCTTCATGTGCGATTACGAGCAAAGTAGTTGGGATGCAAATTATTATTATACACGTTTATGCATCAGATACATTGGGTAATTAATTTTAAAAAGTACAGCCCTCTATCTATTTTAGTTTGTTCAGGAGGATTTTTGAAACTTAGATTTTACGTTGTATATCGGTGGTTGAATGTTATTATTTCGCTTCATGTGCGATTACGAGCAAAGTAGTTGGGATACAAATTATTATTATACACGTTTATGCATCAGATACATTGGGTAATTAATTTAAAAAAGTACAGCCCTCTATCTATTTTAGTTTGTTCAGGAGGATTTTTGAAACTTAAATTTTACGTTGTTTATCGGTGGTTGAATGTTATTATTTCGCTTCATGTGCGATTACGAGCAAAGTAGTTGGGATACAAATTATTATTATACACGTTTATGCATCAGATACATTGGGTAATTAATTCTAAAAAGTACAGCCCTCTATCTATTTTAGTTTGTTCAGGAGGATTTTTGAAACTTAGATTTTACGTTGTTTATCGGTGGTTGAATGTTATTATTTCGCTTCATACGCGATTACGAGCTAAGTAGTTGGGATACAAATTATTATTATACACGTTTATGCATCAGATACATTGGGTAATTAATTTTAAAAAGTACAGCCCTCTATCTATTTTAGTTTGTTCAGGAGGATTTTTGAAACTTAGATTTTACGTTGTTTATCGGTGGTTGAATGTTATTATTTCGCTTCATGTGCGATTACGAGCAAAGTAGTTGGGATACAAATTATTATTATACACGTTTATGCATCAGATACATTGGGTAATTAATTCTAAAAAGTACAGCCCTCTATCTATTTTAGTTTGTTCAGGAGGATTTTTGAAACTTAGATTTTACGTTGTTTATCGGTGGCTGAATGTTATTATTTCGCTTCATGTGCGATTACGAGCAAAGTAGTTGGGATGCAAATTATTATTATACACGTTTATGCATCAGATACATTGGGTAATTAATTTTAAAAAGTACAGCCCTCTATCTATTTTAGTTTGTTCAGGAGGATTTTTGAAACTTAGATTTTACGTTGTTTATCGGTGGTTGAATGTTATTATTTCGCTTCATACGCGATTACGAGGAAAGTCGTTGGGATACAAATTATTATTATACACATTTATGCGTCAGATACATTGGGTAATTAATTCTAAAAAGTACAGCCCTCTATCTATTTTAGTTTGTTCAGGAGGATTTTTGAAACTTAGATTTTACGTTGTTTATCGGTGGTTGAATGTTATTATTTCGTTTCATGTGCGGTTACGAGCAAAGTAGTTGGGATACAAATTATTATTATACACTTTTATGGATCAGATACATTGGGTAATTAATTGTAAAAAGTACAGCCCTCTATCTATTTTAGTTTGTTCAGGAGGATTTTTGAAACTTAGATTTTACGTTGTTTATCGGTGGTTGAATGTTATTATTTCGCTTCATGTGCGATTACGAGCAAAGTAGTTGGGATGCAAATTATTATTATACACGTTTATGCATCAGATACATTGGGTAATTAATTTTAAAAAGTACAGCCCTCTATCTATTTTAGTTTGTTCAGGAGGATTTTTGAAACTTAGATTTTACGTTGTATATCGGTGGTTGAATGTTATTATTTCGCTTCATACGCGATTACGAGCAAAGTAGTTGGGATACAAATTATTATTATACACATTTATGCGTCAGATACATTGGGTAATTAATTTTAAAAAGTACAGCCCTCTATCTATTTTAGTTTGTTCAGGAGGATTTTTGAAACTTAGAATTTACGTTGTTTATCGGTGGTTGAATGATATTATTTCGCTTCATACGCGATTACGAGCAAAGTAGTTGGGATACAAATTATTATTATACACATTTATGCGTCAGATACATTGGGTAATTAATTTTAAAAAGTACAGCCCTCTATCTATTTTAGTTTGTTCAGGAGGATTTTTGAAACTTAGATTTTACATTGTTTATCGGTGGTTGAATGTTATTATTTCGCTTCATACGCGATTACGAGCAAAGTAGTTGGGATACAAATTATTATTATACACATTTATGCGTCAGATACATTGGGTAATTAATTCTAAAAAGTACAGCCCTCTATCTATTTTAGTTTGTTCAGGAGGATTTTTGAAACTTAGATTTTACGTTGTTTATCGGTGATTGAATGTTATTATTTCGTTTCATGTGCGGTTACGAGCAAAGTAGTTGGGATACAAATTATTATTATACACTTTTATGGATCAGATACATTGGGTAATTAATTCTAAAAAGTACAGCCCTCTATCTATTTTAGTTTGTTCAGGAGGATTTTTGAAACTTAGATTTTACGTTGTTTATCGGTGGTTTAATGCTATTATTTCGCTTCATGTGCGATTACGAGCAAAGTAGTTGGGATAAAAATTATTATTATACACGTTTATGGGTCAGATACATTGGGTAATTAATTTTAAAAAGTACAGCCCTCTATCTATTTTAGTTTGTTCAGGAGGATTTTTGAAACTTAGATTTTACGTTGTTTATCGGTGGTTGAATGTTATTATTTCGCTTCATACGCGATTACGAGCAAAGTAGTTGGGATACAAATTATTATTATACACATTTATGCGTCAGATACATTGGGTAATTAATTTTAAAAAGTACAGCCCTCTATCTATTTTAGTTTGTTCAGGAGGATTTTTGAAACTTAGATTTTACGTTGTTTATCATTGGTTGAATGTTATTATTTCGCTTCATACGCGATTACGAGCAAAGTAGTTGGGATACAAATTATTATTATACACATTTATGCGTCAGATACATTGGGTAATTAATTTTAAAAAGTACAGCCCTCTATCTATTTTAGTTTGTTCAGGAGGATTTTTGAAACTTAGATTTTACGTTGTTTATCGGTGGTTGAATGTTATTATTTCGTTTCATGTGCGGTTACGAGCAAAGTAGTTGGGATACAAATTATTATTATACACTTTTATGGATCAGATACATTGGGTAATTAATTGTAAAAAGTACAGCCCTCTATCTATTTTAGTTTGTTCAGGAGGATTTTTGAAACTTAGATTTTACGTTGTTTATCGGTGGTTGAATGTTATTATTTCGCTTCATGTGCGATTACGAGCAAAGTAGTTGGGATGCAAATTATTATTATACACGTTTATGCATCAGATACATTGGGTAATTAATTCTAAAATGTACAGCCCTCTATCTATTTTAGTTTGTTCAGGAGGATTTTTGAAACTTAGATTTTACGTTGTTTATCGGTGGTTGAATGTTATTATTTCGCTTCATACGCGATTACGAGCAAAGTAGTTGAGATACAAATTATTATTATACACGTTTATGCGTCAGATACATTGGGTAATTAATTTTAAAAAGTACAGCCCTCTATCTATTTTAGTTTGTTCAGGAGGATTTTTGAAACTTAGATTTTACGTTGTTTATCGGTGGTTGAATGTTATTATTTCGCTTCATGTTCGATTACTAGCAAAGTAGTTGGGATACAAATTATTATTATACACTTTTATGGATCAGATACATTGGGTAATTAATTCTAAAAAGTACAGCCCTCTATCTATTTTAGTTTGTTCAGGAGGATTTTTGAAACTTAGATTTTACGTTGTTTATCGGTGGGTTAATGCTATTATTTCGCTTCATGTGCGATTACGAGCAAAGTAGTTGAGATAAAAATTATTATTATACACGTTTATGGGTCAGATACATTGGGTAATTAATTTTAAAAAGTACAGCCCTCTATCTATTTTAGTTTGTTCAGGAGGATTTTTGAAACTTAGATTTTACGTTGTTTATCGGTGGTTGAATGTTATTATTTCGCTTCATACGCGATTACGAGCAAAGTAGTTGGGATACAAATTATTATTATACACATTTATGCGTCAGATACATTGGGTAATTAATTTTAAAAAGTACAGCCCTCTATCTATTTTAGTTTGTTCAGGAGGATTTTTGAAACTTAGATTTTACGTTGTTTATCGGTGGTTGAATGTTATTATTTCGCTTCATACGCGATTACGAGCAAAGTAGTTGGGATACAAATTATTATTATACACATTTATGCGTCAGATACATTGGGTAATTAATTTTAAAAAGTACAGCCCTCTATCTATTTTAGTTTGTTCAGGAGGATTTTTGAAACTTAGATTTTACGTTGTTTATCGGTGGTTGAATGTTATTATTTCGCTTCATACGCGATTACGAGCAAAGTAGTTGGGATACAAATTATTATTATACACATTTATGCGTCAGATACATTGGGTAATTAATTTTAAAAAGTACAGCCCTCTATCTATTTTGGTTTGTTCAGGAGGATTTTTGAAACTTAGATTTTACGTTGTTTATCGGTGGTTGAATGTTATTATTTCGCTTCATACGCGATTACGAGCAAAGTAGTTGGGATACAAATTATTATTATACACATTTATGAGTCAGATACATTGGGTAATTAATTTTAAAAAGTACAGCCCTCTATCTATTTTAGTTTGTTCAGGAGGATTTTTGAAACTTAGATTTTACGTTGTTTATCGGTGGTTGAATGTTATTATTTCGCTTCATGTTCGATTACTAGCAAAGTAGTTGGGATCCAAATTATTATTATACACTTTTATGGATCAGATACATTGGGTAATTAATTCTAAAAAGTACAGCCCTCTATCTATTTTAGTTTGTTCAGGAGGATTTTTGAAACTTAGATTTTACGTTGTTTATCGGTGGTTTAATGCTATTATTTCGCTTCATGTGCGATTACGAGCAAAGTAGTTGGGATAAAAATTATTATTATACACGTTTATGGGTCAGATACATTGGGTAATTAATTTTAAAAAGTACAGCCCTCTATCTATTTTAGTTTGTTCAGGAGGATTTTTGAAACTTAGATTTTACGTTGTTTATCGGTGGTTGAATGTTATTATTTCGCTTCATACGCGATTACGAGCAAAGTAGTTGGGATACAAATTATTATTATACACATTTATGCGTCAGATACATTGGGTAATTAATTTTAAAAAGTACAGCCCTCTATCTATTTTAGTTTGTTCAGGAGGATTTTTGAAACTTAGATTTTACGTTGTTTATCATTGGTTGAATGTTATTATTTCGCTTCATACGCGATTACGAGCAAAGTAGTTGGGATACAAATTATTATTATACACATTTATGCGTCAGATACATTGGGTAATTAATTTTAAAAAGTACAGCCCTCTATCTATTTTAGTTTGTTCAGGAGGATTTTTGAAACTTAGATTTTACGTTGTTTATCGGTGGTTGAATGTTATTATTTCGTTTCATGTGCGGTTACGAGCAAAGTAGTTGGGATACAAATTATTATTATACACTTTTATGGATCAGATACATTGGGTAATTAATTGTAAAAAGTACAGCCCTCTATCTATTTTAGTTTGTTCAGGAGGATTTTTGAAACTTAGATTTTACGTTGTTTATCGGTGGTTGAATGTTATTATTTCGCTTCATGTGCGATTACGAGCAAAGTAGTTGGGATGCAAATTATTATTATACACGTTTATGCATCAGATACATTGGGTAATTAATTCTAAAATGTACAGCCCTCTATCTATTTTAGTTTGTTCAGGAGGATTTTTGAAACTTAGATTTTACGTTGTTTATCGGTGGTTGAATGTTATTATTTCGCTTCATACGCGATTACGAGCAAAGTAGTTGAGATACAAATTATTATTATACACGTTTATGCGTCAGATACATTGGGTAATTAATTTTAAAAAGTACAGCCCTCTATCTATTTTAGTTTGTTCAGGAGGATTTTTGAAACTTAGATTTTACGTTGTTTATCGGTGGTTGAATGTTATTATTTCGCTTCATGTTCGATTACTAGCAAAGTAGTTGGGATACAAATTATTATTATACACTTTTATGGATCAGATACATTGGGTAATTAATTCTAAAAAGTACAGCCCTCTATCTATTTTAGTTTGTTCAGGAGGATTTTTGAAACTTAGATTTTACGTTGTTTATCGGTGGGTTAATGCTATTATTTCGCTTCATGTGCGATTACGAGCAAAGTAGTTGAGATAAAAATTATTATTATACACGTTTATGGGTCAGATACATTGGGTAATTAATTTTAAAAAGTACAGCCCTCTATCTATTTTAGTTTGTTCAGGAGGATTTTTGAAACTTAGATTTTACGTTGTTTATCGGTGGTTGAATGTTATTATTTCGCTTCATACGCGATTACGAGCAAAGTAGTTGGGATACAAATTATTATTATACACATTTATGCGTCAGATACATTGGGTAATTAATTTTAAAAAGTACAGCCCTCTATCTATTTTAGTTTGTTCAGGAGGATTTTTGAAACTTAGATTTTACGTTGTTTATCGGTGGTTGAATGTTATTATTTCGCTTCATACGCGATTACGAGCAAAGTAGTTGGGATACAAATTATTATTATACACATTTATGCGTCAGATACATTGGGTAATTAATTTTAAAAAGTACAGCCCTCTATCTATTTTAGTTTGTTCAGGAGGATTTTTGAAACTTAGATTTTACGTTGTTTATCGGTGGTTGAATGTTATTATTTCGCTTCATACGCGATTACGAGCAAAGTAGTTGGGATACAAATTATTATTATACACATTTATGCGTCAGATACATTGGGTAATTAATTTTAAAAAGTACAGCCCTCTATCTATTTTGGTTTGTTCAGGAGGATTTTTGAAACTTAGATTTTACGTTGTTTATCGGTGGTTGAATGTTATTATTTCGCTTCATACGCGATTACGAGCAAAGTAGTTGGGATACAAATTATTATTATACACATTTATGAGTCAGATACATTGGGTAATTAATTTTAAAAAGTACAGCCCTCTATCTATTTTAGTTTGTTCAGGAGGATTTTTGAAACTTAGATTTTACGTTGTTTATCGGTGGTTGAATGTTATTATTTCGCTTCATGTTCGATTACTAGCAAAGTAGTTGGGATACAAATTATTATTATACACTTTTATGGATCAGATACATTGGGTAATTAATTCTAAAAAGTACAGCCCTCTATCTATTTTAGTTTGTTCAGGAGGATTTTTGAAACTTAGATTTTACGTTGTTTATCGGTGGTTTAATGCTATTATTTCGCTTCATGTGCGATTACGAGCAAAGTAGTTAGGATAAAAATTATTATTATACACGTTTATGGGTCAGATACATTGGGTAATTAATTTTAAAAAGTACAGCCCTCTATCTATTTTAGTTTGTTCAGGAGGATTTTTGAAACTTAGATTTTACGTTGTTTATCGGTGGTTGAATGTTATTATTTCGCTTCATACGCGATTACGAGCAAAGTAGTTGGGATACAAATTATTATTATACACATTTATGCGTCAGATACATTGGGTAATTAATTTTAAAAAGTACAGCCCTCTATCTATTTTAGTTTGTTCAGGAGGATTTTTGAAACTTAGATTTTACGTTGTTTATCGGTGGTTGAATGTTATTATTTCGCTTCATACGCGATTACGAGCAAAGTAGTTGGGATACAAATTATTATTATACACATTTATGCGTCAGATACATTGGGTAATTAATTTTAAAAAGTACAGCCCTCTATCTATTTTAGTTTGTTCAGGAGGATTTTTGAAACTTAGATTTTACGTTGTTTATCGGTGGTTGAATGTTATTATTTCGCTTCATACGCGATTACGCGCAAAGTAGTTGGGATACAAATTATTATTATACACATTTATGCGTCAGATACATTGGGTAATTAATTCTAAAAAGTACAACCCTCTATCTATTTTAGTTTGTTCAGGAGGATTTTTGAAACTTAGATTTTACGTTGTTTATCGGTGGTTGAATGTTATTATTTCGCTTCATACGCGATTACGAGCAAAGTAGTTGGGATACAAATTATTATTATACACATTTATGCGTCAGATACATTGGGTAATTAATTTTAAAAAGTACAGCCCTCTATCTATTTTAGTTTGTTCAGGAGGATTTTTGAAACTTAGATTTTACGTTGTTTATCGGTGGTTGAATGTTATTATTTCGCTTCATGTTCGATTACTAGCAAAGTAGTTGGGATACAAATTATTATTATACACTTCAATGGATCAGATACATTGGGTAATTAATTCTAAAAAGTACAGCCCTCTATCTATTTTAGTTTGTTCAATAGGATTTTTGAAACTTAGATTTTACGTTGTTTATCGGTGGTTTAATGTTATTATTTCGCTTCATACGCGATTACGAGCAAAGTAGTTGGGATACAAATTATTATTATACACATTTATGCGTCAGATACATTGGGTAATTAATTTTAAAAAGTACAGCCCTCTATCTATTTTAGTTTGTTCAGGAGGATTTTTGAAACTTAGATTTTACGTTGTTTATCGGTGGTTGAATGTTATTATTTCGCTTCATGTTCGATTACTAGCAAAGTAGTTGGGATACAAATTATTATTATACACATTTATGCGTCAGATACATTGGGTAATTAATTTTAAAAAGTACAGCCCTCTATCTATTTTAGTTTGTTCAGGAGGATTTTTGAAACTTAGATTTTACGTTGTTTATCGGTGGTTGAATGTTATTATTTCGCTTCATACGCGATTACGAGCAAAGTAGTTGGGATACAAATTATTATTATACACATTTATGCGTCACATACATTGGGTAATTAATTTTAAAAAGTACAGCCCTCTATCTATTTTGGTTTGTTCAGGAGGATTTTTGAAACTTAGATTTTACGTTGTTTATCGGTGGTTGAATGTTATTATTTCGCTTCATACGCGATTACGAGCAAAGTGGTTGGGATACAAATTATTATTATACACATTTATGCGTCAGATACATTGGGTAATTAATTTTAAAAAGTACAGCCCTCTATCTATTTTAGTTTGTTCAGGAGGATTTTTGAAACTTAGATTTTACGTTGTTTATCGGTGGTTGAATGTTATTATTTCGCTTCATGTTCGATTACTAGCAAAGTAGTTGGGATACAAATTATTATTATACACTTTTATGGATCAGATACATTGGGTAATTAATTCTAAAAAGTACAGCCCTCTATCTATTTTAGTTTGTTCAGGAGGATTTTTGAAACTTAGATTTTACGTTGTTTATCGGTGGTTTAATGCTATTATTTCGCTTCATGTGCGATTACGAGCAAAGTAGTTGGGATAAAAATTATTATTATACACGTTTATGGGTCAGATACATTGGGTAATTAATTTTAAAAAGTACAGCCCTCTATCTATTTTAGTTTGTTCAGGAGGATTTTTGAAACTTAGATTTTACGTTGTTTATCGGTGGTTGAATGTTATTATTTCGCTTCATACGCGATTACGAGCAAAGTAGTTGGGATACAAATTATTATTATACACATTTATGCGTCAGATACATTGGGTAATTAATTTTAAAAAGTACAGCCCTCTATCTATTTTGGTTTGTTCAGGAGGATTTTTGAAACTTAGATTTTACGTTGTTTATCGGTGGTTGAATGTTATTATTTCGCTTCATACGCGATTACGAGCAAAGTAGTTGGGATACAAATTATTATTATACACATTTATGCGTCAGATACATTGGGTAATTAATTTTAAAAAGTACAGCCCTCTATCTATTTTAGTTTGTTCAGGAGGATTTTTGAAACTTAGATTTTACGTTGTTTATCGGTGGGTTAATGCTATTATTTCGCTTCATGTGCGATTACGAGCAAAGTAGTTGAGATAAAAATTATTATTATACACGTTTATGGGTCAGATACATTGGGTAATTAATTTTAAAAAGTACAGCCCTCTATCTATTTTAGTTTGTTCAGGAGGATTTTTGAAACTTAGATTTTACGTTGTTTATCGGTGGTTGAATGTTATTATTTCGCTTCATACGCGATTACGAGCAAAGTAGTTGGGATACAAATTATTATTATACACATTTATGCGTCAGATACATTGGGTAATTAATTTTAAAAAGTACAGCCCTCTATCTATTTTAGTTTGTTCAGGAGGATTTTTGAAACTTAGATTTTACGTTGTTTATCGGTGGTTGAATGTTATTATTTCGCTTCATACGCGATTACGAGCAAAGTAGTTGGGATACAAATTATTATTATACACATTTATGCGTCAGATACATTGGGTAATTAATTTTAAAAAGTACAGCCCTCTATCTATTTTAGTTTGTTCAGGAGGATTTTTGAAACTTAGATTTTACGTTGTTTATCGGTGGTTGAATGTTATTATTTCGCTTCATACGCGATTACGAGCAAAGTAGTTGGGATACAAATTATTATTATACACATTTATGCGTCAGATACATTGGGTAATTAATTTTAAAAAGTACAGCCCTCTATCTATTTTGGTTTGTTCAGGAGGATTTTTGAAACTTAGATTTTACGTTGTTTATCGGTGGTTGAATGTTATTATTTCGCTTCATACGCGATTACGAGCAAAGTAGTTGGGATACAAATTATTATTATACACATTTATGCGTCAGATACATTGGGTAATTAATTTTAAAAAGTACAGCCCTCTATCTATTTTAGTTTGTTCAGGAGGATTTTTGAAACTTAGATTTTACGTTGTTTATCGGTGGTTGAATGTTATTATTTCGCTTCATGTTCGATTACTAGCAAAGTAGTTGGGATACAAATTATTATTATACACTTTTATGGATCAGATACATTGGGTAATTAATTCTAAAAAGTACAGCCCTCTATCTATTTTAGTTTGTTCAGGAGGATTTTTGAAACTTAGATTTTACGTTGTTTATCGGTGGTTTAATGCTATTATTTCGCTTCATGTGCGATTACGAGCAAAGTAGTTAGGATAAAAATTATTATTATACACGTTTATGGGTCAGATACATTGGGTAATTAATTTTAAAAAGTACAGCCCTCTATCTATTTTAGTTTGTTCAGGAGGATTTTTGAAACTTAGATTTTACGTTGTTTATCGGTGGTTGAATGTTATTATTTCGCTTCATACGCGATTACGAGCAAAGTAGTTGGGATACAAATTATTATTATACACATTTATGCGTCAGATACATTGGGTAATTAATTTTAAAAAGTACAGCCCTCTATCTATTTTAGTTTGTTCAGGAGGATTTTTGAAACTTAGATTTTACGTTGTTTATCGGTGGTTGAATGTTATTATTTCGCTTCATACGCGATTACGAGCAAAGTAGTTGGGATACAAATTATTATTATACACATTTATGCGTCAGATACATTGGGTAATTAATTCTAAAAAGTACAGCCCTCTATCTATTTTAGTTTGTTCAGGAGGATTTTTGAAACTTAGATTTTACGTTGTTTATCGGTGGTTGAATGTTATTATTTCGCTTCATACGCGATTACTAGCAAAGTAGTTGGGATACAAATTATTATTATACACATTTATGCGTCAGATACATTGGGTAATTAATTTTAAAAAGTACAGCCCTCTATCTATTTTAGTTTGTTCAGGAGGATTTTTGAAACTTAGATTTTACGTTGTTTATCGGTGGTTGAATGTTATTATTTCGCTTCATGTTCGATTACTAGCAAAGTAGTTGGGATACAAATTATTATTATACACTTTTATGGATCAGATACATTGGGTAATTAATTCTAAAAAGTACAGCCCTCTATCTATTTTAGTTTGTTCAGGAGGATTTTTGAAACTTAGATTTTACGTTGTTTATCGGTGGTTTAATGTTATTATTTCGCTTCATTCGCGATTACGAGCAAAGTAGTTGGGATACAAATTATTATTATACACATTTATGCGTCAGATACATTGGGTAATTAATTTTAAAAAGTACAGCCCTCTATCTATTTTAGTTTGTTCAGGAGGATTTTTGAAACTTAGATTTTACGTTGTTTATCGGTGGTTGAATGTTATTATTTCGCTTCATGTTCGATTACTAGCAAAGTAGTTGGGATACAAATTATTATTATACACTTTTATGGATCAGATACATTGGGTAATTAATTTTAAAAAGTACAGCCCTCTATCTATTTTAGTTTGTTCAGGAGGATTTTTGAAACTTAGATTTTACGTTGTTTATCGGTGGTTGAATGTTATTATTTCGCTTCATACGCGATTACGAGCAAAGTAGTTGGGATACAAATTATTATTATACACATTTATGCGTCAGATACATTGGGTAATTAATTTTAAAAAGTACAGCCCTCTATCTATTTTAGTTTGTTCAGGAGGATTTTTGAAACTTAGATTTTACGTTGTTTATCGGTGGTTGAATGTTATTATTTCGCTTCATGTTCGATTACTAGCAAAGTAGTTGGGATACAAATTATTATTATACACTTTTATGGATCAGATACATTGGGTAATTAATTCTAAAAAGTACAGCCCTCTATCTATTTTAGTTTGTTCAGGAGGATTTTTGAAACTTAGATTTTACGTTGTTTATCGGTGGTTTAATGCTATTATTTCGCTTCATGTGCGATTACGAGCAAAGTAGTTAGGATAAAAATTATTATTATACACGTTTATGGGTCAGATACATTGGGTAATTAATTTTAAAAAGTACAGCCCTCTATCTATTTTAGTTTGTTCAGGAGGATTTTTGAAACTTAGATTTTACGTTGTTTATCGGTGGTTGAATGTTATTATTTCGCTTCATACGCGATTACGAGCAAAGTAGTTGGGATACAAATTATTATTATACACATTTATGCGTCAGATACATTGGGTAATTAATTTTAAAAAGTACAGCCCTCTATCTATTTTAGTTTGTTCAGGAGGATTTTTGAAACTTAGATTTTACGTTGTTTATCGGTGGTTGAATGTTATTATTTCGCTTCATACGCGATTACGAGCAAAGTAGTTGGGATACAAATTATTATTATACACATTTATGCGTCAGATACATTGGGTAATTAATTTTAAAAAGTACAGCCCTCTATCTATTTTAGTTTGTTCAGGAGGATTTTTGAAACTTAGATTTTACGTTGTTTATCGGTGGTTGAATGTTATTATTTCGCTTCATACGCGATTACGAGCAAAGTAGTTGGGATACAAATTATTATTATACACATTTATGCGTCAGATACATTGGGTAATTAATTTTAAAAAGTACAGCCCTCTATCTATTTTGGTTTGTTCAGGAGGATTTTTGAAACTTAGATTTTACGTTGTTTATCGGTGGTTGAATGTTATTATTTCGCTTCATACGCGATTACGAGCAAAGTAGTTGGGATACAAATTATTATTATACACATTTATGCGTCAGATACATTGGGTAATTAATTTTAAAAAGTACAGCCCTCTATCTATTTTAGTTTGTTCAGGAGGATTTTTGAAACTTAGATTTTACGTTGTTTATCGGTGGGTTAATGCTATTATTTCGCTTCATGTGCGATTACGAGCAAAGTAGTTGAGATAAAAATTATTATTATACACGTTTATGGGTCAGATACATTGGGTAATTAATTTTAAAAAGTACAGCCCTCTATCTATTTTAGTTTGTTCAGGAGGATTTTTGAAACTTAGATTTTACGTTGTTTATCGGTGGTTGAATGTTATTATTTCGCTTCATACGCGATTACGAGCAAAGTAGTTGGGATACAAATTATTATTATACACATTTATGCGTCAGATACATTGGGTAATTAATTTTAAAAAGTACAGCCCTCTATCTATTTTAGTTTGTTCAGGAGGATTTTTGAAACTTAGATTTTACGTTGTTTATCGGTGGTTGAATGTTATTATTTCGCTTCATACGCGATTACGAGCAAAGTAGTTGGGATACAAATTATTATTATACACATTTATGCGTCAGATACATTGGGTAATTAATTTTAAAAAGTACAGCCCTCTATCTATTTTAGTTTGTTCAGGAGGATTTTTGAAACTTAGATTTTACGTTGTTTATCGGTGGTTGAATGTTATTATTTCGCTTCATACGCGATTACGAGCAAAGTAGTTGGGATACAAATTATTATTATACACATTTATGCGTCAGATACATTGGGTAATTAATTTTAAAAAGTACAGCCCTCTATCTATTTTGGTTTGTTCAGGAGGATTTTTGAAACTTAGATTTTACGTTGTTTATCGGTGGTTGAATGTTATTATTTCGCTTCATACGCGATTACGAGCAAAGTAGTTGGGATACAAATTATTATTATACACATTTATGCGTCAGATACATTGGGTAATTAATTTTAAAAAGTACAGCCCTCTATCTATTTTAGTTTGTTCAGGAGGATTTTTGAAACTTAGATTTTACGTTGTTTATCGGTGGTTGAATGTTATTATTTCGCTTCATGTTCGATTACTAGCAAAGTAGTTGGGATACAAATTATTATTATACACTTTTATGGATCAGATACATTGGGTAATTAATTCTAAAAAGTACAGCCCTCTATCTATTTTAGTTTGTTCAGGAGGATTTTTGAAACTTAGATTTTACGTTGTTTATCGGTGGTTTAATGCTATTATTTCGCTTCATGTGCGATTACGAGCAAAGTAGTTAGGATAAAAATTATTATTATACACGTTTATGGGTCAGATACATTGGGTAATTAATTTTAAAAAGTACAGCCCTCTATCTATTTTAGTTTGTTCAGGAGGATTTTTGAAACTTAGATTTTACGTTGTTTATCGGTGGTTGAATGTTATTATTTCGCTTCATACGCGATTACGAGCAAAGTAGTTGGGATACAAATTATTATTATACACATTTATGCGTCAGATACATTGGGTAATTAATTTTAAAAAGTACAGCCCTCTATCTATTTTAGTTTGTTCAGGAGGATTTTTGAAACTTAGATTTTACGTTGTTTATCGGTGGTTGAATGTTATTATTTCGCTTCATACGCGATTACGAGCAAAGTAGTTGGGATACAAATTATTATTATACACATTTATGCGTCAGATACATTGGGTAATTAATTCTAAAAAGTACAGCCCTCTATCTATTTTAGTTTGTTCAGGAGGATTTTTGAAACTTAGGTTTTACGTTGTTTATCGGTGGTTGAATGTTATTATTTCGCTTCATACGCGATTACTAGCAAAGTAGTTGGGATACAAATTATTATTATACACATTTATGCGTCAGATACATTGGGTAATTAATTTTAAAAAGTACAGCCCTCTATCTATTTTAGTTTGTTCAGGAGGATTTTTGAAACTTAGATTTTACGTTGTTTATCGGTGGTTGAATGTTATTATTTCGCTTCATGTTCGATTACTAGCAAAGTAGTTGGGATACAAATTATTATTATACACTTTTATGGATCAGATACATTGGGTAATTAATTCTAAAAAGTACAGCCCTCTATCTATTTTAGTTTGTTCAGGAGGATTTTTGAAACTTAGATTTTACGTTGTTTATCGGTGGTTTAATGTTATTATTTCGCTTCATTCGCGATTACGAGCAAAGTAGTTGGGATACAAATTATTATTATACACATTTATGCGTCAGATACATTGGGTAATTAATTTTAAAAAGTACAGCCCTCTATCTATTTTAGTTTGTTCAGGAGGATTTTTGAAACTTAGATTTTACGTTGTTTATCGGTGGTTGAATGTTATTATTTCGCTTCATGTTCGATTACTAGCAAAGTAGTTGGGATACAAATTATTATTATACACTTTTATGGATCAGATACATTGGGTAATTAATTTTAAAAAGTACAGCCCTCTATCTATTTTAGTTTGTTCAGGAGGATTTTTGAAACTTAGATTTTACGTTGTTTATCGGTGGTTGAATGTTATTATTTCGCTTCATACGCGATTACGAGCAAAGTAGTTGGGATACAAATTATTATTATACACATTTATGCGTCAGATACATTGGGTAATTAATTTTAAAAAGTACAGCCCTCTATCTATTTTAGTTTGTTCAGGAGGATTTTTGAAACTTAGATTTTACGTTGTTTATCGGTGGTTGAATGTTATTATTTCGCTTCATGTTCGATTACTAGCAAAGTAGTTGGGATACAAATTATTATTATACACTTTTATGGATCAGATACATTGGGTAATTAATTCTAAAAAGTACAGCCCTCTATCTATTTTAGTTTGTTCAGGAGGATTTTTGAAACTTAGATTTTACGTTGTTTATCGGTGGTTTAATGCTATTATTTCGCTTCATGTGCGATTACGAGCAAAGTAGTTAGGATAAAAATTATTATTATACACGTTTATGGGTCAGATACATTGGGTAATTAATTTTAAAAAGTACAGCCCTCTATCTATTTTAGTTTGTTCAGGAGGATTTTTGAAACTTAGATTTTACGTTGTTTATCGGTGGTTGAATGTTATTATTTCGCTTCATACGCGATTACGAGCAAAGTAGTTGGGATACAAATTATTATTATACACATTTATGCGTCAGATACATTGGGTAATTAATTTTAAAAAGTACAGCCCTCTATCTATTTTAGTTTGTTCAGGAGGATTTTTGAAACTTAGATTTTACGTTGTTTATCGGTGGTTGAATGTTATTATTTCGCTTCATACGCGATTACGAGCAAAGTAGTTGGGATACAAATTATTATTATACACATTTATGCGTCAGATACATTGGGTAATTAATTTTAAAAAGTACAGCCCTCTATCTATTTTAGTTTGTTCAGGAGGATTTTTGAAACTTAGATTTTACGTTGTTTATCGGTGGTTGAATGTTATTATTTCGCTTCATACGCGATTACGAGCAAAGTAGTTGGGATACAAATTATTATTATACACATTTATGCGTCAGATACATTGGGTAATTAATTTTAAAAAGTACAGCCCTCTATCTATTTTGGTTTGTTCAGGAGGATTTTTGAAACTTAGATTTTACGTTGTTTATCGGTGGTTGAATGTTATTATTTCGCTTCATGTTCGATTACTAGCAAAGTAGTTGGGATACAAATTATTATTATACACTTTTATGGATCAGATACATTGGGTAATTAATTCTAAAAAGTACAGCCCTCTATCTATTTTAGTTTGTTCAGGAGGATTTTTGAAACTAAGATTTTACGTTGTTTATCGGTGGTTTAATGTTATTATTTCGCTTCATACGCGATTACGAGCAAAGTAGTTGGGATACAAATTATTATTATACACATTTATGCGTCAGATACATTGGGTAATTAATTTTAAAAAGTACAGCCCTCTATCTATTTTAGTTTGTTCAGGAGGATTTTTGAAACTTAGATTTTACGTTGTTTATCGGTGGTTGAATGTTATTATTTCGCTTCATGTTCGATTACTAGCAAAGTAGTTGGGATACAAATTATTATTATACACATTTATGCGTCAGATACATTGGGTAATTAATTTTAAAAAGTACAGCCGTCTATCTATTTTAGTTTGTTCAGGAGGATTTTTGAAACTTAGATTTTACGTTGTTTATCGGTGGTTGAATGTTATTATTTCGCTTCATACGCGATTACGAGCAAAGTAGTTGGGATACAAATTATTATTATACACATTTATGCGTCAGATACATTGGGTAATTAATTTTAAAAAGTACAGCCCTCTATCTATTTTGGTTTGTTCAGGAGGATTTTTGAAACTTAGATTTTACGTTGTTTATCGGTGGTTGAATGTTATTATTTCGCTTCATACGCGATTACGAGCAAAGTAGTTGAGATACAAATTATTATTATACACATTTATGCGTCAGATACATTGGGTAATTAATTTTAAAAAGTACAGCCCTCTATCTATTTTAGTTTGTTCAGGAGGATTTTTGAAACTTAGATTTTACGTTGTTTATCGGTGGTTGAATGTTATTATTTCGCTTCATGTTCGATTACTAGCAAAGTAGTTGGGATACAAATTATTATTATACACATTTATGCGTCAGATACATTGGGTAATTAATTTTAAAAAGTACAGCCCTCTATCTATTTTAGTTTGTTCAGGAGGATTTTTGAAACTTAGATTTTACGTTGTTTATCGGTGGTTGAATGTTATTATTTCGCTTCATACGCGATTACGAGCAAAGTAGTTGGGATACAAATTATTATTATACACATTTATGCGTCAGATACATTGGGTAATTAATTTTAAAAAGTACAGCCCTCTATCTATTTTGGTTTGTTCAGGAGGATTTTTGAAACTTAGATTTTACGTTGTTTATCGGTGGTTGAATGTTATTATTGCGCTTCATACGCGATTACGAGCAAAGTAGTTGGGATACAAATTATTATTATACACATTTATGCGTCAGATACATTGGGTAATTAATTTTAAAAAGTACAGCCCTCTATCTATTTTAGTTTGTTCAGGAGGATTTTTGAAACTTAGATTTTACGTTGTTTATCGGTGGTTGAATGTTATTATTTCGCTTCATGTTCGATTACTAGCAAAGTAGTTGGGATACAAATTATTATTATACACTTTTATGGATCAGACATTGGGTAATTAATTCTAAAAAGTACAGCCCTCTATCTATTTTAGTTTGTTCAGGAGGATTTTTGAAACTTAGATTTTACGTTGTTTATCGGTGGTTTAATGCTATTATTTCGCTTCATGTGCGATTACGAGCAAAGTAGTTGGGATAAAAATTATTATTATACACGTTTATGGGTCAGATACATTGGGTAATTAATTTTAAAAAGTACAGCCCTCTATCTATTTTAGTTTGTTCAGGAGGATTTTTGAAACTTAGATTTTACGTTGTTTATCGGTGGTTGAATGTTATTATTTCGCTTCATACGCGATTACGAGCAAAGTAGTTGGGATACAAATTATTATTATACACATTTATGCGTCAGATACATTGGGTAATTAATTTTAAAAAGTACAGCCCTCTATCTATTTTGGTTTGTTCAGGAGGATTTTTGAAACTTAGATTTTACGTTGTTTATCGGTGGTTGAATGTTATTATTTCGCTTCATACGCGATTACGAGCAAAGTAGTTGGGATACAAATTATTATTATACACATTTATGCGTCAGATACATTGGGTAATTAATTTTAAAAAGTACAGCCCTCTATCTATTTTAGTTTGTTCAGGAGGATTTTTGAAACTTAGATTTTACGTTGTTTATCGGTGGTTGAATGTTATTATTTCGCTTCATACGCGATTACGAGCAAAGTAGTTGGGATACAAATTATTATTATACACATTTATGCGTCAGATACATTGGGTAATTAATTCTAAAAAGTACAGCCCTCTATCTATTTTGGTTTGTTCAGGAGGATTTTTGAAACTTAGATTTTACGTTGTTTATCGGTGGTTGAATGTTATTATTTCGCTTCATACGTGATTACGAGCAAAGTAGTTGGGATACAAATTATTATTATACACATTTATGCGTCAGATACATTGGGTAATTAATTTTAAAAAGTACAGCCCTCTATCTATTTTAGTTTGTTCAGGAGGATTTTTGAAACTTAGATTTTACGTTGTTTATCGGTGGTTGAATGTTATTATTTCGCTTCATGTTCGATTACTAGCAAAGTAGTTGGGATACAAATTATTATTATACACTTTTATGGATCAGATACATTGGGTAATTAATTCTAAAAAGTACAGCCCTCTATCTATTTTAGTTTGTTCAGGAGGATTTTTAAAACTTAGATTTTACGTTGTTTATCGGTGGTTTAATGCTATTATTTCGCTTCATGTGCGATTACGATCAAAGTAGTTGGGATAAAAATTATTATTATACACGTTTATGGGTCAGATACATTGGGTAATTAATTTTAAAAAGTACAGCCCTCTATCTATTTTAGTTTGTTCAGGAGGATTTTTGAAACTTAGATTTTACGTTGTTTATCGGTGGTTGCATGTTATTATTTCGCTTCATACGCGATTACGAGGAAAGTCGTTGGGATACAAATTATTATTATACACATTTATGCGTCAGATACATTGGGTAATTAATTCTAAAAAGTACAGCCCTCTATCTATTTTAGTTTGTTCAGGAGGATTTTTGAAACTTAGATTTTACGTTGTTTATCGGTGGTTGAATGTTATTATTTCGTTTCATGTGCGGTTACGAGCAAAGTAGTTGGGATACAAATTATTATTATACACTTTTATGGATCAGATACATTGGGTAATTAATTGTAAAAAGTACAGCCCTCTATCTATTTTAGTTTGTTCAGGAGGATTTTTGAAACTTAGATTTTACGTTGTTTATCGGTGGTTGAATGTTATTATTTCGCTTCATACGCGATTACGAGCAAAGTAGTTGGGATACAAATTATTATTATACACATTTATGCGTCAGATACATTGGGTAATTAATTCTAAAAAGTACAGCCCTCTATCTATTTTAGTTTGTTCAGGAGGATTTTTGAAACTTAGATTTTACGTTGTTTATCGGTGGTTGAATGTTATTATTTCGCTTCATACGCGATTACGAGCAAAGTAGTTGGGATACAAATTATTATTATACACATTTATGCGTCAGATACATTGGGTAATTAATTTTAAAAAGTACAGCCCTCTATCTATTTTAGTTTGTTCAGGAGGATTTTTGAAACTTAGATTTTACGTTGTTTATCGGTGGTTGAATGTTATTATTTCGCTTCATGTTCGATTACTAGCAAAGTAGTTGGGATACAAATTATTATTATACACTTTTATGGATCAGATACATTGGGTAATTAATTCTAAAAAGTACAGCCCTCTATCTATTTTAGTTTGTTCAGGAGGATTTTTGAAACTTAGATTTTACGTTGTTTATCGGTGGTTTAATGTTATTATTTCGCTTCATACGCGATTACGAGCAAAGTAGTTGGGATACAAATTATTATTATACACATTTATGCGTCAGATACATTGGGTAATTAATTTTAAAAAGTACAGCCCTCTATCTATTTTAGTTTGTTCAGGAGGATTTTTGAAACTTAGATTTTACGTTGTTTATCGGTGGTTGAATGTTATTATTTCGCTTCATGTTCGATTACTAGCAAAGTAGTTGGGATACAAATTATTATTATACACATTTATGCGTCAGATACATTGGGTAATTAATTTTAAAAAGTACAGCCCTCTATCTATTTTAGTTTGTTCAGGAGGATTTTTGAAACTTAGATTTTACGTTGTTTATCGGTGGTTGAATGTTATTATTTCGCTTCATACGCGATTACGAGCAAAGTAGTTGGGATACAAATTATTATTATACACATTTATGCGTCAGATACATTGGGTAATTAATTTTAAAAAGTACAGCCCTCTATCTATTTTGGTTTGTTCAGGAGGATTTTTGAAACTTAGATTTTACGTTGTTTATCGGTGGTTGAATGTTATTATTGCGCTTCATACGCGATTACGAGCAAAGTAGTTGGGATACAAATTATTATTATACACATTTATGCGTCAGATACATTGGGTAATTAATTTTAAAAAGTACAGCCCTCTATCTATTTTAGTTTGTTCAGGAGGATTTTTGAAACTTAGATTTTACGTTGTTTATCGGTGGTTGAATGTTATTATTTCGCTTCATGTTCGATTACTAGCAAAGTAGTTGGGATACAAATTATTATTATACACTTTTATGGATCAGATACATTGGGTAATTAATTCTAAAAAGTACAGCCCTCTATCTATTTTAGTTTGTTCAGGAGGATTTTTGAAACTTAGATTTTACGTTGTTTATCGGTGGTTTAATGCTATTATTTCGCTTCATGTGCGATTACGAGCAAAGTAGTTGGGATAAAAATTATTATTATACACGTTTATGGGTCAGATACATTGGGTAATTAATTTTAAAAAGTACAGCCCTCTATCTATTTTAGTTTGTTCAGGAGGATTTTTGAAACTTAGATTTTACGTTGTTTATCGGTGGTTGAATGTTATTATTTCGCTTCATACGCGATTACGAGCAAAGTAGTTGGGATACAAATTATTATTATACACATTTATGCGTCAGATACATTGGGTAATTAATTTTAAAAAGTACAGCCCTCTATCTATTTTGGTTTGTTCAGGAGGATTTTTGAAACTTAGATTTTACGTTGTTTATCGGTGGTTGAATGTTATTATTTCGCTTCATACGCGATTACGAGCAAAGTAGTTGGGATACAAATTATTATTATACACATTTATGCGTCAGATACATTGGGTAATTAATTTTAAAAAGTACAGCCCTCTATCTATTTTAGTTTGTTCAGGAGGATTTTTGAAACTTAGATTTTACGTTGTTTATCGGTGGTTGAATGTTATTATTTCGCTTCATACGCGATTACGAGCAAAGTAGTTGGGATACAAATTATTATTATACACATTTATGCGTCAGATACATTGGGTAATTAATTCTAAAAAGTACAGCCCTCTATCTATTTTGGTTTGTTCAGGAGGATTTTTGAAACTTAGATTTTACGTTGTTTATCGGTGGTTGAATGTTATTATTTCGCTTCATACGTGATTACGAGCAAAGTAGTTGGGATACAAATTATTATTATACACATTTATGCGTCAGATACATTGGGTAATTAATTTTAAAAAGTACAGCCCTCTATCTATTTTAGTTTGTTCAGGAGGATTTTTGAAACTTAGATTTTACGTTGTTTATCGGTGGTTGAATGTTATTATTTCGCTTCATGTTCGATTACTAGCAAAGTAGTTGGGATACAAATTATTATTATACACTTTTATGGATCAGATACATTGGGTAATTAATTCTAAAAAGTACAGCCCTCTATCTATTTTAGTTTGTTCAGGAGGATTTTTGAAACTTAGATTTTACGTTGTTTATCGGTGGTTTAATGCTATTATTTCGCTTCATGTGCGATTACGAGCAAAGTAGTTGGGATAAAAATTATTATTATACACGTTTATGGGTCAGATACATTGGGTAATTAATTTTAAAAAGTACAGCCCTCTATCTATTTTAGTTTGTTCAGGAGGATTTTTGAAACTTAGATTTTACGTTGTTTATCGGTGGTTGAATGTTATTATTTCGCTTCATACGCGATTACGAGCAAAGTAGTTGGGATACAAATTATTATTATACACATTTATGCGTCAGATACATTGGGTAATTAATTCTAAAAAGTACAGCCCTCTATCTATTTTAGTTTGTTCAGGAGGATTTTTGAAACTTAGATTTTACGTTGTTTATCGGTGGTTGAATGTTATTATTTCGCTTCATACGCGATTACGAGCAAAGTAGTTGGGATACAAATTATTATTATACACATTTATGCGTCAGATACATTGGGTAATTAATTTTAAAAAGTACAGCCCTCTATCTATTTTAGTTTGTTCAGGAGGATTTTTGAAACTTAGATTTTACGTTGTTTATCGGTGGTTGAATGTTATTATTTCGCTTCATGTTCGATTACTAGCAAAGTAGTTGGGATACAAATTATTATTATACACTTTTATGGATCAGATACATTGGGTAATTAATTCTAAAAAGTACAGCCCTCTATCTATTTTAGTTTGTTCAGGAGGATTTTTGAAACTTAGATTTTACGTTGTTTATCGGTGGTTTAATGTTATTATTTCGCTTCATACGCGATTACGAGCAAAGTAGTTGGGATACAAATTATTATTATACACATTTATGCGTCAGATACATTGGGTAATTAATTTTAAAAAGTACAGCCCTCTATCTATTTTAGTTTGTTCAGGAGGATTTTTGAAACTTAGATTTTACGTTGTTTATCGGTGGTTGAATGTTATTATTTCGCTTCATGTTCGATTACTAGCAAAGTAGTTGGGATACAAATTATTATTATACACATTTATGCGTCAGATACATTGGGTAATTAATTTTAAAAAGTACAGCCCTCTATCTATTTTAGTTTGTTCAGGAGGATTTTTGAAACTTAGATTTTACGTTGTTTATCGGTGGTTGAATGTTATTATTTCGCTTCATACGCGATTACGAGCAAAGTAGTTGGGATACAAATTATTATTATACACATTTATGCGTCAGATACATTGGGTAATTAATTTTAAAAAGTACAGCCCTCTATCTATTTTGGTTTGTTCAGGAGGATTTTTGAAACTTAGATTTTACGTTGTTTATCGGTGGTTGAATGTTATTATTGCGCTTCATACGCGATTACGAGCAAAGTAGTTGGGATACAAATTATTATTATACACATTTATGCGTCAGATACATTGGGTAATTAATTTTAAAAAGTACAGCCCTCTATCTATTTTAGTTTGTTCAGGAGGATTTTTGAAACTTAGATTTTACGTTGTTTATCGGTGGTTGAATGTTATTATTTCGCTTCATGTTCGATTACTAGCAAAGTAGTTGGGATACAAATTATTATTATACACTTTTATGGATCAGATACATTGGGTAATTAATTCTAAAAAGTACAGCCCTCTATCTATTTTAGTTTGTTCAGGAGGATTTTTGAAACTTAGATTTTACGTTGTTTATCGGTGGTTTAATGCTATTATTTCGCTTCATGTGCGATTACGAGCAAAGTAGTTGGGATAAAAATTATTATTATACACGTTTATGGGTCAGATACATTGGGTAATTAATTTTAAAAAGTACAGCCCTCTATCTATTTTAGTTTGTTCAGGAGGATTTTTGAAACTTAGATTTTACGTTGTTTATCGGTGGTTGAATGTTATTATTTCGCTTCATACGCGATTACGAGCAAAGTAGTTGGGATACAAATTATTATTATACACATTTATGCGTCAGATACATTGGGTAATTAATTTTAAAAAGTACAGCCCTCTATCTATTTTGGTTTGTTCAGGAGGATTTTTGAAACTTAGATTTTACGTTGTTTATCGGTGGTTGAATGTTATTATTTCGCTTCATACGCGATTACGAGCAAAGTAGTTGGGATACAAATTATTATTATACACATTTATGCGTCAGATACATTGGGTAATTAATTTTAAAAAGTACAGCCCTCTATCTATTTTAGTTTGTTCAGGAGGATTTTTGAAACTTAGATTTTACGTTGTTTATCGGTGGTTGAATGTTATTATTTCGCTTCATACGCGATTACGAGCAAAGTAGTTGGGATACAAATTATTATTATACACATTTATGCGTCAGATACATTGGGTAATTAATTCTAAAAAGTACAGCCCTCTATCTATTTTGGTTTGTTCAGGAGGATTTTTGAAACTTAGATTTTACGTTGTTTATCGGTGGTTGAATGTTATTATTTCGCTTCATACGTGATTACGAGCAAAGTAGTTGGGATACAAATTATTATTATACACATTTATGCGTCAGATACATTGGGTAATTAATTTTAAAAAGTACAGCCCTCTATCTATTTTAGTTTGTTCAGGAGGATTTTTGAAACTTAGATTTTACGTTGTTTATCGGTGGTTGAATGTTATTATTTCGCTTCATGTTCGATTACTAGCAAAGTAGTTGGGATACAAATTATTATTATACACTTTTATGGATCAGATACATTGGGTAATTAATTCTAAAAAGTACAGCCCTCTATCTATTTTAGTTTGTTCAGGAGGATTTTTGAAACTTAGATTTTACGTTGTTTATCGGTGGTTTAATGCTATTATTTCGCTTCATGTGCGATTACGAGCAAAGTAGTTGGGATAAAAATTATTATTATACACGTTTATGGGTCAGATACATTGGGTAATTAATTTTAAAAAGTACAGCCCTCTATCTATTTTAGTTTGTTCAGGAGGATTTTTGAAACTTAGATTTTACGTTGTTTATCGGTGGTTGAATGTTATTATTTCGCTTCATACGCGATTACGAGCAAAGTAGTTGGGGTACAAATTATTATTATACACATTTATGCGTCAGATACATTGGGTAATTAATTTTAAAAAGTACAGCCCTCTATCTATTTTAGTTTGTTCAGGAGGATTTTTGAAACTTAGATTTTACGTTGTTTATCGGTGGTTGAATGTTATTATTTCGCTTCATGTTCGATTACTAGCAAAGTAGTTGGGATACAAATTATTATTATACACTTTTATGGATCAGATACATTGGGTAATTAATTTTAAAAAGTACAGCCCTCTATCTATTTTGGTTTGTTCAGGAGGATTTTTGAAACTTAGATTTTACGTTGTTTATCGGTGGTTGAATGTTATTATTTCGCTTCATACGCGATTACGAGCAAAGTAGTTGGGATACAAATTATTATTATACACATTTATGCGTCAGATACATTGGGTAATTAATTTTAAAAAGTACAGCCCTCTATCTATTTTAGTTTGTTCAGGAGGATTTTTGAAACTTAGATTTTACGTTGTTTATCGGTGGTTGAATGTTATTATTTCGCTTCATGTTCGATTACTAGCAAAGTAGTTGGGATACAAATTATTATTATACACTTTTATGGATCAGATACATTGGGTAATTAATTCTAAAAAGTACAGCCCTCTATCTATTTTAGTTTGTTCAGGAGGATTTTTGAAACTTAGATTTTACGTTGTTTATCGGTGGTTTAATGCTATTATTTCGCTTCATGTGCGATTACGAGCAAAGTAGTTAGGATAAAAATTATTATTATACACGTTTATGGGTCAGATACATTGGGTAATTAATTTTAAAAAGTACAGCCCTCTATCTATTTTAGTTTGTTCAGGAGGATTTTTGAAACTTAGATTTTACGTTGTTTATCGGTGGTTGAATGTTATTATTTCGCTTCATACCCGATTACGAGCAAAGTAGTTGGGATACAAATTATTATTATACACATTTATGCGTCAGATACATTGGGTAATTAATTTTAAAAAGTACAGCCCTCTATCTATTTTAGTTTGTTCAGGAGGATTTTTGAAACTTAGATTTTACGTTGTTTATCGGTGGTTGAATGTTATTATTTCGCTTCATACGCGATTACGAGCAAAGTAGTTGGGATACAAATTATTATTATACACATTTACGCGTCAGATACATTGGGTAATTAATTTTAAAAAGTACAGCCCTCTATCTATTTTAGTTTGTTCAGGAGGATTTTTGAAACTTAGATTTTACGTTGTTTATCGGTGGTTGAATGTTATTATTTCGCTTCATACGCGATTACGAGCAAAGTAGTTGGGATACAAATTATTATTATACACATTTATGCGTCAGATACATTGGGTAATTAATTCTAAAAAGTACAGCCCTCTATCTATTTTGGTTTGTTCAGGAGGATTTTTGAAACTTAGATTTTACGTTGTTTATCGGTGGTTGAATGTTATTATTTCGCTTCATACGCGATTACGAGCAAAGTAGTTGGGATACAAATTATTATTATACACATTTATGCGTCAGATACATTGGGTAATTAATTTTAAAAAGTACAGCCCTCTATCTATTTTAGTTTGTTCAGGAGGATTTTTGAAACTTAGATTTTACGTTGTTTATCGGTGGTTGAATGTTATTATTTCGCTTCATGTTCGATTACTAGCAAAGTAGTTGGGATACAAATTATTATTATAAACTTTTATGGATCAGATACATTGGGTAATTAATTCTAAAAAGTACAGCCCTCTATCTATTTTAGTTTGTTCAGGAGGATTTTTGAAACTTAGATTTTACGTTGTTTATCGGTGGTTTAATGCTATTATTTCGCTTCATGTGCGATTACGAGCAAAGTAGTTGGTATAAAAATTATTATTATACACGTTTATGGGTCAGATACATTGGGTAATTAATTTTAAAAAGTACAGCCCTCTATCTATTTTAGTTTGTTCAGGAGGATTTTTGAAACTTAGATTTTACGTTGTTTATCGGTGGTTGAATGTTATTATTTCGGTTCATACGCGATTACGAGCAAAGTAGTTGGGATACAAATTATTATTATACACATTTATGCGTCAGATACATTGGGTAATTAATTTTAAAAAGCACAGCCCTCTATCTATTTTGGTTTGTTCAGGAGGATTTTTGAAACTTAGATTTTACGTTGTTTATCGGTGGTTGAATGTTATTATTTCGCTTCATACGTGATTACGAGCAAAGTAGTTGGGATACAAATTATTATTATACACATTTATGCGTCAGATACATTGGGTAATTAATTTTAAAAAGTACAGCCCTCTATCTATTTTAGTTTGTTCAGGAGGATTTTTGAAACTTAGATTTTACGTTGTTTATCGGTGGTTGAATGTTATTATTTCGCTTCATGTTCGATTACTAGCAAAGTAGTTGGGATACAAATTATTATTATACACTTTTATGGATCAGATACATTGGGTAATTAATTCTAAAAAGTACAGCCCTCTATCTATTTTAGTTTGTTCAGGAGGATTTTTGAAACTTAGATTTTACGTTGTTTATCGGTGGTTTAATGCTATTATTTCGCTTCATGTGCGATTACGAGCAAAGTAGTTAGGATAAAAATTATTATTATACACGTTTATGGGTCAGATACATTGGGTAATTAATTTTAAAAAGTACAGCCCTCTATCTATTTTGGTTTGTTCAGGAGGATTTTTGAAACTTAGATTTTACGTTGTTTATCGGTGGTTGAATGTTATTATTTCGCTTCATACGCGATTACGAGCAAAGTAGTTGGGATACAAATTATTATTATACACATTTATGCGTCAGATACATTGGGTAATTAATTTTAAAAAGTACAGCCCTCTATCTATTTTAGTTTGTTCAGGAGGATTTTTGAAACTTAGATTTTACGTTGTTTATCGGTGGTTGAATGTTATTATTTCGCTTCATACGCGATTACGAGCAAAGTAGTTGGGATACAAATTATTATTATACACATTTATGCGTCAGATACATTGGGTAATTAATTTTAAAAAGTACAGCCCTCTATCTATTTTAGTTTGTTCAGGAGGATTTTTGAAACTTAGATTTTAAGTTGTTTATCGGTGGTTGAATGTTATTATTTCGCTTCATACGCGATTACGAGCAAAGTAGTTGGGATACAAATTATTATTATACACATTTATGCGTCAGATACATTGGGTAATTAATTTTAAAAAGTACAGCCCTCTATCTATTTTAGTTTGTTCAGGAGGATTTTTGAAACTTAGATTTTACGTTGTTTATCGGTGGTTGAATGTTATTATTTCGCTTCATACGCGATTACGAGCAAAGTAGTTGGGATACAAATTATTATTATACACATTTATGCGTCAGATACATTGGGTAATTAATTTTAAAAAGTACAGCCCTCTATCTATTTTGGTTTGTTCAGGAGGATTTTTGAAACTTAGATTTTACGTTGTTTATCGGTGGTTGAATGTTATTATTTCGCTTCATACGCGATTACGAGCAAAGTAGTTGGGATACAAATTATTGTTATACACATTTATGCGTCAGATACATTGGGTAATTAATTTTAAAAAGTACAGCCCTCTATCTATTTTAGTTTGTTCAGGAGGATTTTTGAAACTTAGATTTTACGTTGTTTATCGGTGGTTGAATGTTATTATTTCGCTTCATGTTCGATTACTAGCAAAGTAGTTGGGATACAAATTATTATTATACACTTTTATGGATCAGATACATTGGGTAATTAATTTTAAAAAGTACAGCCCTCTATCTATTTTGGTTTGTTCAGGAGGATTTTTGAAACTTAGATTTTACGTTGTTTATCGGTGGTTGTATGTTATTATTTCGTTTCATGTGCGGTTACGAGCAAAGTAGTTGGGATACAAATTATTATTATACACGTTTATGCATCAGATACATTGGGTAATTAATTCTAAAAAGTACAGCCCTCTATCTATTTTAGTTTGTTCAGGAGGATTTTTGAAACTTAGATTTTACGTTGTTTATCGGTGGTTGAATGTTATTATTTCGCTTCATGTTCTATTACTAGCAAAGTAGTTGGGATACAAATTATTATTATACACTTTTATGGATCAGATACATTGGGTAATTAATTCTAAAAAGTACAGCCCTCTATCTATTTTAGTTTGTTCAGGAGGATTTTTGAAACTTAGATTTTACGTTGTTTATCGGTGGGTTAATGCTATTATTTCGCTTCATGTGCGATTACGAGCAAAGTAGTTAGGATAAAAATTATTATTATACACGTTTATGGGTCAGATACATTGGGTAATTAATTTTAAAAAGTACAGCCCTCTATCTATTTTAGTTTGTTCAGGAGGATTTTTGAAACTTAGATTTTACGTTGTTTATCGGTGGTTGAATGTTATTATTTCGCTTCATACGCGATTACGAGCAAAGTAGTTGGGATACAAATTATTATTATACACATTTATGCGTCAGATACATTGGGTAATTAATTTTAAAAAGTACAGCCCTCTATCTATTTTAGTTTGTTCAGGAGGATTTTTGAAACTTAGATTTTACGTTGTTTATCGGTGGTTGAATGTTATTATTTCGCTTCATACGCGAGTACGAGCAAAGTAGTTGGGATACAAATTATTATTATACACATTTATGCGTCAGATACATTGGGTAATTAATTTTAAAAAGTACAGCCCTCTATCTATTTTAGTTTGTTCAGGAGGATTTTTGAAACTTAGATTTTACGTTGTTTATCGGTGGTTGAATGTTTTTATTTCGCTTCATACGCGATTACGAGCAAAGTAGTTGGGATACAAATTATTATTATACACATTTATGCGTCAGATACATTGGGTAATTAATTCTAAAAAGTACAGCCCTCTATCTATTTTAGTTTGTTCAGGAGGATTTTTGAAACTTAGATTTTACGTTGTTTATCGGTGGTTGAATGTTATTATTTCGCTTCATACGCGATTACGAGCAAAGTAGTTCTGATTCAAATTATTATTATACACATTTATGCGTCAGATACATTGGGTAATTAATTTTAAAAAGTACAGCCCTCTATCTATTTTAGTTTGTTCAGGAGGATTTTTGAAACTTAGATTTTACGTTGTTTATCGGTGGTTGAATGTTATTATTTCGCTTCATGTTCGATTACTAGCAAAGTAGTTGGGATACAAATTATTATTATACACTTTTATGGATCAGATACATTGGGTAATTAATTCTAAAAAGTACAGCCCTCTATCTATTTTAGTTTGTTCAGGAGGATTTTTGAAACTTAGATTTTACGTTGTTTATCGGTGGTTTAATGTTATTATTTCGCTTCATACGCGATTACGAGCAAAGTAGTTGGGATACAAATTATTATTATACACATTTATGCGTCAGATACATTGGGTAATTAATTTTAAAAAGTACAGCCCTCTATCTATTTTAGTTTGTTCAGGAGGATTTTTGAAACTTAGATTTTACGTTGTTTATCGGTGGTTGAATGTTATTATTTCGCTTCATGTTCGATTACTAGCAAAGTAGTTGGGATACAAATTATTATTATACACATTTATGCGTCAGATACATTGGGTAATTAATTCTAAAAAGTACAGCCCTCTATCTATTTTAGTTTGTTCAGGAGGATTTTTGAAACTTAGATTTTACGTTGTTTATCGGTGGTTGAATGTTATTATTTCGCTTCATACGCGATTACGAGCAAAGTAGTTGGGATACAAATTATTATTATACACATTTATGCGTCAGATACATTGGGTAATTAATTTTAAAAAGTACAGCCCTCTATCTATTTTGGTTTGTTCAGGAGGATTTTTGAAACTTAGATTTTACGTTGTTTATCGGTGGTTGAATGTTATTATTTCGCTTCATACGCGATTACGAGCAAAGTAGTTGGGATACAAATTATTATTATACACATTTATGCGTCAGATACATTGGGTAATTAATTTTAAAAAGTACAGCCCTCTATCTATTTTAGTTTGTTCAGGAGGATTTTTGAAACTTAGATTTTACGTTGTTTATCGGTGGTTGAATGTTATTATTTCGCTTCATGTTCGATTACTAGCAAAGTAGTTGGGATACAAATTATTATTATACACTTTTATGGATCAGATACATTGGGTAATTAATTCTAAAAAGTACAGCCCTCTATCTATTTTAGTTTGTTCAGGAGGATTTTTGAAACTTAGATTTTACGTTGTTTATCGGTGGTTTAATGCTATTATTTCGCTTCATGTGCGATTACGAGCAAAGTAGTTGGGATAAAAATTATTATTATACACGTTTATGGGTCAGATACATTGGGTAATTAATTTTAAAAAGTACAGCCCTCTATCTATTTTAGTTTGTTCAGGAGGATTTTTGAAACTTAGATTTTACGTTGTTTATCGGTGGTTGAATGTTATTATTTCGCTTCATACGCGATTACGAGCAAAGTAGTTGGGATACAAATTATTATTATACACATTTATGCGTCAGATACATTGGGTAATTAATTTTAAAAAGTACAGCCCTCTATCTATTTTAGTTTGTTCAGGAGGATTTTTGAAACTTAGATTTTACGTTGTTTATCGGTGGTTGAATGTTATTATTTCGCTTCATACGCGATTACGAGCAAAGTAGTTGGGATACAAATTATTATTATACACATTTATGCGTCAGATACATTGGGTAATTAATTTTAAAAAGTACAGCCCTCTATCTATTTTAGTTTGTTCAGGAGGATTTTTGAAACTTAGATTTTACGTTGTTTATCGGTGGTTGAATGTTATTATTTCGCTTCATACGCGATTACGAGCAAAGTAGTTGGGGTACAAATTATTATTATACACATTTATGCGTCAGATACATTGGGTAATTAATTCTAAAAAGTACAGCCCTCTATCTATTTTAGTTTGTTCAGGAGGATTTTTGAAACTTAGATTTTACGTTGTTTATCGGTGGTTGAATGTTATTATTTCGCTTCATACGCGATTACGAGCAAAGTAGTTGGGATACAAATTATTATTATACACATTTATGCGTCAGATACATTGGGTAATTAATTTTAAATAGTACAGCCCTCTATCTATTTTAGTTTGTTCAGGAGGATTTTTGAAACTTAGATTTTACGTTGTTTATCGGTGGTTGAATGTTATTATTTCGCTTCATGTTCGATTACTAGCAAAGTAGTTGGGATACAAATTATTATTATACACTTTTATGGATCAGATACATTGGGTAATTAATTCTAAAAAGTACAGCCCTCTATCTATTTTAGTTTGTTCAGGAGGATTTTTGAAACTTAGATTTTACGTTGTTTATCGGTGGTTGAATGTTATTATTTCGCTTCATACGCGATTACGAGCAAAGTAGTTGGGATACAAATTATTATTATACACGTTTATGCATCAGATACATTGGGTAATTAATTAATTGGCATTTCATCTATGCTAGCTAACGTTGGTTTACATTTGAAACTTTTGATTACTCTATAAAACTAGAAATTGCAGACTAAATATATTTCCTGAAATAATAACCAATGTAATAAATCAATAATGTATCGTTACCTACGCCGTTTTATGCATCGGGCGGAATAAAAAGAAGGTAAACGTAGACATGGGGAAGTAATACAAAAGTGTGGATGTAGCTGAGGAGATATACTGGTGCGGCATAAACGTCGGGGTATTGGGTGCGTAAAATCGAAGAAGATCAACATTTTATTTTGAATTTCAAAAGGAACAGTTCGCAAAGCCGGTAGGACGTGTAAAAATTGGTATTCGAATCTCTCGATCAGGGTGCGTCCGCGTTATATACAGCAGTCAGCGCCTCCTATACTGCAGCGTGGAGGGCCTAATGCTGAAAATAGGGGCCGGAGAGCCCCCGTTTTTATGTCGTCCCTGCCGAATTGTTATTCAGTGCTGCTTGCGAATTTAATGAGAAAAATTTTATTACCGATCGAAAGATTATAAAACATTTTCCAATTCGGTTACGTCATCGGGATTAGCAGACTTATTTTCGACGCTCTCCGAGAAAAAAAAATCTAATTATGTTTTACTACTTTTAGCCTTACGGCTTTATTGGGTAGATTTTTTATATTGGATCCGTTTCCGTTTTTCGATCTTTTCCGTATAAAACGTTCAAAGCCAATTAAGTTGCAATCAGTTTGCAAACGTGTTTCGGCGAAACGAATTCCGTCTGAGACACTCAACAATTCCATTGAAACTCGGTGATATGTTCCAATTACTTCTGATATAATTCGTCTACTTTTTCAATTTAATACCAATAGACAAGATTTATTGACTATCAATAGACAAAGCAACTGTTAACCTAAGTAGCAATCAAGTCTCCAAAGCTCACGTAATATGCATCTATGAGGATAAGTCCGTAGTTGACAATTTTGTGGCTGAGCAAAAGCTCAAATCAAAATAATTGCGAGGAGATCTATTGTAGATCTACTGTAGGTCTACTGTAAATCTACTGCAGATCTACTGTAGATCTACTGTAGATCTACTGTAGATCTACTGTAGATCTACTGTAGATCTACTGTGGATCTACTGTAGATCTACTGTGGATCTACTGTAGTTAGTAAGTGCATTGCCAGAAGATTGATTTGATAACCAGAATCAGTCTCCAAAGTCCACTTAGTATGCACCTATGAAGATAGGTCTGTGGTTCACAATTTTCTAGCTTAACAGAAACTAGGGACAAAACTATTTCAGTAGCTTCTCAGATTTTGTGGAAACAGCGTACGTAGTAAGTGTTATCTCTGATTTCACAGTATTGGAAAATATATTCCGTAAAGGTGTGATTTTTTTGCATTCGATGCCCTTCGATGTAATGTCGCCCGTCGAAGGGAAATCGTATATGATTTCATGCTTTTTGAATACTTTGCGAAGTTCAAAGTGAAAATACGTTACGAATTTGCATACGCATATCGGGGACACAAAGTGGGGATGAAGAGGCCGAATTTGCAGACGATTCGATGGATTGCCTCGATCCCGGGACTACTTACGGATATATTCAATAATTTCGCGCGCTTCGGCACGTTCGCATGTGGCGAAATTGAAAATGCACGGGACACATAAATCGCCAAATAATTTGCGTTCTAATAGAATACTAAATATACCGGGGACCTTCGGCGATCGTATAAGCCTTTACTGCACGGCGAAACTCAATTATTAAGCTCCACTCTCAACGATTCCTGCGCGCCGCCCTTTTATGAACTATAAAAATCGGCCCGCGCCCTGACCGAAACAAATATCACTTTTACGCCCTGTATATCTCGCGCAGTAAACAAAATTTAAACGGCTTTATCGCCCGATGGACGGACGCGCAAAAATATTGCCAAAACAACTTATTCCTGAAAGGGTTCTAAATATAAAAACCCCCTCTCCTGTATTGAATATAAATGTAAAAAGGATAACACAATAATCTTTTTTTATACTTGCACCCTTCTCGCAGCGTATTCTCACTTAAAATACTTCAAACCCGAACTACCCGAACCCAAATTACCCGAACCCAAATTACCCGAACCCGAATTACCCGAACCCGAATTACCCGAACCCGAATTACCCGAACCCGAGTTACCCGAACCCGAATAACCCGAACCCGAAGTACCCGAATTACCCGAACCCGACTTACCCGAACTACCCGAAGATCTCTAATAACGCGTCCTTAGAGTTGGCACGTAATAAAAGCGAATAAATGAAGGATAGATACCGTTGTTCGGGAAAAATATGATGTAACTGTAGTTAAAAGGTAAAAAAGGGACGTCGCGTCAGTGTTGGGCGATAGTTACGCGGGCGGTTGTAATTCCGCTGGGAAAATATTCCATTTGGGTCTTTAGGTTCTGCGGAATAATTGAGAACAATGTGTAGACCGTCAGTATTGATGGGCATCATGTCAGAGTGGTGCGCGACGCCAAATGAATCAAAATGAAATATTGGTCGCGTTGCCCGTTTCGCGAAACAAAAAGATGAAAAGTCCGGCCGACTGATATGCCGCGATCCGCTGACGCACGCCAGCGGTTCTCAAACAATCCCACAAGCGAACATTTTTGATTTTTCCTTATCGAGACAAAAAAATGCAAACAGAAGTTCTCCATAACATAAGTTGTCCATTGCAATGGGAAGTACTAAATTTGAGGTGTGGTCTGTATGACAAAGTCAAAACCTTGTAACTTATATTATAAACCGATGAAATAATTAAAGAAACAGGACAACATAAATGCAATACTACAAGAACGTCACAAAATACTATATGTTGGTTTACCTGAACCCGGTATGAATTTTGGTACTTATTTATAAATAAAAAAGGTTTAGAATCACTGGTGGAGGTAGTTTTTCCTGGGTGCGCTGGTGCATGTGGTGTTATCTGGGGGCTATCAGTCACGGGGGTGTATTTTCGATATTCGCACGCAATCCCTGATATCCTAATGTATGCAGTGCAAATTGTTGCGGTTGTATTGTTAATTAATAGTAAATTAACGAACCTCATCAAACGTTATGCGATCAAGCCGCGGCACGCATGCATGCGCTTGATTTAAATTTGACATGTTGTGAATGACAATCGTTCAAAGGTCAACGATTTCGTACCTTAATTACCAGAATTATTCACAAAATGAAACTTGGTTAATCGCGGCAAAACCTAGATGCTAGAACGTTTGCGTCGCTTCGCGGCTATGCTTGTTTATTATTCATATTCTAAACTTCAAACCAAGAGTTACTCGGCATCACCGCATTCAAATTTCTACATATTCGCCACTTTATTTACCATGCACTTCATCCACCCTTGACACTACAACCTACACTGAATTAATTTATCATCTTAATAATTGATTCCGTAAAACCACTTTCAAACTCACGTAACTCTCATATTCAAATACCAACGGCATAATAAATATATTTCTCAAATAAAAATTAATACAGTAAAACGGAGTCCGACCCTGTTCAGCGCAAGAAAATCGTCAATTGGTTTATCTCCAATAACATTCTTTTGGATTGTGGCATCTTACTGTTTATTCTTAATGCGAAATAATAACTCATGGAAAAATTAAAGCGTTATTAGAATGTTAAAATAGCTTTATCCTTTTAAAGATACAGTGAAAAATGTGAATTTACTAATAAAAAATATCTTTTTAATCCCATTTAGTATTCGCATGCGAATAAATGCTACTGTAGCCGAAGTATAGGAGTAATAAATAAAAATCTGATGTGGTTGCCTTGGTGCACTATCTGCGACGGTAGGGAAATGTGGGCACTAAAATGTTTATGACGTGAATAAATTAACGAGGGCGCGTTCAGACTGCATGCAATGTAAACGTTACAAAAAAATCGCGATAGTATAAAAAGAGCCGGAAGTAATTTAATTATAAATAAATAAAAACCCGGGCGCGTGCAATAAATCTAATTATTTGCTCCGGGCGTGTTGACTGCGCCACTCAGACAAATAGTTTTTGTGCGCTAAACAGGGAACTGTATTTAAAAGGCGAGTGTTGCAGGTGAAGAAGTCGCTCAAGTATCCATCTAATGAGAGAATACTCGGCACGTCGCGAGAAATTCGCGGGAGAGCGTGCTGATGCAAAAATGAGAGACCCGACACAAAGCAAGGGCCGACTCGAGTGGAAATGTGACAAAACAAGGCTTCGGGGCTCCGCCTGAATGATGCCTTAAAATGAAATTATTTTCCGGAAAATTCCCCAACGCTAAATCGACTAGTAAGTCGACTTAAGCCGTCCCTACACTCTGGGACATTTGGCAAACATCAAATATTTAGCGAATGTAGCGAATGTGTTACCCGAACCCGAATTACCCGATCCCGAATTACCCGAACCCGAATTACCCGAACCCGAATTACCCGAACCCGAATTACCCGAACCCGAATTACCCGAACCCGAATTACCCGAACCCGAATTACCCGAACCCGAATTACCCGAACCCGAATTACCCGAACCCGAATTACCCGAACCCGAATTACCCGAACCCGAATTACCCGAACCCGAACTACCCGAACATCTCTAATCACTCGTCCTTAGAGTTTGCACATAGTAAAAACACAAAATGAAGGATAAACACCGTTGTTCAGAAAACCACATTCGACATTTGCCAAATGTTTGATATATACCGGGAATATGTAGGACCGGCTTCGGGTCAATATGTTCGATGTAGCGTGGCGCGGTTGGCATCGTGGTCCGGTCAAAACGTGGCAATTAGAAAATATTTATTGCGTATACGGCGCGACGCGACCCGGAACTTTTTTAAATAAATCAAAACTCCAACACTTGCGCGAACTTCGGTCGTATATTTTAGTTTTATTATTTTTTAACCATATGTGCCGGGGTGACACGTTTCGTTTAAGGAACGGTCCCACGCGACACGGCTTGCTAATTGTGTTAGATCGAACCGAACGCGTACGTAGCTAATTCGGAGAGCAAATGTTCCCTTTATAATTATTCCCGTTAACGGGAATCACTACCAATTGTAATATCGATTTTGATTTATATGTTTGCCGAGCACAACAAATACACGGCGTGTTTGACTTGTTTTTCCGGCAAAACCAGTGCCAGCAGACCGGACGTGTCTTGTATATCAACAACAATCCGTTTTGTTCCCATCTCATCTGCCACGGAACAATTTCACCAACCCATTTTAACCTCAAACATTTTAACCACTGTTTATACATAACATACACATTGAAATAATAAATAATTACTGCCTACAATATTGAAGCTACAAAAAGTTAAACAGAACAACTTTTAAACTTTTGAATTTTGCTTTAAGGTCTTGGGAATTAATCTCCTTTTAGCTCGTATTTTTTGCTTCAAGATTTCTCTAACTTCCATCAGATATTTATTTCCAATAATTTTGCGGGTGTATTCTAGATCAAAATGTGTCTAAACTAGCTGTATTAAATTTGTTTTTGGTGCATGGATCATTTAGAGCAGTGTATGTGAAATAATGCCCCGGCGACTCCACCATTTTGTCAACTAGCGCATTATTGATAAAACGGACAGTAAATATTCAATTCTAGTGCTTCCTTTCGTGTTTTTATTAGTATAAAGTCGCCGAATCCTGAGGACTACGCTATTTTAAAACTTTGCTGGTCGTTTATAAGTAAACTTGTCGCGTATCCTGGCTGTCACCCAATTTATCTTTATGCAAATATTCCATGGTGACGAGTTCCGACTATGCACTTCAGCCATGCATAAATTTCATTTAAAAATAGTACCATATCTAACCCAGTTTGAATGCACCGTAGTACACAACACACAATACCGCACTATCTATATATTATAAAACTTTTAGAAGATTGAAAAAACGGTAATTTGTATAAAGAAATCACCACGTTGTTCGCGTCCTTCAGACATAAGCTGTGGGTTCTGTTTGACAATTGGTGTAATTCTGCATTTTACCAGTTTGTATTTAGTTGAGCCATTTTTAAATTAAAAATGCTCTCTGGTTAAAATTAGCAGAATGGGTGACGCTTTTTCAGTGTAAGCTTTAATGATGATTGCCCGTGAAACTTGCACGTTTGAATCAGCGGACCCTTTGGTAGTTGCGGATAACTTTCGAGTATTAACCGACTTTTTAGTCGTTTAAATTTGAATTACCCGTATGAGATATGCGTTCAGATATTGTCCAGACCTGCGTTGGTCGACCTCGTACCCTAGTTTCTTTTAATGTAGTAGAACGGACCATTCAGTATAATTTTGCGGGCCGTTTTGCCATCCTTATGCAACCCTTATCATCTTCATTTAATACCGATTTAAATATGTGGCGATCAGGAGTTTCAATTACAACCTGCGGCAAAATATTGAAGCGGACAATAGTCCGTTCCATTCGCAATTATTGCAATACAAAATGCATCGGAACGTTTAGTTCCTGTTCACGCCTGTCAGTGCTCGACGCTGCACTGTATTTTATTTATTGGAATGTACCTTTGTAATGCCGACAAATATTTACTATTCACATTGCAAATTGCAGACAACATGCAACATCCCATGACTCCTGTCAATTGTTTCATCGGATATATAGTTGTTACTTATATATTTTTTTACTATTTCGTTCTAAAAGTTCTGAAACACGCTGCATAATAAGTAAAACTACTTTCTTCTTAGACTCTACTATGGTATACTGTAAATTAGCATGAAGAAAATCAGATGCCAATCGATTCCACTGGCGTCATAAATAAATGTTCGAGTCGCGCAGAGGGAACTGAAAGAAAAATTTCGTTCAGCGTCACCTTTTGGGGAGTTAATTAACCAAATTCGACCGTAACTTTGCTAGCGGACATGCCGCTGCGGGCTGGCGCGCACCTAGAGTGTGATCAACAGTTATTAACAAAAGAATGCTCGGAATCAAGTACTTCCCGCGAGCGATAAGAAAACGGTAGACGAAGAAGGGGCTCTGTTATTGTGTCAAAGTTCCTTCTGATTGGATTCCGAGGAAATGAACTGTGAATATATTGGGAATGCATTAAAATATAAAGTGGAAGTACAGTAGAGTAACTGTGTATTTTCCACTATTAAATAAATGCTCATTTAATCAAAGAGTTTGGTTTCAATTAAATATCAAGTCGCTTTCAACCTGACAGTGCTCGTTACAAATCTGAATGAACGTAGATATTTCAAACCTTGGGTTGGGCTGACGCCGAGTCGTTCGCTTTCAGGATTCATTATTCATGCACCATGCAATTTAGATGTGACGTTATATTATATTAGTAAGAGTAATCGATGTTCTGATTGCTGAATTAATAGCGGTTTATGTATTTATAAACCCCTGAAGGTACCCACTGCTCTTTGCGACTGCCATGAACCGCTAAGCTTTAAGCGCAGAAGTCTTCTTGAACTATTAAAAGTTTAACTTTCTCGTTCACCGCTCAAGATTTTCCCTGTTGTGCACGTGGTGCTGGCATACGTCGCCGGTAACTGGCAAACATAGTTTTGAAACTTGCGTTAGGCGAAATTTATACGCTTAGTCGAAATCAGTTATCCCTTTACTATATCGAACTACGTAACGACATACACCGGCCGTAGTTATATAAGTAAATGCTGGATTATGTTCGAGGATGCGATATCTGCAAGTTCGGATCCACTTCATCAACAGTTGAATAGAACTCGGATGTTATACTCGCATATTACCCATTTAAATAACCTGAAAATTAATCTGAAACTTTTTACGGTATATATATATATATATATATATATATATATATATATATATATATATATATATATATATATATATATATATATATATATATATGTATATATATGGTTTGAAAAGTTCTTTCTAGTTATTAAATGGACTATAGTCGCCGACTATAGTGCTCCACATAGGATTTCTTGCGAAAGTTTGTAAGGATCTCCTGCTGGGCTGTGCGGATTTCAGCGTCGCCTCGCCAACGAGAAAGTCATTTGGGCGCAGCGCTATCGCGTTTGTGTAAGCACATTTTTCGATGCCCGTGCCGTCCGTATTTGCATTCACTTTTGATGTTTATATAATTTATTTGCGCAAATAGATCCGACGGTGCTGCGACGAGTTGCGACTAAAGGCGACGCACGCTTTCGCTCCGATGGCGGAAAAATATTGATACGTCGCCGGTGCATCTCCGGCAAACACGGACATTTCGAGTGTTTACTTTTGTTAGATACGTCGGACGATGTGCCCGTGTGTTCCCGCGACCGTGCATGTCCGTCGATTCAGTTATTACATTCCAAATTCTCGCTGCTACCACCCCAAAGTAAATTCTGCGCCACCAATATTTGAATTACGTGCTTCAAATTGAATTAAAATTTCCTCGCTTCAAACTGTGAACTCATATCATTGACCTCACGGCAAAAATTCATATGGTAAAGATCATGGGGCGTTCATATCTTTATTCAGTGGAAAAAAGACGATATTTTGTATTTTTGCTTAAAATTTCGGTAAAATAGCTAAATTTGCACTCATATTTATTAGAGTGAGGCCTGACGTACTTACTTATGTTGACTTTTAACATTCAAACAGAAGATCGTGGTAATCCTGCGGCCCCAATTAAGTGTCTAATTAAATGTCATGCACTCGGCTACGCACAACCTTGAGTCGGCAAGGGTTTCCGCGAGCAAACGTCGCAAGATTCAATTAATTGTTTTTAATAAATTTCAAAAGGTCTTCGCCGAACCGCAGACCGACACCGAAACCGATTCGCACTTCGAAAGCGTTAATTAATTAGTCGGGAGGAGCGTCGGGTCGATATCAATATTTTCGAAAGTAATTTTTCAGCTTTCGGAATAATTAAAATCCCCCTTGCCGCCTTGCGCCTTTGATGCCCGGGATTACCTGGGAAAGATCCACAAAGCGGCCGGAAAGAATGTATAATGAAAGCGAATCTTTCGCTGATGTTTTGTCCGAGCGGCGCCTTCTGCAAAAATTTTAATTTATACAGTACCAATTTGACCGTATTTTATTTTAGTCTCATCTCCATAAACGAGGGAAACAGGGAGATTAAAAGCAGGGAAGAACGGATAGCGAGAGAACCAGAAATGACGTATTGTTAATTGCCTTTCCACTCCAATCGAATCCCAATCCAAAATTAAGTTACATCCGCAAAAATTCAGTGCGTTTTTTTTCCTGTTTGATGTCATATCCTAAACCCTACTGTCGCTCATTTAATTCTTTTCATTGTTGCCATTTTGGACTTCTATAGTGTATAGGTTTCGATAAGATACAACTTATAGACGTTATAGATATGTACAGAATCAACCCCTTATGACTTGATTCAAAGAAAAAATATGCCCTGAAATTCTTCATTTGTGCGCGAAAGCCAATTTAGCCGACATGTGCTGTTCGAGGCTAAGTTATATTACCGGTAATCCTTGTTGTAGGTACCGAAATGGCAACACAGTGGCGATACAGAGTGCATGGGCAATCCTGTTGATGTGCGAAGCATCAATCAGTTCAGTTTAATCCCAGAGGCGCTATACCGCATACCTTGCCATAAGCGTCACATTATGGTGCCTGAGCAAATTTCAATTGGCCCGTTTGATTAACCCCGAGTGACCTCCAAACAAGTTGCAACGCAAATCTGTTTTCAATACAGCTTTATTCTATTGTTTTTACTGAAAGCAACCAATGCAGATCTACTCTAATGCCGTCATTGACATTTAATTTGGATTGACTTATTTATAATAATAATAATAATCCACGCCTTAACAGGCATGAGTTCAACTGTTATCGCCAAAGGTGCTGTATTGATGCCAAAATTACTAGTCACTGCTGCTAGTGTAATAATTAGGGATTAGCAAATATTTCTCCGGCGACTCCACCATTTTGTCAACTAGCTCTTTATTGATAAAACGGATAGTAAATATTCAATTTTAGTGCTTTGTTTCGAGTTTTTATTAGTACAAAGTCATCAAATCCTAAGGACTACGCTATTTTAAAACTTTGCTGGTATTTTAAAACCAAAAGTTGAAACTTGTTGCACAGTGTTATATGTAGCCTTTATTCGAAAATCATCTAGTTTGATAAAGTGTAGGGTTGGGAAGTAATCAAGAATTGGGTCGTGAGGTGAAAGAACTGTCATCCGAAAGAACTGCATTGTGGCGATCGCAAGCCTGATAGTGGCAATTCATTCTTTCTTCGGCGAAATTCCGAATGCCGACATGTATTATTCATGTTAGGAAATGACATCAGACCGGCTATTAGCTGGAAAATATGAAAATTTAACCGCGCCCGGCCGGTGCAATAAAATTTTTAATTCTTCCCTGGAATTATTCCCCCCCTCGTCCTGTTAATTATTGCCCGGGTTTCACGGCGAGAAACCTCGAACAACATTAAGTGGTATTATGCCCTAATGAAGAAATTGGCCGGAGTATTTTCCCGAACGACGTTGAATGAAAATAACAATTAATACGGTATCACGAAGTTTTTCTTCGTTCTAATAAAGACGATAAGTACCAACCAATTCGGGAATAAGAATTTTCGTCAATGAAAATATAATTTTATAACTATGACCACAACCATACAATGGAGCATAATAACAACCTTCTTCCACGTCGCTGTTTATTGGTTTTTAATTAGCAAATGTTTAATCAAATCATATAGCATATATCATATATATATATATATATATATATATATATATATATATATATATATATATATATATATATATATATATATATATACGGGGTGAGCTATCCTGACAGTCAATAGTTATCTAATCGAGTGAGAAAGAAGAAAATGTTTTATACGAGAGTTGTTTGACTCATCAGATTCTATAACGTAAAATAATTTTCATATATACAGGGTGTTGCATTTGGGTATGACGGAAAGTATGTACATTTTTTAAAAATTAGGTTGTACCCATATTATGAATACTAGGGAAGTAGTCTTTCCAACTGTTTAAGTTATACCTGCGTAAAGTAAATAGTTTCTGAGATATTCAATTGTTTGTCAAAAATTTGGCAAATGCAAGCATTTTTTTAAATACTACATAATCACTACATATTTGCAGATACTGTTCTAAATAAAAATTTTGTCACATAATAACTAACACCATATTTGTTCAAACAATGCTAGTGCATACATGTTTTGTTTTTATTTTTTACTTCAGTAACTAGAACAGTTACGAGAAAAATTATTTGAAAGAAAGTTCTTTTGTTTACATACAACTGTATGTAATCGCCCGAGAATCATTTTCGTGTTTGTTTTATTCAAATCGGGCAAACTAAAAAACATTGCTGTTTGTGATTATGCATACATTTACACATGTGCATACATTTTTCGATTTTATTTTCTATTTCAGTAACTAGAACAGTTACGAGAAAAATTATTTGAAAAAAGGTGTTTGTAATCGCCCGAGGATCATTTGCTTGTTTGTTTTATTCAAATCGGGCAAACTAAAAAATATTTCTATTTGGGAAAGCTAGTGCATAATTTTTTGATTTTATTTTTTATTTCAGTAACTAGAACGTTTACGAGAAAAATTATTTCAAAGAAGTTGTATGTAATCGCCCGATGATCATTTTCGTGTTTTTTTTATTCAAATCGGGCAAACTAAAAAATATTTGTTTGTGATTATGCTAGTGCATAAATTTTTTGATTTTATTTTTTATTTCAGTAACTAGAACAGTTACGAGAAAACTTATTTGAAAGAAGTTGTTAGTAATCGCCCGAGGATCATTTTCGTGTTTGTTTTATTCAAATCGAGCAAACTAAAAAATATTTTGTTTGTAATTATGCTAGTGCATACATTTTTTGTTTTTATTTTTTATTTCAGTAACTAAAAGAGTTACGAGAAAAATTATTTGAAAGAAGTTGTTTGTAATCGCCCGAGGATCATTTTCGTGTTTGTTTTATTCAAATCGTACAAACCATAGTTTAACTACAATAAGTTAGGTCAACCCGGCAATTATTTGGGCAATGTTTGGGCAAACAGCAATGTTTTTTAGTTTGCCCGATTTGAATAAAACAAACACGAAAATGATTCTCGGGCGATTACATACAGTTGTATGTAAACAAAAGAAGTTTCTTTCAAATAATTTTTCTCGTAACTGTTCTAGTTACTGAAGTAAAAAATAAAAACAAAAAATGTATGCACTAGCATTGTTTGAACAAATATGGTGTTAGTTATTATGTGACAAAATTTTTATTTAGAACAGTATCTGCAAATATGTAGTGATTATGTAGTATTTAAAAAAATGCTTGCATTTGCCAAATTTTTGACAAACAATTGAATATCTCAGAAACTATTTACTTTACGCAGGTATAACTTAAACAGTTGGAAAGACTACTTCCCTAGTATTCATAATATGGGTACAACCTAATTTTTAAAAAATTTACATACTTTCCGTCATACCCAAATGCAACACCCTGTATATATGTAAATTATTTTACGTTATAGAATCTGATGAGTCAAACAACGCTCGTATAAAACATTTTTTTATTTCTCACTCGATTAGATAACTATTGACTGTCAGGATAGCTCACCCTGTATATATATATATATATACAATATTAAGTATAAGTTTGGTAACTGGAGGTATGTATCAGTTTACTAAGTAATGGTAGTAGTTTAGTGGTTTAACACTACTAACTGCTGCTCTAGGGTGTCCCCTAAGAAATCTTTAAAAGTTTAATATCGGTTTAGAGCTTCGGAGGGCACGATGGCAAGAGACGGTACCCGATGCGAAATCAAGTTACGTCTGTACTTTACTATTATTTCACCCTGGCGCGGATGTAGCGCCGGCATATAATTTCGAGAACTTTATAAAGATTTTTAGTATAATCAGAGAATCTTCCCCCTAATGGCGGCGGCATTAGCGGGAAGGGGTAAGTAAGTGAAGCGCTGAACCGTTTTCGGTGCGAAATATGCCTCGCGGAGGCGCTCGTACTGCGTAAATGTCATCTTTATTTCGCCTCCGAGCGCAAACCTGAAGTTAGTATCTTCTTAACGCATTTTTGTACATAATTCTCGAGCTCCAGCGTCTACTGTTAGATTTACCGAAAACTCGTGTAAAATGAAACCAAACCAGAAATCGAGACTAAAAAAGTGAACCTTAAAGAGCCACCCGCCATTTTTTCAAATAATGATAACCTGATATAAACATCTAGAGATTTGAGGACAAGAAGCGGTTTATTTTATCTTAACCACAGGCGCCGCGGGGTTTGTGTCGAGGATTATCTCAATTCAGAAAGCTATAAATACTTAAATATCCATCCTGAGGGGTTAACTAAGGAAGTTACGGGCGATTTTCCGCCGCTTTTTTTTATCTAAATCTTTTTTCGATACGTAAAGCAAGCCGCGTATCGCTTTTGTGTTGTAAATTGCACTCGGTTGATCGCTGTTGACTTTGAACAGCACTCGTATGAATGGCAAATTACACAATAATTGCAATAACAATTTAGCGTGACCGAGGCTCGCGCGTTGTGCAGCTCATACGAAGTACCGCGTTAAAGGGGTTAATATTTTAAGGACCGCTTCGGTCGATCGTAATTATCCTATCGATTTGGTACGTAATAATAGCTCACCAAAACAATAATTAATATTGTTGGACTTTCTAACGAGTCCTATTCTATCAATTGATGGACAAACGCAGTAATTCTTTAAAGCTACTCTTTAAGGACTTTTCTACTTTTAGATTGACCGAAGAATAATTTATGTCACCGGATCAGTTATTAATTAATTAGGATACAATTTTACATATTTCGGATCGGACTTTTCCACTATTTGTTTACTTCAAACGGGTTTAATTTTTATTCATGCATGTCTAAATATTTTCCAGTCGATTGTGGTTTTGACAGACGAACTCTGTTTAAATTTTTTGTAATTGTAAATGTAAAAATAAAAAAATGTAATAAGTGTAAAAATTCCATATCATCGGTGCACCACAACCGCGTTCAATATTGCCCTAAACCATATCGTGTTAAGAACCACCCCTTCCCTTATAGAGTCATCATCCCTCTCGCTTCCTCTCTCTCTCTCTCTCTAACCCCTTCTAGGACTAATTTCATGTATTTCCGTCACGTCTGGCGATACCTTCAGACATTTAGCCTCAAAATTATACAAATTATGAATTACAAATTACACGAGCCGCGCGATAATTCCGTTTCGGAGGCGCCTAGGGGACACTGGCTGCATTTTATCATTTAATAACCCCATCCGCAATTTGTTTAATCAAAATTAATGCGAAACACCCTGACCAGCATTTACGGCAACCATTTCGGTTAATATATTCGCACCAGAAACCAATACCAATTAGGATGGGGGCATTTCATTAAACACAAATTAATCTAATTTCACCCCTATTCCGAAATAAGTTTCTAGCAGTTAGGATTTTATGACAAGTTAGTACAGTTAAGCCGGCGCTACACGATGCTACGAACTAGTTCTACTAGATAATAGGTTTAAGTTGGTATGTGACATATTACAATATCGATTCGAACAAATCACAGGTAGTGCGTTTAATCTAGTGGCAGTTATAAATGAAATAAAGTCGTTGAACTTGGAGCCGAAACTCGTGGTCGCCACCTCGATAAAAGACGTAATTCGAGATACGACGGCGAACTGCGGCGGCCGAGTCCCTTCCCTTGATATATGAAACCATGGTCAGCTTTTGTGTCTCCCAACACTACGTTAGATAAGTGTTTATTATGTCCGATTAGATTTTGTCCTCAGATACAAGTGATTTGTGCATTCGGTACCCAGAGGTATGCTACGAATTATAGCGGTGTTGCGTTCCTACACTGTCGCTAAACCCATGATAACTCACACCCTATTTAATGGACCCACACATATTCAACTAATTCTGGTACTTTTCTGTATGCATATTTGTTTCTCTCTACAGTTCGCTTTCCATAAGAATTTATATTATGTTTATTATTATTTATATATATATATATATATATATATATATATATATATATATATATATATATATATATATATATATCGCTCAGTGCACCCCATCAAGGTCGTTCACTGTCCATTGCCAACAATAGATAGCAGTGTGAGTCGGATAGGTGAAATTTGCAAAGCATTATAGGGAATGCAAATATGATGCACAATGCTAATTGCCAATTTAAAATGTCAAAAGACAGTTAGTCGAACAAAAAGGTGGGTTAGTTCGCGAGCGAAATGGTTAAATTCATAGGTAAATAACCTTTTTTCGGCGAACGGACATCAAAGCCCTATTATACGCAAGTGGGCCGCGCTTTGTGGCTCGCAAATGGCAGAAATTGTCAAAATGGCGTATTGTAAGAGATATATTCATATTTCGGCAGGGGCACCGGTCGATTTATTGCGTTTTATAGTCTGCCTTTTTTCTATATTCTACGGCGGACCGTATAATAAGTGGGGGTATATACGAAACACCTGTCATAAAACCGAAGCGATTCCGGGTTATTTATTATTTAGTGGGATTTCGTTTAACTACGCTGGACGGGCCTTGAACGCCGCGCGGACGTAACCGTGGGAGGGGGGATTTTTCGCCAAACGATCGCCGAAATTTCAAAACACCGGACGCAGAAATTAATTAAGGTCCGTTCGGTTTACTTTCACTTTATTTTTTACGTAGGGCGGGAACAATACAGCTGATCGCCGAGCGCATTTTTGAAGAGCCCTCCTTCCATTGGCGGCTATCCGGGTCAGTGGAAAAACGGCGTGCAATTTAATATTCTGTATGAGCCCGCCGCTGGCATTGTTTGAAACTTGTAATCTTCGCACCGCGGAATGCATTAGACTCCCAGACGCTTCAGCTGCAATTCGCTTCACTGTCGAAGCTACTTTAATATCCACCTAACAATGGAACTCTACATTTTTTCGCCTTGCTCAACTCTACTCTACTATATTAAAACTTACTCCCATATTTGTTATAGAACCACATAGACCAGACCATGTCGAAGCATCTCGAACATTCATTATAGTCTCAAGGGAAAATGGTTATTACGTAAACTCGTCAGTAATGTAGAATCAACTAAAGAAGCGAATGATTATTAACCCAGGTGAGAAAAAACACCTCCGCTTGGATTCGAACCAGGAACCCTCCAATTTCAGGTTGACAGCTCTCCCAGTTGAGCTACAGAGACTGTGGAAATTTATAGGTTTTATTTGCCACTTCAGGACTTTTCGATTTAGCTCTTTGTAGACTGTTTGTAGACTATTTGTAGACTGTTTGTAGTCCTGGGAATCAATATTTTCTTTATTTCAATATTATGGTTATGTAACATGTCTGATGTTCCATGTTGTTTGGTGTACAAGGTTTACGTACTAGTCATTAATATTCGAAGACCTGGTTTGGAAGTACGGTTATAAACACACCCTAACATGGAACACCTTTCGTCGTGATTAACTTTGAGCCCAAGTGGAGACGGCTTGAAGATTGAATCACCGACCCTTCCATTGTTGGGTATAAATTAGAATCCCATTAGTAGGTGGGCCGCGATAACATGCAATTGTTAATAACGGGCGGCCTTATCGCAAGAGAATCTGTTTAATTTTACCGCGCCGATAAGATGATTAATTCGTTACGTTCAATGACAGAAATATAATTGGCCCTTTTGCGATACGGAAGCGTGCGCCACTGATTATCTTGTTTTAATTACTTAGTAAGTTAACGTGAGAATTTCCCACTACCCCTGCATGGTCAAGCCCTTGTCTGAAAATTGTAAGTAACAATGATGATCTACAAATATGTAGCAGTGAGTTTAAGTTAAGTTTAGTATGCCACACTGGCAGAGCAATGATAAAAATAAGATGGGAAAGTTCAAAATCAATAACAAACAGAGGGCAAGAAAAACAGTCAATGCTGGTCCAATAATCTGCAGTTGCCGAAGGTGCACCATTTGTTCCTTTTGTCTCTTTTTGTAATATCCTTGATTCTATCACCGACAATGATGTGAAAGAAGGGGAATTATTGCGGACGAGTCGATTGTTGTTGAGGCGTGACAATCCGAGTTTTCCATTTGACCTGGAACTGTACGCAATTGTGTGCAAAGGGCTCACGCTCTGAAATCTAGGAGGGAAGAAGGCAGCCTGCGTATAATTGTTTTGTCCACTGGGGGTGGGGCAAGGGGCGTCCGCTTTATTGGTTTGCGGGGCGAGAGATGGTTTACAGGCGACTTATATAAACAGTGGAAGTGTTTCTTATTTAGTCGAGACCTCGAGACGTCCCACAGTGGTCGAAAATGCCAATCTGGCCGTTCAAAATTATTTTAGTACATGTTCTTAGAATGTGAAATGTCCAAATGACTGAAGACCCAGTTTTACTTCTAAAACGCGTTTTCAAATAAAAACTTGTTACTTTTTTGTCTTTAAAAGTGATCAGTTATAACTAGACCTTTCTTGAGGAACTGTTTCGGTCTGAAGCGGACTCCGTGCTTGGAATGGCACACCGGAACTCGAAATGAAATCTTTCAAACGTACACGGAAAACGAATCCGAATTATCGCAATTCATTTCTCTAAGTGTCCGTATATGTACATATTCTCGTTCATTATACCCTTTATCGCGACCGTATATGCACGATTTGCCCCTTTGCCAGTCCACTACCGGTTTAAACTGACGATTTTCTATGTTCTCATTCAAGAGAATTTGTCCCATACAATTGTCTAACAGAAATTAAAAAGAGATAACGTTACTTAAACTAATTAGCATATATATATATATATATATATATATATATATATATATATATATATATATATATATATATATATATTTAATTTTATATTTTCACGATCATTATTTATAATTAAAAGGTTAAAAGGCAGGTGCGAGTCTGCTGAAACGTTGCAAATAAAATATATTTTTACACGAGATGTCCGAAAACCTTTTAATTATATATATATATATATATATATATATATATATATATATATACATATATATGTATATCTTCAGAGTTGTCTTATATTCAACGTAATTCGTTCACATAATTCTTTTAGAAGGAAGATTAGACCGAATACGCCGTTTAATCTAACCAATAACAAGCGATAAAGGTCGATCAAACTAAGTTTGCGCAAAAGAAAAAAAGGGGGGGACGGATCTTGATGGTCTGGATACGAGTGGAGACAGTGTGTTGAATGAATGGAGTTTTTTGTTTGGAAGTGGGCTGAAAAGGTAGGCAATATTGGCATTATGGGTTTAGGTGCAATAACTTGAGAAGTTTACTTAATAAATTATTTTTATGTAGGAAGTTAGTTGATTGCCGGGTCGATCCGTGTCTCTACAAAAGCTTAGTACTTTACGTGAACTTTCGACGGTATACATCAAGTCGAAAGTTTGTTTCGAACACATTTGTTGTCGCGAATTTGTTCTGCGGCCGCGAGTCGAGATTCTGACGCTTCGGAGATTGATACGCGCAATTATTATGATTAAATTTATGGGCAAAACAGCTTTATTTCGGCTGTAATTGAATAAACTCGGCCAGTTTAGGGCACCCCGTTCCGCGCCGGTTGCTCGCCGTGCTTTATCATTTCAATAATAAAATTTTACTCCGAAAGATATACGCGAATAATTATGAACAATATAACTGTTATAGTAGTTATTTCCGGAAATACAATGGGCGCCGGCATATTTACAATACGCCGGGCAGAAATATGGAAATTATTAAAATCGATCACTAATGCCGGCGATTCTTATCACCATAATATTGTAAAAGCGCCCTCGCATGCGCCGGTATAATTTGCAGATATACGGATACAGACTGTTTAACCTGAACCGTATAACCACCGCTCTACCTATGATACATGTGTACCTCATACGTTAACCCATTACCCCGATAAGATAGGCTATATTTAAATCCCATTTTGCGTATAATCAAGTGCGTTCCGCCGTAAAAAAACTCGTATGCGATGTCCTTGCAAGTGATGATAAGGCTCCAACCGATGAGTTACCCTCTGCTGCTTGTGTAATAATTAGGAATAACAAACGATGTAATGTTTCTGACACCCCTAAATTTGTAAATAATAGTAGTTAAAAGAGTAAATTTTGTATTAATGCCTACAATCACAACCTTTATCCCAGTTATCTTATTTTCGTCCTCCATGAATTTCTGGTTTACCGAGCGCTTTAACTTCGCGTTTTATTATAATTATTATGATTATTATAGAACACTGTGCACGACTTCCAATCGAATGTATTCCTGCGGTAACCGTTACACGAGATCCTCGCGAATTTACCCATATCTGCTCCAACTGTAGCCTTTCCTCAAAGTGCAAGCTCGTTATGCAGGCTTCTTCGTCCCGGTGCTTGTATGCCATGCAGCATTTAATATCGCGTCTCCTTACGGAGTTTCAGGGCATCCCAACCCCTTCCCCGGGGCGGCGCTATTTCCCAAAACCACAAAATTAAATGGCGGATCCATGCATCATTTAAAACTCACTTAATTACCATCAGCCGAACACGTTCAAGTGCAACTCCGACCGACGCTAATGTCGAAATTAAAGATAACCACCGCCTGGGCGCTTCCTAACCGGTAGCGAAAAATAAAAAACCCACCCCCCCACGAACAATGGGCTTGTTTAAAGCCGCAACACCGTTAAATTTTCAACCGACCCTCGCCCGCGTCAACCCATCAATCATGAAGTCTGCTCCGCCACAAACCCTTATGATGATACCATTTGAAAAGTACGTTGAATATTCAATGACGCTTTATGTATGCAGATGGAATTATTAAGTCCCTAAGGACGTCGAAGCGTATTAACAGCTCTTCCTATTGGTGATTTGCACGGTTTTATATCATTCGTATTATCGTAGTCAGCTGTTCGTCGGGTTATTTACAATAAGAATCTTTTGGAATTTGGTTTGTTTGTGTAATACCAGAGACGCACGGATGGGAATTGTATATACTGATTAGGGTTGTAACCCTATTACGGATGGCTCGTATGCGCAATAACTTTTATCGACTGCGGCGCGCGGTTGCGGCGTTAAATCGCTTTGAAATTGAAAGTACACCTGCATGTCAACCGAACGGGAAATTGTGTCGTATGTGTGTATGTGTGCAACGAAAAATGGCGATCTGTCGCGCACTTTGCACAGTCGGGAGCGTTCTCGAGCCAGATAAAGATGTTTTCTTCGGAGAGGCCGGGGTTTTTGAGCCGCAAGCTCTATGCCTAATTGCGTCCGATATATCAAGCGACGAGAACGGCTATTTGTATTAGAATTATAACTATTCAGCGGGCTGTCACATTGCGCAAACAAAGGTTGACAATCGAAATTATGCCCGCATTAAAATTATTAATTCCGGCAATACCTCACTTGTCTCGCGGATTTTATAATTTATCGATGTTGGCGAAGTGATCACTCTAAAAATCTCACCAGTTTGAAGCAGAACAGGTACAGTTTTGTACTATGTCTGAGTTCCTTTATCAATTATATATAATAATAGTTCATGGACATCGCTTAATTACTTCAGCTTGAATTAATCTGACATTTCTTATATGCTTTTCTATTTCTAGTTGCTCTAAAAGGTCCATTTTATAACATATCCTAGATTTAGATTTCTGTAAGCTGGAATGATACAACGGGCGGTATATTTTTAAAACCGTTCAGCGCGTGAATTAAAATGTGATATCTAAATTGTGGATCTAAATTATGCATTGTGTGCCATTTTCAAGTTCACAGCTTTCGGTAAATGTGGCCGCCTGTACGGCCGGCGCACAGGCGAGAATTTCATAGTGTTTGATTTTATCGCCTTCTGGCTGCTTATATTTTCTAATACCGCCCTCGTCTTTATCTGCAGCGCCGATATATCCTATCTAGGGGGATTTGAAATTTCCCCGGGCCGGCGGGCGGTTTATCCATTACCTATCAATTTCGCCGGCGAACGTAAATTCACGTTAAATATAAATAAGGAACCGGCACAAAGGTGTTTTATACGTACTTATGGACCGTGCCCGAAAGTACAACCGCTCCTATACCGTTTTCGCGCTGAATATTTCAGGAATGGGTTTGGCTAATTGCCAGTGTCGTTATTTAAACACGCCGTATGTTATGCAGTAGCGCGCCACCACCGATACAGCGAGCTCGGACGCACAAGCGCGAACACATGTTATAAAATAATGATGACATATTTTATTTTACATGCAAATCACTGCCTGGTTTTGCACACATTTAATCAATTTAGCCTAGCTGCACATTCAGGTGTGTACTTCATATAATTACTACATTTCTCTTTGAATCGATACACACAAACACGCTGTGCTTTATACTAGCTACAACCACAGGAAGCAAACATTATCCCAATCTGTTCTAGTTTTCACGTGAAAATGGCATAGAAAAAAATATGATATAGATGACAACACCTTGGCCTTGATTTGAACAGCCTCGGTAGCTCAACTGGGGTGCTCCCGACCGAAAATTAGGAGGTTCCTGGTTCAAATCCTTGTAGTTTGTTCTGTACTCGCAACTGAGAGTTTCTTCCCAGAAGCCAGTACAGTTCTCTGTATTTGAGGCCAAGCTCTACTCTCTTCTTCTTAACATGTTCCTGTCCTTGTTGAAGAGTCCTAGTAGATTCTCCAATAGTTGATCCCACTGCCACTAGAGCCGTGTCATCTGCGAGTGTGGCGACTGTTACATTTTCCAGCTGTGGAAGGTCACTTGTATATAGTAGATAGAGAATTGGTCCCGTAATACTACCCTGGGGTACACCAGCTTTTACTTCTTTTAGTTCCGAGTATTCTGAGCATTGTTGATCAAACAAGCTTTTCTTATGATGCTTTCTCTATTATGTTGACGATTTTCTAGCGCTGAACAAGGTCGGACTCCGTTTTCTTTATTAATTGTCTCACGAAAGCTATTTATTAACCGAAATTGATAATAAACATATTAATTCAGATGCGATGTTCGGTGAAAATCAACGTGGTTTGTGGACAAATTTATGCAGTAAAATGAGAATAGGGCTGAATGAAGGTGTAGGACGGGCGGCCGGACAATTTTAGGTTGTAGGCGACGAGGTAGGGAAAAAAGAAACATTGAATTAAAACTTTATAATGGTGTTACGGCGGCTGAAAGCGGCGCATAGGCAGAGCTGGAATTGAATTTGCTACGACAGGAAAGCGAGATTTGTGAAAAAGTACGTCGGCTGATGTAAAGACAGCATCCCGATGTAAATCTGAGGCGGCCTAAAAAGGTAGAAAGACGATTACGGATAGACAAATCCCGAATTACTTCCATTTATCTGGAGTCCGATTGGAGCTCGTATAAATAGAATAACAATTCGTCGGCCCGATGCGGAAATAAATTTAATACGCGATCTGTTTTATAATCTAGAGCTAAAATGTTGGCGGTATATTTATAGCCATCATGGGAAAAGTTATTGGTACAGGTGCACCAAAGTATTTACCCAGCTGCGTCCCTAGTAAAAAACAGAATTCGGGTTAAATTAAAAAACCTTTCGCTGTGTGACCAACCCGAATTAATAAAAACTCCGAACTTTGTTTTTTTTTTCGGAGATCACATGAAGAATGAGTTGGTTGAATGCAGCCATTAGCTTCTTCCGTTAGTCTTCTTTATATAACAGTTTACTGAAATATAAACCCTTAAAACTGACTACAGTCAAACGCAGAGACAGTATAACGGGTGTTTGTCGCTCCATAAAAATAGTTCGATACTTGTTTCTGTTAACCGGTAAAAATTTTGTAACATGGTCATGGCCTACATCGTCTACAATCATTTATAATGACCCTGTAGTAAAAACACAAGAATTTGGGAACTCGTGGGTGTGGTGAGGGCACTTATCCAGATCCATTAAACTTTGCAAACTCGGGAATTTACACAAATGCATTTAGCGTTGACGCTCCGGCGACATGACGCGAACATTAATTTGTAATGCAGCGCTGTTAAACTTGAAAATTTTACTAAAATTGTTGTGCTTTAGTATGCTATACACCATACACGTTATTTAATGAACCATTACCCCATAAAAACTAAACAGTTTCATACCCTTTTTCATCTATTTCTCTACTAACGCAAATTTCTTTTGTTTTAGGTATGTGGAGAGATTGACGAGATAATTTAGGTAAAGTAGATTGTAGATTATAGACTAACCAGGGTGCAAAGGGCCATCAAACTTGTTTCGTCAAGAGAAATTCAGTTTCAACAATTTCTATAAATTTCTTATTTATTAATAAGAGGTATGTGTGCAATAAATTTAATTAAACCTCGTCCGAAGCGAGCGGAAAAAGTTGTTTTCGCGCGTCATAATCCCACCGAAATATAATTTACGAAGAACAACTTCCGGCCCTACAAAATACCTATGCAAATTGCGCGTAAGTGAAACAAATAAAGTCATAAATCAATTCTGTTTCGGCAGGGTATTTCGGGACGGCGGGATAGTCAAAAACGCGGGTCTTTTCTTTTTTCCTGACCCAATAAGTCTGGCGAAGCAAAAGCGAATCGTTGATAAACAATCCCTGCAACTGTGCAGCATTTGTGTGTTTCCCTAGTTGGCCCTAAGTGCAGGCATTATGTTAAATGCAAGCCCCTCTTAAAGCCGAGAACAAATTGCATATACAGCGAAGTGCATACGGCTCTCCCAGGTGTTTGTTCTATCAACATCTGGATATGTTTAATTTTTGGGACGTCGCTTCGCATGAGCCACATGTATCTCTTGAAACTCGCACACACCCGCTATCCAGTTATAAATTATAATACCAACGCTTCACGGCTATACATAAATCCCTCACTACCAACCTTGCAACTCTCCGGCTCTTATTGCTATTACCAGTCACAAATAAAACACACATCGAGGTCAAAAGGTGGTTTCCCAAATTATAAAATCAGTCATGGCTGTTTATTAAAAACTAAAATCTCCAACGAATTATAACCTGCACGGTGGGCGTGTCTAAAGCATTAGAAGGAGATAGACCGACAACTTCTTTATTGCTAATGCGCCCTTCCCTAAACATCCAGTACATTGAAGCACATCTTTAAAATAATTTAATCTTTAATACTGTTTAGAAGCTTGCTCGAAGGAATGTAATTATTGAAGATTTATTTATCATTAACCCGCTGAAATTTGGCAAAACGTCAACGTTGGCTTTCAGCGGTTGGCATGTTTGCAATTACATTTGGGCGAATATAATAAATAATTTAATAGGTCGAGGGTGGTATGTGTTATTATTCAGGATGTTGGCCCAATTCGAAACGGGCTTGCACCGTTTTTTTTTCGGTCCGATGTGGGCGAATGTGTAACATTTATGCATTTAAACTTTCAAGAAGTGCGACAGATGTGTCCCGGAAACGTGAAAGACTGTGTTTCATGAATATTTCAGGGCGGAAGCATCAGTAATAACGTTTCCCGAGTAAATTAAACTATTCAGGCATTATAGGTGATGAATACATACATGAGTTTTAGCGGAAAATTGATGAATTACTTAAAACGCCCCGCCGTGCAGCGACACTACAAAATAATTCAAAACGTTCAACGACGCCGCCGAATGCAGTATTCATAGATTCATTACGTGATATGAAAATTTCATATTTAATTGCCGGAGGTGGAATTGAAAATTTCATGAATTACTGTTGACTGGCGTCTTCGAAATTTAAATTATTTAATTAATCGTTAATCATTCAGACCGATTTAAATTCCGGGCTCACCACCGAGATCAGTACCTATCATATTTTAGTTTTTTTAAATCGATTTCTTCGGTCACTTTTTTAATTGATGAGCTTCACAAAGCATTGTTTATTTTTTGAGAAATAAAAAAGTTCCTTCATTTGAATATCGGCTTGAATTTCACTGTGGGGTATTTACTTATCTTTAAAAAAGTCAATTTTTTCTCGTCGGACGATTCGTGTGGCGGGTAAAAACCTGGAAATTCCACAGGGGCGAAAAGACTTTAAGTTCGCCTTTTCCGGAAACATTGGGTCCGCCGTTTGCTTTCCGGCAACATCGAATTTGCAAATTATGATTACATCGATAACCACTCTGATGGACGTGTTTGAATATAATGAACAGCACCACAATGCCTAATGACGCCATTCTACTAAATCAAACCCTAATTCGGACGGCGCAAAAACTACGCACGCCTATGTACAATCGCGAACATCAACGCCAATACGCATCAATTTGCGTTAAATGCTTCAACTATAACGCCATTATCACATTCATGCCATATTTGTTACTTGTACGGAACAATAGCGCGAGAATCATCATTTTATATTATTTCCAATCGACTCTACTCGTCAGTCTACAATTGATGAACACAAAATGGATGAAGCAGCTTTGAGACAAAAAGTTTTCACTAGTAGTTAAGAGCCTTTAAGTTCAAAAGGTATAGGCTAAGCAAGCACATCATGCACAATTTCCTACATCATCAAATTAAGGGTATTTCCGCATCCTGTTTGAATTTCGAAGACTGCTGGTAGTACTGCTGACACCCTCGAACGTCTTGGGGGATGATTCCCAAGTTATCCCAGTCTGTTTGCGTTTAAGTTTTAATTCTAAATCCCTTGCCCTATTACTTCCTCCCTATCCTTCCTACGTGGGAATATTAAATTTGTCTTTGGTCTTCGTAACAACTACTGGGTCGTCGTTTTCATTCACACGCTTTCGCTGAGGTTGCTAAAATAGACTATTTTGACTTCTAAAAGATTACTTTAATCAACACGCGACGCTGCGGTGTATGTTTGGTTGCATACCAGACGTTTGTTTAAGTTGTTATTAAACGTAACTATTGAGGTAGGAGTATGAGGTTCCCTTATTATTAATACAACATAATGCAAGTGTATTCGGGATTACGGGAATAATTAGATTTGCCTAACAGTATTGTAATTCTAGATGGAGACCCAACCCGTCGCCATTGTATATCGGATAAGCTGTAGGTTAGCTGTATAGCTGTATTAGCGAAATGCGGAAATTTAATATATTGATAAAGATCTAGATCAATTCGATTCCTTTGACAATAGCCGAGACCGAATTTCCTATAAATCTATATCGGCTTCGCTGCATAACTTGAACGGCGAAAGAAGCCGCTAATTTAACAGCGTTAACCTAATCTTCGTGAACGTCCTGTCAATTTGCATTTGTTATACCCGATTTGAATTCTTATCGGCGCCTATTCTTTATCAATTAGAAAATTTCCGACGATAATTCCGTTGCAAATTTAATTGGACAAAGTAAAATTGTCGGATTACTGGCGTTCTCGGCTCCCGTCTTCCGAATTCAATTTATATAACCGCATGATTTCGCCGAGGATAATGCAGCCGGGAATATAGTAACAAGCAGAGCAATTCAATCAAAGCTTTCCTACAAAGAGCTTCCCCCCCAAATCCGTGCTTTTACTTGCGCCTACTTGAGCCAGACTTAGATCGAGCGAAAGCTAGCGCCGCTCTTGTTTATTTTCATTACCACCTATGTGTTTATGCGCTACAATCCTGAATAAAACATTGCATTTCCTCCCGCAGATGTTACAATGACTCCCCTAATGATTCTTTACCACATAATTTAAACATCATTATCGCAATCTCAAGATTTCGATTATGTTATACATATAAAGCCAGCGAAGGTGCCGTAGTTCCTACTACTAACGTATCCTATGCGTTCTGAAGCCTTGTTTGTCTTTTTCTGTTAGTTTTATTCTGTCAGATTTAGTGTGTCAGTTGTTTAACTCCAATAACCGCCGGGTAATCCAGTTTATTTAGAGAGCAATGCATATAGCGTTTAATACTAATTTAAATTTGGGGATTCGAAGCCGGCTTCGCGCGCTAGCATCCGCGGGAAAAAGGGCGACCGAAAACTAAATCACCAATTAAAACTGCTACGGCGTAATTTATACCCATTCGATTTAAAACTCGGCTCGGCGCGGCGCGGGGGGAGCGTTCTGCCGGCTAAGTTATTTCGCGGCCGGTTATCATTAAATTGAATTTTCATTTCAGCGCGACTACTGCCACCAGATGCACACTTTTTAATGGGCCACTATTTCCGTTATATAACCGAAAGAGCGCGCTTGTTTATTACGTCGGACGCGCCCAAGTTAATGTTCGTTTCCGCGCGCTGTTCGCTCCTCGTTTCCCATCAAGGCCTTTCACTTTCCACCACCTACCACGCACATAACAGTTTGTCAACCAGAAATTTATGGACTAAGACCTTCATCCAACTCCCACACGGATACATCCAATGTTTCAGCACAATAAAAAGCAAAGTACATCATGCATCTACAGATTAATTTTTGTGCTAACTACTATCGGGAAAATCTAGATGCTTCAAGGCCAGCGAAGGTGCCGCAGTACCTACTACTAACGTTTCCTACGCGTTCTGAACCCTTTTTCTGTTATTAACATGTGGAATAAGTGCTCTGAGAGGGTAGATATAGTGTAAATGCATATGGAGAGGGTAGACACCATGCATATGTAAATAAACTTCCGCATTTTTGAATGTGATTGGAAATTCCGCGAGAGGAGATAAAACAAAGGCCCCGATTGCTTAACTATCCATTAAATGCAAAAGTGGCCCGGCCCTTGACGGAATGCCGGCGTATAGAGCAAGCGCTATTAGAATCGCAGATGAAGATGCTCGTCATTGCGCGTCTTCCTCAATTACACCGTCGTCGTCGTCTGTTTTATTTCGCTGGAATTGATCCTAATCTCGGTGCTGCAATAGTTACAAATAGCACCGCTATTAGTAATAATGAATATGTGAACTTCTCGGCTTTAATTATTATTTCCCGAAGATACTTGTATAGTACCCAACTTGCTCTACCTTAATAAAGGTTTTGTGTGTAAAACTTAATCAATATCATGTTGGCGGACCACACCAATGGCCAACATTGGCCATATACATCACAGTGTGTGGGACCGGCCTTACACACGCTTGCGGTGCAAAGCATGTCTGACATACGTAAGCCGTAGATTGTCCTAAAATTAGGTCAGTCCTAAGAAATGCGTTATGATGACGTACATGGGGGGTGAGGGTATAATAATGTAACTGAGGGAAGGGATACACCGTCGCGAAGTAGTGTGGCGTTTTATTCAAGTAACTGGGAGTGAAGGCGGAGAAGCGAGAGATCCTCCTGACTGTTCGAAATTGCCTTATTTTAAGAAACTCACACTCGCCGTCGTCTTCGCTATTTCTAGGGAAGTTTTTGGCTCTGAGTCGGCGGAATCGTCACTTGTATAGGAAATGATGTCGCTAAGGGCGCTTTAAACGCCAGCTTATCAGACAAAGGTGCGGAGTACAGTAAAGTTTTTAATTAGTCCAAATGCACGGGCGCAAGTTTTTCGATTTACCGACTGAGCGAGCTCGCTTCGAGGTTACACGTGTTTGCGGCAAATACCTCGAGTTGCGATACATTATGCCAAACTACCGCAATAACAAAGGAAATGAGTCTGCGGTGCGCGTTTATGAAATGCAGAATTTTCAATAACGTCTGTCTGAAACCGAACAATGTGGGCCCAATTAGCTGCGCCCCACTCGATGGTGCAAACGTACGTCGAATCGCAATTAAGTTTCGTTTGCTCTCCTCAACCGTAAATAATAAAACAAACGAGCAGCGCTGCGCCGCCGCCGCGCCAGTTTGTTCCGGCCTGAACACAATCTTACCCTCACGGAATGGGATATTGAAATGCCACAGCTCATAATGTCTTCTTCGCATGTCCTCCGACAATTAACCCTCTGATAACTCCTCTGATGTCATAATCCCCATACATCACAACTTTCTTTGTACTTATAGAAATCCCTCCCACCCCCATTCCTCCCCGGAAGTATATCAGCACGTTAAAAATCATCGCTCTTCCGGAATTTACAGCTATTTCTAAAAGGAACAATAGTAATATATTGTATAGGATCGGATTCAGTGTTGCATGCCTTGAACTTTCTTGAGGTATACGTTCTATTTCTTTAGCTACAGATTACTAGGCGATTTTCATTTCTAAATAGTGATGTAGAGTTTAGTTAAATCTATATTGGTTTCAGTGCATAACTTGAACGGCGAAAGACGCTACTAATTTAATTGCTTTAACCTAATCTTCATGAACCTTACTTTTGACCGTTTGAGTAGTCGCTCCTGCCTATGAAGCAACCCGCGACGCTGCGGTGTATGTTTGGTTGCATAACGAAAGGGGTAACTAAACTTTACATCACTAGTAAGTACTATTTTTTCAATATCTGCAACGATGCGATGTAAAGTAACTTATTAAGTGCAATTCTGGATATCGTATTGTGTTAATTGCTGCAGTTGTGAGTCGTTATGCATGTTAGTTTCATCAGAGTAATTCCACGTCGTGTTGTTAGCGAAGATCGTAATCACTCGTGTACTGTCGTATCGGCGAACAAAACTTTAAGGAGTCCATTACAAAGGAGTTATGGCCGGAGTAAATTAACCGGTGGGCAATAAATATTAAGTTTGGGCGATCTAGCAGGTGGCAAAACAACAACTATCTCGATCTACGGCGCGGCGGTAACATATTTCCCCCATTCGGGGATGATAAAACGGATCTCTTTGTTTTTTAACCAGGCCCCGGAGCGGGGCGCTGGTGCGACTGCGCCGCGCCGAGGACACAAAAAAATTATGCATCCATTTGAGGCGAAACTTTTTGGGGCCCATATCCATCCGAATCTCTTCAACTCCCCTTGATATTCCTAACAAACTTGTAAATGCCCACACCAGAACTTTGCCCTCTCCGCCAAAAATATCTAAATGGAAATCAATTCCGTTACATCGAACGAACTTTTACCCACAATCCCACACCTGCACTTATCCCTTCCGACTTTCGAAATTTACCATAAGGCATACTTCTATTACACATGACCTTGAAGCTCGGACAGCGTTTCTTAATCTCCTGGTATTCTCACTCCCTGTAATAAAATGAAACCTTTTTTTGGATGTGTTATACTCTGTATGTAGTTGTTGTTGGGGACAATGTCATGATTATGTTAAATTAAGAAAGGTGTACCTCAGGGGGTGGTGTTTCTGTTCGTTATTCTTTACGACTAGTGCGCGCTGTAAATGCCAGGCCATTTGTCAAGATAATGTGACGGTTTATTTTATTTCGCATTCTTGTAAAAATTTAAATGTAGTGTGTTCGGTATTTAGGGAAAGATAAATTGGAATTTATCGCGAAAGTTAATGGGGACGCGCAGTGGCGCGCATTTCGCATTTATATTCGCGAGGATATATCTTGATATTTCGTATAAATATATCTGGGAAAGGAGGTATGATAAAATGCACTATTTTCGTGCGCTCGCGCGAGAGAAAGAGTAATCTCTTTTGTGTATTCTTCCGCGGTCGGCGCGGCGGAGCTGGGCTCCTTTTTTGCGGCTCCCGGCCCGAATTTAAACCTTTGCTGACGTCATGCATGCCAAGTCCGGCCCAAAAAAATAATGCATATTAAACGAAATTCAAGTAAATCCGCGCGCATGCCTAACAAGTTGTAAATAATTTATAACGTGCTCCATTTTTCGCGTCCCAAACGACACGTGTGCCCAGCGTAATTTATGTCCGGTATACGCCATTTTTGGACACCCAGATAATTTAGATAAACTGAATTTACATCATTTTAAAATTAATCATCCATTTTAATCCACGTCCTTATCAATTTATCCCCAAACGTATTCGCCAACACAAACCATTCAATGTGTTTTATTATCAAAGCATCTTCCATATGTTTGACCACCATACAATAAAATGTTCCAATTCAGTTTACTTGATATAGACAATAAAACTATACCACTACTTAAATTACAGACTTTTTTCAGCGCAATCGGGTGCACCGTAAAGATACCGCGTCGAGACCGAATTATAACCTGCACGGTGGGCGTGTCTCAAGCATTAGAAGAGATAGGTCCTGAGTTCTTAGGCAAGACGCGAAAAATGCTTACATGTATATTTATTTTGAGGATGTCTCACAATGTTCCATTATTTCGAATATCCCTGTATTATTGCAGTAACAGGGTCATGTGTGGTGGGTAATTGTAAGTAGAAGGCTGTTCTGGACGCTCTGACCCGTCATTAATTGAAAGCACCCCGCGATGTTACTGACATGACAGCCCTTTGGCTTGACTGTCAGTTGCCAAGTCACTAGCTAGTTCCAACTATTGTAACTTGTAATACTTCAAGGAACTGCATCCTGTAGAGTCGTTTTGTTGAAAGTTTCCTTGAAATTCGTACGACGTCAGTTTGCAATTTTTACAACTACGCTGGGGTTAAATTTGGTCAAGCTCTGTTTCGAGGGGTCGGCGTAATTTAAGATACAGCAATTAGGATTCAAACCACGCATGACGTTTTTGTTATTTTTCTCTGCGGAGAGGCCGTCAACGGGACGCCAATTTCGGACACGGCGGCTTAATGGGGGTGGGACCTCGTGACGCCCTAAAATTTAAACCTGCCCAAACATTTGACGGGACAAAACAACGGACGCGCAAAAAGAGGGAATCCGCCGACACGTAAATAAAATAAAATGCGGCGGCGCAGTCCAAAATTAGGTTTTATTTATTCGCGTTTCGCCTACTCTTCATTTCAAGGTAAACATAATACTCACGCGTGAGGGTATTATAGGATAGGGAGATGAAAACGTATGCAGAAACGGCTGAATAGGTCCCAGGTACTTAGGGGGCGCGCGAATGAGGAGAAGCAGAAAATGATATCGACATCTCGGCCCAGAAGTAAGGAAGAAAAAACCGTAATGTATCCCGAATAAAAGACCAAAGAGAGCCGTACAAAAAGGAACGGGTTTCATAAATTCAAACGTAAAATATGGCCAGGAACTTTGGCATATTGCTACGTATTGTACCGCCCCAAAAACGGCGGCTGCCTCGTTTCCTATTCCCACCCTACACCCTTGAAAAGAATATCACACCAGTGAATTTATATCTTCCATATCCATTCCATGCTTTAATAAAAGTTTAAAGTAGTTTAAAGTTGATTATTATTCGCCATTTATAAACGCGCAACCAAACCACCCACATATGCCCAAAACACTAATTTGCACTAAATTTAATCGTCAAACAATCGACATAAACACTGCCCGGAGACAATCAAATCACCGAACGCAACAATGCGGATATATTGATGCTGTATAATGCTGGGTGCGAGGCCAGGACCGGCTCAGACCCACCAAAGACTTTTTGCGAATGGCTACTTTTTATAATATAAATCCCATGCGAATTTAACATCATTTCCACATTACTTCCAGATAACTGTCGTAAATTCCGCAGCCGTATTGGGTCAAGGATTATTCGATCCCTTAATATATTCAGGCGGAGTGCCAAACACTTGTAGTTCCTCAAAATTATCCCTAATCGTTCACGGGCACCGATATTTTATAATTAATAATTAAAATACACTATCTGACAAAACTACTTCACAATTATACTTCGAATTTATCATAAATGATTGTAGTCGACGTAGGGGCTGAGATCTAAACAAATTGCCGCGAAGTATGGTTTAAATACATTGTATGATTGAGGCCAGGTCATCCAACCTATCCAACCTGCAGACAGTTGCTTGGATGGGAAGACGATCAGTAGTTTGCGGCACCTGAGATAGTATACAATCAGCTATAAATTTGATACTTGTTTGTGTATAGAGGCTGTATTGTAGTAAGATGGTCCCATACCCTATTTTGACTACAATCATTTATAATGACCCTATATAACGTAACTACAGCCAAGACTTAATCCGTATATCGAACGCGTATATCTCAAAACCTTTCTATGTGGAAGTAATTATTTCCTTATGTACACGGTGTACCGGAATTGTACCGCCCATAGTACATTTATATCAAACGTCAATACTGTGACCGGCCGCCTTTGATCTGTCGCTTTACACGTCCTAACTACGGGATTATAACAATTTGAACGTAGAGGCCGACCGCATGCGCCTTCCTCCGAGTCCCCGCCTTCCCCCGCGATGGATATTACTAAATCACATTTCCAATCGAGAAAAGAGAAGATATTCCTTTGTTCCTCAAGATCAGATAGTAAAATCTCATCGTTCTTTGTAAGCGATCAAACAGAATAATATATGTTCTCATATCAATACGTTGAAATCAAGGACTCGCTCGGTTCCTTGTCTTTTTTCAGACTTTACATATTTTTCTAAGATTCCCTATTCCCTCTTTTCGCGAAATGGCAGAAATTTCTCGCTTGGCTCGTGTTTGTAAAAGCCTGTTCTTAAAACGGGGTGAGTATTAAATTAACGTTAATCTGTTAGGTGGATAGATATAATTTAGTAGTTTGCTATAGTGGAAGTTACCCGAAGGGCATTATAAATTTATAAACTCTTCTCCGTTGGGTATTTAGGCTTGTGGGGGTAAAAAGTTGAAGGAACTAAGTTTACTTCTGGGGCAGGGAAATTAAGTTAACCAAGTGAATACGAGCAAGATTAACCTTGAGGTAAAAAATCCCTAGATTGCTAATGCTGTTTTTAAAATTACGTTATCAGAATATATATGCTTTAGATATATACGTGACATTTTATTGGTTTTAACTGATTAGGGTCAGTTTGCAACTTCCAAGTTTTCTACTATGCAAACAAACTGAACCGAGATGGGCTAGGTAACTTTTTATAGTAAGAAAACTTTTATATAACTCAGTCAGGGACAATTTTATTCAATTTCAATCGGACAGACAATTCCCTAATAGAAATCGGCACGTTATTACGTAAGTTTTTTTTTTTTTTTTTTTTTTTTTTTTTTTTTTTTTTTTTTTTTTTTTTTGTATTCCGGATGTATATTTCATAAAGGTCTCTACTAGACTGACCGAAATAGAATTTGCCGTCGAAAGCGATGGAGAATAGGCCGGCGTATCGCGAAAATAATTATATTTAACGATTGATAGAACTTGCGATGGCATAATATGCAAGGGGGTCATCGTCTCCAGTCGACGTTGTTCCATTAAATTTTGATCGGGCAAGTTTAATTTCCGCAGACATGCAACTCAAATTTTTATCGACGCATTATAACCGGGCGAAACCTGGAAACCTAATTACCATATTTGTAATCTTGCTATCGCCCGTAATGAATCAAAATTGCCCGTTACTTCTGTAATTACTTCGACGATTTTCTAATGTTCCCGCTTACGTCGAGTTTTGTTTATTTGCTTCAAAGATGGCGGCGCCACCATGGCCAACTTTTGTTTTTTTTTATGGGCGCCATGTTGAATCTTGGCGTTTTCCGATAGTTGTGTCTGTTCTCATTTCAGTATATAACGAATATGACGTAAATAGAATCCAGGAGCGAAATAATTTTAAAATTAATTTTTTGATTATACGGTCTCAGCCCGGATTCGAATCGGGGCCTTCTGCATTGCCGGGCCATTGCTCTACCGCTGAACTACTCAGCCCTGTGGCAAGGAATAGATTCGATTCGTCATTTCAAACGATAGTAACAGTAAGGACTGCTACGTTGTAGATTTTACGTTGTTTATCGGTGGTTGAATGTTATTATTTCGCTTCATTCGCGATTACGAACAAAGTAGTTGGGATACAAATTATTATTATACACGTTTATGCATCAGATACATTGAGTAATTAATTTTAAAAAGTACAGCCCTCTATCTATTTTAGTTTGTTCAGGAGGATTTTTGAAACTTAGATTTTACGTTGTTTATCGGTGGTTGAATGTTATTATTTCGCTTCATGTGCGATTACGAGCAAAGTAGTTGGGATACAAATTATTATTATACACGTTTATGGGTCAGATACATTGGGTAATTAATTCTAAAAAGTACAGCCCTCTATCTATTTTAGTTTGTTCAGGAGGATTTTTGAAACTTATATTTTACGTTGTTTATCGGTGGTTGAATGTTATTATTTCGGTTCATGTGCGATTACGAGCAAAGTAGTTGGGATACAAATTATTATTATACACTTTTATGGATCAGATACATTGGGTAATTAATTCTAAAAAGTACAGCCCTCTATCTATTTTAGTTTGTTCAGGAGGATTTTTGAAACTTAGATTTTACGTTGTTTATCGGTGGTTGAATGTTATTATTTCGCTTCATGTGCGATTACGAGCAAAGTAGTTGGGATACAAATTATTATTATACACGTTTATGCATCAGATACATTGAGTAATTAATTTTAAAAAGTACAGCCCTCTATCTATTTTAGTTTGTTCAGGAGGATTTTTGAAACTTAGATTTTACGTTGTTTATCGGTGGTTGAATGTTATTATTTCGCTTCATTCGCGATTACGAACAAAGTAGTTGGGATACAAATTATTATTATACACGTTTATGCATCAGATACATTGAGTAATTAATTTTAAAAAGTACAGCCCTCTATCTATTTTAGTTTGTTCAGGAGCATTTTTGAAACTTAGATTTTACGTTGTTTATCGGTGGTTGAATGTTATTATTTCGCTTCATTCGCGATTACGAACAAAGTAGTTGGGATACAAATTATTATTATACACGTTTATGCATCAGATACATTGAGTAATTAATTTTAAAAAGTACAGCCCTCTATCTATTTTAGTTTGTTCAGGAGGATTTTTGAAACTTAGATTTTACGTTGTTTATCGGTGGTTGAATGTTATTATTTCGCTTCATGTGCGATTACGAGCAAAGTAGTTGGGATACAAATTATTATTATACACTTTTATGGATCAGATACATTGGGTAATTAATTCTAAAAAGTACAGCCCTCTATCTATTTTAGTTTGTTCAGGAGGATTTTTGAAACTTAGATTTTACGTTGTTTATCGGTGGTTGAATGTTATTATTTCGCTTCATGTGCGATTACGAGCAAAGTAGTTGGGATACAAATTATTATTATACACTTTTATGGATCAAATACATTGGGTAATTAATTCTAAAAAGTACAGCCCTCTATCTATTTTAGTTTGTTCAGGAGGATTTTTGAAACTTAGATTTTACGTTGTTTATCGGTGGTTGAATGTTATTATTTCGCTTCATTCGCGATTACGAACAAAGTAGTTGGGATACAAATTATTATTATACACGTTTATGCATCAGATACATTGAGTAATTAATTTTAAAAAGTATAGCCCTCTATCTATTTTAGTTTGTTCAGGAGGATTTTTGAAACTTAGATTTTACGTTGTTTATCGGTGGTTGAATGTTATTTTTTCGCTTCATGTGCGATTACGAGCAAAGTAGTTGGGATACAAATTATTATTATACACTTCTATGGATCAGATACATTGGGTAATTAATTCTAAAAAGTACAGCCCTCTATCTATTTTAGTTTGTTCAGGAGGATTTTTGAAACTTAGATTTTACGTTGTTTATCGGTGGTTGAATGTTATTATTTCGCTTCATACGCGATTACGAGCAAAGTAGTTGGGATACAAATTATTATTATACACGTTTATGCATCAGATACATTGGGTAATTAATTTTAAAAAGTACAGCCCTCTATCTATTTTAGTTTGTTCAGGAGGATTTTTGAAACTTAGATTTTACGTTGTTTATCGGTGGTTTAATGCTATTATTTCGCTTCATGTGCGATTACGAGCAAAGTAGTTGGGATACAAATTATTATTATACACTTTTATGGATCAGATACATTGGGTAATTAATTCTAAAAAGTACAGCCCTCTATCTATTTTAGTTTGTTTAGGTGGATTTTTGAAACTTAGATTTTACGTTGTTTATCGGTGGTTGAATGTTAGTATTTCGCTTCATGTGCGATTACGAGCAAAGTAGTTGGGATACAAATTATTATTATAAACTTTTATGGATCAGATACATTGGGTAATTAATTCTAAAAAGTACAGCCCTCTATCTATTTTAGTTTGTTCAGGAGGATTTTTGAAACTTAGATTTTACGTTGTTTATCGGTGGTTGAATGTTATTATTTCTCTTCATACGCGATTACGAGCAAAGTAGTTGGGATACAAATTATTATTATACACGTTTATGCATCAGATACATTGGGTAATTAATTTTAAAAAGTACAGCCCTCTATCTATTTTAGTTTGTTCAGGAAGATTTTTGAAACTTAGATTTCACGTTGTTTATCGGTGGTTGAATGTTATTATTTCGCTTCATGTGCGATTACGAGCAAAGTAGTTGGGATACAAATTATTATTATACACGTTTATGCATCAGATACATTGGGTAATTAATTCTAAAAAAGTACAGCCCTCTATCTATTTTAGTTTGTTCAGGAGGATTTTTGAAACATAGATTTTACGTTGTTTATCTGTGGTTGAATGTTATTATTTGGCTTCATGTGTGATTACGAGCAAAGTAGTTGGGATACAACTTATTATTATACACGTTTATGGGTCAGATACATTGGGTAATTAATTCTAAAAAGTACAGCCCTCTATCTATTTTAGTTTGTTCAGGAGGATTTTTGAAACATAGATTTTACGTTGTTTATCTGTGGTTGAACGTTATTATTTTGCTTCATGTGCGATTACAAGCAAAGTAGTTGGGATACAAATTATTATTATACACGTTTATGGGTCAGATACATTGGGTAATTAATTCCAAAAAGTACAGCCCTCTATCTATTTTAGTTTGTTCAGGAGGATTTTTGAAACTTAGATTTTACGTTGTTTATCGGTGGTTTAATGCTATTATTTCGCTTCATGTGCGATTACAAGCAAAGTAGTTGGGATACAAATTATTATTATACACGTTTATGGGTCAGATACATTGGGTAATTAATTCTAAAAAGTACAGCCCTCTATCTATTTTAGTTTGTTCAGGAGGATTTTTGAAACTTAGATTTTACGTTGTTTATCGGTGGTTTAATGCTATTATTTCGCTTCATGTGCGATTACGAGCAAAGTAGTTGGGATACAAATTATTATTATACACGTTTATGGGTCAGATACATTGGGTAATTAATTCCAAAAAGTACAGCCCTCTATCTATTTTAGTTTGTTCAGGAGGATTTTTGAAACTTAGATTTTACGTTGTTGATCGGTGGTTTAATGCTATTATTTCGCTTCATGTGCGATTACGAGCAAAGTAGTTGGGATACAAATTATTATTATACACGTTTATGGGTCAGATACATTGGGTAATTAATTCTAAAAAGTACAGCCCTCTATCTATTTTAGTTTGTTCAGAAGGATTTTTGAAACTTAGATTTTACGTTGTTTATCGGTGGTTTAATGTTATTATTTCGGTTCATGTGCGATTACGAGCAAACTAGTTGGGATACAAATTATTATTATACACGTTTATGGGTCAGATACATTGGGTAATTAATTCTAAAAAGTACAGCCCGCTGTATATTTTAGTTTGTTCAGGAGGATTTTTGAAACTTAGATTTTACGTTGTTTATCGGTGGTTTAATGCTATTATTTCGCTTCATGTGCGATTACGAGCAAAGTAGTTGGGATACAAATTATTATTATACACGTTTATGGGTCAGATACATTGAGTAATTAATTCTAAAAAGTACAGCCCTCTATCTATTTTAGTTTGTTCAGGAGGATTTTTGAAACATAGATTTTACGTTGTTTATCTGTGGTTGAGCGTTATTATTTTGCTTCATGTGCGATTACAAGCAAAGTAGTTGGGACACAAATTATTATTATACACGTTTATTGGTCAGATACATTGGGTAATTAATTCTAAAAAGTACAGCCCTCTATCTATTTTAGTTTGTTCAGGAGGATTTTTGAAACATAGATTTTACGTTGTTTATCTGTGGTTGAATGTTATTATTTGGCTTCATGTGCGATTACGAGCAAAGTAGTTGCGATACAAATTATTATTATACACGTTTATGGGTCAGATACATTGGGTAATTAATTCTAAAAAGTACAGCCCTCTATCTATTTTAGTTTGTTCAGGAGGATTTTTGAAACATAGATTTTACGTTGTTTATCTGTGGTTGAATGTTATTATTTGGCTTCATGTGCGATTACGAGCAAAGTAGTTGGGATACAAATTATTATTATACACGTTTATGGGTCAGATACATTGGGTAGTTAATTCCAAAAAGTACAGCCCTCTATCTATTTTAGTTTGTTCAGGATGATTTTTGAAACTTAGATTTTACGTTGTTTATCGGTGGTTTAATGCTATTATTTCGCTTCATGTGCGATTACGAGCAAAGTAGTTGGGATACAAATTATTATTATACACGTTTATGGGTCAGATACATTGGGTAATTAATTCCAAAAAGTACAGCCCTCTATCTATTTTAGTTTGTTCAGGAGGATTTTTGAAACTTAGATTTTACGTTGTTTATCGGTGGTTGAATGTTAGTATTTCGCTTCATGTGCGATTACGAGCAAAGTAGTTGGGATACAAATTATTATTATACACTTTTATGGATCAGATACATTGGGTAATTAATTCTAAAAAGTACAGCCCTCTATCTATTTTAGTTTGTTCGGGAGGATTTTTGAAACTGAGATTTTACGTTGTTTATCGGTGGTTGAATGTTATTATTTCGCTTCATGTGCGATTACGAGCAAAGTAGTTGGGATACAAATTATTATTATACACGTTTATGGATCAGATGCATTGGGTAATTAATTCTAAAAAGTACAGCCCTCTATCTATTTTAGTTTGTTCAGGAGGATTTTTGAAACTTAGATTTTACGTTGTTTATCGGTGGTTGAATGCTATTATTTCGCTTCATGTGCGATTACGAGCAAAGTAGTTGGGATACAAATTATTATTATACACTTTTATGGATCAGATACATTGGGTAATTAATTCTAAAAAGTACAGCCCTCTATCTATTGTAGTTTGTTCAGGAGGATTTTTGAAACTTAGATTTTACGTTGTTTATCGGTGGTTGAATGTTATTATTTCGCTTCATACGCGATTACGAGCAAAGTATAACTAATATTATCATGACGTCTATTGGACACTGGTGGAAATTGGTTCATGGTACCATGTGAAATGCCGTTTACCAATAATGAAAATCGTGATATGATGAGGGTTTATTATTGTTCTCATTATTCTTCCAAATCGCTGGATTGGTAATGGTGCAGTGGTGGAATGTCAATATTTTTGCAACCGATCCAATAGTAGTGATGTCTTACAATCTATATTTGCAGAGTGAGTACACAAGGTAAACTCACGGGTCTTGAAAAGCGAGGTGTTGGTTGTTTGCGATCGAAAGGCAACAAAAACCTGTGTTCAATTTCATTTAATTGGGAATAAACGGGATTCGGCGTGGAGCTGTTGCAGTACTAAGTATCGCATTTCCGCTCGGCGCGCTCGTTCCGATTCCGCCGGTGACGGGATATATTCGAAAACATTTAAACTATTATCCCTTTTTCCAACGTGCTCTATGGCCGGTCGTTAGCGGATTGTCAAGGAATTCGGAGGCGATACGGATCGAATGGGGCTGCGATCGTCGGGAGTTACATTACACAAATTGTTCGGTTATGCGAATTAACGGCAACAATCGCGACCGGGAACCCGAAGATCGTTTTATCGCATTAAAGTGTTTATTCGGTGCGCCCGCCGTCAAAATAAAAAGACGCGAAACGGAGCGTGCCGCCGGCCAAATAAAGGAGTCACTTAAGGGTGTCAAATATTCATTGTGCCGGTTCCGGATCCGTGGTCGCAAATATCAAAGGGGCCCTTTAATGAATTACAATGTATTCAAAACAGGACACCGTGGATAATCGGCCCATCCAGCTCGAGATAACTCCAACGCGCCCATCAGAAATATCGATCTCCGTTTGGAGCCCGATGGAACTGCTGACCATAAAATACCCAAGAAGTACAAATTAAAACGCCGTACCCCGAGGAGGAAATTAGGCGAGAATCGAATTAAGGGGGGAATAATAAATAAAATTCGCGTTTTAATTTCGAACGATTTATAAATGGATCGTTCGCGAGTGAGCGCTCCGCCGAGTCGGTTCATTCCGTCTAATGAACTCGTGTGTCGGAATCGATACAGAATTAAAGGAGTCCACCGATGAATTATTTAAGGCCCCCAACGGCTTAAATCAACAAAAACAGATGTATAAGGTGTTACTCCAGCACCCCCTTTACCCCCTTAATAATCCCCCTGCCTCTATTTACAATTAACTAGATTTATGAAACATCTATTTTCAAAATAACTATTTATCAACGTCACAGCAACAATGGGTGTTAGGGCTCGTGGCCGACCTGCACGCAAGCGTTGCGTTGCCGTTTTCTTTCACGTTTCACGTCTCCAACCTTTTTATTGCACATCTGTATTAAGATATGAAACACTCAACCGGTACAGCGCCATTCACACGTCACTTTACAGACCAGAGTAAAATGGTACAAATAAATCAGTAAAAAAAGTCTTCAGGAATCCACGGAGAAGACTTCTGGCGGGATTCATATTCCGCCATGGACACCTAAATCGTTTCTCAGTCCCCCACTCCGTACGGTGCACAAAATACGAACTATCTTCGAGGTTGAAGCATTTCGGAAGACAAGAAGCTCTCACTTCAAATTAACCAAGCTGCAATTGGTAACTAAACTTCATGCGAATCATAAGTCTCGTTTCTCTCACCGCAATCGAATGACTGAGTTGATTTCCTAGCTTTTCCAGTTTATCAGGTTCAGTCATAGGACGCATGACTGTGTCCGCAGTATTCATATTATAATAATGACGTCGTTAAAACTTTATAATTTGGGTAACCACGGTCGCTTAGCAAGTGATAAGCGTAAAGCAGACTGATTTCTATTTTTATTCTATTAGAGGCGTATCGTATGACATGTAACGTGCTGGTAAAGTCCGGAGCGAGGCAGAATAATAACTAAAATTAAATTTGTTAGTGCAAAGCGCGGCAACAAGAGTAATTTAATACTTGTAGTTTTAATGATATTTCCGTAACTTCTAGTGCAAACACGTAATTCGTACCGGTTGTTGTTCCCGTATGTCGGAGATGATTTAAATCATAATAATAACTGTCGTCGACTCGCTGATCCGAGTCATCTATAAATCCGATCTTGGCCCCTCCTTATGACTCATCATTGGGCACCCCCTTCACTCCCGACAGCCATAGAGGGCATAAAAGTAACTGATGTCCCATTCAGGGAAATTCCGGACAGAAGCCGACATGTTTATACTTTTAAATAAGAGGGAGACGTCGCCATTTATCTTGAATGATTGTGCGAGCATTGAAAGCTCTCCTTTAAACTGAAATAGATTGATTAGACTGATGGATCTCGCTTACTCTACGCCATTTTATCACAGTAATTAATGACGCATTCGCACAATTAAATACACTGATTTCAAATCGATTTTACACAAAAATCGGACGTGAAAATGGAGATATAGATGTCTGAAGCTGCTTATGAAGTTATCTAGAGCATTTTCCGAAATGGAATTTAATCATAAATACCGATAGGTAGACTTCAGCGAACAAATGACCCAGATTTACCGAGCTCTGTTAATAAATAAATCCAATAAATATAACGATTCCCTCTTGTTAAAACAGTGCGTAAGTTAATTACGCTGGATGCAAATATACTGCTGTGCTGGCGATTGTATTTTTTCACGCGGTGAAAACTCAATCCTCAAAACGCTTGGCGTGTGAATTTCATTTCCCCGTCATACGTGATAAGTTGTTACTGCCAGGGGACAAAAAAGATTTAAACTTCCCATCCCTCCGGCGTAGCTCCGGCACCGCCGCGCCATCTGCGGAACCTGCACCTAATTAACGTACAAACCGTTTTAGACGTATTTACCTCCGCAGCCTTCGTTATGTTAAATATCCTATTAACGGAGCACGCTGTATCAAAAGATCAGTAGGTTTGCCGTTATGAATTGCCAAACCGTTGTAATATAGGTGATATATTAGCCACTGGTACAGCGTGTACGTGATTTTTCATTTCGACGCAGGTCATATGCTCCACATTATATTTTAGACAGATTTATAGATATTTTAAACAGTTCTTGCGTTGTGTGACTGAGGCCTATGACATTTGTTAGGGAAACTAACCCTAACAAATGTCATAGGCCTCAGTAGATCAGATGGGAGAGCATTGTGCTAGAAACGCAAAGGTCCCTGGTTCAAATCCAGGTTGTGGCTGTAATTTTCGATTTATTTAAAATTTGCATCCCTCCTGGATATCACCATCTTCTCTACTCTACAATTGTGGATTTCGATTTTCAAAGGTGTATATAAATAACATGTTTGCCCTTCCAGTGAGTAATAAATAATTAAGATTAATTGTTTTTTTGGAACGGGTCGCTATCAAACCAATTCCATCTATGCGAGTTGCGTTCGCAGGGACGACAAAGTAATTATTCTTCCTTCGCGCACCTCTCTAGATGTCCGCATAGTTTGTGTTGCCCACGTTTGGGAATTACATAAATCTTCCACTTGTCCCTGTAGAATAATAATTCTAGGGGCATGAGGAGGAGCAGATTTTTGGTTTCGAACTACCAAAATATTCTTTGCCCACCAATGGACGCCTTTTTTCTATCATCTTCGTTTCAAATTCGTTCCTCTAACACCTTAATTCAATTCATATTCGTCTCATATGGATGCGACGATATGCGACGTCTCACAGTCCTCATTGTATTCCCCTACGCTCTACATGCTTCGTTATTTACGCATCATTCTTCATATTTTCTGACATTTAATTATCAAGTCACCGGGGTTGATATCTATTCTGATATATTTTGCAAAGGAGAACATGCAGTTTTATTTTACACGTATCAGAACGTGTTTACAACCAACTCAGTTTACTACATACATTAATTGTAGTCCACTACAGTCCACTATTGTCCAAACTTTCGAGTTTGTGCGAAAATCGACAGCATATTTTAATATCCAGGCTTTCCACCATCGGATAGCAAGCGGAAACGTCTCGAAGTGACCTCTTGATCTGCATTTGCATTTCTCTCTTTCTTTCCGTTGTCAATAACCAGCATATTGAATTGTCAGGGGAAACCCACGAGTCTGACGGATAAAATTATTTCCTGTTTTGGTTCTTCCCCATTTTTCTTTTTTGCTGCATGTGTTAAGGTAATTTATTAATTTAGCTGTATTGTGTATCTGGAGTGAAACCTGTTTTATAATATGTACGTAGCGGGTTGTAATATTCGCAACTTAAATTATAGCATTTTGGATAAAACATGTTGAAAACGTCCACTAAACGCGTACTAAAGCCTCGCAAGTTGTAATTGTGTAAAGAGCCTGAAATTCTGGCGCATGAAAGTTTTCCGCGAAGCCCGCGGAAAATGTTACAATGTTAATAAATAAAAGGGGTGCGTTATATAATAAAATCTCCGGTCGGCGCGTTGCCATGGGCCCCTTGTTTATTCCTCTTTTGATGCTAATTTGCGCTCGACGTTTGCGGAATTGCGTTAGTTTATTAGCGAACGAGTAATCCGGGTGCGCTTATGAGTTCCAAATGAAAATGTTGCGTACCGCTCGTAATGGAGGTACAAAAGTTAAAACCGTATAGGAAATACCCCCGCGGCGGGCCGGTATTATTGTGGTTTTCAATTCGGATTAATTGCCGGAAAACAAGGATCATTTTTGATTTTATTCGTGATTTCATGTCCTACTTTTTACGGCCCGCATTTTCCAATTCGTTTTATAGTTTAATCCCAGCAAATAAAACATACCCCAAACAGGATATTTTTGACATATACATATATATATATATATATATATATATATATATATATATATATATATATATATATATATATATATATATATATATATATATATATATATATGGAGATGCTGTCTGGCCTTTGGAGACGGAGAAGGTTATGGTAGTTTTATTTCTATGGGGAGGTTAGATGCTACACCTTGTATATTTATTGGTTGGCTGCATTAGATGTACGACTGTGTGATGAAATAAATTGACCCTAAAGGTCGAATTTCTAAAATGTCCTAACAAAGAGCAGCGGTGGTGTTGCCAGCGGGGAATATAATAGCCAATCGATACAGTTGCACGATAAAAATATTTCATTTTAAGAGCATCTGGGGAACATATTATGCCTCATATATTTAGGAGTTCGCTTTATTTTGCCTCACTTGTTATCGCTGGTGGCGGCGGAAACGTGATTGCTTCGCGTAGTCTTCTCAAAATTAGCACCGGCGTTAAAAATAATAGATATATATATGGCAGTAGATAAGTAAATGATAAATGGTCCGCTATAATGGCATGACAAGCTATACTCAACTAATCTTTTTGTTGCTCGCTCGAGTCATTATGTTCTAAAAGGTGGACGCTATATGCATCCGTGAAAAATCGCGCGTATTAGGACATTTAATGTCGAGATAAAAGTTTTGTTCCATTTACCTTTATGTCACTTCGTAATGACCAACGCAGCCAACGTTTAGCGCATTGGCAGAATGATTTATCATCATTACCATGCCACACAAAGCATCGGAATAGTAATGGTGTTCATTAATTAGCATTCTTTAAACCAATCGATTTCTAGTTTTGCTACATACTGTTACGTGGCTCTTGATTGGGGACGGCTCTAGGTCAGGGTGGATGTAAATAAAACACACACTAGGGTTTACATACTGGATATCGCCTCATGCTCCGGTGTGTCGCTATTTATATCAATTGTCCAAATACGTCATTACAGTTAAATAGGATACCAACCCTCGAGGTTGTTCACTTGATTGTTGTGCAAACTCAGAGACAACAATTATGTGGTTTGCCTGTATGCTTAAGTCAACGTTAGATGATGGTACGAACACCATCCAACGTCAAACGTTGAAACAATTTCTGTGGATCGGCGAGAAGATAATAATGGTATTTTGTAAAGGTATAATATGGAGTTTTATCTTTGGAAGTCGGCACGGCAATGTGTTTAAAAGTTTAAAAGTTGGAGAATGGAACATTTATCAGTAGAGCGTGAACGTAGACGTGAGAGTTTTCTATTCTTTATCGCGGCGAAAATAAAAAGAAAAGGGAACGGCGCGGGCGGAAAGGTGTGGGTGTCGGGACTGATCCTTGCGGAAAAATTCCGATCGCATCAGCGAAACTGATTTTTCTCCATTCAAGTATAAAGCTTTAGTTCTATTAGCGGGGCCGGGTTTAAACTGATTTATAGCACTTTGATCTAAACCAACGCGCTGAAGTAATACAATCAATATAGTGATTTATAGTGTCAAAGGGCCGACCCGGATGCGAGAATAGTAAGATGTTCCCAATCGATTGCTTTAAAAACGACATCCATTAGACCAAACCCAGGAACAAAAGGCTCCGACTTTGGGGGATAAACAGTTCTCCCCACCGCAGATCAATTTATACCGGAATTACAAAAGCCAGAGACGCGATTGCAATTGTAATAAATCATCCAGTCCATTATTTGTGCATCCTACATCAATAATTATTTCACTACACTTCACTGGGATTTTTTTTGTATCTAAACTATCTCCTATTCTCGTAATATTCTAGTAAAAAGAAGCCAGTATGCAAATCCCCTCGAAGTTTCTCCTGATTTCCAATAAGGGTAACTGAAATCAAACTATTATGGCATTTTAATATTGGTCTCAGGCGTGCGTTCGACTTTACCCAAGCGGTAAAGTTTGTTGTTCATTCTGTCTGAAGGAGACTCCCCCCAGAATTTATTTGATTGCTCGGCTGGTATCAAAGAGAACGCCCCTACCGAATCCTGCTTCGATCTGCAATCACCGGATGGTTTATACTGCACAAGAACCATTTTGCCAAATAATGACGATCGCTTGCTTTATTGGTGGTGCCCCTGTTGGAACAATTATACACAAAAATTAATCACTGCAGCGTAATCAGCGTCAAAAACTGTACCACGGACCAAAATTTTAATTGGATGGGAAGTAGTTTTGTTTTATCGAACTGGTAAAATTTTGATAGAAATCGTATTTTTTTTACTTTAAGTTTGGAGTGGCACACCTAATTCAAAATCTAGGATCCGGATCAATATAAAACCTTCGCTATCTTACTAAAATGAGTGCGCTGATTACAAATGTAGATAGTACAGGTCTCTATCTCGACTGGTTACCGAGTTGTGCTTAAATTACGTTTTTTTAAATAACACGAAAATAACCGAATTGGACCACATAACTTCAAAATGGTACTTCTTAGGCATATAAAAGTCTACATATTTTTGATGTACTCCTCGAGAGCTATCATTTGGTGGCGGGTAAATTTCTCTATCTGCAACGGTTGCAAACTTACATTTTTTTAATTTTTTTTCTACCTCAATGTGCTAAATTTAGATCGAACAAAATTCCAAATCTTTTTGAGAGATAGAGCTGTCTAATGGTGTCATGCTTATGCATTGGGCTGTGCTGAATTCAACGGTGAGCTCGGTTTTCCCGTAAAGCGTACGGTTTGCCCAGAAATGGTAAAATTATGTTTTTCGCGGTTTATCGCGTTTTTCTCGCGATCCGCGCAACTTAGAGCAACGCGGTCTTCAGAAATGGTTTCCTAGGCCAATTTTCTATCCAGTGACGTTTGAATCGTCAAAATCGGATTGCTAGATGGAACACAATTTGCATTGACAATTCCACACATAGTGAAATAGCAATTTTGGCAGTTTTTGATACTTTGAGAGGTCACAACTTCCGTACCGTTCCGTATAGACAAAAATTAATCACTGCAGCGTAATCAGCGTCAAAAACTGTACCACGGACAAAAATTTTAATTGGATGGGAAGTAGTTTTGTTTTATCGAACTGGTAAAATTTTGATAGAAATCGTATTTTTTTTACTTTAAGTTTGGAGTGGCACACCTAATTCAAAATCTAGGATCCGGATCAATATAAAACCTTCGCTATCTTACTAAAATGAGTGCGCTGATTACAAATTTAGATAGTACAGGTCTCTATCTCGACTGGTTACCGAGTTGTGCTTAAATTACGTTTTTTTAAATAACACGAAAATAACCGAATTGGACCACATAACTTCAAAATGGTACTTCTTAGGCATATAAAAGTCTACATATTTTTGATGTACTCCTCGAGAGCTATCATTTGGTGGCGGGTAAATCTCTCTATCTGCAACGGTTGCAAACTTACATTTTTAAAATTTTTTTTCTACCTCAATGTGCTAAATTTAGATCGAACAAAATTCCAAATCTTTTTGAGAGATAGAGCTGTCTAATGGTGTCATGCTTATGCATTGGGCTGTGCTGAATTCAACGGTGAGCTCGATTTTCCCGTAAAGCGTACGGTTTGCCCAGAAATGGTAAAATTATGTTTTTCGCGGTTTACCGCGTTTTTCTCGCGATCCGCGCAACTTAGAGCAACGCGGTCTTCAGAAATGGTTTCCTAGGCCAATTTTCTATCCAGTGACGTTTGAATCGTCAAAATCGGATTGCTAGATGGAACACAATTTGCATTGACAATTCCACACATAGTGAAATGGCAATTTTTGCAGTTTTTGATACTTTGAGAGGTCACAACTTCCGTACCGTTCCGTATAGACAAAAATTAATCACTGCAGCGTAATCAGCGTCAAAAACTGTACCACGGACCAAAATTTTAATTGGATCGGAAGTAGTTTTGTTTTTTCGAACTGGTAAAATTTTGATAGAAATCGTATTTTTTTACTTTAAGTTTGGAGTGGCACACCTAATTCAAAATCTAGGATCCGGATCCATATAAAACCTTCGCTATCTTACTAAAATGAGTGCGCTGATTACAAATTTAGATAGTACAGGTCTCTATCTCGACTGGTTACCGAGTTGTGCTTAAATTACGTTTTTTTAAATAACACGAAAATAACCGAATTGGACCACATAACTTCAAAATGGTACTTCTTAGGCATATAAAAGTCTACATATTTTTGATGTACTCCTCGAGAGCTATCATTTGGTGGCGGGTAAATTTCTCTATCTGCAACGGTTGCAAACTTACATTTTTTTAATTTTTTTTCTACCTCAATGTGCTAAATTTAGATCGAACAAAATTCCAAATCTTTTTGAGAGATAGAGCTGTCTAATGGTGTCATGCTTATGCATTGGGCTGTGCTGAATTCAACGGTGAGCTCGATTTTCCCGTAAAGCGTACGGTTTGCCCAGAAATTGTAAAATTATGTTTTTCCCGGTTTACCGCGTTTTTCTCGCGATCCGCGCAACTTAGAGCAACGCGGTCTTCAGAAATGGTTTCCTAGGCCAATTTTCTATCCAGTGACGTTTGAATCGTCAAAATCGGATTGCTAGATGGAACACAATTTGCATTGACAATTCCACACATAGTGAAATTGCAATTTTTGCAGTTTTTGATACTTTGAGAGGTCACAACTTCCGTACCGTTCCGTATAGACAAAAATTAATCACTGCAGCGTAATCAGCGCCAAAAACTGTACCACGGACCAAAATTTTAATTGGATGGGAAGTAGTTTTATTTTTTCGAACTGGTAAAATTTTGATAGAAATCGTTTTTTTTTACTTTAAGTTTGGAGTGGCACACCTAATTCAAAATCTAGGATCCGGATCAATATAAAACCTTCGCTATCTTACTAAAATGAGTGCGCTGATTACAAATTTAGATAGTACAGGTCTCTATGTCGACTGGTTACCGAGTTGTGCTTAAATTACGTTTTTTTAAATAACACGAAAATAACCGAATTGGACCACATAACTTCAAAATGGTACTTCTTAGGCATATAAAAGTCTACATATTTTTGATGTACTCCTCGAGAGCTATCATTTGGTGGCGGGTAAATCTCTCTATCTGCAACGGTTGCAAACTTACATTTTTTTAATTTTTTTTCTACCTCAATGTGCTAAATTTAGATCGAACAAAATTCCAAATATTTTTGAGAGATAGAGCTGTCTAATGGTGTCATGCTTATGCATTGGGCTGTGCTGAATTCAACGGTGAGCTCGGTTTTCCCGTAAAGCGTACGGTTTGCCCAGAAATGGTAAAATTATGATTTTCGCGGTTTATCGCGTTTTTCTCGCGATCCGCGCAACTTAGAGCAACGCGGTCTTCAGAAATGGTTTCCTAGGCCAATTTTCTATCCAGTGACGTCGGAATCGTCAAAATCGGATTGCTAGATGGAACACAATTTGCATTGACAATTCCACACATAGTGAAATGGCAATTTTTGCAGTTTTTGATACTTTGAGAGGTCACAACTTCCGTACCGTTCCGTATAGACAAAAATTAATCACTGCAGCGTAATCAGCGTCAAAAACTGTACCACGGACCAAAATTTTAATTGGATGGGAAGTAGTTTTGTTTTTTCGAACTGGTAAAATTTTGATAGAAATCGTATTTTTTTACTTTAAGTTTGGAGTGGCACACCTAATTCAAAATCTAGGATCCGGATCCATATAAAACCTTCGCTATCTTACTAAAATGAGTGCGCTGATTACAAATTTAGATAGTACAGGTCTCTATCTCGACTGGTTACCGAGTTGTGCTTAAATTACGTTTTTTTAAATAACACGAAAATAACCGAATTGGACCACATAACTTCAAAATGGTACTTCTTAGGCATATAAAAGTCTACATATTTTTGATGTACTCCTCGAGAGCTATCATTTGGTGGCGGGTAAATTTCTCTATCTGCAACGGTTGCAAACTTACATTTTTTTAATTTTTTTTCTACCTCAATGTGCTAAATTTAGATCGAACAAAATTCCAAATCTTTTTGAGAGATAGAGCTGTCTAATGGTGTCATGCTTATGCATTGGGCTGTGCTGAATTCAACGGTGAGCTCGATTTTCCCGTAAAGCGTACGGTTTGCCCAGAAATTGTAAAATTATGTTTTTCGCGGTTTACCGCGTTTTTCTCGCGATCCGCGCAACTTAGAGCAACGCGGTCTTCAGAAATGGTTTCCTAGGCCAATATTCTATCCAGTGACGTTTGAATCGTCAAAATCGGATTGCTAGATGGAACACAATTTGCATTGACAATTCCACACATAGTGAAATTGCAATTTTTGCAGTTTTTGATACTTTGAGAGGTCACAACTTCCGTACCGTTCCGTATAGACAAAAATTAATCCCTGCAGCGTAATCAGCGTCAAAAACTGTACCACGGACCAAAATTTTAATTGGATGGGAAGTAGTTTTATTTTTTCGAACTGGTAAAATTTTGATAGAAATCGTATTTTTTTACTTTAAGTTTGGAGTGGCACACCTAATTCAAAATCTAGGATCCGGATCAATATAAAACCTTCGCTATCTTACTAAAATGAGTGCGCTGATTACAAATTTAGATAGTACAGGTCTCTATCTCGACTGGTTACCGAGTTGTGCTTAAATTACGTTTTTTTAAATAACACGAAAATAACCGAATTGGACCACATAACTTCAAAATGGTACTTCTTAGGCATATAAAAGTCTACATATTTTTGATGTACTCCTCGAGAGCTATCATTTGGTGGCGGGTAAATCTCTCTATCTGCAACGGTTGCAAACTTAGATTTAAAAAAAAAAAATTCTACCTCAATGTGCTAAATTTAGATCGAACAAAATTCTTATTTTATTTGCCTTACCTTCGGTACGTTCCACTATTACGATTTTATAGGGGGGCGCAAAACCTGTTTTATTAAATTCTTATTTACATTAAGTACAGTCAAGACTTAACAATAACGTTGGTGATTAGAAGGTAATTTCTTTGCCCAGTTTAATCGTAATGGATACAGTTTCCGACGTTCAGGGAATGCGAAATTATGTGACCGCTAGGGTCTAACAAACATATCGTGGCCCAGTGAACATGATTTAAATTCCCATCTACCATATGCGTCCTACGCAAACATCAAACCCAAATTTCTCAAGCATATAACGATGAAGCAACTCATTTATATATTAAAGTATCCAACTGTATTTACTAAATTCAGCTTTTTTTATTTCTATGGCGAATACCTTTGGGGTAACTAGAAGAATACTTTAATCATACTTTAATAGACTGGAAGATTTCTGTTAGATGTTTTTACCGATGGAGAAACCGCTATAAATTAGTCAAAATAGGTGATTTTTACTGTTTTTTTTTCTGTATGAATTCATTAAAATATTTTAGCTCTTGATAGCACCTGGATTATCTATACTATATCCAAATTTCACGATCATATGTCAGAGCGTTCACGGGACGTTTGAGTAGAAAAAAATGCCTTAAGTTAGTACTTTTGTATTATTAGAGGCATAATTATAGGTGTACAAGCTGTCGACGGTTGATATTTCTAATTATACTTTACAAGCATTGGCACGAGGGTCCGTAATTATTTCTCGAATGCCGACGGTGCGCGAAAATAAGAGAAATAAGAGTTATTCAAATGAATTCCATAATTAAGCCGCGGAACTTTTTGCGAACTTTTTAACAAGGTGTTGTAAAGGAGTTCGATTAAAAATTTGTTTTGCTCGCCCCCAATTGCCGAAACAAAATCGAACCGCCGCGCCGTGTCGTCTCTTTTTTCGAGCGCCGCGACGCGTCCGACCGAATTCAGGAGAAGGAAATTAAAAGTTGGTCGGGCCATGATTGGCGTTTTCGCGCCGCGTCCCGTCTGGCGGTTTGAACATTTAACGCCGTTCAGTGGGGACACATAAATTTCGAGTTTGTTAGTAGGCAGATATTTCGAAATTCGGGCATTAATCCGCTACGCCCGTTGCACTATGACAATCCGTCCTACCGTCACGGTCCACGAGCTTCCCGAATAGAATATGCCGTATTGTAAATTTTCAATTTACTGCATCCATTGTTTCAACCATACTTCCAACCATACACAAAGAATTTCCCAGTTTCAAATTTTTACGTGGGCAAATTTCATATTGAAACCGATTCCTAGAATCCAATTATACCTGAAATTTGTTTCAAACTTTCTGTTGAACTCTGCAGAGACCACTGAAAGATTGACACCCTTAGTCAAATATCAACCATTACTGAAATATTATTTAAAATATCAATTCAAGAAAGGAAACTAACCCAACTGGCAAACTAATAAGCTTAAGGCTCACCGGCTGGACATTCATTTTCCATACGGAAAACCTGCAGAACCGTTTTCCATTTTCGAGTTATTCGAATGGGGAGGTTAAATCCCGCACACTGTATATCCCGCAACCGTATAGTTTCAGCGGGAATAAGTTGTTTCAAATGTCGAAATTAATAAGACTACGGTGCGGCGAAATTCCACCGACCCACATTGAAATGTATTAAAATCGTTCATTACAGCGAGCTAGACTCGCTGCAATTCCGCCATCCTTCGGGATTACAAGTTCTAAACTAATTCTAATATTATTTGTTTGGTGCGCATGCTCGGCCGGCCCCCGAGGGCCCACGCTGCAATTTTCGCGGATCCGAGCAATTATTGCTCCCTTTAAATACCATGCTGGTTACAGGCTAGTTTGAAAGTTGCTTCAGCTCTTTAAATTAGCCGATTGGGTATGAGTATAAGCGTAAAGGCAAGTAAAGGTCAGTCAACTGTTGAGAGCTACGAAGGAACAAAGCATATTAGGTTGCATATCCTGTTTAAACTCCTTTAAAAAGCTTAAAGCTCCCATCTCCGACCTTGAAAAAGCGAGCTTTTGAGAGAAGTTTGCTACAGTTCGCTATTTGAATTGAGACTGGAGCCTTAACGTTTCTGGACGTCATTCTGCAGTCAGTAGCCTATCATCAATGGTATGCGTTTGATTGACATCGACTGCCCACTAATTTATCGATTTGTAGAGCTACGTGTGATTATATTAGGTGGCAGTGATAATATGTGTTTAACGGCCCTTGTGGATGGGCCGTTGTTAGTGCGTTAATTGCTGTAATTTCGTATTAACCTCGGTAGTTCGTAGTGGATGAGATGGAAACCGTGAAATGACGGGGAACTCTTTGCGCTGCTTACAATAATATATAGCAGATTACCGTAACGTCAATATTACCGGTCTTTGAATATCCTATTATAATTTTAAATGACGCTGACGATGCAGTTGGAGTCAGGCCACGTTTTACACAACATTGAACTAAAGTTGAGCGCCGATGTCGGTACTTCAATAACGGAATGTTTATTTTGCCTTAAATTTAATTACACCACTACTGCGAGCTTGCTCACCGGAGCTTTTAGAACTTCGACTTTATATTGTTGCCATATTTTAAATTACCCAAACGCAAATATTGTCCTTGCACAATGTGCATCTCAGCTTTTAATCTTCCTCTTTTTACCTCGAACTTTGCAACCGAGGGCGGAAACAGTGAACAATGTTTCTGGTGTCGGCTGCAAGTGTGCTCTAGAATAATTGAATAACTGATCGGTAAGCGAGCGCGGATTAAGCTTTTGTTTTACATCGTCTTGAACCTCTCTTCCGCTCTCGCTGGCAAATCGCGCGGGATTGTTGTAAACGGTACGGAAAATAAGTATTTCGGTTAAAATCTAAAAGCAAATAAAGCCGGATGCGATCGCGGGACGGCTTGTGTTTTCCCAAGCTTGATGCCTAAACCTGTCCACTGCGTTCACCTCGGACAGCCCGAGTTGAAAATAAACCTGCAAGAGGTAAGCCTTCACAGTTGGATTTCTCGCTTATCTCTGGCCCTCTCCCCTCGGACACCCCCATAGCCCCAGCCACGAAACCTTATTCAGTATTCTTTGTTTACCATATAAATACACATTATCTTGAATATTATACCGGGTGATTCAATTTCGAGGCTCACCATGGGCAGTTTCGTATTTTTGTGTTGATCAATTATCTGAAAAGAAATTTAAGGAGAGAAATCTAATGAGAAGCCGCTGAGAGAGATGACATGTGGTAGAGTTCTCAGCGTAAGCGTGCTCGACGGTGCACCCATCATTTGATGAAAGGGTAACCTTTCGAAATTTATTTTTAATTTAATTTAATCATAATTCAATTTGAAGATATCCGCAAAAAACTATAAAAAGTCATTACGAGGATTTTTTTTTATAAATAGTCAATAAATAAAAACTAAGTTTGTGACAGGGTTTCTCATCATAATGTAACTACAAAATAAACGAGGACAATCAAACAATAGCGAGTCAGATTCAATAAAATTGCGGGTTCTGTGCAATCAAACTCCCAAATAAATCAAATAAATATTGCAGCCACCTATGCCGGCAATAACAATAATATTTATTAAAAAAAATAATTGCCGCATATTTGGCATAGCGTCAGTGTGATCGGCGCGGATAAATATTAATATTTTCAAATGGATTCGTTCGATTAAATCGTCCGCTGTATTTTTCGAAAGTATGTAAATGGCGACTGAGCGAAATTCGCTCTTTTGCCGTGATACGGGCTTAAAATAATACGGCTCTTTTGGGAAGAGTGTCGATTGATATTTGCAATAATTGCCACCCATTCCGCGGCGCCTGTTCGAAATTAAAGCAGAAATAACAAATTAATAAGTATCAATAATTGAAACGCCAAAATTGAATGCATTATTTATTGCTACGCGTTGTCACGACTTATTATGGATGGCAGTTTTTTTGTTCCCTATCGCCATTTACTAATCAACATTCCGGTAAAGATACATTCGTTATTCTATACAAGATCACAATTTATTTATTGATCAATTATTAGTTTTAACTCCCATAAAAATAGCTGTAATATTAAAGTAAGTATAAACAAAAGAAACATATATATATTGCTTATCCAACTATTATATACACCCTGTATATCCAATTATTATATACAATATTATAAAACATAATAGACGTATATTTAACGAATTAAGAATCATTTTACTCCAGATTGTCGGGTAAGCCGAGTTCTATATTCTGTGTGGTGATTATGGAAAGTGGTATGTATATTCAGTTCCTCGGTGGTTATTAATAGTTTAAGAAGTTAAAGTGACAAAGAGGCTTTCACGAAACTTGCGAATTTAGCATATGTATTGCCATGGGAAAGCTTTTGGTTTTGAGCTTAAATACGTAATATGCATGTACTCATTACACAAAAAGTCATCACACTTTGAGGAAATCCCACATGTAACGTGATGGAAGATTTAATTAATAAGGTTATTCCGTACAACATTACTCTTTGTTGTTCAATGGTTAAATTAGTGAACTCTCTTCGCTGCGCGTGGAAAGTTTGCGACTCGTCGAGCACGCTTACGCTGAGAACTCTACCGCATGCCATCTCACTCAGCGGCTTCTCATTACCTGCCAGGTGGCCTAAGATAATAAGTAGCACACGAGAATGTGGTATCACGAGGAACAATTAGAGGGTGGCGGTTTAGGTTAGTGGGCACTTAGTAGAATTTATTATTCAATTTTGGCGCCGATCGTCTTGGTCATTTTTGTTTCGTCCCTCGCGCCGCGTTAGATCTAGATTTAAGTCCCAATTTTAAAATGCTAAAATCTCTCGATATAATCGCCAAGCGGGCCGGTAATAAGATGTACAAGAGCTGGAACGATTTAAGGCGACCGGCGATGGCAAAGCCGCCAGCACACATTCCCATAATTTCTGTAATGAATATATTAAAGTTAATGAGCCTTCCGCCGAAGCAGCCAGCTCCGGAGGAATTCATTTTTACAAGTTATTACTTCTTTAACTGCCCCAATGCATAAATATGAAATATCGGGCGCCATTAGCGTTCAAGTATTTCTCCGAGGACTTCCTTACCCCCACCACCTTCTGCATAATACACCAGGGCGCTATCTAAATAGACAGATTAACATATCGCAAATATTTATCATTTCAACTAGACTTTTTCTGAATGACAACTCAGTTTTTGTTCCATACAAATTGAAAATTGTAAACTCGATTTTGTCAATGGAATATGAAGTTGGGTTTTGATGCAAATACAAATTTTCAGTGAGTGTAAGGGTAGAGTCATTTCAATCCTAATGAAATGGATAAATTAACTTCAAAAAGCACATGAACCGAAACATATTGAATAGAATTCAATGATTAATGGTATTTAAACGAACCTGTAACCCCACAGCTCGTCAATTATTTTAATTGGTAATTAAACGGAATGTGCAATTAGCAATTTGCTATTTGTGGAAAAAATTACTTATTGTTTATATTTATTTTTTCGGGTGTAGTTAACCTTCCAACACTGCTTGTGCTGGAGAATTGACCAGTAACAGGCAGACCTTTGCTAGCATGAATCAAACCTATGCGAGCTTAAAGCTCTCCGACTCTCCGGCTTTTGCCGAGGGGAAAAAAGGTTCAAAATTGACATTTCCGCTTGACCGGGTTTTTCACAATCTAATATGACGTATTCAGACGTAAACCCGAATGGATACCTCTGAAGCCGATTTAATTGAAATTCTAATACTTCGTAGAAAATATTTATTAATTTCTTCCCTTAGCAATTTCTCCCCCTGGAACAATTACAGTAATATTGTTGTGATATTGTCCAGCATTCACAAGCATCTAGAATGAGAGCGTTATTTTCCAGTAGCTGTTGACGATTTTCTTGCGCTGAACAGGATCGGACTTTTTTTTGTACCCTAGTGTAGATACTATATACGTATACGTATACGAGGTATCATTTTCGAATGTTATACCAACCGCTCGCTGTCTCAGTTTATAGTAATTTCGAGTTGATATTAGCGTGTCGTTTGGGGCGAGTCGTTGATAATGGGCTTGAATAAGTCGGAGTGGGTGGTGAGTTTCGGCGAATTATTTTATCCGGTGCAATTAAACAAACGAGATGTTAACGTTTACGGGATTATAACCAACGTGTACCAGTAAATTTGCGAATGTTGACCTACCGAAACAGTAGCTAATGACAAAACTTAATACATTAGGAATCCACTGCTTCCTGCACCGACTATTCAGGTAGGAGTCGGCTACGCCGGGTACAGTACACGATTTTACCGACCAAACCCCTGGAATGTAACCCTGCTGCATAGTTAGGAATCCAATTATACATTAGTTTTGCACTATGCCGGGAATATTTAATTAATTAATCAATAACCTACAGAATCCAATTACAAGATAATCTCGGACTAATCTCTTTGAATTTTTTCACTCTAACACTTTTACTGCTATCATAAGCATGAAGGGTTTTTATGAAGTATGCCCCAAGATGGGTTCAATTTAGTTTCAAACAGTCGCGTTTGCTGTAGATTGGTCAGGTTTAATACGGTGTATGCCCTCCACGAGCAGAAGTGTATGGTTAGTGGTGGATTAGGGCGCTTGCGAATACATCGGTCAAGCTGATCCCACACGTGTTCAATAGGATTCAGGTCAGGACTTATATTTATATATATGATTTAAACTAGGTGCAAACATTAAAAAATTTTTGATAACATACAATGTTAAGGCATAAATTTGACTATGTATGTATCTACCTATCAAACATTTTGGTTTGAATGTACTTTTTCTAGCATTTTAGTTTGCGTTTGGAGTGTGCCCGGACAGTCGTTTGGGGATGACGTAAATCATAATATTGGATACCGGGAGGACTATAAAAATGCACATAAACGAAACTTGGAATAATTATCGCCATTTGTCCTGAACGTCGAAAACAATTGCTTTTTTACAGCCGGGGGGCCATAAAAGTGTGTATGTAAAACAAGAAATCGATAGCCGAAAACTGCCGGGCCCGTAAAATGTGAGGAAAAAAATCCTGCAGACATTTTAAAACCCCTTCTCGGGGTGGCTCTGCGCGAGGTCTCGGAAGATTTACAAATGTATTCGTACTGTTCAGAAGGAATACTGTAAAATATTCTACATTATACAGGATGTACCCTAGTGGCTGTATATCTCCACGGACAAAGGAAGATATGCGGGGCTAAAAATAACCCCTAGATTCGCTGAAGAAATTGCAAGGGGTGTTAATCTACCCCTTTCCGAAGCGCGTGACATCTATTATGAGACAATGTATAATTTAAGGTAAACCATCTTTCAACCCTTCCATATAATTGACAGGGGTTGGAAGGATAGCACGCCATTTTCGTGGACCCGAAATTGTGCCCACCAAATTGTGTCCGACATTACAGGCCCGCATTTTAACACTAACAAGCAACTTAATAAATCGTCTATAATTCTTCATCTAAAGACAAGAGCAGACCTGAGAGAATTTCAACATTCAAAAGGGCATTAACTGGAAAAGATTTTTCCGACGGTAACAACGAACTTTAAACAGAGAAGCGTGAGTGGATTAGGAACTAGGAAAACTTTCGCGGGTGATAAAGCGGACCGGAATATTAAAAAAAAGGCGAAAACTATGCGTGCGGCCAATAACGCCGGAGGTCAAACAGACCAACCGGAGCGATTTTTTTTTTCAAAGCTCATGTAAATTAAGTGTTTGTGAGGGGCGTGATTTTTAATGCCCATAATGACATATATATGTACAGCGGAGGGCGGTTTCGCAAATTTGCATGTTAAAGCGAAAATTGATAATACGACGGAACGATGTGTGCGAAATATGGAAATTAACTTCAAATCTTTTCATGGTTTGGATAGAATTATCACAGCTTAATGTGAATTGACGCATATTAAGTTTTTCGCTTGCTTTCTTTGCCAAAACAACTATGTGGGTAATGAGAAGCCGCTGAGAGAGATGACATGTGGTAGAGTTCTCAGCGTAAGCGTGCTCGACGGTGCACCCATCCTCCATTCTTCATTCTACAAAACAGTTTCTTGAGTTCATAAGTTTTGACTTTACCATTAAATTTTATGAAAAATCATTCATGGAGTCATAGTTTGTTGACTTTAGTTTCGTTTTTCTAAAATGAAATGGTTTCGATGTTCTGCTTTAAACGGCATGGGTACCGTGGTCGGTTGTTGGTGCCGCGTTGGCGCTGTGAATTGGTAAGTTAATTTAAGTCAATGTGGCATTTAGGTAACATCGACCTGAAGTGAAGTCGACCGAATTTGCAACGGGCAATAAATTACAATATAAATGTGGAGCGCAGCGGACGTCACCGTGACGCCGTCACATTGGCCGCTGTCAGCGTTGATTCTCGCGCGTTTCAAATGTCCCTCCATCGGTGCGATAGTCACTTTTTTTTTCAGCTGCCCCAAATTTTATACAGGAGCCGAGGCCTCCGGCAATCGATGATTGCTTTTCAAATGTTTCACGCCGCGCGTCAAAAAAATATTAGCCCCAGCCATCAAAAACAAAGTGCACTGTCAACGGTATACTCTGCTGTGTCACCCAAACATATCAATTCTAATAGGCGTTGAGGGATATACTACTTAAGTTTCCTTCACCAAGAAGTTTGCAATGTATGGCTACAACACACAACAAAATATTTTCTCAGCTTTTTGGAAGGCGTATTGCACTAGTCTGATGAGTGATGACGATCTAGCTATATTAATCTAACAAAAATTACTTTAGTACTACCCTGTAGCACCCTGTACCCACATACACAACTTCAGCCACTTCAGCAAACGAGGCGAAAGACAACTTATTATTATTTATTTCATTGTTTTGCTTGTATAAACATACTAATAAGTTTTTTTTTGTTGCAGGTAACGTACAATTCTTTCGTTCAGTAAGACCTGAGGCAAGTATAAAGCCAACCAAATTACCCAAACTGTCTAAAATAGTTCAAGCTGCAATCTGCTTAATATGCTGAGTGATCTATTAATTGTATTAATAGTAACGGACACATTTTATTGCATCACATCAGCACATCAGCTTGACCCAGCATCTAAATTTTTGTAGATATACGCCGTCAATAATAAGGTTTTATTTTTTTATTCAAAATTACGAAAAATGAGACCGTCGGCTCATTTTTTTATGGCCATATTTTTGAAATCAGCACGTCCAAATTAATATTAAAGTATATTAATAGGTCAAAGTCGCCGACAACAATTTGAAATTTGTCGTTCAGTAGTATATTGGTGTGTCACTTTGGAAGGTGCACAACAAGAACCGAAAAAATAATCAAATCAAAGTAGTTCAACAGTTATTCGACGTCAAAATAACTAGATACAAATATTAGGTATCCATAATTTATATAAACATTCTGAACTTTCGTCGCCTCGTCGATGACTTGCAGGGCAAAAATTGTATAAACCACCTTAAGCGTAATTATTATTATTATTTGCGTACCAGTGGACGATAGTCACGTGATTGTCGCGGAAATGTCGATAATTTTATTCGCAAATTACATTAACAACGGTTTGCGCGTTGTATGTAAATTATTGTAACGCACTGTTGTACGTATACAAATCCGTCCGGCAGATTCTCATATTCATCCGCAATTAAGTAATAAAATGACCGAGGCCCGCAGGCAACAGCGGTCCAATTTGCATTACACCAGCGATTCGCCGCGTATATTTCTATGTAAAACGCCATTCAGTAATTACCTCAACGGTTCCCTAACGTAAATGTATTAAATTTTTGTTCGTCCATCGTACAATTACAACTTCTACCCGCGATAACGTTAGAACATTCATCAACAACATTCTTATGTTCGCAGAAATTAAAGCGCAATCTAAAGTACCCCTACCCCTCGCACGGCTAAACAAATCGATTTATTCTTTTAGATGGCATCAAGATTTTGAAAATTATTGTTGAATGAGTTTGATGGGCGCATCGATTTGTACTACTGCGCGCCGTACCGTTATATTAACGGAATTGATCTTAGACAATTTATCACTATCGACATCTACAAGAAGCGTTTTTGCCCAATGCTTTCGACAAACAACCTCGGACTTTTTGCAATCTACCCAAGTACCCCTTCATTCAGCGGATGATCATATCTACGAGATCAACTGCAATGTTTACACAAATGTCCATTCGGCATTCCGCCCAAGGAAACGGCATCTTCTTCCAATAATCGAAGTTCGTCTTATTTTATTACCAATAAATCCAACGATTATTATTAAATGAGCAAATTTTACCTTTTCATGTATCTATTGCATTCATACCAAACCTTTTTATCATTTACAAAAGGCACACACTAAAAAGCTACATTTTAATATTAAGGAAGCGGAATGCTTCCTTACATCTCAAACCACTTTCTATCTCTTCTATATGCCAATGAATCTACGCCTCACCTACTATTAAAACTTCCCCCCTCCTTGACTTCATATTAGGAGAAAAGGGACCACACGACAAGTTACATGAAATGTGTAGATGGCAAGCCAGTTACCCTAAAGGCATAAATATCACGCTCAGCAGTATATTATACAGTTTATGATAACTCATAAATCTATTACATTCCTCAACCTTTAAATAAAATAATTATTACAAAAATAATACCAATTATTAAATGAATATACCAGTAGTTATGCTTGTTTGTAAGTCACCGCGTTACAGAATGTTATGGTATTCCTCGCAAATGTTTGTAGTTTCCGGTTGACGTGAGGGATTATGCCATAATACGCGCGAAGGTATTGGCGATGTATCTGCTTTATCATAATACGTGACGTAGGCAGATCCGGCGGAATTACAATGTCGGACAGCTTCCTGAACAAATTAATCCATCCGAATGCCTCAACCGAATCGCCAAATTATATATTCCGTTCGACTTGCTTAGCATTTACATATATTTCGCCGTATTCGCACGTGTGGACTCGAATTATAATCGAACAACATATCAACCGCGTTCGAATGCATAAGTGCCGACCTATTAGCGATGCCGCACTGTAAATAAGACAGATGCAGGGCAAGCAAAATGACGCTGATGGCATATGCGTCGACTGACGGCTGTAAACAAGCCAAAGGACCCTTGAAAAAATATCAACGTACCGCTGGCTATCCGTGTCTGTCTAACCATACAGCAGTTAATAAAGGCGTAGCGTTTTTCCTGGTCTGCCAGCGCCGGAGTGGAATTGAAATACTCGAAAAATGTACCATATTTGCATACGTTTCAAAGTTAACAAGAGCACTGGTTGGGCTTCTACCAAAACATTATTTATTTCGTAGCTAAAGCAGTATTATAATCGTTACGTCCCGTAAAAACTATTTAGCTATTATCTGATGTGTAGATTCTTCAATTGCTTTGGCAAGTTGTCTTATTCCATTTTTTCAGACCCATGAATCTTTGGACTAGTTGGCCACAACATCAGTTCCTCAGCATCATCTTCAATGGCATATATTTGAACTGGGTAAAACTTTATTTTCAATGTGATTGTTGCAAATATATGTAGCTATTACTGAGAGTGTGCACTCAACAGTGTAATTTGGCAACTTCGGTGTTACTCCGATGTACCGGGGTAATTTAATAGTAGCAGTTTGGAGTTGTAACATAGGACGATGATGTACGATCGCAATATTGGCGCGCCTATACATATCCATTTCGTCGCCGTTGATGTTCTAACCAAGTTTCCAATTAACTAACTTTGACCACCTTGAGGAAAAATCATACTCATCAATTAATTCTAAAAAGTACAGCCCTCTATCTATTTTAGTTTGTTCAGGAGGATTTTTGAAACTTAGATTTTACGTTGTTTATCGGTGATTTAATGCTATTATTTCGCTTCATGTGCGATTACGAGCAAAGTAGTTGGGATACAAATTATTATTATACACGTTTATGGATCAGATACATTGGGTAATTAATTCTAAAAAGTACAGCCCTCTATCTATTTTAGTTTCTTCAGGAGGATTTTTGAAACTTAGATTTTACGTTGTGTATCGGTGGTTTAATCCTATTATTTCGCTTCATGTGCGATTACGAGCAAAGTAGTTGGGATACAAATTATTATTATACACGTTTATGGGTCAGATACATTGGGTAATTAATTCTAAAAAGTACAGCCCTCTATCTATTTTAGTTTGTTCAGGAGGATTTTTGAAACTTAGATTTTACGTTGTTTATCGGTGGTTTAATGCTATTATTTCGCTTCATGTGCGATTACGAGCAAAGTAGTTGGGATACAAATTATTATTATACACGTTTATGGGTCAGATACATTGGGTAATTAATTCTAAAAAGTACAGCCCTCTATCTATTTTAGTTTGTTCAGGATAATTTTTGAAACTTAGATTTCTCGTTGTTTATCGGTGGTTTAATGCTATTATTTCGCTTCATGTGCGATTACGAGCAAAGTAGTTGGGATACAAATTATTATTATACACGTTTATGGGTCAGATACATTGGGTAATTAATTCTAAAAAGTACAGCCCTCTATCTATTTTAGTTTGTTCAGGAGGATTTTTGAAACTTAGATTTTACGTTGTTTATCGGTGGTTGAATGTTATTATTTCGCTTCATGTGCGATTCGAGCAAAGTAGTTGGGATACAAATTATTATTATACACGTTTATGGGTCAGATACATTGGGTAATTAATTCTAAAAAGTACTGCCCTCTATCTATTTTAGTTTGTTCAGGAGGATTTTTTAAACTTAGATTTTACGTTGTTTATGGGTGGTTGAATGTTATTATTTCGCTTCATGTGCGATTACGAGCAAAGTAGTTGGGATACAAATTATTATTATACACGTTTATGCATCAGATACATTGGGTAATTAATTCTAAAAAGTACAACCCTCTATCTATTTTAGTTTGTTCAGGAGGATTTTTGAAACTTAGATTTTACGTTGTTTATCGGTGGTTTAATGCTATTATTTCGCTTCATGTGCGATTACGAGCAAAGTAGTTGGGATACAAATTATTATTATACACGTTTATGGGTCAGATACATTGGGTAATTAATTCTAAAAAGTACAGCCCTCTATCTATTTTAGTTTGTTCAGAAAGATTTTTGAAACTTAGATTTTACGTTGTTTATCGGTGGTTTAATGTTATTATTTCGCTTCATGCGCGATTACAAGCAAACTAGTTGGGATACAAATTATTATTATACACGTTTATGGGTCAGATACATTGGGTAATTAATTCTAAAAAGTGCAGCCCGCTACCTATTTTAGTTTGTTCAGGAGGATTTTTGAAACTTAGATTTTACGTTGTTTATCGGTGGTTTAATGCTATTATTTCGCTTCATGTGCGATTACGAGCAAAGTAGTTGGGATACAAATTATTATTATACACGTTTATGGGTCAGATACATTGGGTAATTAATTCTAAAAAGTACAGCCCTCTATCTATTTTAGTTTGTTCAGGAGGATTTTTGAAACATAGATTTTACGTTGTTTATCTGTGGTTGAATGTTATTATTTGGCTTCATGTGCGATTACGAGCAAAGTAGTTGGGATACAAATTATTATTATACACGTTTATGGGTCAGATACATTGGGTAATTAATTCCAAAAAGTACAGCCCTCTATCTATGTTAGTTTGTTCAGGAGGATTTTTGAAACTTAGATTTTACGTTGTTTATCGGTGGTTTAATGCTATTATTTCGCTTCATGTGCGATTACGAGCAAAGTAGTTGGGATACAAATTATTATTATACACGTTTATGGGTCAGATACATTGGGTAATTAATTCTAAAAAGTACAGCCCTCTATCTATTTTAGTTTGTTCAGGAGGATTTTTGAAACATAGATTTTACGTTGTTTATCTGTGGTTGAATGTTATTATTTGGCTTCATGTGCGATTACGAGCAAAGTAGTTGGGATACAAATTATTATTATACACGTTTATGGGTCAGATACATTGAGTAATTAATTCCAAAAAGTACAGCCCTCTATCTATTTTAGTTTGTTCAGGAGGATTTTTGAAACTTAGATTTTACGTTGTTTATCGGTGGTTTAATGCTATTATTTCGCTTCATGTGCGATTACGAGCAAAGTAGTTGGGATACAAATTATTATTATACACGTTTATGGGTCAGATACATTGGGTAATTAATTCTAAAAAGTACAGCCCTCTATCTATTTTAGTTTGTTCAGGAGGATTTTTGAAACTTAGATTTTACGTTGTTTATCGGTGGTTTAATGCTATTATTTCGCTTCATGTGCGATTACGAGCAAAGTAGTTGGGATACAAATTATTATTATACACGTTTATGGGTCAGATACATTGGGTAATTAATTCCAAAAAGTACAGCCCTCTATCTATTTTAGTTTGTGCAGGAAGATTTTTGAAACTTAGATTTTACGTTGTTTATCGGTGGTTTAATGCTATTATTTCGCTTCATGTGCGATTACGAGCAAACTAGTTGGGATACAAATTATTATTATACACGTTTATGGGTCAGATACATTGGGTAATTAATTCTAAAAAGTACAGCCCGCTATCTATTTTAGTTTGTTCAGGAGGATTTTTGAAACTTAGATTTTACGTTGTTTATCGGTGGTTTAATGCTATTATTTCGCTTCATGTGCGATTACGAGCAAAGTAGTTGGGATACAAATTATTATTATACACGTTTATGGGTCAGATACATTGAGTAATTAATTCTAAAAAGTACAGCCCTCTATCTATTTTAGTTTGTTCAGGAGGATTTTTGAAACATAGATTTTACGTTGTTTATCTGTGGTTGAACGTTATTATTTTGCTTCATGTGCGATTACAAGCAAAGTAGTTGGGATACAAATTATTATTATACACGTTTATGGGTCAGATACATTGGGTAATTAATTCTAAAAAGTACAGCCCTCTATCTATTTTAGTTTGTTCAGGAGGATTTTTGAAACTTAGATTTTACGTTGTTTATCGGTGGTTTAATGCTATTATTTCGGTTCATGTGCGATTACGAGCAAAGTAGTTGGGATACAAATTATTATTATACACGTTTATGGGTCAGATACATTGGGTAATTAATTCTAAAAAGTACAGCCCTCTATCTATTTTAGTTTGTTCAGAAGGATTTTTGAAACTTAGATTTTACGTTGTTTATCGGTGGTTTAATGTTATTATTTCGCTTCATGTGCGATTACGAGCAAACTAGTTGGGATACAAATTATTATTATACACGTTTATGGGTCAGATACATTGGGTAATTAATTCTAAAAAGTACAGCCCGCTATCTATTTTAGTTTGTTCAGGAGGATTTTTGAAACTTAGATTTTACGTTAATAACAATATTTTTTTCACACTTCCACTAGTGATTTGCTTGGACAATATCCAGTAAAGATACTATGAAGTGCTAATCTCTTTTCTTTTTAGTTTCTACTGAAGATGGCAACTTAGTTGCTGAAATACGTATTTAGGTTCTAAAATACTTGTTGTGGTTAGGGGTTTATAATTTTATTATTAGATTTTACGTTGTTTATCGGTGGTTTAATGCTATTATTTCGCTTCATGTGCGATTACGAGCAAAGTAGTTGGGATACAAATTATTATTATACACGTTTATGGGTCAGATACATTGAGTAATTAATTCTAAAAAGTACAGCCCTCTATCTATTTTAGTTTGTTCAGGAAGATTTTTGAAACATAGATTTTACGTTGTTTATCTGTGGTTGAACGTTATTATTTTGCTTCATGTGCGATTACAAGCAAAGTAGTTGGGATACAAATTATTATTATACACGTTTATGGGTCAGATACATTGGGTAATTAATTCTAAAAAGTACAGCCCTCTATCTATTTTAGTTTGTTCAGGAGGATTTTTGAAACATAGATTTTACGTTGTTTATCTGTGGTTGAACGTTATTATTTTGCTTCATGTGCGATTACAAGCAAAGTAGTTGGGATACAAATTATTATTATACACGTTTATGGGTCAGATACATTGGGTAATTAATTCTAAAAAGTACAGCCCTCTATCTATTTTAGTTTGTTCAGGAGGATTTTTGAAACTTAGATTTTACATTGTTTATCGGTGGTTTAATGCTATTATTTCGCTTCATGTGCGATTACGAGCAAAGTAGTTGGGATACAAATTATTATTATACACGTTTATGGGTCAGATACATTGGGTAATTAATTCTAAAAAGTACAGCCCTCTATCTATTTTAGTTTGTTCAGAAGGATTTTTGAAACTTAGTTTTTACGTTGTTTATCGGTGGTTTAATGTTATTATTTCGCTTCATGTGCGATTACGAGCAAAGTAGTTGGGATACAAATTATTATTATACACGTTTATGGGTCAGATACATTGAGTAATTAATTCTAAAAAGTACAGCCCTCTATCTATTTTAGTTTGTTCAGAAGGATTTTTGAAACTTAGATTTTACGTTGTTTATCGGTGGTTTAATGTTATTATTTCGCTTCATGTGCGATTACGAGCAAACTAGTTGGGATACAAATTATTATTATACACGTTTATGGGTCAGATACATTGGGTAATTAATTCTAAAAAGTACAGCCCGCTATCTATTTTAGTTTGTTCAGGAGGATTTTTGAAACTTAGATTTTACGTTAATAACAATATTTTTTTCACACTTCCACTAGTGATTTGCTTGGACAATATCCAGTAAAGATACTATGAAGTGCTAATCTCTTTTCTTTTTAGTTTCTACTGAAGATGGCAACTTAGTTGCTGAAATACGTATTTAGGTTCTAAAATACTTGTTGTGGTTAGGGGTTTATAATTTTATTATTAGATTTTACGTTGTTTATCGGTGGTTTAATGCTATTATTTCGCTTCATGTGCGATTACGAGCAAAGTAGTTGGGATACAAATTATTATTATACACGTTTATGGGTCAGATACATTGAGTAATTAATTCTAAAAAGTACAGCCCTCTATCTATTTTAGTTTGTTCAGGAGGATTTTTGAAACATAGATTTTACGTTGTTTATCTGTGGTTGAACGTTATTATTTTGCTTCATGTGCGATTACAAGCAAAGTAGTTGGGATACAAATTATTATTATACACGTTTATGGGTCAGATACATTGGGTAATTAATTCTAAAAAGTACAGCCCTCTATCTATTTTAGTTTGTTCAGGAGGATTTTTGAAACATAGATTTTACGTTGTTTATCTGTGGTTGAACGTTATTATTTTGCTTCATGTGCGATTACAAGCAAAGTAGTTGGGATACAAATTATTATTATACACGTTTATGGGTCAGATACATTGGGTAATTAATTCTAAAAAGTACAGCCCTCTATCTATTTTAGTTTGTTCAGGAGGATTTTTGAAACTTAGATTTTACATTGTTTATCGGTGGTTTAATGCTATTATTTCGCTTCATGTGCGATTACGAGCAAAGTAGTTGCGATACAAATTATTATTATACACTTTTATGGGTCAGATACATTGGGTAATTAATTCTAAAAAGTACAGCCCTCTATCTATTTTAGTTTGTTCAGAAGGATTTTTGAAACTTAGTTTTTACGTTGTTTATCGGTGGTTTAATGTTATTATTTCGCTTCATGTGCGATTACGAGCAAAGTAGTTGGGATACAAATTATTATTATACACGTTTATGGGTCAGATACATTGAGTAATTAATTCTAAAAAGTACAGCCCTCTATCTATTTTAGTTTGTTCAGGAGGATTTTTGAAACATAGATTTTACGTTGTTTATCTGTGGTTGAACGCTATTATTTTGCTTCATGTGCGATTACAAGCAAAGTAGTTGGGATACAAATTATTATTATACACGTTTATGGGTCAGATACATTGGGTAATTAATTCTAAAAAGTACAGATTTTACGTTGTTTATCGGTGGTTGAATGCTATTATTTCGCTTCATGTGCGATTACGTGCAAAGTAGTTGGGATACAAATTATTATTATACACGTTTAGGGGTCAGATACATTGGGTAATTAATTCTAAAAAGTACAGCCCTCTATCTATTTTAGTTTGTTCAGGAGGATTTTAGAAACATAGATTTTACGTTGTTTATCTGTGGTTGAATGTTATTATTTGGCTTCATGTGCGATTACGAGCAAAGTAGTTGGGATACAAATTATTATTATACACGTTTATGGGTCAGATAGATTGGGTAATTAATTCCAAAAAGTACAGCCCTCTATCTATATTAGTTTGTTCAGGAGGATTTTTGAAACTTAGATTTTACGTTGTTTATCTGTGGTTGAATGCTATTATTTCGCTTCATGTGCGATTACGAGCAAAGTAGTTGGGATACAAATTATTATTATACACGTTTATGGGTCAGATACATTGGGTAATTAATTCTAAAAAGTACAGCCCTCTATCTGTTTTAGTTTGTTCAGGAGGATTTTTGAAACTTAGATTTTACGTTGTTTATCGGTGGTTTAATGCTATTATTTCGCTTCATGTGCGATTACGAGCAAAGTAGTTGGGATACAAATTATTATTATTCACGTTTATGGGTCAGATACATTGGGTAATTAATTCTAAAAAGTACAGCCCTCTATCTATTTTAGTTTGTTCAGAAGGATTTTTGAAACTTAGATTTTACGTTGTTTATCGGTGGTTTAATGTTATTATTTCGCTTCATGTGCGATTACGAGCAAAGTAGTTGGGATATAAATTATTATTATACACGTTTATGGGTCAGATACATTGAGTAATTAATTCTAAAAAGTACAGCCCTCTATCTATTTTAGTTTGTTCAGGAGGATTTTTGAAACTTCGATTTTACGTTGTTTATCGGTGGTTTAATGCCATTATTTCGCTTCATGTGCGATTACGAGCAAAGTAGTTGGGATACAAATTATTATTATACACGTTTATGGGTCAGATACATTGGGTAATTAATTCCAAAAAGTACAGCCCTCTATATATTTTAGTTTGTTCAGGAGGATTTTTGAAACTTAGATTTTACGTTGTTTATCGGTGGTTTAATGCTATTATTTCGCTTCATGTGCGATTACGAGCAAAGTAGTTGGGTTACAAATTATTATTATACACGTTTATGGGTCAGATACATTGGGTAATTAATTCTAAAAAGTACAGCCCTCTATCTATTTTAGTTTGTTCAGAAGGATTTGTGAAACTTAGATTTTACGTTGTTTATCGGTGGTTTAATGTTATTATTTCGCTTCATGTGCGATTACGAGCAAACTAGTTGGGATACAAATTATTATTATACACGTTTATGGGTCAGATACATTGGGTAATTAATTCTAAAAAGTACAGCCCGCTATCTATTTTAGTTTGTTCAGGAGGATTTTTGAAACTTAGATTTTACGTTGTTTATCGGTGGTTTAATGCTATTATTTCGCTTCATGTGCGATTACGAGCAAAGTAGTTGGGATACAAATTATTATTATACACGTTTATGGGTCAGATACATTGAGTAATTAATTCTAAAAAGTACAGCCCTCTATCTATTTTAGTTTGTTCAGGAGGATTTTTGAAACATAGATTTTACGTTGTTTATCTGTGGTTGACCGTTATTATTTTGCTTCATGTGCGATTACAAGCAAAGTAGTTGGGATACAAATTATTATTATACACGTTTATGGGTCAGATACATTGGGTAATTAATTCTAAAAAGTACAGCCCTCTCTATCTATTTTAGTTTGTTCAGGAGGATTTTTGTAACTTAGATTTTACGTTGTTTATCGGTGGTTGAATGCTATTATTTCGCTTCATGTGCGATTACGTGCAAAGTAGTTGGGATACAAATTATTATTATACACGTTTATGGGTCAGTTACATTGGGTAATTAATTCTAAAAAGTACAGCCCTCTATCTATTTTAGTTTGTTCAGGAGGATTTTTGAAACATAGATTTTACGTTGTTTATCTGTGGTTGAATGTTATTATTTGGCTTCATGTGCGATTACGAGCAAAGTAGTTGGGATACAAATTATTATTATACACGTTTATGGGTCAGATACATTGGGTAGGTAATTCCAAAAAGTAGAGCCCTCTATCTATTTTAGTTTGTTCAGGAGGATTTTTGAAACTTAGATTTTACGTTGTTTATCGGTGGTTTAATGCTATTATTTCGCTTCATGTGCGATTACGAGCAAAGTAGTTGGGATACAAATTATTATTATACACGTTTATGGGTCAGATACATTGAGTAATTAATTCTAAAAAGTACAGCCCTCTATCTATTTTAGTTTGTTCAGGAGGATTTTTGAAACATAGATTTTACGTTGTTTATCTGTGGTTGAACGTTATTATTTTGCTTCATGTGCGATTACAAGCAAAGTAGTTGGGATACCAATTATTATTATACACGTTTATGGGTCAGATACATTGGGTAATTAATTCTAAAAAGTACAGCCCTCTATCTATTTTAGTTTGTTCAGGAGGATTTTTGAAACTTAGATTTTACGTTGTTTATCGGTGGTTGAATGCTATTATTCCGCTTCATGTGCGATTACGTGCAAAGTAGTTGGGATACAAATTATTATTATACACGTTTATGGGTCAGATACATTGGGTAATTAATTCTAAAAAGTACAGCCCTCTATCTATTTTAGTTTGTTCAGGAGGATTTTTGAAACATAGATTTTACGTTGTTTATCTGTGGTTGAATGTTATTATTTGGCTTCATGTGCGATTACGAGCAAAGTAGTTGGGATACAAATTATTATTATACACGTTTATGGGTCAGATACATTGGGTAGTTAATTCCAAAAAGTACAGCCCTCTATCTATTTTAGTTTGTTCAGGAGGATTTTTGAAACTTAGATTTTACGTTGTTTATCGGTGGTTTAATGCTATTATTTCGCTTCATGTGCGATTACGAGCAAAGTAGTTGGGATACAAATTATTATTATACACGTTTATGGGTCAGATACATTGGGTAATTAATTCTAAAAAGTACAGCCCGCTATCTATTTTAGTTTGTTCAGGAGGATTTTTGAAACTTAGATTTTACGTTGTTTATCGGTGGTTTAATGCTATTATTTCGCTTCATGTGCGATTACGAACAAAGTAGTTGGGATACAAATTATTATTATACACGTTTATGGGTCAGATACATTGAGTAATTAATTCTAAAAAGTACAGCCCTCTATCTATTTTAGTTTGTTCAGGAGGATTTTTGAAACATAGATTTTACGTTGTTTATCGGTGGTTGAATGCTATTATTTCGCTTCATGTGCGATTACGTGCAAAGTAGTTGGGATACAAATTATTATTATACACGTTTATGGGTCAGTTACATTGGGTAATTAATTCTAAAAAGTACAGCCCTCTATCTATTTTAGTTTGTTCAGGAGGATTTTTGAAACATAGATTTTACGTTGTTTATCTGTGGTTGAATGTTATTATTTGGCTTCATGTGCGATTACGAGCAAAGTAGTTGGGATACAAATTATTATTATACACGTTTATGGGTCAGATACATTGGGTAGTTAATTCCAAAAAGTAGAGCCCTCTATCTATTTTAGTTTGTTCAGGAGGATTTTTGAAACTTAGATTTTACGTTGTTTATCGGTGGTTTAATGCTATTATTTCGCTTCATGTGCGATTACGAGCAAAGTAGTTGGGATACAAATTATTATTATACACGTTTATGGGTCAGATACATTGAGTAATTAATTCTAAAAAGTACAGCCCTCTATCTATTTTAGTTTGTTCAGGAGGATTTTTGAAACATAGATTTTACGTTGTTTATCTGTGGTTGAACGTTATTATTTTGCTTCATGTGCGATTACAAGCAAAGTAGTTGGGATACCAATTATTATTATACACGTTTATGGGTCAGATACATTGGGTAATTAATTCTAAAAAGTACAGCCCTCTATCTATTTTAGTTTGTTCAGGAGGATTTTTGAAACTTAGATTTTACGTTGTTTATCGGTGGTTGAATGCTATTATTCCGCTTCATGTGCGATTACGTGCAAAGTAGTTGGGATACAAATTATTATTATACACGTTTATGGGTCAGATACATTGGGTAATTAATTCTAAAAAGTACAGCCTTCTATCTATTTTAGTTTGTTCAGGAGGATTCTTGAAACATAGATTTTACGTTGTTTATCTGTGGTTGAACGTTATTATTTTGCTTCATGTGCGATTACAAGCAAAGTAGTTGGGATACCAATTATTATTATACACGTTTATGGGTCAGATACATTGGGTAATTAATTCTAAAAAGTACAGCCCTCTATCTATTTTAGTTTGTTCAGGAGGATTTTTGAAACTTAGATTTTACGTTGTTTATCGGTGGTTGAATGCTATTATTCCGCTTCATGTGCGATTACGTGCAAAGTAGTTGGGATACAAATTATTATTATACACGTTTATGGGTCAGATACATTGGGTAATTAATTCTAAAAAGTACAGCCCTCTATCTATTTTAGTTTGTTCAGGAGGATTTTTGAAACATAGATTTTACGTTGTTTATCTGTGGTTGAATGTTATTATTTGGCTTCATGTGCGATTACGAGCAAAGTAGTTGGGATACAAATTATTATTATACACGTTTATGGGTCAGATACATTGGGTAGTTAATTCCAAAAAGTACAGCCCTCTATCTATTTTAGTTTGTTCAGGAGGATTTTTGAAACTTAGATTTTACGTTGTTTATCGGTGGTTTAATGCTATTATTTCGCTTCATGTGCGATTACGAGCAAAGTAGTTGGGATACAAATTATTATTATACACGTTTATGGGTCAGATACATTGGGTAATTAATTCTAAAAAGTACAGCCCGCTATCTATTTTAGTTTGTTCAGGAGGATTTTTGAAACTTAGATTTTACGTTGTTTATCGGTGGTTTAATGCTATTATTTCGCTTCATGTGCGATTACGAACAAAGTAGTTGGGATACAAATTATTATTATACACGTTTATGGGTCAGATACATTGAGTAATTAATTCTAAAAAGTACAGCCCTCTATCTATTTTAGTTTGTTCAGGAGGATTTTTGAAACATAGATTTTACGTTGTTTATCTGTGGTTGAATGTTATTATTTGGCTTCATGTGCGATTACGAGCAAAGTAGTTGGGATACAAATTATTATTATACACGTTTATGGGTCAGATACATTGGGTAATTAATTCTAAAAAGTACAGCCCTCTATCTATTTTAGTTTGTTCAGGAGGATTTTTGAAACATAGATTTTACGTTGTTTATCTGTGGTTGAACGTTATTATTTTGCTTCATGTGCGATTACAAGCAAAGTAGTTGGGATACAAATTATTATTATACACGTTTATGGGTCAGATACATTGGGTAATTAATTCTAAAAAGTACAGCCCTCTATCTATTTTAGTTTGTTCAGGAGGATTTTTGAAACTTAGATTTTACGTTGTTTATCGGAGGTTGAATGCTATTATTTCGGTTCATCTGCGATTACGTGCAAAGTAGTTGGGATACAAATTATTATTATACACGTTTATGGGTCAGATACATTGGGTAAATAATTCTAAAAAGTACAGCCCTCTATCTATTTTAGTTTGTTCAGGAGGATTTTTGAAACATAGATTTTACGTTGTTTATCTGTGGTTGAATGTTATTATTTGGCTTCATGTGCGATTACGAGCAAAGTAGTTGGGATACAAATTATTATTATACACGTTTATGGGTCAGATACATTGGGTAATTAATTCCAAAAAGTACAGCCCTCTATCTATTTTAGTTTGTTCAGGAGGATTTTTGAAACTTAGATTTTAAGTTGTTTATCGGTGGTTTAATGCTATTATTTCGCTTCATGTGCGATTACGAGCAAAGTAGTTGGGATACAAATTATTATTATACTCGTTTATGGGTCAGATACATTGGATAATTAATTCTAAAAAGTACAGCCCTCTATCTATTTTAGTTTGTTCAGGAGGATTTTTGAAACATAGATTTTACGTTGTTTATCTGTGGTTGAATGTTATTATTTGGCTTCATGTGCGATTACGAGCAAAGTAGTTGGGATACAAATTATTATTATACACGTTTATGGGTCAGATACATTGGGTAATTAATTCCAAAAAGTACAGCCCTCTATCTATTTTAGTTTGTTCAGGAGGATTTTTGAAACTTAGATTTTACGTTGTTTATCGGTGGTTTAATGCTATTATTTCGCTTCATGTGCGATTACGAGCAAAGTAGTTGGGATACAAATTATTATTGTACACGTTTATGGGTCAGATACATTGGGTAATTAATTCTAAAAAGTACAGCCCTCTATCTATTTTAGTTTGTTCAGGAGGATTTTTGAAACTTAGATTTTACGTTGTTTATCGGTGGTTGAATGCTATTATTTCGGTTCATGTGCGATTACGTGCAAAGTAGTTGGGATACAAATTATTATTATACACGTTTATGGGTCAGATACATTGGGTAATTAATTCTAAAAAGTACAGCCCTCTATCTATTTTAGTTTGTTCAGGAGGATTTTTGAAACATAGATTTTACGTTGTTTATCTGTTGTTGAATGTTATTATTTGGCTTCATGTGCGATTACGAGCAAAGTAGTTGGGATACAAATTATTATTATACACGTTTATGGGTCAGATACATTGGGTAATTAATTCCAAAAAGTACAGCCCTCTATCTATTTTAGTTTGTTCAGGAGGATTTTTGAAACTTAGATTTTACGTTGTTTATCGGTGGTTTAATGCTATTATTTCGCTTCATGTGCGATTACGAGCAAAGTAGTTGGGATACAAATTATTATTATACACGTTTATGGGTCAGATACATTGGGTAATTAATTCTAAAAAGTACAGCCCTCTATCTATTTTAGTTTGTTCAGGAGGATTTTTGAAACATAGATTTTACGTTGTTTATCTGTGGTTGAATGTTATTATTTGGCTTCATGTGCGATTACTAGCAAAGTAGTTGGGATACAAATTATTATTATACACGTTTATGGGTCAGATACATTGGGTAATTAATTCCAAAAAGTACAGCCCTCTATCTATTTTAGTTTGTTCAGGAGGATTTTTGAAACTTAGATTTTACGTTGTTTATCGGTGGTTTAATGCTATTATTTCGCTTCATGTGCGATTACGAGCAAAGTAGTTGGGATACAAATTATTATTATACACGTTTATGGGTCAGATACATTGGGTAATTAATTCTAAAAAGTACAGCCCGCTATCTATTTTAGTTTGTTCAGGAGGATTTTTGAAACTTAGATTTTACGTTGTTTATCGGTGGTTTAATGCTATTATTTCGCTTCATGTGCGATTACGAGCAAAGTAGTTCGGATACAAATTATTATTATACACGTTTATATGTCAGATACATTGAGTAATTAATTCTAAAAAGTACAGCCCTCTATCTATTTTAGTTTGTTCAGGAGGATTTTTGAAACATAGATTTTACGTTGTTTATCTGTGGTTGAACGTTATTATTTTGCTTCATGTGCGATTACAAGCAAAGTAGTTGGGATACAAATTATTATTATACACGTTTATGGGTCAGATACATTGGGTAATTAATTCTAAAAAGTACAGCCCTCTATTTTAGTTTGTTCAGGAGGATTTTTGAAACTTAGATTTTACTTTGTTTATCGGTGGTTGAATGCTATTATTTCGCTTCATGTGCGATTACGTGCAAAGTAGTTGGGCTACAAATTATTATTATACACGTTTATGGGTCAGATACATTGGGTAATTAATTCTAAAAAGTACAGCCCTCTATCTATTTTAGTTTGTTCAGGAGGATTTTTGAAACATAGATTTTACGTTGTTTATCTGTGGTTGAATGTTATTATTTGGCTTCATGTGTGATTACGAGCAAAGTAGTTGGGATACAACTTATTATTATACACGTTTATGGGTCAGATACATTGGGTAATTAATTCTAAAAAGTACAGCCCTCTATCTATTTTAGTTTGTTCAGGAGGATTTTTGAAACATAGATTTTACGTTGTTTATCTGTGGTTGAACGTTATTATTTTGCTTCATGTGCGATTACAAGCAAAGTAGTTGGGATACAAATTATTATTATACACGTTTATGGGTCAGATACATTGGGTAATTAATTCTAAAAAGTACAGCCCTCTATCTATTTTAGTTTGTTCAGGAGGATTTTTGAAACTTAGATTTTACGTTGTTTATCGGTGGTTGAATGCTATTATTTCGGTTCATGTGCGATTACGTGCAAAGTAGTTGGGATACAAATTATTATTATACACGTTTATGGGTCAGATACATTGGGTAATTAATTCTAAAAAGTACAGCCCTCTATCTATTTTAGTTTGTTCAGGAGGATTTTTGAAACATAGATTTTACGTTGTTTATCTGTGGTTGAATGTTATTATTTGGCTTCATGTGCGATTACGAGCAAAGTAGTTGGGATACAAATTATTATTATACACGTTTATGGGTCAGATACATTGGGTAATTAATTCCAAAAAGTACAGCCCTCCATCTATTTTAGTTTGTTCAGGAGGATTTTTGAAACTTAGATTTTACGTTGTTTATCGGTGGTTTAATGCTATTATTTCGCTTCATGTGCGATTACGAGCAAAGTAGTTGGGATACAAATTATTATTATACACGTTTATGGGTCAGATACATTGGGTAATTAATTCTAAAAAGTACAGCCCTCTATCTATTTTAGTTTGTTCAGGAGGATTTTTGAAACATAGATTTTACGTTGTTTATCTGTGGTTGAATGTTATTATTTGGCTTCATGTGCGATTACGAGCAAAGTAGTTGGGATACAAATTATTATTATACACGTTTATGGGTCAGATACATTGGGTAATTAATTCCAAAAAGTACAGCCCTCTATCTATTTTAGTTTGTTCAGGAGGATTTTTTAAACTTAGATTTTACGTTGTTTATCGGTGATTTAATGCTATTATTTCGCTTCATGTGCGATTACGAGCAAAGTAGTTGGGATACAAATTATTATTATACACGTTTATGGGTCAGATACATTGGGTAATTAAATCTAAAAAGTACAGCTCTCTATCTATTTTAGTTTGTTCAGGAGGATTTTTGAAACTTAGATTTTACGTTGTTTATCGGTGGTTGAATGCTATTATTTCGGTTCATGTGCGATTACGTGCAAAGTAGTTGGGATACAAATTATTATTATACACGTTTATGGGTCAGATACATTGGGTAATTAATTCTAAAAAGTACAGCCCTCTATCTATTTTAGTTTGTTCAGGAGGATTTTTGAAACATAGATTTTACGTTGTTTATCTGTGGTTGAATGTTATTATTTGGCTTCATGTGCGATTACGAGCAAAGTAGTTGGGATACAAATTATTATTATACACGTTTATGGGTCAGATACATTGGGTAATTAATTCTAAAAAGTACAGCCCTCTATCTATTTTAGTTTGTTCAGGAGGATTTTTGAAACTTAGATTTTACGTTGTTTATCGGTGGTTTAATGCTATTATTTCGCTGCATGTGCGATTACGAGCAAAGTAGTTGGGATACAAATTATTATTATACACGTTTATGGGTCAGATACATTGGGTAATTAATTCCAAAAAGTACAGCCCTCTATCTATTTTAGTTTGTTCAGGAGGATTTTTGAAACTTAGATTTTACGTTGTTTATCGGTGGTTGAATGTTATTATTTGGCTTCATGTGCGATTACGAGCAAAGTAGTTGGGATACAAATTATTATTATACACGTTTATGGGTCAGATACATTGGGTAATTAATTCCAAAAAGTACAGCCCTCTATCTATTTTAGTTTGTTCAGGAGGATTTTTGAAACTTAGATTTTACGTTGTTTATCGGTGGTTTAATGCTATTATTTCGCTTCATGTGCGATTACGAGCAAAGTAGTTGGGATACAAATTATTATTATACACGTTTATGGGTCAGATACATTGGGTAATTAATTCTAAAAAGTACAGCCCTCTATCTATTTTAGTTTGTTCAGGAGGATTTTTGAAACTTAGATTTTACGTTGTTTATCGGTGGTTGAATGCTATTATTTCGGGTCATGTGCGATTACGTGCAAAGTAGTTGGGATACAAATTATTATTATACACGTTTATGGGTCAGATACATTGGGTAATTAATTCTAAAAAGTACAGCCCTCTATCTATTTTAGTTTGTTCAGGAGGATTTTTTAAACATAGATTTTACGTTGTTTATCTGTGGTTGAATGTTATTATTTGGCTTCATGTGCGATTACGAGCAAAGTAGTTGGGATACAAATTATTATTATACACGTTTATGGGTCAGATACATAGGGTAATTAATTCCAAAAAGTACAGCCCTCTATCTATTTTAGTTTGTTCAGGAGGATTTTTGAAACTTAGATTTTACGTTGTTTATCGGTGGTTTAATGCTATTATTTCGCTTCATGTGCGATTACGAGCAAAGTTGTTGGGATACAAATTATTATTATACACGTTTATGGGTCAGATACATTGGGTAATTAATTCCAAAAAGTACAGCCCTCTATCTATTTTAGTTTGTTCAGGAGGATTTTGGAACTTAGATTTTACGTTGTTTATCGGTGGTTTAATGCTATTATTTCGCTTCATGTGCGATTACGAGCAAAGTAGTTGGGATACAAATTATTATTATACACGTTTATGGGTCAGATACATTGGGTAATTAATTCTAAAAAGTACAGCCCTCTATCTATTTTAGTTTGTTCAGGAGGATTTTTGAAACATAGATTTTACGTTGTTTATCTGTGGTTGAATGTTATTATTTGGCTTCATGTGCGATTACGAGGAAAGTAGTTGGGATACAAATTATTATTATACACGTTTATGGGTCAGATACATTGGGTAATTAATTCCAAAAAGTACAGCCCTCTATCTATTTTAGTTTGTTCAGGAGGATTTTTGAAACTTAGATTTTACGTTGTTTATCGGTGGTTTAATGCTATTATTTCGCTTCATGTGCGATTACGAGCAAAGTAGTTGGGATACAAATTATTATTATACACGTTTATGGGTCAGATACATTGGGTAATTAATTCTAAAAAGTACAGCCCTCTATCTATTTTAGTTTGTTCAGGAGGATTTTTGAAACTTAGATTTTACGTTGTTTATCGGTGGTTTAATGATATTATTTCGCTTCATGTGCGATTACGAGCAAAGTAGTTGGGATACAAATTATTATTATACACGTTTATGGGTCAGATACATTGGGTAATTAATTCTAAAAAGTACAGCCCTCTATCTATTTTAGTTTGTTCAGGAGGATTTTTGAAACTTAGATTTTACGTTGTTTATCGGTGGTTTAATGCTATTATTTCGCTTCATGTGCGATTACGAGCAAAGTAGTTGGGATACAAATTATTATTATACACGTTTATGGGTCAGATACATTGGGTAATTAATTCCAAAAAGTACAGCCCTCTATCTATTTTAGTTTGTTCAGGAGGATTTTTGAAACTTAGATTTTACGTTGTTTGTCGGTGGTTTAATGCTATTATTTCGCTTCATGTGCGATTACGAGCAAAGTGGTTGCGATACAAATTATTATTATACACGTTTATGGGTCAGATACATTGGGTAATTAATTCTAAAAAGTACAGCCCTCTATCTATTTTAGTTTGTTCAGGAGGATTTTTGAAAGTTAGATTTTACGTTGTTTATCGGTGGTTTAATGCTATTATTTGGCTTCATGTGCGATTACGGGCAAAGTAGTTGGGATACAAATTATTATTATACACGTTTATGGGTCAGATACATTGGGTAATTAATTCTAAAAAGTACAGCCCTCTATCTATTTTAGTTTGTTCAGGAGGATTTTTGAAACTTAGATTTTACGTTGTTTATCGGTGGTTTAATGCTATTATTTCGCTTCATGTGCGATTACGAGCAAAGTAGTTCGGATACAAATTATTATTATACACGTTTATATGTCAGATACATTGAGTAATTAATTCTAAAAAGTACAGCCCTCTATCTATTTTAGTTTGTTCAGGAGGATTTTTGAAACATAGATTTTACGTTGTTTATCTGTGGTTGAACGTTATTATTTTGCTTCATGTGCGATTACAAGCAAAGTAGTTGGGATACAAATTATTATTATACACGTTTATGGGTCAGATACATTGGGTAATTAATTCTAAAAAGTACAGCCCTCTATTTTAGTTTGTTCAGGAGGATTTTTGAAACTTAGATTTTACTTTGTTTATCGGTGGTTGAATGCTATTATTTCGCTTCATGTGCGATTACGTGCAAAGTAGTTGGGCTACAAATTATTATTATACACGTTTATGGGTCAGATACATTGGGTAATTAATTCTAAAAAGTACAGCCCTCTATCTATTTTAGTTTGTTCAGGAGGATTTTTGAAACATAGATTTTACGTTGTTTATCTGTGGTTGAATGTTATTATTTGGCTTCATGTGTGATTACGAGCAAAGTAGTTGGGATACAACTTATTATTATACACGTTTATGGGTCAGATACATTGGGTAATTAATTCTAAAAAGTACAGCCCTCTATCTATTTTAGTTTGTTCAGGAGGATTTTTGAAACATAGATTTTACGTTGTTTATCTGTGGTTGAACGTTATTATTTTGCTTCATGTGCGATTACAAGCAAAGTAGTTGGGATACAAATTATTATTATACACGTTTATGGGTCAGATACATTGGGTAATTAATTCTAAAAAGTACAGCCCTCTATCTATTTTAGTTTGTTCAGGAGGATTTTTGAAACTTAGATTTTACGTTGTTTATCGGTGGTTGAATGCTATTATTTCGGTTCATGTGCGATTACGTGCAAAGTAGTTGGGATACAAATTATTATTATACACGTTTATGGGTCAGATACATTGGGTAATTAATTCTAAAAAGTACAGCCCTCTATCTATTTTAGTTTGTTCAGGAGGATTTTTGAAACATAGATTTTACGTTGTTTATCTGTGGTTGAATGTTATTATTTGGCTTCATGTGCGATTACGAGCAAAGTAGTTGGGATACAAATTATTATTATACACGTTTATGGGTCAGATACATTGGGTAATTAATTCCAAAAAGTACAGCCCTCTATCTATTTTAGTTTGTTCAGGAGGATTTTTGAAACTTAGATTTTACGTTGTTTATCGGTGGTTTAATGCTATTATTTCGCTTCATGTGCGATTACGAGCAAAGTAGTTGGGATACAAATTATTATTATACACGTTTATGGGTCAGATACATTGGGTAATTAATTCTAAAAAGTACAGCCCTCTATCTATTTTAGTTTGTTCAGGAGGATTTTTGAAACATAGATTTTACGTTGTTTATCTGTGGTTGAATGTTATTATTTGGCTTCATGTGCGATTACGAGCAAAGTAGTTGGGATACAAATTATTATTATACACGTTTATGGGTCAGATACATTGGGTAATTAATTCCAAAAAGTACAGCCCTCTATCTATTTTAGTTTGTTCAGGAGGATTTTTTAAACTTAGATTTTACGTTGTTTATCGGTGATTTAATGCTATTATTTCGCTTCATGTGCGATTACCAGCAAAGTAGTTGGGATACAAATTATTATTATACACGTTTATGGGTCAGATACATTGGGTAATTAATTCTAAAAAGTACAGCTCTCTATCTATTTTAGTTTGTTCAGGAGGATTTTTGAAACTTAGATTTTACGTTGTTTATCGGTGGTTGAATGCTATTATTTCGGTTCATGTGCGATTACGTGCAAAGTAGTTGGGATACAAATTATTATTATACACGTTTATGGGTCAGATACATTGGGTAATTAATTCTAAAAAGTACAGCCCTCTATCTATTTTAGTTTGTTCAGGAGGATTTTTGAAACATAGATTTTACGTTGTTTATCTGTGGTTGAATGTTATTATTTGGCTTCATGTGCGATTACGAGCAAAGTAGTTGGGATACAAATTATTATTATACACGTTTATGGGTCAGATACATTGGGTAATTAATTCCAAAAAGTACAGCCCTCTATCTATTTTAGTTTGTTCAGGAGGATTTTTGAAACTTAGATTTTACGTTGTTTATCGGTGGTTGAATGTTATTATTTGGCTTCATGTGCGATTACGAGCAAAGTAGTTGGGATACAAATTATTATTATACACGTTTATGGGTCAGATACATTGGGTAATTAATTCCAAAAAGTACAGCCCTCTATCTATTTTAGTTTGTTCAGGAGGATTTTTGAAACTTAGATTTTACGTTGTTTATCGGTGGTTTAATGCTATTATTTCGCTTCATGTGCGATTACGAGCAAAGTAGTTGGGATACAAATTATTATTATACACGTTTATGGGTCAGATACATTGGGTAATTAATTCTAAAAAGTACAGCCCTCTATCTATTTTAGTTTGTTCAGGAGGATTTTTGAAACTTAGATTTTACGTTGTTTATCGGTGGTTGAATGCTATTATTTCGGGTCATGTGCGATTACGTGCAAAGTAGTTGGGATACAAATTATTATTATACACGTTTATGGGTCAGATACATTGGGTAATTAATTCTAAAAAGTACAGCCCTCTATCTATTTTAGTTTGTTCAGGAGGATTTTTGAAACATAGATTTTACGTTGTTTATCTGTGGTTGAATGTTATTATTTGGCTTCATGTGCGATTACGAGCAAAGTAGTTGGGATACAAATTATTATTATACACGTTTATGGGTCAGATACATTGGGTAATTAATTCCAAAAAGTACAGCCCTCTATCTATTTTAGTTTGTTCAGAAGGATTTTTGAAACTTAGATTTTACGTTGTTTATCGGTTATTTAATGCTATTATTTCGCTTCATGTGCGATTACGAGCAAAGTTGTTGGGATACAAATTATTATTATACACGTTTATGGGTCAGATACATTGGGTAATTAATTCCAAAAAGTACAGCCCTCTATCTATTTTAGTTTGTTCAGGAGGATTTTGGAACTTAGATTTTACGTTGTTTATCGGTGGTTTAATGCTATTATTTCGCTTCATGTGCGATTACGAGCAAAGTAGTTGGGATACAAATTATTATTATACACGTTTATGGGTCAGATACATTGGGTAATTAATTCTAAAAAGTACAGCCCTCTATCTATTTTAGTTTGTTCAGGAGGATTTTTGAAACATAGATTTTACGTTGTTTATCTGTGGTTGAATGTTATTATTTGGCTTCATGTGCGATTACGAGGAAAGTAGTTGGGATACAAATTATTATTATACACGTTTATGGGTCAGATACATTGGGTAATTAATTCCAAAAAGTACAGCCCTCTATCTATTTTAGTTTGTTCAGGAGGATTTTTGAAACTTAGATTTTACGTTGTTTATCGGTGGTTTAATGCTATTATTTCGCTTCATGTGCGATTACGAGCAAAGTAGTTGGGATACAAATTATTATTATACACGTTTATGGGTCAGATACATTGGGTAATTAATTCTAAAAAGTACAGCCCTCTATCTATTTTAGTTTGTTCAGGAGGATTTTTGAAACTTAGATTTTACGTTGTTTATCGGTGGTTTAATGCTATTATTTCGCTTCATGTGCGATTACGAGCAAAGTAGTTGGGATACAAATTATTATTATACACGTTTATGGGTCAGATACATTGGGTAATTAATTCTAAAAAGTACAGCCCTCTATCTATTTTAGTTTGTTCAGGAGGATTTTTGAAACTTAGATTTTACGTTGTTTATCGGTGGTTTAATGCTATTATTTCGCTTCATGTGCGATTACGAGCAAAGTAGTTGGGATACAAATTATTATTATACACGTTTATGGGTCAGATACATTGGGTAATTAATTCCAAAAAGTACAGCCCTCTATCTATTTTAGTTTGTTCAGGAGGATTTTTGAAACTTAGATTTTACGTTGTTTGTCGGTGGTTTAATGCTATTATTTCGCTTCATGTGCGATTACGAGCAAAGTGGTTGCGATACAAATTAATATTATACACGTTTATGGGTCAGATACATTGGGTAATTAATTCTAAAAAGTACAGCCCTCTATCTATTTTAGTTTGTTCAGGAGGATTTTTGAAAGTTAGATTTTACGTTGTTTATCGGTGGTTTAATGCTATTATTTCGCTTCATGTGCGATTACGGGCAAAGTAGTTGGGATACAAATTATTATTATACACGTTTATGGGTCAGATACATTGGGTAATTAATTCTAAAAAGTACAGCCCTCTATCTATTTTAGTTTGTTCAGGAGGATTTTTGAAACTTAGATTTTACGTTGTTTATCGGTGGTTGAATGCTATTATTTCGGTTCATGTGCGATTACGTGCAAAGTAGTTGGGATACAAATTATTATTATACACGTTTATGGGTCAGATACATTGGGTAATTAATTCTAAAAAGTACAGCCCTCTATCTATTTTAGTTTGTTCAGGAGGATTTTTGAAACATAGATTTTACGTTGTTTATCTGTGGTTGAATGTTATTATTTGGCTTCATGTGCGATTACGAGCAAAGTAGTTGGGATACAAATTATTATTATACACGTTTATGGGTCAGATACATTGGGTAATTAATTCCAAAAAGTACAGCCCTCTATCTATTTTAGTTTGTTCAGGAGGATTTTTGAAACTTAGATTTTACGTTGTTTATCGGTGGTTTAATGCTATTATTTCGCTTCATGTGCGATTACGAGCAAAGTAGTTGGGATACAAATTATTATTATACACGTTTATGGGTCAGATACATTGGGTAATTAATTCTAAAAAGTACAGCCCTCTATCTATTTTAGTTTGTTCAGGAGGATTTTTGAAACATAGATTTTACGTTGTTTATCTGTGGTTGAATGTTATTATTTGGCTTCATGTGCGATTACGAGCAAAGTAGTTGGGATACAAATTATTATTATACACGTTTATGGGTCAGATACATTGGGTAATTAATTCCAAAAAGTACAGCCCTCTATCTATTTTAGTTTGTTCAGGAGGATTTTTTAAACTTAGATTTTACGTTGTTTATCGGTGATTTAATGCTATTATTTCGCTTCATGTGCGATTACGAGCAAAGTAGTTGGGATACAAATTATTATTATACACGTTTATGGGTCAGATACATTGGGTAATTAATTCTAAAAAGTACAGCTCTCTATCTATTTTAGTTTGTTCAGGAGGATTTTTGAAACTTAGATTTTACGTTGTTTATCGGTGGTTGAATGCTATTATTTCGGTTCATGTGCGATTACGTGCAAAGTAGTTGGGATACAAATTATTATTATACACGTTTATGGGTCAGATACATTGGGTAATTAATTCTAAAAAGTACAGCCCTCTATCTATTTTAGTTTGTTCAGGAGGATTTTTGAAACATAGATTTTACGTTGTTTATCTGTGGTTGAATGTTATTATTTGGCTTCATGTGCGATTACGAGCAAAGTAGTTGGGATACAAATTATTATTATACACGTTTATGGGTCAGATACATTGGGTAATTAATTCCAAAAAGTACAGCCCTCTATCTATTTTAGTTTGTTCAGGAGGATTTTTGAAACTTAGATTTTACGTTGTTTATCGGTGGTTTAATATTATTTCGCTTCATGTGCGATTACGAGCAAAGTAGTTGGGATACAAATTATTATTATACACGTTTATGGGTCAGATACATTGGGTAATTAATTCCAAAAAGTACAGCCCTCTATCTATTTTAGTTTGTTCAGGAGGATTTTTGAAACTTAGATTTTACGTTGTTTATCGGTGGTTGAATGTTATTATTTGGCTTCATGTGCGATTACGAGCAAAGTAGTTGGGATACAAATTATTATTATACACGTTTATGGGTCAGATACATTGGGTAATTAATTCCAAAAAGTACAGCCCTCTATCTATTTTAGTTTGTTCAGGAGGATTTTTGAAACTTAGATTTTACGTTGTTTATCGGTGGTTTAATGCTATTATTTCGCTTCATGTGCGATTACGAGCAAAGTAGTTGGGATACAAATTATTATTATATTACAGCCTCGTCTCATAAATAATACATTGTAGTGCCTTCTATTCTTGTACTGAATCACACGTTTAGAGTAAAAAACTGAAAAAACTACCTGCTCCGCCAACTGCGGGCAATGCCTGATTCACTATTTCATTCTTCGTTCGTGTGCTGAATCGTACGTATCGTCTCGCTCAGTGCGTATTTAATATAATTATATTTAATATAATTTAATACAATCTAGTGTATTTAAAAATGCCTAAACAATCTCAAAAACGGCATAGGAAGATAGTGACAGTGACTATTCGATGGACCGAAAAGAAGAAGCTGGCAAAATTAAATGGAAAGAAAGGAAACGGCATTTTCCAACTCAGAGGGCGAAGAGGTCAGTGCAAGAATGGACTTGCTTGTGAACACAAGACCGTCAATAGAATACAAATTATCAGTAGATAATTTTAAAACCTGCTTGTTACAGCAGTATTTGCAATAGTTTGCAATTAGCTTGCTTATGTTAGCAATGCCCGTATTATAGGTATATAATACAATATCTTATCATTAGATAAGAAAAACTTGCTTGTGACAGCAGTATTTGCAATAGTTTGCAATTAGCTTGCTTATTTTAGCAATGCTCGTATTATAGGTATATAATACAATATCTTATCTTTAGATAAGAAAAACTTGCTTGTCACAGCAGTATTTGCAATGGTTTGCAATTAGCTTGCTTATGTTAGCAATGCCCGTATTATAGGTATATAATACAATATCTTATCATTAGATAAGAAAAACTTGCTTGTGACAGCAGTATTTGCAATAGTTTGCAATTAGCTTGCTTATTTTAGCAATGCTCGTATTATAGGTATATAATACAATATCTTATCATTAGATAAGAAAAACTTGCTTGTGACAGCAGTATTTGCAATGGTTTGCAATTAGCTTGCTTATGTTAGCAATGCCCGTATTATAGGTATATAATACAAAATCTTATCCTTAGATAAGAAGAACTTGCTTGTGACAGCATAGTTGGCAATTACCTTGCTTGTGATAGCAATATTGTGATATATTGTTTTAAGAGTTTCTCAATGTCGTTTCTGTCCGGCTGTCTTGTCTCGTGTACATGTTTACAAGAATTTTAAATGTTTATAGTTTGCAGTTTGGATGATTGTAAGCGCTTACTCCGATAACTTGACCATTCAGGCTGATGATGGCTCAACCTTGAGTCGAAACCGGTACCTATTGAGATAAATAAACCCATCAAAGGATTAAGAGGTCTTTTTCAATATCCCAATATAGCAATATTATAAGGTATGTATATAATATAATAAATTATCATTAGATAATAAAAACTTGCTGGTGACAGCATAGTTGGTAATTAGGTTGCTTGGGAGAGCAATATTATATATGTATATAATACAACATATTATCGTAGATAATATAAACCTGCTTGTGACAGCATGGTGTGCACTTAGCTTGCATGTGATAGCAATGCTCATAAAATATAGGTATTTATATATATATTGTATAACATATTATCGTAGACAATAATATAAACTTGCTTGTGACAGCATAGTTGACAAATAGCTTACTTGTGATATCAATGCTCATAATTAATATTCATATATATATTGAATAATAGATTATCATTAGATATTATAAACCTGCTTGTGACAGCATGGACTGTTTTTGCATATATCATAATATGTATAGGGCTGTGTTTGTGAACACAGACCTCCAATAAAGTAACCGTAATATGCTTATGACAGCATAGTTTGCAAATAGCTTGCTTGTGATAGTAATGCTCATCATATATTTACGTACAATATATAACCGAATAGAAAAAGGGACAACAATATATAACATATCTTTGATGAAAGTTAAGAATAAAATATAATACGTTATCATTATAATAGAAGCTTGCTTGTGACAGCATACTTGGGAATTAGCTTGTTTGCTCATATTATACGAGTATATGTTATGATATTATTTACATATAACAAAAACACTCACGTTTTTTTTAGAACGCATTTGTTTGCATGAATAATACAATCCGCTATATTAATTGTTTTCCAAACAAAGGAGGAGAAATATTGTCGCAGGTACTAATGGCGCCTACTAGCAGGTGTCAGTTACCGCGGGCTCAAAGCCAAATCCAGTAGCTACTGCTGGAATCTCGCGAGTTCATATCAAATGAGACAATAGATGACAATCTAATTTGACTCAAAGTGGAGACAGCTCTGTTCAGCTATATGTAGGGTGTTAACAGCAAGGTTGCAAAAGGAGAGGGTGTAGAATCCACTCAACGTTTTATAAAGGGTTTGAGCGATTCAAAAACAAAATCAGACGTGAGCTTGCGGCTTACAATTTAAGCATTTTTAATGTGGCCATAATGAAAGCCCCCACAAATTAATGGTAATTTGACGTGATTTTTTCACCGAAGAATACCAAAAATTAGTATGAAAAGAATGGTCAAAGAAGTTAAATATCAGGGGTCCGTCTCAGACAAAGTCTAAAGGACCAGATCAGAGCGAACAGCGTGAGCAATCAAAGACTCTCTACACAAGAACCAGTACCTACGCAGGGTACAGGTCGCACCCAACGCAATGAACGGATAGGGGCGAAGAACATTAAGTAAATGTAGAGGTTTGAAAAACTGCTAGACTTTGAGCTTTTCTTACAGTAGTTGATGTAACGTTACTAAAATTAGCTCGGATGTTGGGTAAATTTGGTTTTTGTAACATGTCCCGTCCAAAATATTGTGCCTACAAGGGTAGAATTTGTTAATATTAACTATTCTCAAATGTATAAAAGATGCTGATATTCCGGAGGGATGAAGATTTTAAATAAATTACAGCGATAACCTGGAAATTACTCAGGGACTATTGCGTAGCTGCGCAATGCTCTAACAAACTGAGCTGTCATTCTCAGTTTTTTATTAAATTGGTAAAAATTACTAAATGGCAACTTTAGACACCAGTCGCTGTAAGAGAAGCGGATAAAAAATATCTAGATTTAGATTTAACAATGTACCTTATCAATGTCATTGTATGCCGCTTATATTATCCTTTGGTTACCTATTATTTTATCAAAATAATGAAACGGTGGTGAAAGATTAGATTTTTTTTTTGTCGGTTAGTTACCTGAATGATTCTTTGCTATAAAATAAAACAGCAAAGAATTGTCAGAAAAGGTTAACGATACAATTAATCTGCTAGAATATTTGAGAAATGGAATTAACTATCATAAACGTAAACTACATAGTGTATATTATGCACTAAGGAAGAAATACTTTTAGGTTGCATTCGTTATTCCGTTACAATAGCAATTTCGTTGCCAAATTGTCTTACCGTAACACACTCAAGAAATAAATATGTTCAAAATACGTGAATTTACAAGATTCTTAGGTGTAAAGACTTCAGCCGGTGCCGCTGGACGCTATGATGACTCTTTATGAGACATTTCGATTGAATTTTGTTAAATTGATGCTTTAATGCTGTAATAAACATCTCTAATAATCTTTCGAAGGGCGTCACTGGTGGGTACAAAATATCCCCAAAACAATTGGAAAAAATCCACAAAACTTTATATTATTCAGATGCGTTATAAAATCGGTTGGGGTATTAGGAGACAGAAAAATTAGAACAGAGTTTTCTAAAAATTTATTTAGAATTACTGGCTCTATTTTTTAAGTAGAGATTTTTAAGTAGGTTTTTCCAATAACACATCAAACTGTAATATTATATGTAGTGTTGATAATACGACACCCTTATCTTTGATCATCTGTAGGGACAGTAATTTACCATCTAGTTAGGTTGGCCAGGGAGACTTGGAGATGGTGCAAAGCAAAAATATTTACTCACAGGCATCAGTACTACAGGCATCTTTAGACAAACATGAGACAGAGTTCAGTCGAGGATGGGATATAACGGTACAAAAGGGGAGTTAAGCTGCTACTTTTGGGATATGTTAGTTAAGTTTGAAAAGCCAAAAATTGATATTTTGCATTTCGGACGAACACAAATTGTAGAATTATTTTGTGCTTGAAATATCCGGAAAGTTTTGTTGGTTTGATGATCTTGTCAATTGGAATAGTGGTCCTTCTTTGGCCCTCACAGCTGTCGTACAAGTCATTGTAGAAAGCTGGACACCTGGAGTGTCTTAGATTTCGATGTTTCAATGTTAGAATCGAACGGTATTTGTTTTGGAATTTGCAATAATTAATGTTTGACTAGCAGCCATATTGCAAATGTTGGTGATTAGCAGAAGGTTTTAGATTTATTTATTTTTATTAAAGGCGCGTTTGGGTTACGACTGAGTTTGTCAAAATATAACGTTACCTGGGAATCGGAGATAGTCCCAGGGTAGACGCGGGCCATAATAATGATAATTCGGGCCTGCCGATGCTCCCGTAGTGGCGAAAGCGGTTGGGAGATGTTAAATAAAAGCAATGAACTTGCATTGTCTTAAAAAATGGCAAGCGGATAATAACATCCGGGCCAATCAGACGGCCTACTCTGAAACTGCCATATTTCCATCAAAATGCAATATATGTGCAGCAACTGCTGGTGGACAGTATTGTAATAAAACTAAATATTACAAAAATTCCTAGAGGATAATAATAAAAGTGGATTGAGATGTAAACATTTCCGTCTCACATTACAACCCAGGCGCCTCCACATTACCCGCTGCTGAACTTACCGCTTAATTACAGTAAGATTAACAAGGAGACGGATAGATAACTCTAATACTTTTGTAAATTTTAGATAAGTCACCAAAAGTTATAGTCGGCAGTTTTTGGTTTTTTCGGAAACAATTAAAAATAAATTAGTTAATAATGTTAACATACGTAGAAGATAGTTTAATATTAGCTTTATTAGGATCATAGGAAGCTAATTTGGAGCTAATAATTTGGATTATCGTTTGTTGAAACAAACCTTCTTATGTGGGAGAAATAAAATTTTGCTGTTTATATCTCTAAACATCTACAATGTATTATTTATGAGACGAGGCTGTAATATAATTACAAGATCAAACGAACTTACCTAAGTGAAGTTCGATCTTGATTATATGGAAGCCTCGTCGAAATAAATAATCACCCACCACTCCCTAATAGCCCCTTAAGTAACAGCAAACATTTTTTTCCCAGACTCTGAAGAAATGAAATAGTGAATCAGGCATTGCCCGCAGTTGGCGGAGCAGGTAGTTTTTTCAGTTTTTTACTCTAAACGTGTGATTCAGTACAAGAATAGAAGGCACTACAATGTATTATTTATTTCGACGAGGCTTCCATATAATCAAGATCGAACTTCACTTAGGTAAGTTCGTTTGATCTTGTAATTATACACGTTTATGGGTCAGATACATTGGGTAATTAATTCTAAAAAGTACAGCCCTCTATCTATTTTAGTTTGTTCAGGAGGATTTTTGAAACTTAGATTTTACGTTGTTTATCGGTGGTTGAATGCTATTATTTCGGGTCATGTGCGATTACGTGCAAAGTAGTTGGGATACAAATTATTATTATACACGTTTATGGGTCAGATACATTGGGTAATTAATTCTAAAAAGTACAGCCCTCTATCTATTTTAGTTTGTTCAGGAGGATTTTTGAAACATAGATTTTACGTTGTTTATCTGTGGTTGAATGTTATTATTTGGCTTCATGTGCGATTACGAGCAAAGTAGTTGGGATACAAATTATTATTATACACGTTTATGGGTCAGATACATTGGGTAATTAATTCCAAAAAGTACAGCCCTCTATCTATTTTAGTTTGTTCAGAAGGATTTTTGAAACTTAGATTTTACGTTGTTTATCGGTTATTTAATGCTATTATTTCGCTTCATGTGCGATTACGAGCAAAGTTGTTGGGATACAAATTATTATTATACACGTTTATGGGTCAGATACATTGGGTAATTAATTCCAAAAAGTATAGCCCTCTATCTATTTTAGTTTGTTCAGGAGGATTTTGGAACTTAGATTTTACGTTGTTTATCGGTGGTTTAATGCTATTATTTCGCTTCATGTGCGATTACGAGCAAAGTAGTTGGGATACAAATTATTATTATACACGTTTATGGGTCAGATACATTGGGTAATTAATTCTAAAAAGTACAGCCCTCTATCTATTTTAGTTTGTTCAGGAGGATTTTTGAAACATAGATTTTACGTTGTTTATCTGTGGTTGAATGTTATTATTTGGCTTCATGTGCGATTACGAGGAAAGTAGTTGGGATACAAATTATTATTATACACGTTTATGGGTCAGATACATTGGGTAATTAATTCCAAAAAGTACAGCCCTCTATCTATTTTAGTTTGTTCAGGAGGATTTTTGAAACTTAGATTTTACGTTGTTTATCGGTGGTTTAATGCTATTATTTCGCTTCATGTGCGATTACGAGCAAAGTAGTTGGGATACAAATTATTATTATACACGTTTATGGGTCAGATACATTGGGTAATTAATTCTAAAAAGTACAGCCCTCTATCTATTTTAGTTTGTTCAGGAGGATTTTTGAAACTTAGATTTTACGTTGTTTATCGGTGGTTTAATGCTATTATTTCGCTTCATGTGCGATTACGAGCAAAGTAGTTGGGATACAAATTATTATTATACACGTTTATGGGTCAGATACATTGGGTAATTAATTCTAAAAAGTACAGCCCTCTATCTATTTTAGTTTGTTCAGGAGGATTTTTGAAACTTAGATTTTACGTTGTTTATCGGTGGTTTAATGCTATTATTTCGCTTCATGTGCGATTACGAGCAAAGTAGTTGGGATACAAATTATTATTATACACGTTTATGGGTCAGATACATTGGGTAATTAATTCCAAAAAGTACAGCCCTCTATCTATTTTAGTTTGTTCAGGAGGATTTTTGAAACTTAGATTTTACGTTGTTTGTCGGTGGTTTAATGCTATTATTTCGCTTCATGTGCGATTACGAGCAAAGTGGTTGCGATACAAATTATTATTATACACGTTTATGGGTCAGATACATTGGGTAATTAATTCTAAAAAGTACAGCCCTCTATCTATTTTAGTTTGTTCAGGAGGATTTTTGAAAGTTAGATTTTACGTTGTTTATCGGTGGTTTAATGCTATTATTTCGCTTCATGTGCGATTACGGGCAAAGTAGTTGGGATACAAATTATTATTATACACGTTTATGGGTCAGATACATTGGGTAATTAATTCTAAAAAGTACAGCCCTCTATCTATTTTAGTTTGTTCAGGAGGATTTTTGAAACTTAGATTTTACGTTGTTTATCGGTGGTTGAATGCTATTATTTCGGTTCATGTGCGATTACGTGCAAAGTAGTTGGGATACAAATTATTATTATACACGTTTATGGGTCAGATACATTGGGTAATTAATTCTAAAAAGTACAGCCCTCTATCTATTTTAGTTTGTTCAGGAGGATTTTTGAAACATAGATTTTACGTTGTTTATCTGTGGTTGAATGTTATTATTTGGCTTCATGTGCGATTACGAGCAAAGTAGTTGGGATACAAATTATTATTATACACGTTTATGGGTCAGATACATTGGGTAATTAATTCCAAAAAGTACAGCCCTCTATCTATTTTAGTTTGTTCAGGAGGATTTTTGAAACTTAGATTTTACGTTGTTTATCGGTGGTTTAATGCTATTATTTCGCTTCATGTGCGATTACGAGCAAAGTAGTTGGGATACAAATTATTATTATACACGTTTATGGGTCAGATACATTGGGTAATTAATTCTAAAAAGTACAGCCTTCTATCTATTTTAGTTTGTTCAGGAGGATTTTTGAAACATAGATTTTACGTTGTTTATCTGTGGTTGAATGTTATTATTTGGCTTCATGTGCGATTACGAGCAAAGTAGTTGGGATACAAATTATTATTATACACGTTTATGGGTCAGATACATTGGGTAATTAATTCCAAAAAGTACAGCCCTCTATCTATTTTAGTTTGTTCAGGAGGATTTTTTAAACTTAGATTTTACGTTGTTTATCGGTGATTTAATGCTATTATTTCGCTTCATGTGCGATTACGAGCAAAGTAGTTGGGATACAAATTATTATTATACACGTTTATGGGTCAGATACATTGGGTAATTAATTCTAAAAAGTACAGCTCTCTATCTATTTTAGTTTGTTCAGGAGGATTTTTGAAACTTAGATTTTACGTTGTTTATCGGTGGTTGAATGCTATTATTTCGGTTCATGTGCGATTACGTGCAAAGTAGTTGGGATACAAATTATTATTATACACGTTTATGGGTCAGATACATTGGGTAATTAATTCTAAAAAGTACAGCCCTCTATCTATTTTAGTTTGTTCAGGAGGATTTTTGAAACTTAGATTTTACGTTGTTTATCGGTGGTTTAATGCTATTATTTCGCTTCATGTGCGATTACGAGCAAAGTAGTTGGGATACAAATTATTATTATACACGTTTATGGGTCAGATACATTGGGTAATTAATTCCAAAAAGTACAGCCCTCTATCTATTTTAGTTTGTTCAGGAGGATTTTTGAAACTTAGATTTTACTTTGTTTATCGGTGGTTTAATATTATTTCGCTTCATGTGCGATTACGAGCAAAGTAGTTGGGATACAAATTATTATTATACACGTTTATGGGTCATATACATTGGGTAATTAATTCCAAAAAGTACAGCCCTCTATCTATTTTAGTTTGTTCAGGAGGATTTTTGAAACTTAGATTTTACGTTGTTTATCGGTGGTTGAATGTTATTATTTGGCTTCATGTGCGATTACGAGCAAAGTAGTTGGGATACAAATTATTATTATACACGTTTATGGGTCAGATACATTGGGTAATTAATTCCAAAAAGTACAGCCCTCTATCTATTTTAGTTTGTTCAGGAGGATTTTTGAAACTTAGATTTTACGTTGTTTATCGGTGGTTTAATGCTATTATTTCGCTTCATGTGCGATTACGAGCAAAGTAGTTGGGATACAAATTATTATTATACACGTTTATGGGTCAGATACATTGGGTAATTAATTCTAAAAAGTACAGCCCTCTATCTATTTTAGTTTGTTCAGGAGGATTTTTGAAACTTAGATTTTACGTTGTTTATCGGTGGTTTAATGCTATTATTTCGCTTCATGTGCGATTACGAGCAAAGTAGTTGGGATACAAATTATTATTATACACGTTTATGGGTCAGATACATTGGGTAATTAATTCTAAAAAGTACAGCCCTCTATCTATTTTAGTTTGTTCAGGAGGATTTTTGAAACATAGATTTTACGTTGTTTATCTGTGGTTGAATGTTATTATTTGGCTTCATGTGCGATTACGAGGAAAGTAGTTGGGATACAAATTATTATTATACACGTTTATGGGTCAGATACATTGGGTAATTAATTCCAAAAAGTACAGCCCTCTATCTATTTTAGTTTGTTCAGGAGGATTTTTGAAACTTAGATTTTACGTTGTTTATCGGTGGTTTAATGCTATTATTTCGCTTCATGTGCGATTACGAGCAAAGTAGTTGGGATACAAATTATTATTATACACGTTTATGGGTCAGATACATTGGGTAATTAATTCTAAAAAGTACAGCCCTCTATCTATTTTAGTTTGTTCAGGAGGATTTTTGAAACATAGATTTTACGTTGTTTATCTGTGGTTGAATGTTATTATTTGGCTTCATGTGCTATTACTAGCAAAGTAGTTGGGATACAAATTATTATTATACACGTTTATGGGTCAGATACATTGGGTAATTAATTCCAAAAAGTACAGCCCTCTATCTATTTTAGTTTGTTCAGGAGGATTTTTGAAACTTAGATTTTACGTTGTTTATCGGTGGTTTGATGCTATTATTTCGCTTCATGTGCGATTACGAGCAAAGTAGTTGGGATACAAATTATTATTATACACGTTTATGGGTCAGATACATTGGGTAATTAATTCCAAAAAGTATAGCCCTCTATCTATTTTAGTTTGTTCAGGAGGATTTTGGAACTTAGATTTTACGTTGTTTATCGGTGGTTTAATGCTATTATTTCGCTTCATGTGCGATTACGAGCAAAGTAGTTGGGATACAAATTATTATTATACACGTTTATGGGTCAGATACATTGGGTAATTAATTCTAAAAAGTACAGCCCTCTATCTATTTTAGTTTGTTCAGGAGGATTTTTGAAACATAGATTTTACGTTGTTTATCTGTGGTTGAATGTTATTATTTGGCTTCATGTGCGATTACGAGGAAAGTAGTTGGGATACAAATTATTATTATACACGTTTATGGGTCAGATACATTGGGTAATTAATTCCAAAAAGTACAGCCCTCTATCTATTTTAGTTTGTTCAGGAGGATTTTTGAAACTTAGATTTTACGTTGTTTATCGGTGGTTTAATGCTATTATTTCGCTTCATGTGCGATTACGAGCAAAGTAGTTGGGATACAAATTATTATTATACACGTTTATGGGTCAGATACATTGGGTAATTAATTCTAAAAAGTACAGCCCTCTATCTATTTTAGTTTGTTCAGGAGGATTTTTGAAACTTAGATTTTACGTTGTTTATCGGTGGTTTAATGCTATTATTTCGCTTCATGTGCGATTACGAGCAAAGTAGTTGGGATACAAATTATTATTATACACGTTTATGGGTCAGATACATTGGGTAATTAATTCTAAAAAGTACAGCCCTCTATCTATTTTAGTTTGTTCAGGAGGATTTTTGAAACTTAGATTTTACGTTGTTTATCGGTGGTTTAATGCTATTATTTCGCTTCATGTGCGATTACGAGCAAAGTAGTTGGGATACAAATTATTATTATACACGTTTATGGGTCAGATACATTGGGTAATTAATTCCAAAAAGTACAGCCCTCTATCTATTTTAGTTTGTTCAGGAGGATTTTTGAAACTTAGATTTTACGTTGTTTGTCGGTGGTTTAATGCTATTATTTCGCTTCATGTGCGATTACGAGCAAAGTGGTTGCGATACAAATTATTATTATACACGTTTATGGGTCAGATACATTGGGTAATTAATTCTAAAAAGTACAGCCCTCTATCTATTTTAGTTTGTTCAGGAGGATTTTTGAAAGTTAGATTTTACGTTGTTTATCGGTGGTTTAATGCTATTATTTCGCTTCATGTGCGATTACGGGCAAAGTAGTTGGGATACAAATTATTATTATACACGTTTATGGGTCAGATACATTGGGTAATTAATTCTAAAAAGTACAGCCCTCTATCTATTTTAGTTTGTTCAGGAGGATTTTTGAAACTTAGATTTTACGTTGTTTATCGGTGGTTGAATGCTATTATTTCGGTTCATGTGCGATTACGTGCAAAGTAGTTGGGATACAAATTATTATTATACACGTTTATGGGTCAGATACATTGGGTAATTAATTCTAAAAAGTACAGCCCTCTATCTATTTTAGTTTGTTCAGGAGGATTTTTGAAACATAGATTTTACGTTGTTTATCTGTGGTTGAATGTTATTATTTGGCTTCATGTGCGATTACGAGCAAAGTAGTTGGGATACAAATTATTATTATACACGTTTATGGGTCAGATACATTGGGTAATTAATTCCAAAAAGTACAGCCCTCTATCTATTTTAGTTTGTTCAGGAGGATTTTTGAAACTTAGATTTTACGTTGTTTATCGGTGGTTTAATGCTATTATTTCGCTTCATGTGCGATTACGAGCAAAGTAGTTGGGATACAAATTATTATTATACACGTTTATGGGTCAGATACATTGGGTAATTAATTCTAAAAAGTACAGCCTTCTATCTATTTTAGTTTGTTCAGGAGGATTTTTGAAACATAGATTTTACGTTGTTTATCTGTGGTTGAATGTTATTATTTGGCTTCATGTGCGATTACGAGCAAAGTAGTTGGGATACAAATTATTATTATACACGTTTATGGGTCAGATACATTGGGTAATTAATTCCAAAAAGTACAGCCCTCTATCTATTTTAGTTTGTTCAGGAGGATTTTTTAAACTTAGATTTTACGTTGTTTATCGGTGATTTAATGCTATTATTTCGCTTCATGTGCGATTACGAGCAAAGTAGTTGGGATACAAATTATTATTATACACGTTTATGGGTCAGATACATTGGGTAATTAATTCTAAAAAGTACAGCTCTCTATCTATTTTAGTTTGTTCAGGAGGATTTTTGAAACTTAGATTTTACGTTGTTTATCGGTGGTTGAATGCTATTATTTCGGTTCATGTGCGATTACGTGCAAAGTAGTTGGGATACAAATTATTATTATACACGTTTATGGGTCAGATACATTGGGTAATTAATTCTAAAAAGTACAGCCCTCTATCTATTTTAGTTTGTTCAGGAGGATTTTTGAAACATAGATTTTACGTTGTTTATCTGTGGTTGAATGTTATTATTTGGCTTCATGTGCGATTACGAGCAAAGTAGTTGGGATACAAATTATTATTATACACGTTTATGGGTCAGATACATTGGGTAATTAATTCCAAAAAGTACAGCCCTCTATCTATTTTAGTTTGTTCAGGAGGATTTTTGAAACTTAGATTTTACGTTGTTTATCGGTGGTTTAATATTATTTCGCTTCATGTGCGATTACGAGCAAAGTAGTTGGGATACAAATTATTATTATACACGTTTATGGGTCATATACATTGGGTAATTAATTCCAAAAAGTACAGCCCTCTATCTATTTTAGTTTGTTCAGGAGGATTTTTGAAACTTAGATTTTACGTTGTTTATCGGTGGTTGAATGTTATTATTTGGCTTCATGTGCGATTACGAGCAAAGTAGTTGGGATACAAATTATTATTATACACGTTTATGGGTCAGATACATTGGGTAATTAATTCCAAAAAGTACAGCCCTCTATCTATTTTAGTTTGTTCAGGAGGATTTTTGAAACTTAGATTTTACGTTGTTTATCGGTGGTTTAATGCTATTATTTCGCTTCATGTGCGATTACGAGCAAAGTAGTTGGGATACAAATTATTATTATACACGTTTATGGGTCAGATACATTGGGTAATTAATTCTAAAAAGTACAGCCCTCTATCTATTTTAGTTTGTTCAGGAGGATTTTTGAAACTTAGATTTTACGTTGTTTATCGGTGGTTTAATGCTATTATTTCGCTTCATGTGCGATTACGAGCAAAGTAGTTGGGATACAAATTATTATTATACACGTTTATGGGTCAGATACATTGGGTAATTAATTCTAAAAAGTACAGCCCTCTATCTATTTTAGTTTGTTCAGGAGGATTTTTGAAACATAGATTTTACGTTGTTTATCTGTGGTTGAATGTTATTATTTGGCTTCATGTGCGATTACGAGGAAAGTAGTTGGGATACAAATTATTATTATACACGTTTATGGGTCAGATACATTGGGTAATTAATTCCAAAAAGTACAGCCCTCTATCTATTTTAGTTTGTTCAGGAGGATTTTTGAAACTTAGATTTTACGTTGTTTATCGGTGGTTTAATGCTATTATTTCGCTTCATGTGCGATTACGAGCAAAGTAGTTGGGATACAAATTATTATTATACACGTTTATGGGTCAGATACATTGGGTAATTAATTCTAAAAAGTACAGCCCTCTATCTATTTTAGTTTGTTCAGGAGGATTTTTGAAACATAGATTTTACGTTGTTTATCTGTGGTTGAATGTTATTATTTGGCTTCATGTGCTATTACTAGCAAAGTAGTTGGGATACAAATTATTATTATACACGTTTATGGGTCAGATACATTGGGTAATTAATTCCAAAAAGTACAGCCCTCTATCTATTTTAGTTTGTTCAGGAGGATTTTTGAAACTTAGATTTTACGTTGTTTATCGGTGGTTTGATGCTATTATTTCGCTTCATGTGCGATTACGAGCAAAGTAGTTGGGATACAAATTATTATTATACACGTTTATGGGTCAGATACATTGGGTAATTAATTCTAAAAAGTACAGCCCTCTATCTATTTTAGTTTGTTCAGGAGGATTTTTGAAACTTAGATTTTACGTTGTTTATCGGTGGTTTAATGCTATTATTTCGCTTCATGTGCGATTACGAGCAAAGTAGTTGGGATACAAATTATTATTATACACGTTTATGGGTCAGATACATTGGGTAATTAATTCCAAAAAGTACAGCTCTCTATCTATTTTAGTTTGTTCAGGAGGATTTTGAAACTTAGATTTTACGTTGTTTGTCGGTGGTTTAATGCTATTATTTCGCTTCATGTGCGATTACGAGCAAAGTAGTTGGGATACAAATTATTATTATACACGTTTATGGGTCAGATACATTGGGTAATTAATTCTAAAAAGTACAGCCCTCTATCTATTTTAGTTTGTTCAGGAGGATTTTTGAAACTTAGATATTACGTTGTTTATCGGTGGTTTAATGCTATTATTTCGCTTCATGTGCGATTACGAGCAAAGTAGTTGGGATACAAATTATTATTATACACGTTTATGGGTCAGATACATTGGGTAATTAATTCTAAAAAGTACAGCCCTCTATCTATTTTAGTTTGTTCAGAAGGATTTTTGAAACTTAGATTTTACGTTGTTTATCGGTGGTTTAATGTTATTATTTCGCTTCATGTGCGATTACGAGCAAAGTAGTTGGGATACAAATTATTATTATTATACACGTTTATGGGTCAGATACATTGAGTAGTTAATTCTAAAAAGTACAGCCCTCTATCTATTTTAGTTTGTTCAGGAGGATTTTTGAAACATAGATTTTACGTTGTTTATCTGTGGTTGAACGTTATTATTTTGCTTCATGGGCGGTTACAAGCAAAGTAGTTGGGATACAATTTATTATTATACACGTTTATGGGTCAGATACATTGGGTAATTAATTCTAAAAAGTACAGCCCTCTATCTATTTTAGTTTGTTCAGGAGGATTTTTGAAACTTAAATTTTACGTTGTTTATCGGTGGTTGAATGGTATTATTTCGCTTCATGTGCGATTACGTGCAAAGTAGTTGGGATACAAATTATTATTATACACGTTTATGGGTCAGATACATTGGGTAATTAATTCTAAAAAGTACAGCCCTCTATCTATTTTAGTTTGTTCAGGAGGATTTTTGAAACATAGATTTTACGTTGTTTATCTGTGGTTGAATGTTATTATTTGGCTTCACGTGCGATTACGAGCAAAGTAGTTGGGATACAAATTATTATTATACACGTTTATGGGTCAGCTACATTGGGTAGTTAATTCCAAAAAGTACAGCCCTCTATCTATTTTAGTTTGTTCAGGAGGATTTTTGAAACTTAGATTTTACGTTGTTTATCGGTGGTTTAATGCTATTATTTCTCTTCATGTGCGATTACAAGCAAAGTAGTTGGGATACAAATTATTTTTATACACGTTTATGGGTCAGATACATTGGGTAATTAATTCCAAAAAGTACAGCCCTCTATCTATTTTAGTTTGTTCAGGAGGATTTTTGAAACTTAGATTTTACGTTGTTTATCGGTGGTTTAATGCTATTATTTCGCTTCATGTGCGATTACGAGCAAAGTAGTTGGGATACAAATTATTATTATACACGTTTATGGGTCAGATACATTGGGTAATTAATTCTAAAAAGTACAGCCCTCTATCTATTTTAGTTTGTTCAGGAGGATTTTTGAAACATAGATTTTACGTTGTTTATCTGTGGTTGAACGTTATTATTTTGCTTCATGTGCGATTACAAGCAAAGTAGTTGGGATACAAATTATTATTATACACGTTTATGGGTCAGATACATTGGGTAATTAATTCTAAAAAGTACAGCCCTCTATCTATTTTAGTTTGTTCAGGAGGATTTTTGAAACTTAGATTTTACGTTGTTTATCGGTGGTTTAATGCTATTATTTCGCTTCATGTGCGATTACGAGCAAAGTAGTTGGGATACAAATTATTATTATACACGTTTATGGGTCAGATACATTGGGTAATTAATTCTAAAAAGTACAGCCCTCTATCTATTTTAGTTTGTTCAGGAGGATTTTTGAAACTTAGATATTACGTTGTTTATCGGTGGTTTAATGCTATTATTTCGCTTCATGTGCGATTACGAGCAAAGTAGTTGGGATACAAATTATTATTATACACGTTTATGGGTCAGATACATTGGGTAATTAATTCTAAAAAGTACAGCCCTCTATCTATTTTAGTTTGTTCAGAAGGATTTTTGAAACTTAGATTTTACGTTGTTTATCGGTGGTTTAATGTTATTATTTCGCGTCATGTGCGATTACGAGCAAAGTAGTTGGGATACAAATTATTATTATTATACACGTTTATGGGTCAGATACATTGAGTAGTTAATTCTAAAAAGTACAGCCCTCTATCTATTTTAGTTTGTTCAGGAGGATTTTTGAAACATAGATTTTACGTTGTTTATCTGTGGTTGAACGTTATTATTTTGCTTCATGTGCGATTACAAGCAAAGTAGTTGGGATACAAATTATTATTATACACGTTTATGGGTCAGATACATTGGGTAATTAATTCTAAAAAGTACAGCCCTCTATCTATTTTAGTTTGTTCAGGAGGATTTTTGAAACTTAGATTTTACGTTGTTTATCGGTGGTTGAATGCTATTATTTCGCTTCATGTGCGATTACGTGCAAAGTAGTTGGGATACAAATTATTATTATACACGTTTATGGGTCAGATACATTGGGTAATTAATTCTAAAAAGTACAGCCCTCTATCTATTTTAGTTTGTTCAGGAGGATTTTTGAAACATAGATTTTACGTTGTTTATCTGTGGTTGAATGTTATTATTTGGCTTCATGTGCGATTACGAGCAAAGTAGTTGGGATACAAATTATTATTATACACGTTTATGGGTCAGATACATTGGGTAATTAATTCTAAAAAGTACAGCCCTCTATCTATTTTAGTTTGTTCAGGAGGATTTTTGAAACTTAGATTTTACGTTGTTTATCGGTGGTTTAATGCTATTATTTCGCTTCATGTGCGATTACGAGCAAAGTAGTTGGGATACAAATTATTATTATACACGTTTATGGGTCAGATACATTGGGTAATTAATTCTAAAAAGTACAGCCCTCTATCTATTTTAGTTTGTTCAGGAGGATTTTTGAAACTTAGATTTTACGTTGTTTATCGGTGGTTTAATGCTATTATTTCGCTTCATGTGCGATTACGAGCAAAGTAGTTGGGATACAAATTATTATTATACACGTTTATGGGTCAGATACATTGGGTAATTAATTCTAAAAAGTACAGCCCTCTATCTATTTTAGTTTGTTCAGAAGGATTTTTGAAACTTAGATTTTACGTTGTTTATCGGTGGTTTAATGTTATTATTTCGCTTCATGTGCGATTACGAGCAAAGTAGTTGGGATATAAATTATTATTATACACGTTTATGGGTCAGATACATTGAGTAATTAATTCTAAAAAGTACAGCCCTCTATCTATTTTAGTTTGTTCAGGAGGATTTTTGAAACATAGATTTTACGTTGTTTATCTGTGGTTGAACGTTATTATTTTGCTTCATGTGCGATTACGAGCAAAGTAGTTGGGATACAAATTATTATTATACACGTTTATGGGTCAGATACATTGGGTAATTAATTCTAAAAAGTACAGCCCTCTATCTATTTTAGTTTGTTCAGGAGGATTTTTGAAACTTAGATTTTACGTTGTTTATCTGTGGTTGAATGTTATTATTTGGCTTCATGTGCGATTACGAGCAAAGTAGTTGGGATACAAATTATTATTATACACGTTTATGGGTCAGATACATTGGGTAATTAATTCCAAAAAGTACAGCCTTCTATCTATTTTAGTTTGTTCAGGAGGATTTTTGAAACTTAGATTTTACGTTGTTTATCGGTGGTTTAATGCTATTATTTCGCTTCATGTGCGATTACGAGCAAAGTAGTTGGGATACAAATTATTATTATACACGTTTATGGGTCAGATACATTGGGTAATTAATTCTAAAAAGTACAGCCCTCTATCTATTTTAGTTTGTTCAGGAGGATTTTTGAAACTTAGATTTTGCGTTGTTTATCGGTGGTTTAATGCTATTATTTCGCTTCATGTGCGATTACGAGCAAAGTAGTTGGGATACAAATTATTATTATACACGTTTATGGGTCAGATACATTGGGTAATTAATTCCAAAAAGTACAGCCCTCTATCTATTTTAGTTTGTTCAGGAGGATTTTTGAAACTTAGATTTTACGTTGTTTATCGGTGGTTTAATGCTATTATTTCGCTTCATGTGCGATTACGAGCAAAGTAGTTGGGATACAAATTATTATTATACACGTTTATGGGTCAGATACATTGGGTAATTAATTCTAAAAAGTACAGCCCTCTATCTATTTTAGTTTGTTCAGAAGGATTTTTGAAACTTAGATTTTACGTTGTTTATCGGTGGTTTAATGTTATTATTTCGCTTCATGTGCGATTACGAGCAAACTAGTTGGGATACAAATTATTATTATACACGTTTATGGGTCAGATACATTGGGTAATTAATTCTAAAAAGTACAGCCCGCTATATATTTTAGTTTGTTCAGGAGGATTTTTGAAACTTAGATTTTACGTTGTTTATCGGTGGTTTAATGCAATTATTTCGCTTCATGTGCGATTACGAGCAAAGTAGTTGGGATACAAATTATTATTATACACGTTTATGGGTCAGATACATTGAGTAATTAATTCTAAAAAGTACAGCCCTCTATCTATTTTAGTTTGTTCAGGAGGATTTTTGAAACATAGATTTTACGTTGTTTATCTGTGGTTGAGCGTTATTATTTTGCTTCATGTGCGATTACAAGCAAAGTAGTTGGGACACAAATTATTATTATACACGTTTATGGGTCAGATACATTGGGTAATTAATTCTAAAAAGTACAGCCCTCTATCTATTTTAGTTTGTTCAGGAGGATTTTTGAAACTTAGATTTTACGTTGTTTATCGGTGGTTGAATGCTATTATTTCGCTTCATGTGCGATTACGTGCAAAGTAGTTGGGATACAAATTATTATTATACACGTTTATGGGTCAGATACATTGGGTAATTAATTCTAAAAAGTACAGCCCTCTATCTATTTTAGTTTGTTCAGGAGGATTTTTGAAACATAGATTTTACGTTGTTTATCTGTGGTTGAATGTTATTATTTGGCTTCATGTGCGATTACGAGCAAAGTAGTTGGGATACAAATTATTATTATAAATTATTATACAAATTATTATTTATGGGTCAGATACATTGGGTAGTTAATTCCAAAAAGTACAGCCCTCTATCTATTCTAGTTTGTTCAGGAGGATTTTTGAAACTTAGATTTTACGTTGTTTATCGGTGGTTTAATGCTATTATTTCGCTTCATGTGCGATTACGAGCAAAGTAGTTGGGATACAAATTATTATTATACACGTTTATGGGTCAGATACATTGGGTAATTAATTCTAAAAAGTACAGCCCTCTATCTATTTTAGTTTGTTCAGGAGGATTTTTGAAACTTAGATTTTACGTTGTTTATCGGTGGTTTAATGCTATTATTTCGCTTCATGTGCGATTACGAGCAAAGTAGTTGGGATACAAATTATTATTATACACGTTTATGGGTCAGATACATTGGGTAATTAATTCCAAAAAGTACAGCCCTCTATCTATTTTAGTTTGTTCAGGAGGATTTTTGAAACTTAGATTTTACGTTGTTGATCGGTGGTTTAATGCTATTATTTCGCTTCATACGCAATTACGAGCAAAGTAGTTGAGATACAAATTATTATTATACACGTTTATGGGTCAGATACATTGGGTAATTAATTCTAAAAAGTACAGCCCTCTATCTATTTTAGTTTGTTCAGAAGGATTTTTGAAACTTAGATTTTACGTTGTTTATCGGTGGTTTAATGTTATTATTTCGCTTCATGTGCGATTACGAGCAAACTAGTTGGGATACAAATTATTATTATACACGTTTATGGGTCAGATACATTGGGTAATTAATTCTAAAAAGTACAGCCCGCTGTATATTTTAGTTTGTTCAGGAGGATTTTTGAAACTTAGATTTTACGTTGTTTATCGGTGGTTTAATGCTATTATTTCGCTTCATGTGCGATTACGAGCAAAGTAGTTGGGATACAAATTATTATTATACACGTTTATGGGTCAGATACATTGAGTAATTAATTCTAAAAAGTACAGCCCTCTATCTATTTTAGTTTGTTCAGGAGGATTTTTGAAACATAGATTTTACGTTGTTTATCTGTGGTTGAGCGTTATTATTTTGCTTCATGTGCGATTACAAGCAAAGTAGTTGGGACACAAATTATTATTATACACGTTTATTGGTCAGATACATTGGGTAATTAATTCTAAAAAGTACAGCCCTCTATCTATTTTAGTTTGTTCAGGAGGATTTTTGAAACTTAGATTTTACGTTGTTTATCGGTGGTTGAATGCTATTATTTCGCTTCATGTGCCATTACGTGCAAAGTAGTTGGGATACAAATTATTATTATACACGTTTATGGGTCAGATACATTGGGTAATTAATTCTAAAAAGTACAGCCCTCTATCTATTTTAGTTTGTTCAGGAGGATTTTTGAAACATAGATTTTACGTTGTTTATCTGTGGTTGAATGTTATTATTTGGCTTCATGTGCGATTACGAGCAAAGTAGTTGGGATACAAATTATTATTATACACGTTTATGGGTCAGATACATTGAGTAATTAATTCTAAAAAGTACAGCCCTCTATCTATTTTAGTTTGTTCAGGAGGATTTTTGAAACATAGATTTTACGTTGTTTATCGGTGGTTGAATGCTATTATTTCGGTTCATGTGCGATTACGTGCAAAGTAGTTGGGATACAAATTATTATTATACACGTTTATGGGTCAGATACATTGGGTAATTAATTCTAAAAAGTACAGCCCTCTATCTATTTTAGTTTGTTCAGGAGGATTTTTGAAACATAGATTTTACGTTGTTTATCTGTGGTTGAATGTTATTATTTGGCTTCATGTGCGATTACGAGCAAAGTAGTTGGGATACAAATTATTATTATACACGTTTATGGGTCAGATACATTGGGTAATTAATTCCAAAAAGTACAGCCCTCTATCTATTTTAGTTTGTTCAGGAGGATTTTTGAAACTTAGATTTTACGTTGTTTATCGGTGGTTTAATGCTATTATTTCGCTTCATGTGCGATTACGAGCAAAGTAGTTGGGATACAAATTATTATTATACACGTTTATGGGTCAGATACATTGGGTAATTAATTCTAAAAAGTACAGCTCTCTATCTATTTTAGTTTGATCAGGAGGATTTTTGAAACATAGATTTTACGTTGTTTATCTGTGGTTGAATGTTATTATTTGGCTTCATGTGCGATTACTAGCAAAGTAGTTGGGATACAAATTATTATTATACACGTTTATGGGTCAGATACATTGGGTAATTAATTCCAAAAAGTACAGCCCTCTATCTATTTTAGTTTGTTCAGGAGGATTTTTGAAACTTAGATTTTACGTTGTTTATCGGTGGTTTAATGCTATTATTTCGCTTCATGTGCGATTACGAGCAAAGTAGTTGGGATACAAATTATTATTATACACGTTTATGGGTCAGATACATTGAGTAATTAATTCTAAAAAGTACAGCCCTCTATCTATTTTAGTTTGTTCAGGAGGATTTTTGAAACATAGATTTTACGTTGTTTATCTGTGGTTGAATGTTATTATTTGGCTTCATGTGCGATTACGAGCAAAGTAGTTGGGATACAAATTATTATTATACACGTTTATGGGTCAGATACATTGGGTAATTAATTCCAAAAAGTACAGCCCTCTATCTATTTTAGTTTGTTCAGGAGGATTTTTGAAACTTAGATTTTACGTTGTTTATCGGTGGTTTAATGCTATTATTTCGCTTCATGTGCGATTACGAGCAAAGTAGTTGGGATACAAATTATTATTATACACGTTTATGGGTCAGATACATTGGGTAACTAATTCTAAAAAGTACAGCCCTCTATCTATTTTAGTTTGTTCAGGAGGATTTTTGAAACATAGATTTTACGTTGTTTATCTGTGGTTGAATGTTATTATTTGGCTTCATGTGCGATTACTAGCAAAGTAGTTGGGATACAAATTATTATTATACACGTTTATGGGTCAGATACATTGGGTAATTAATTCCAAAAAGTACAGCCCTCTATCTATTTTAGTTTGTTCAGGAGGATTTTTGAAACTTAGATTTTACGTTGTTTATCGGTGGTTTAATGCTATTTCGCTTCATGTGCGATTACTAGCAAAGTAGTTGGGATACAAATTATTATTATACACGTTTATGGGTCAGATACATTGGGTAATTAATTCTAAAAAGTACAGCCCTCTATCTATTTTAGTTTGTTCAGGAGGATTTTTGAAACTTAGATTTTACGTTGTTTATCGGTGGTTTAATGCTATTTCGCTTCATGTGCGATTACGAGCAAAGTAGTTGGGATACAAATTATTATTATACACGTTTATGGGTCAGATACATTGGGTAATTAATTCTAAAAAGTACAGCCCGCTATCTATTTTAGTTTGTTCAGGAGGATTTTTGAAACTTAGATTTTACGTTGTTTATCGGTGGTTTAATGCTATTATTTCGCTTCATGTGCGATTACGAGCAAAGTAGTTGGGATACAAATTATTATTATACACGTTTATGGGTCAGATACATTGAGTAATTAATTCTAAAAAGTACAGCCCTCTATCTATTTTAGTTTGTTCAGGAGGATTTTTGAAACATAGATTTTACGTTGTTTATCTGTGGTTGAACGTTATTATTTTGCTTCATGTGCGATTACGTGCAAAGTAGTTGGGCTACAAATTATTATTATACACGTTTATGGGTCAGATACATTGGGTAATTAATTCTAAAAAGTACAGCCCTCTATCTATTTTAGTTTGTTCAGGAGGATTTTTGAAACATAGATTTTACGTTGTTTATCTGTGGTTGAATGTTATTATTTGGCTTCATGTGTGATTACGAGCAAAGTAGTTGGGATACAACTTATTATTATACACGTTTATGGGTCAGATACATTGGGTAATTAATTCTAAAAAGTACAGCCCTCTATCTATTTTAGTTTGTTCAGGAGGATTTTTGAAACATAGATTTTACGTTGTTTATCTGTGGTTGAACGTTATTATTTTGCTTCATGTGCGATTACAAGCAAAGTAGTTGGGATACAAATTATGATTATACACGTTTATGGGTCAGATACATTGGGTAATTAATTCCAAAAAGTACAGCCCTCTATCTATTTTAGTTTGTTCAGGAGGATTTTTGAAACTTAGATTTTACGTTGTTTATCGGTGGTTTAATGCTATTATTTCGCTTCATGTGCGATTACGAGCAAAGTAGTTGGGATACAAATTATTATTATACACGTTTATGGGTCAGATACATTGGGTAATTAATTCTAAAAAGTACAGCCCTCTATCTATTTTAGTTTGTTCAGGAGGATTTTTGAAACTTAGATTTTACGTTGTTTATCGGTGGTTGAATGCTATTATTTCGGTTCATGTGCGATTACGTGCAAAGTAGTTGGGATACAAATTATTATTATACACGTTTATGGGTCAGATACATTGGGTAATTAATTATAAAAAGTACAGCCCTCTATCTATTTTAGTTTGTTCAGGAGGATTTTTGAAACATAGATTTTACGTTGTTTATCTGTGGTTGAATGTTATTATTTGGCTTCATGTGCGATTACGAGCAAAGTAGTTGGGATACAAATTATTATTATACACGTTTATGGGTCAGATACATTGGGTAATTAATTCCAAAAAGTACAGCCCTCTATTTTAGTTTGTTCAGGAGGATTTTTGAAACTTAGATTTTACGTTGTTTATCGGTGGTTTAATGCTATTATTTCGCTTCATGTGCGATTACGAGCAAAGTAGTTGGGATACAAATTATTATTATACACGTTTATGGGTCAGATACATTGGGTAATTAATTCTAAAAAGTACAGCCCTCTATCTATTTTAGTTTGTTCAGGAGGATTTTTGAAACATAGATTTTACGTTGTTTATCTGTGGTTGAATGTTATTATTTGGCTTCATGTGCGATTACGAGCAAAGTAGTTGGGATACAAATTATTATTATACACGTTTATGGGTCAGATACATTGGGTAATTAATTCCAAAAAGTACAGCCCTCTATCTATTTTAGTTTGTTCAGGAGGATTTTTGAAACTTAGATTTTACGTTGTTTATCGGTGGTTTAATGCTATTATTTCGCTTCATGTGCGATTACGAGCAAAGTAGTTGGGATACAAATTATTATTATACACGTTTATGGGTCAGATACATTGGGTAATTAATTCCAAAAAGTACAGCCCTCTATCTATTTTAGTTTGTTCAGGAGGATTTTTGAAACTTAGATTTTACGTTGTTTATCGGTGGTTTAATGCTATTTCGCTTCATGTGCGATTACGAGCAAAGTAGTTGGGATACAAATTATTATTATACACGTTTATGGGTCAGATACATTGGGTAATTAATTCTAAAAAGTACAGCCCGCTATCTATTTTAGTTTGTTCAGGAGGATTTTTGAAACTTAGATTTTACGTTGTTTATCGGTGGTTTAATGCTATTATTTCGCTTCATGTGCGATTACGAGCAAAGTAGTTGGGATACAAATTATTATTATACACGTTTATGGGTCAGATACATTGAGTAATTAATTCTAAAAAGTACAGCCCTCTATCTATTTTAGTTTGTTCAGGAGGATTTTTGAAACATAGATTTTACGTTGTTTATCTGTGGTTGAACGTTATTATTTTGCTTCATGTGCGATTACGAGCAAAGTAGTTGGGATGCAAATTATTATTATACACGTTTATGGGTCAGATACATTGGGTAATTAATTCCAAAAAGTACAGCCCTCTATCTATTTTAGTTTGTTCAGGAGGATTTTTGAAACTTAGATTTTACGTTGTTTATCGGTGGTTTAATGCTATTATTTCGCTTCATGTGCGATTACGAGCAAAGTAGTTGGGATACAAATTATTATTATACACGTTTATGGGTCAGATACATTGGGTAATTAATTCTAAAAAGTACAGCCCTCTATCTATTTTAGTTTATTCAGGAGGATTTTTGAAACATAGATTTTACGTTGTTTATCTGTGGTTGAATGTTATTATTTGGCTTCATGTGCGATTACGAGGAAAGTAGTTGGGATACAAATTATTATTATACACGTTTATGGGTCAGATACATTGGGTAATTAATTCCAAAAAGTACAGCCCTCTATCTATTTTAGTTTGTTCAGGAGGATTTTTGAAACTTAGATTTTACGTTGTTTATCGGTGGTTTAATGCTATTATTTCGCTTCATGTGCGATTACGAGCAAAGTAGTTGGGATACAAATTATTATTATACACGTTTATGGGTCAGATACATTGGGTAATTAATTCTAAAAAGTACAGCCCTCTATCTATTTTAGTTTGTTCAGGAGGATTTTTGAAACTTAGATTTTACGTTGTTTATCGGTGGTTTAATGCTATTATTTCGCTTCATGTGCGATTACGAGCAAAGTAGTTGGGATACAAATTATTATTATACACGTTTATGGGTCAGATACATTGGGTAATTAATTCCAAAAAGTACAGCCCTCTATCTATTTTAGTTTGTTCAGGAGGATTTTTGAAACTTAGATTTTACGTTGTTTGTCGGTGGTTTAATGCTATTATTTCGCTTCATGTGCGATTACGAGCAAAGTAGTTGCGATACAAATTATTATTATACACGTTTATGGGTCAGATACATTGGGTAATTAATTCTAAAAAGTACAGCCCTCTATCTATTTTAGTTTGTTCAGGAGGATTTTTGAAAGTTAGATTTTACGTTGTTTATCGGTGGTTTAATGCTATTATTTCGCTTCATGTGCGATTACGAGCAAAGTAGTTGGGATACAAATTATTATTATACACGTTTATGGGTCAGATACATTGGGTAATTAATTCTAAAAAGTACAGCCCTCTATCTATTTTAGTTTGTTCAGAAGGATTTTTGAAACTTAGATTTTACGTTGTTTATCGGTGGTTTAATGTTATTATTTCGCTTCATGTGCGATTACGAGCAAACTAGTTGGGATACAAATTATTATTATACACGTTTATGGGTCAGATACATTGGGTAATTAATTCCAAAAAGTACAGCCCTCTATCTATTTTAGTTTGTTCAGGAGGATTTTTGAAACTTAGATTTTACGTTTTTTATCGGTGGTTGAATGTTATTATTTGGCTTCATGTGCGATTACGAGCAAAGTAGTTGGGATACAAATTATTATTATACACGTTTATGGGTCAGATACATTGGGTAATTAATTCCAAAAAGTACAGCCCTCTATCTATTTTAGTTTGTTCAGGAGGATTTTTGAAACTTAGATTTTACGTTGTTTATCGGTGGTTTAATGCTATTATTTCGCTTCATGTGCGATTACGAGCAAAGTAGTTGGGATACAAATTATTATTATACACGTTTATGGGTCAGATACATTGGGTAATTAATTCTAAAAAGTACAGCCCTCTATCTATTTTAGTTTGTTCAGGAGGATTTTTGAAACTTAGATTTTACGTTGTTTATCGGTGGTTGAATGCTATTATTTCGGTTCATGTGCTATTACGTGCAAAGTAGTTGGGATACAAATTATTATTATACACGTTTATGGGTCAGATACATTGGGTAATTAATTCTAAAAAGTACAGCCCTCTATCTATTTTAGTTTGTTCAGGAGGATTTTTGAAACATAGATTTTACGTTGTTTATCTGTGGTTGAATGTTATTATTTGGCTTCATGTGCGATTACGAGCAAAGTAGTTGGGATACAAATTATTATTATACACGTTTATGGGTCAGATACATTGGGTAATTAATTCCAAAAAGTACAGCCCTCTATCTATTTTAGTTTGTTCAGGAGGATTTTTGAAACTTAGATTTTACGTTGTTTATCGGTGGTTTAATGGTATTATTTCGCTTCATGTGCGATTACGAGCAAAGTAGTTGGGATACAAATTATTATTATACACGTTTATGGGTCAGATACATTGGGTAATTAATTCCAAAAAGTACAGCCCTCTATCTATTTTAGTTTGTTCAGGAGGATTTTTGAAACTTAGATTTTACGTTGTTTATCGGTGGTTTAATGCTATTATTTCGCTTCATGTGCGATTACGAGCAAAGTAGTTGGGATACAAATTATTATTATACACGTTTATGGGTCAGATACATTGGGTAATTAATTCTAAAAAGTACAGCCCTCTATCTATTTTAGTTTATTCAGGAGGATTTTTGAAACATAGATTTTACGTTGTTTATCTGTGGTTGAATGTTATTATTTGGCTTCATGTGCGATTACGAGGAAAGTAGTTGGGATACAAATTATTATTATACACGTTTATGGGTCAGATACATTTGGTAATTAATTCCAAAAAGTACAGCCCTCTATCTATTTTAGTTTGTTCAGGAGGATTTTTGAAACTTAGATTTTACGTTGTTTATCGGTGGTTTAATGCTATTATTTCGCTTCATGTGCGATTACGAGCAAAGTAGTTGGGATACAAATTATTATTATACACGTTTATGGGTCAGATACATTGGGTAATTAATTCTAAAAAGTACAGCCCTCTATCTATTTTAGTTTATTCAGGAGGATTTTTGAAACATAGATTTTACGTTGTTTATCTGTGGTTGAATGTTATTATTTGGCTTCATGTGCGATTACGAGGAAAGTAGTTGGGATACAAATTATTATTATACACGTTTATGGGTCAGATACATTTGGTAATTAATTCCAAAAAGTACAGCCCTCTATCTATTTTAGTTTGTTCAGGAGGATTTTTGAAACTTAGATTTTACGTTGTTTATCGGTGGTTTAATGCTATTATTTCGCTTCATGTGCGATTACGAGCAAAGTAGTTGGGATACAAATTATTATTATACACGTTTATGGGTCAGATACATTGGGTAATTAATTCTAAAAAGTACAGCCCTCTATCTATTTTAGTTTGTTCAGGAGGATTTTTGAAACTTAGATTTTACGTTGTTTATCGGTGGTTTAATGCTATTATTTCGCTTCATGTGCGATTACGAGCAAAGTAGTTGGGATACAAATTATTATTATACACGTTTATGGGTCAGATACATTGGGTAATTAATTCTAAAAAGTACACCCCTCTATCTATTTTAGTTTGTTCAGGAGGATTTTTGAAACTTAGATTTTACGTTGTTTATCGGTGGTTTAATGCTATTATTTCGCTTCATGTGCGATTACGAGCAAAGTAGTTGGGATACAAATTATTATTATACACGTTTATGGGTCAGATACATTGGGTAATTAATTCCAAAAAGTACAGCCCTCTATCTATTTTAGTTTGTTCAGGAGGATTTTTGAAACTTAGATTTTACGTTGTTTGCCGGTGGTTTAATGCTATTATTTCGCTTCATGTGCGATTACGAGCAAAGTAGTTGCGATACAAATTATTATTATACACGTTTATGGGTCAGATACATTGGGTAATTAATTCTAAAAAGTACAGCCCTCTATCTATTTTAGTTTGTTCAGGAGGATTTTTGAAAGTTAGATTTTACGTTGTTTATCGGTGGTTTAATGCTATTATTTCGCTTCATGTGCGATTACGAGCAAAGTAGTTGGGATACAAATTATTATTATACACGTTTATGGGTCAGATACATTGGGTAATTAATTCTAAAAAGTACAGCCCTCTATCTATTTTAGTTTGTTCAGAAGGATTTTTGAAACTTAGATTTTACGTTGTTTATCGGTGGTTTAATGTTATTATTTCGCTTCATGTGCGATTACGAGCAAACTAGTTGGGATACAAATTATTATTATACACGTTTATGGGTCAGATACATTGGGTAATTAATTCTAAAAAGTACAGCCCTCTATCTATTTTAGTTTGTTCAGGAGGATTTTTGAAACATAGATTTTACGTTGTTTATCTGTGGTTGAATGTTATTATTTGGCTTCATGTGCGATTACGAGCAAAGTAGTTGGGATACAAATTATTATTATACACGTTTATGGGTCAGATACATTGGGTAATTAATTCGAAAAAGTACAGCCCTCTATCTATTTTAGTTTGTTCAGGAGGATTTTTGAAACTTAGATTTTACGTTGTTTATCGGTGGTTGAATGCTATTATTTCGGTTCATGTGCGATTACGTGCAAAGTAGTTGGGATACAAATTATTATTATACACGTTTATGGGTCAGATACATTGGGTAATTAATTCTAAAAAGTACAGCCCTCTATCTATTTTAGTTTGTTCAGGAGGATTTTTGAAACATAGATTTTACGTTGTTTATCTGTGGTTGAATGTTATTATTTGGCTTCATGTGCGATTACTAGCAAAGTAGTTGGGATACAAATTATTATTATACACGTTTATGGGTCAGATACATTGGGTAATTAATTCCAAAAAGTACAGCCCTCTATCTATTTTAGTTTGTTCAGGAGGATTTTTGAAACTTAGATTTTACGTTGTTTATCGGTGGTTTAATGCTATTATTTCGCTTCATGTGCGATTACGAGCAAAGTAGTTGGGATACAAATTATTATTATACACGTTTATGGGTCAGATACATTGGGTAATTAATTCCAAAAAGTACAGCCCTCTATCTATTTTAGTTTGTTCAGGAGGATTTTTGAAACTTAGATTTTACGTTGTTTATCGGTGGTTTAATGCTATTATTTCGCTTCATGTGCGATTACGAGCAAAGTAGTTGGGATACAAATTATTATTATACACGTTTATGGGTCAGATACATTGGGTAATTAATTCTAAAAAGTACAGCCCTCTATCTATTTTAGTTTGTTCAGGAGGATTTTTGAAACATAGATTTTACGTTGTTTATCTGTGGTTGAATGTTATTATTTGGCTTCATGTGCGATTACTAGCAAAGTAGTTGGGATACAAATTATTATTATACACGTTTATGGGTCAGATACATTGGGTAATTAATTCCAAAAAGTACAGCCCTCTATCTATTTTAGTTTGTTCAGGAGGATTTTTGAAACATAGATTTTACGTTGTTTATCGGTGGTTTAATGCTATTATTTCGCTTCATGTGCGATTACGAGCAAAGTAGTTGGGATACAAATTATTATTATACACGTTTATGGGTCAGATACATTGGGTAATTAATTCTAAAAAGTACAGCCCTCTATCTATTTTAGTTTGTTCAGGAGGATTTTTGAAACTTAGATTTTACGTTGTTTATCGGTGGTTGAATGCTATTATTTCGGTTCATGTGCTATTACGTGCAAAGTAGTTGGGATACAAATTATTATTATACACGTTTATGGGTCAGATACATTGGGTAATTAATTCTAAAAAGTACAGCCCTCTATCTATTTTAGTTTGTTCAGGAGGATTTTTGAAACATAGATTTTACGTTGTTTATCTGTGGTTGAATGTTATTATTTGGCTTCATGTGCGATTACGAGCAAAGTAGTTGCGATACAAATTATTATTATACACGTTTATGGGTCAGATACATTGGGTAATTAATTCCAAAAAGTACAGCCCTCTATCTATTTTAGTTTGTTCAGGAGGATTTTTGAAACTTAGATTTTACGTTGTTTATCGGTGGTTTAATGCTATTATTTCGCTTCATGTGCGATTACGAGCAAAGTAGTTGGGATACAAATTATTATTATACACGTTTATGGGTCAGATACATTGGGTAATTAATTCTAAAAAGTACAGCCCTCTATCTATTTTAGTTTGTTCAGGAGGATTTTTGAAACATAGATTTTACGTTGTTTATCTGTGGTTGAATGTTATTATTTGGCTTCATGTGCGATTACTAGCAAAGTAGTTGGGATACAAATTATTATTATACACGTTTATGGGTCAGATACATTGGGTAATTAATTCTAAAAAGTACAGCCCTCTATCTATTTTAGTTTGTTCAGGAGGATTTTTGAAAGTTAGATTTTACGTTGTTTATCGGTGGTTTAATGCTATTATTTCGCTTCATGTGCGATTACGAGCAAAGTAGTTGGGATACAAATTATTATTATACACGTTTATGGGTCAGATACATTGGGTAATTAATTCTAAAAAGTACAGCCCTCTATCTATTTTAGTTTGTTCAGAAGGATTTTTGAAACTTAGATTTTACGTTGTTTATCGGTGGTTTAATGTTATTATTTCGCTTCATGTGCGATTACGAGCAAACTAGTTGGGATACAAATTATTATTATACACGTTTATGGGTCAGATACATTGGGTAATTAATTCTAAAAAGTACAGCCCTCTATCTATTTTAGTTTGTTCAGGAGGATTTTTGAAACATAGATTTTACGTTGTTTATCTGTGGTTGAATGTTATTATTTGGCTTCATGTGCGATTACGAGCAAAGTAGTTGGGATACAAATTATTATTATACACGTTTATGGGTCAGATACATTGGGTAATTAATTCGAAAAAGTACAGCCCTCTATCTATTTTAGTTTGTTCAGGAGGATTTTTGAAACTTAGATTTTACGTTGTTTATCGGTGGTTGAATGCTATTATTTCGGTTCATGTGCGATTACGTGCAAAGTAGTTGGGATACAAATTATTATTATACACGTTTATGGGTCAGATACATTGGGTAATTAATTCTAAAAAGTACAGCCCTCTATCTATTTTAGTTTGTTCAGGAGGATTTTTGAAACATAGATTTTACGTTGTTTATCTGTGGTTGAATGTTATTATTTGGCTTCATGTGCGATTACTAGCAAAGTAGTTGGGATACAAATTATTATTATACACGTTTATGGGTCAGATACATTGGGTAATTAATTCCAAAAAGTACAGCCCTCTATCTATTTTAGTTTGTTCAGGAGGATTTTTGAAACTTAGATTTTACGTTGTTTATCGGTGGTTTAATGCTATTATTTCGCTTCATGTGCGATTACGAGCAAAGTAGTTGGGATACAAATTATTATTATACACGTTTATGGGTCAGATACATTGGGTAATTAATTCCAAAAAGTACAGCCCTCTATCTATTTTAGTTTGTTCAGGAGGATTTTTGAAACTTAGATTTTACGTTGTTTATCGGTGGTTTAATGCTATTATTTCGCTTCATGTGCGATTACGAGCAAAGTAGTTGGGATACAAATTATTATTATACACGTTTATGGGTCAGATACATTGGGTAATTAATTCTAAAAAGTACAGCCCTCTATCTATTTTAGTTTGTTCAGGAGGATTTTTGAAACATAGATTTTACGTTGTTTATCTGTGGTTGAATGTTATTATTTGGCTTCATGTGCGATTACTAGCAAAGTAGTTGGGATACAAATTATTATTATACACGTTTATGGGTCAGATACATTGGGTAATTAATTCCAAAAAGTACAGCCCTCTATCTATTTTAGTTTGTTCAGGAGGATTTTTGAAACATAGATTTTACGTTGTTTATCGGTGGTTTAATGCTATTATTTCGCTTCATGTGCGATTACGAGCAAAGTAGTTGGGATACAAATTATTATTATACACGTTTATGGGTCAGATACATTGGGTAATTAATTCTAAAAAGTACAGCCCTCTATCTATTTTAGTTTGTTCAGGAGGATTTTTGAAACTTAGATTTTACGTTGTTTATCGGTGGTTGAATGCTATTATTTCGGTTCATGTGCTATTACGTGCAAAGTAGTTGGGATACAAATTATTATTATACACGTTTATGGGTCAGATACATTGGGTAATTAATTCTAAAAAGTACAGCCCTCTATCTATTTTAGTTTGTTCAGGAGGATTTTTGAAACATAGATTTTACGTTGTTTATCTGTGGTTGAATGTTATTATTTGGCTTCATGTGCGATTACGAGCAAAGTAGTTGCGATACAAATTATTATTATACACGTTTATGGGTCAGATACATTGGGTAATTAATTCCAAAAAGTACAGTCCTCTATCTATTTTAGTTTGTTCAGGAGGATTTTTGAAACTTAGATTTTACGTTGTTTATCGGTGGTTTAATGGTATTATTTCGCTTCATGTGCGATTACGAGCAAAGTAGTTGGGATACAAATTATTATTATACACGTTTATGGGTCAGATACATTGGGTAATTAATTCCAAAAAGTACAGCCCTCTATCTATTTTAGTTTGTTCAGGAGGATTTTTGAAACTTAGATTTTACGTTGTTTATCGGTGGTTTAATGCTATTATTTCGCTTCATGTGCGATTACGAGCAAAGTAGTTGGGATACAAATTATTATTATACACGTTTATGGGTCAGATACATTGGGTAATTAATTCTAAAAAGTACAGCCCTCTATCTATTTTAGTTTATTCAGGAGGATTTTTGAAACATAGATTTTACGTTGTTTATCTGTGGTTGAATGTTATTATTTGGCTTCATGTGCGATTACGAGGAAAGTAGTTGGGATACAAATTATTATTATACACGTTATGGGTCAGATACATTTGGTAATTAATTCCAAAAAGTACAGCCCTCTATCTATTTTAGTTTGTTCAGGAGGATTTTTGAAACTTATATTTTACGTTGTTTATCGGTGGTTTAATGCTATTATTTCGCTTCATGTGCGATTACGAGCAAAGTAGTTGGGATACAAATTATTATTATACACGTTTATGGGTCAGATACATTGGGTAATTAATTCTAAAAAGTACAGCCCTCTATCTATTTTAGTTTGTTCAGGAGGATTTTTGAAACTTAGATTTTACGTTGTTTATCGGTGGTTTAATGCTATTATTTCGCTTCATGTGCGATTACGAGCAAAGTAGTTGGGATACAAATTATTATTATACACGTTTATGGGTCAGATACATTGGGTAATTAATTCTAAAAAGTACAGCCCTCTATCTATTTTAGTTTGTTCAGGAGGATTTTTGAAACTTAGATTTTACGTTGTTTATCGGTGGTTTAATGCTATTATTTCGCTTCATGTGCGATTACGAGCAAAGTAGTTGGGATACAAATTATTATTATACACGTTTATGGGTCAGATACATTGGGTAATTAATTCCAAAAAGTACAGCCCTCTATCTATTTTAGTTTGTTCAGGAGGATTTTTGAAACTTAGATTTTACGTTGTTTGCCGGTGGTTTAATGCTATTATTTCGCTTCATGTGCGATTACGAGCAAAGTAGTTGCGATACAAATTATTATTATACACGTTTATGGGTCAGATACATTGGGTAATTAATTCTAAAAAGTACAGCCCTCTATCTATTTTAGTTTGTTCAGGAGGATTTTTGAAAGTTAGATTTTACGTTGTTTATCGGTGGTTTAATGCTATTATTTCGCTTCATGTGCGATTACGAGCAAAGTAGTTGGGATACAAATTATTATTATACACGTTTATGGGTCAGATACATTGGGTAATTAATTCTAAAAAGTACAGCCCTCTATCTATTTTAGTTTGTTCAGAAGGATTTTTGAAACTTAGATTTTACGTTGTTTATCGGTGGTTTAATGTTATTATTTCGCTTCATGTGCGATTACGAGCAAACTAGTTGGGATACAAATTATTATTATACACGTTTATGGGTCAGATACATTGGGTAATTAATTCTAAAAAGTACAGCCCTCTATCTATTTTAGTTTGTTCAGGAGGATTTTTGAAACATAGATTTTACGTTGTTTATCTGTGGTTGAATGTTATTATTTGGCTTCATGTGCGATTACGAGCAAAGTAGTTGGGATACAAATTATTATTATACACGTTTATGGGTCAGATACATTGGGTAATTAATTCTAAAAAGTACAGCCCTCTATCTATTTTAGTTTGTTCAGGAGGATTTTTGAAACTTAGATTTTACGTTGTTTATCGGTGGTTTAATGCTATTATTTCACTTCATGTGCGATTACGAGCAAAGTAGTTGGGATACAAATTATTATTATACACGTTTATGGGTCAGATACATTGGGTAATTAATTCTAAAAAGTACAGCCCTCTATCTATTTTAGTTTGTTCAGAAGGATTTTTGAAACTTAGATTTTACGTTGTTTATCGGTGGTTGAATGCTATTATTTCGGTTCATGTGCGATTACGTGCAAAGCAGTTGGGATACAAATTATTATTATACACGTTTATGGGTCAGATACATTGGGTAATTAATTCTAAAAAGTACAGCCCTCTATCTATTTTAGTTTGTTCAGGAGGATTTTTGAAACATAGATTTTACGTTGTTTATCTGTGGTTGAATGTTATTATTTGGCTTCATGTGCGATTACTAGCAAAGTAGTTGGGATACAAATTATTATTATACACGTTTATGGGTCAGATACATTGGGTAATTAATTCCAAAAAGTACAGCCCTCTATCTATTTTAGTTTGTTCAGGAGGATTTTTGAAACTTAGATTTTACGTTGTTTATCGGTGGTTTAATGCTATTATTTCGCTTCATGTGCGATTACGAGCAAAGTAGTTGGGATACAAATTATTATTATACACGTTTATGGGTCAGATACATTGGGTAATTAATTCCAAAAAGTACAGCCCTCTATCTATTTTAGTTTGTTCAGGAGGATTTTTGAAACTTAGATTTTACGTTGTTTATCGGTGGTTTAATGCTATTATTTCGCTTCATGTGCGATTACGAGCAAAGTAGTTGGGATACAAATTATTATTATACACGTTTATGGGTCAGATACATTGGGTAATTAATTCTAAAAAGTACAGCCCTCTATCTATTTTAGTTTGTTCAGGAGGATTTTTGAAACATAGATTTTACGTTGTTTATCTGTGGTTGAATGTTATTATTTGGCTTCATGTGCGATTACTAGCAAAGTAGTTGGGATACAAATTATTATTATACACGTTTATGGGTCAGATACATTGGGTAATTAATTCCAAAAAGTACAGCCCTCTATCTATTTTAGTTTGTTCAGGAGGATTTTTGAAACTTAGATTTTACGTTGTTTATCGGTGGTTGAATGCTATTATTTCGGTTCATGTGCGATTACGTGCAAAGTAGTTGGGATACAAATTATTATTATACACGTTTATGGGTCAGATACATTGGGTAATTAATTCTAAAAAGTACAGCCCTCTATCTATTTTAGTTTGTTCAGGAGGATTTTTGAAACATAGATTTTACGTTGTTTATCTGTGGTTGAATGTTATTATTTGGCTTCATGTGCGATTACGAGCAAAGTAGTTGGGATACAAATTATTATTATACACGTTTATGGGTCAGATACATTGGGTAATTAATTCTAAAAAGTACAGCCCTCTATCTGTTTTAGTTTGTTCAGGAGGATTTTTGAAACATAGATTTTACGTTGTTTATCTGTGGTTGAATGTTATTATTTGGCTTCATGTGCGATTACTAGCAAAGTAGTTGGGATACAAATTATTATTATACACGTTTATGGGTCAGATACATTGGGTAATTAATTCCAAAAAGTACAGCCCTCTATCTATTTTAGTTTGTTCAGGAGGATTTTTGAAACTTAGATTTTACGTTGTTTATCGGTGGTTTAATGCTATTATTTCGCTTCATGTGCGATTACGAGCAAAGTAGTTGGGATACAAATTATTATTATACACGTTTATGGGTCAGATACATTGGGTAATTAATTCCAAAAAGTACAGCCCTCTATCTATTTTAGTTTGTTCAGGAGGATTTTTGAAACTTAGATTTTACGTTGTTTATCGGTGGTTTAATGCTATTATTTCGCTTCATGTGCGATTACGAGCAAAGTAGTTGGGATACAAATTATTATTATACACGTTTATGGGTCAGATACATTGGGTAATTAATTCTAAAAAGTACAGCCCTCTATCTATTTTAGTTTGTTCAGGAGGATTTTTGAAACATAGATTTTACGTTGTTTATCTGTGGTTGAATGTTATTATTTGGCTTCATGTGCGATTACTAGCAAAGTAGTTGGGATACAAATTATTATTATACACGTTTATGGGTCAGATACATTGGGTAATTAATTCCAAAAAGTACAGCCCTCTATCTATTTTAGTTTGTTCAGGAGGATTTTTGAAACTTAGATTTTACGTTGTTTATCGGTGGTTTAATGCTATTATTTCGCTTCATGTGCGATTACGAGCAAAGTAGTTGGGATACAAATTATTATTATACACCTTTATGGGTCAGATACATTGGGTAATTAATTCTAAAAAGTACAGCCCTCTATCTATTTTAGTTTGTTCAGGAGGATTTTTGAAACATAGATTTTACGTTGTTTATCTGTGGTTGAATGTTATTATTTGGCTTCATGTGCGATTACGAGGAAAGTAGTTGGGATACAAATTATTATTATACACGTTTATGGGTCAGATACATTGGGTAATTAATTCCAAAAAGTACAGCCCTCTATCTATTTTAGTTTGTTCAGGAGGATTTTTGAAACTTAGATTTTACGTTCTTTATCGGTGGTTTAATGCTATTATTTCGCTTCATGTGCGATTACGAGCAAAGTAGTTGGGATACAAATTATTATTATACACGTTTATGGGTCAGATACATTGGGTAATTAATTCTAAAAAGTACAGCCCTCTATCTATTTTAGTTTGTTCAGGAGGATTTTTGAAACTTAGATTTTACGTTGTTTATCGGTGGTTTAATGCTATTATTTCGCTTCATGTGCGATTACGAGCAAAGTAGTTGGGATACAAATTATTATTATACACGTTTATGGGTCAGATACATTGGGTAATTAATTCTAAAAAGTACAGCCCTCTATCTATTTTAGTTTGTTCAGAAGGATTTTTGAAACTTAGATTTTACGTTGTTTATCTGTGGTTTAATGTTATTATTTCGCTTCATGTGCGATTACGAGCAAACTAGTTGGGATACAAATTATTATTATACACGTTTATGGGTCAGATACATTGGGTAATTAATTCTAAAAAGTACAGCCCTCTATCTATTTTAGTTTGTTCAGGAGGATTTTTGAAACATAGATTTTACGTTGTTTATCTGTGGTTGAATGTTATTATTTGGCTTCATGTGCGATTACGAGCAAAGTAGTTGGGATACAAATTATTATTATACACGTTTATGGGTCAGATACATTGGGTAATTAATTCCAAAAAGTACAGCCCTCTATCTATTTTAGTTTGTTCAGGAGGATTTTTGAAACTTAGATTTTACGTTGTTTGTCGGTGGTTTAATGCTATTATTTCGCTTCATGTGCGATTACGAGCAAAGTAGTTGGGATACAAATTATTATTATACACGTTTATGGGTCAGATACATTGGGTAATTAATTCTAAAAAGTGCAGCCCTCTATCTATTTTAGTTTGTTCAGGAGGATTTTTGAAACTTAGATTTTACGTTGTTTATCGGTGGTTTAATGCTATTATTTCGCTTCATGTGCGATTACGAGCAAAGTAGTTGGGATACAAATTATTATTATACACGTTTATGGGTCAGATACATTGGGTAATTAATTCCAAAAAGTACAGCCCTCTATCTATTTTAGTTTGTGCAGGAGGATTTTTTGAAACTTAGATTTTACGGTGTTTATCGGTGGTTTAATGTTATTATTTCGCTTCATGTGCGATTACGAGCAAACTAGTTCGGATACAAATTATTATTATACACGTTTATGGGTCAGATACATTGGGTAATTAATTCTAAAAAGTACAGCCCTCTATCTATTTTAGTTTCTTCAGAAGGATTTTTGAAACTTAGATTTTACGTTGTTTATCGGTGGTTTAATGTTATTATTTCGCTTCATGTGCGATTACGAGCAAACTAGTTGGGATACAAATTGTTATTATACACGTTTATGGGTCAGATACATTGGGTAATTAATTCTAAAAAGTACAGCCCTCTATCTATTTTAGTTTGTTCAGGAGGATTTTTGAAACTTAGATTTTACGTTGTTTATCGGTGGTTTAATGCTATTATTTCGCTTCATGTGCGATTACGAGCAAAGTAGTTGGGATACAAATTATTATTATACACGTTTATGGGTCAGATACATTGGGTAATTAATTCTAAAAAGTACAGCCCTCTACCTATTTTAGTTTGTTCAGGAGGATTTTTGAAACTTAGATTTTACGTTGTTTATCGGTGGTTTAATGCTATTATTTGGCTTCATGTGCGATTACGAGCAAAGTAGTTGGGATACAAATTATTATTATACACGTTTATGGGTCAGATACATTGGGTAATTAATTCTAAAAAGTACAGCCCTCTATCTATTTTAGTTTGTTCAGGAGGATTTTTGAAACATAGATTTTACGTTGTTTATCTGTGGTTGAATGTTATTATTTGGCTTCATGTGCGATTACTAGCAAAGTAGTTGGGATACAAATTATTATTATACACGTTTATGGGTCAGATACATTGGGTAATTAATTCCAAAAAGTACAGCCCTCTATCTATTTTAGTTTGTTCAGGAGGATTTTTGAAACTTAGATTTTACGTTGTTTATCGGTGGTTTAATGCTATTATTTCGCTTCATGTGCGATTACGAGCAAAGTAGTTGGGATACAAATTATTATTATACACGTTTATGGGTCAGATACATTGGGTAATTAATTCTAAAAAGTACAGCCCTCTATCTATTTTAGTTTGTTCAGGAGGATTTTTGAAACATAGATTTTACGTTGTTTATCTGTGGTTGAATGTTATTATTTGGCTTCATGTGCGATTACTAGCAAAGTAGTTGGGATACAAATTATTATTATACACGTTTATGGGTCAGATACATTGGGTAATTAATTCCAAAAAGTACAGCCCTCTATCTATTTTAGTTTGTTCAGGAGGATTTTTGAAACTTAGATTTTACGTTGTTTATCGGTGGTTTAATGCTATTATTTCGCTTCATGTGCGATTACGAGCAAAGTAGTTGGGATACAAATTATTATTATACACGTTTATGGGTCAGATACATTGGGTAATTAATTCTAAAAAGTACAGCCCTCTATCTATTTTAGTTTGTTCAGGAGGATTTTTGAAACATAGATTTTACGTTGTTTATCTGTGGTTGAATGTTATTATTTGGCTTCATGTGCGATTACTAGCAAAGTAGTTGGGATACAAATTATTATTATACACGTTTATGGGTCAGATACATTGGGTAATTAATTCCAAAAAGTACAGCCCTCTATCTATTTTAGTTTGTTCAGGAGGATTTTTGAAACTTAGATTTTACGTTGTTTATCGGTGGTTGAATGCTATTATTTCGGTTCATGTGCGATTACGTGCAAAGTAGTTGGGATACAAATTATTATTATACACGTTTATGGGTCAGATACATTGGGTAATTAATTCTAAAAAGTACAGCCCTCTATCTATTTTAGTTTGTTCAGGAGGATTTTTGAAACATAGATTTTACGTTGTTTATCTGTGGTTGAATGTTATTATTTGGCTTCATGTGCGATTACGAGCAAAGTAGTTGGGATACAAATTATTATTATACACGTTTATGGGTCAGATACATTGGGTAACTAATTCTAAAAAGTACAGCCCTCTATCTATTTTAGTTTGTTCAGGAGGATTTTTGAAACATAGATTTTACGTTGTTTATCTGTGGTTGAATGTTATTATTTGGCTTCATGTGCGATTACTAGCAAAGTAGTTGGGATACAAATTATTATTATACACGTTTATGGGTCAGATACATTGGGTAATTAATTCCAAAAAGTACAGCCCTCTATCTATTTTAGTTTGTTCAGGAGGATTTTTGAAACTTAGATTTTACGTTGTTTATCGGTGGTTTAATGCTATTATTTCGCTTCATGTGCGATTACGAGCAAAGTAGTTGGGATACAAATTATTATTATACACCTTTATGGGTCAGATACATTGGGTAATTAATTCTAAAAAGTACAGCCCTCTATCTATTTTAGTTTGTTCAGGAGGATTTTTGAAACATAGATTTTACGTTGTTTATCTGTGGTTGAATGTTATTATTTGGCTTCATGTGCGATTACGAGGAAAGTAGTTGGGATACAAATTATTATTATACACGTTTATGGGTCAGATACATTGGGTAATTAATTCCAAAAAGTACAGCCCTCTATCTATTTTAGTTTGTTCAGGAGGATTTTTGAAACTTAGATTTTACGTTGTTTATCGGTGGTTTAATGCTATTATTTCGCTTCATGTGCGATTACGAGCAAAGTAGTTGGGATACAAATTATTATTATACACGTTTATGGGTCAGATACATTGGGTAATTAATTCTAAAAAGTACAGCCCTCTATCTATTTTAGTTTGTTCAGGAGGATTTTTGAAACTTAGATTTTACGTTGTTTATCGGTGGTTTAATGCTATTATTTCGCTTCATGTGCGATTACGAGCAAAGTAGTTGGGATACAAATTATTATTATACACGTTTATGGGTCAGATACATTGGGTAATTAATTCTAAAAAGTACAGCCCTCTATCTATTTTAGTTTGTTCAGAAGGATTTTTGAAACTTAGATTTTACGTTGTTTATCTGTGGTTTAATGTTATTATTTCGCTTCATGTGCGATTACGAGCAAACTAGTTGGGATACAAATTATTAATATACACGTTTATGGGTCAGATACATTGGGTAATTAATTCTAAAAAGTACAGCCCTCTATCTATTTTAGTTTGTTCAGGAGGATTTTTGAAACATAGATTTTACGTTGTTTATCTGTGGTTGAATGTTATTATTTGGCTTCATGTGCGATTACGAGCAAAGTAGTTGGGATACAAATTATTATTATACACGTTTATGGGTCAGATACATTGGGTAATAAATTCCAAAAAGTACAGCCCTCTATCTATTTTAGTTTGTTCAGGAGGATTTTTGAAACTTAGATTTTACGTTGTTTATCGGTGGTTTAATGCTATTATTTCGCTTCATGTGCGATTACGAGCAAAGTAGTTGGGATACAAATTATTATTATACACGTTTATGGGTCAGATACATTGGGTAATTAATTCTAAAAAGTGCAGCCCTCTATCTATTTTAGTTTGTTCAGGAGGATTTTTGAAACTTAGATTTTACGTTGTTTATCGGTGGTTTAATGCTATTATTTCGCTTCATGTGCGATTACGAGCAAAGTAGTTGGGATACAAATTATTATTATACACGTTTATGGGTCAGATACATTGGGTAATTAATTCCAAAAAGTACAGCCCTCTATCTATTTTAGTTTGTGCAGGAGGATTTTTGAAACTTAGATTTTACGTTGTTTATCGGTGGTTTAATGTTATTATTTCGCTTCATGTGCGATTACGAGCAAACTAGTTCGGATACAAATTATTATTATACACGTTTATGGGTCAGATACATTGGGTAATTAATTCTAAAAAGTACAGCCCTCTATCTATTTTAGTTTCTTCAGAAGGATTTTTGAAACTTAGATTTTACGTTGTTTATCGGTGGTTTAATGTTATTATTTCGCTTCATGTGCGATTACGAGCAAACTAGTTGGGATACAAATTGTTATTATACACGTTTATGGGTCAGATACATTGGGTAATTAATTCTAAAAAGTACAGCCCTCTATCTATTTTAGTTTGTTCAGGAGGATTTTTGAAACTTAGATTTTACGTTGTTTATCGGTGGTTTAATGCTATTATTTCGCTTCATGTGCGATTACGAGCAAAGTAGTTGGGATACAAATTATTATTATACACGTTTATGGGTCAGATACATTGGGTAATTAATTCTAAAAAGTACAGCCCTCTACCTATTTTAGTTTGTTCAGGAGGATTTTTGAAACTTAGATTTTACGTTGTTTATCGGTGGTTTAATGCTATTATTTGGCTTCATGTGCGATTACGAGCAAAGTAGTTGGGATACAAATTATTATTATACACGTTTATGGGTCAGATACATTGGGTAATTAATTCTAAAAAGTACAGCCCTCTATCTATTTTAGTTTGTTCAGGAGGATTTTTGAAACATAGATTTTACGTTGTTTATCTGTGGTTGAATGTTATTATTTGGCTTCATGTGCGATTACTAGCAAAGTAGTTGGGATACAAATTATTATTATACACGTTTATGGGTCAGATACATTGGGTAATTAATTCCAAAAAGTACAGCCCTCTATCTATTTTAGTTTGTTCAGGAGGATTTTTGAAACTTAGATTTTACGTTGTTTATCGGTGGTTTAATGCTATTATTTCGCTTCATGTGCGATTACGAGCAAAGTAGTTGGGATACAAATTATTATTATACACGTTTATGGGTCAGATACATTGGGTAATTAATTCTAAAAAGTACAGCCCTCTATCTATTTTAGTTTGTTCAGGAGGATTTTTGAAACATAGATTTTACGTTGTTTATCTGTGGTTGAATGTTATTATTTGGCTTCATGTGCGATTACTAGCAAAGTAGTTGGGATACAAATTATTATTATACACGTTTATGGGTCAGATACATTGGGTAATTAATTCCAAAAAGTACAGCCCTCTATCTATTTTAGTTTGTTCAGGAGGATTTTTGAAACTTAGATTTTACGTTGTTTATCGGTGGTTGAATGCTATTATTTCGGTTCATGTGCGATTACGTGCAAAGTAGTTGGGATACAAATTATTATTATACACGTTTATGGGTCAGATACATTGGGTAATTAATTCTAAAAAGTACAGCCCTCTATCTATTTTAGTTTGTTCAGGAGGATTTTTGAAACATAGATTTTACGTTGTTTATCTGTGGTTGAATGTTATTATTTGGCTTCATGTGCGATTACGAGCAAAGTAGTTGGGATACAAATTATTATTATACACGTTTATGGGTCAGATACATTGGGTAATTAATTCTAAAAAGTACAGCCCTCTATCTATTTTAGTTTGTTCAGGAGGATTTTTGAAACATAGATTTTACGTTGTTTATCTGTGGTTGAATGTTATTATTTGGCTTCATGTGCGATTACTAGCAAAGTAGTTGGGATACAAATTATTATTATACACGTTTATGGGTCAGATACATTGGGTAATTAATTCCAAAAAGTACAGCCCTCTATCTATTTTAGTTTGTTCAGGAGGATTTTTGAAACTTAGATTTTACGTTGTTTATCGGTGGTTTAATGCTATTATTTCGCTTCATGTGCGATTACGAGCAAAGTAGTTGGGATACAAATTATTATTATACACCTTTATGGGTCAGATACATTGGGTAATTAATTCTAAAAAGTACAGCCCTCTATCTATTTTAGTTTGTTCAGGAGGATTTTTGAAACATAGATTTTACGTTGTTTATCTGTGGTTGAATGTTATTATTTGGCTTCATGTGCGATTACGAGGAAAGTAGTTGGGATACAAATTATTATTATACACGTTTATGGGTCAGATACATTGGGTAATTAATTCCAAAAAGTACAGCCCTCTATCTATTTTAGTTTGTTCAGGAGGATTTTTGAAACTTAGATTTTACGTTGTTTATCGGTGGTTTAATGCTATTATTTCGCTTCATGTGCGATTACGAGCAAAGTAGTTGGGATACAAATTATTATTATACACGTTTATGGGTCAGATACATTGGGTAATTAATTCTAAAAAGTACAGCCCTCTATCTATTTTAGTTTGTTCAGGAGGATTTTTTGAAACTTAGATTTTACGTTGTTTATCGGTGGTTTAATGCTATTATTTCGCTTCATGTGCGATTACGAGCAAAGTAGTTGGGATACAAATTATTATTATACACGTTTATGGGTCAGATACATTGGGTAATTAATTCTAAAAAGTACAGCCCTCTATCTATTTTAGTTTGTTCAGAAGGATTTTTGAAACTTAGATTTACGTTGTTTATCTGTGGTTTAATGTTATTATTTCGCTTCATGTGCGATTACGAGCAAACTAGTTGGGATACAAATTATTATTATACACGTTTATGGGTCAGATACATTGGGTAATTAATTCTAAAAGTACAGCCCTCTATCTATTTTAGTTTGTTCAGGAGGATTTTTGAAACATAGATTTTACGTTGTTTATCTGTGGTTGAATGTTATTATTTGGCTTCATGTGCGATTACGAGCAAAGTAGTTGGGATACAAATTATTATTATACACGTTTATGGGTCAGATACATTGGGTAATTAATTCCAAAAAGTACAGCCCTCTATCTATTTTAGTTTGTTCAGGAGGATTTTTGAAACTTAGATTTTACGTTGTTTATCGGTGGTTTAATGCTATTATTTCGCTTCATGTGCGATTACGAGCAAAGTAGTTGGGATACAAATTATTATTATACACGTTTATGGGTCAGATACATTGGGTAATTAATTCTAAAAAGTGCAGCCCTCTATCTATTTTAGTTTGTTCAGGAGGATTTTGAAACTTAGATTTTACGTTGTTTATCGGTGGTTTAATGCTATTATTTCGCTTCATGTGCGATTACGAGCAAAGTAGTTGGGATACAAATTATTATTATACACGTTTATGGGTCAGATACATTGGGTAATTAATTCCAAAAAGTACAGCCCTCTATCTATTTTAGTTTGTGCAGGAGGATTTTTGAAACTTAGATTTTACGTTGTTTATCGGTGGTTTAATGTTATTATTTCGCTTCATGTGCGATTACGAGCAAACTAGTTCGGATACAAATTATTAGTATACACGTTTATGGGTCAGATACATTGGGTAATTAATTCTAAAAAGTACAGCCCTCTATCTATTTTAGTTTCTTCAGAAGGATTTTTGAAACTTAGATTTTACGTTGTTTATCGGTGGTTTAATGTTATTATTTCGCTTCATGTGCGATTACGAGCAAACTAGTTGGGATACAAATTGTTATTATACACGTTTATGGGTCAGATACATTGGGTAATTAATTCTAAAAAGTACAGCCCTCTATCTATTTTAGTTTGTTCAGGAGGATTTTTGAAACTTAGATTTTACGTTGTTTATCGGTGGTTTAATGCTATTATTCGCTTCATGTGCGATTACGAGCAAAGTAGTTGGGATACAAATTATTATTATACACGTTTATGGGTCAGATACATTGGGTAATTAATTCTAAAAAAGTACAGCCCTCTACCTATTTTAGTTTGTTCAGGAGGATTTTTGAAACTTAGATTTTACGTTGTTTATCGGTGGTTTAATGCTATTATTTGGCTTCATGTGCGATACGAGCAAAGTAGTTGGGATACAAATTATTATTATACACGTTTATGGGTCAGATACATTGGGTAATTAATTCTAAAAAGTACAGCCCTCTATCTATTTTAGTTTGTTCAGGAGGATTTTTGAAACATAGATTTTACGTTGTTTATCTGTGGTTGAATGTTATTATTTGGCTTCATGTGCGATTACTAGCAAAGTAGTTGGGATACAAATTATTATTATACACGTTTATGGGTCAGATACATTGGGTAATTAATTCCAAAAAGTACAGCCCTCTATCTATTTTAGTTTGTTCAGGAGGATTTTTGAAACTTAGATTTTACGTTGTTTATCGGTGGTTTAATGCTATTATTTCGCTTCATGTGCGATTACGAGCAAAGTAGTTGGGATACAAATTATTATTATACACGTTTATGGGTCAGATACATTGGGTAATTAATTCCAAAAAGTACAGCCCTCTATCTATTTTAGTTTGTTCAGGAGGATTTTTGAAACTTAGATTTACGTTGTTTATCGGTGGTTTAATGCTATTATTTCGCTTCATGTGCGATTACGAGCAAAGTAGTTGGGATACAAATTATTATTATACACGTTTATGGGTCAGATACATTGGGTAATTAATTCTAAAAAGTACAGCCCTCTATCTATTTTAGTTTGTTCAGGAGGATTTTTGAAACATAGATTTTACGTTGTTTATCTGTGGTTGAATGTTATTATTTGGCTTCATGTGCGATTACTAGCAAAGTAGTTGGGATACAAATTATTATTATACACGTTTATGGGTCAGATACATTGGGTAATTAATTCCAAAAAGTACAGCCCTCTATCTATTTAGTTTGTTCAGGAGGATTTTTGAAACTTAGATTTTACGTTGTTTATCGGTGGTTTAATGCTATTATTTCGCTTCATGTGCGATTACGAGCAAAGTAGTTGGGATACAAATTATTATTATACACGTTTATGGGTCAGATACATTTGGTAATTAATTCTAAAAAGTACAGCCCTCTATCTATTTTAGTTTGTTCAGGAGGATTTTTGAAACATAGATTTTACGTTGTTTATCTGTGTTGAATGTTATTATTTGGCTTCATGTGCGATTACTAGCAAAGTAGTTGGGATACAAATTATTATTATACACGTTTATGGGTCAGATACATTGGGTAATTAATTCCAAAAAGTACAGCCCTCTATCTATTTTAGTTTGTTCAGGAGGATTTTTGAAACTTAGATTTTACGTTGTTTATCGGTGGTTGAATGCTATTATTTCGGTTCATGTGCGATTACGTGCAAAGTAGCTGGGATACAAATTATTATTATACACGTTTATGGGTCAGATACATTGGGTAATTATTCTAAAAAGTACAGCCCTCTATCTATTTTAGTTTGTTCAGGAGGATTTTTGAAACATAGATTTTACGTTGTTTATCTGTGGTTGAATGTTATTATTTGGCTTCATGTGCGATTACGAGCAAAGTAGTTGGGATACAAATTATTATTATACACGTTTATGGGTCAGATACATTGGGTAATTAATTCTAAAAAGTACAGCCCTCTATCTATTTTAGTTTGTTCAGGAGGATTTTTGAAACATAGATTTTACGTTGTTTATCTGTGGTTGAATGTTATTATTTGGCTTCATGTGCGATTACTAGCAAAGTAGTTGGGATACAAATTATTATTATACACGTTTATGGGTCAGATACATTGGGTAATTAATTCCAAAAAGTACAGCCCCTTCTATTATTAGTTTGTTCAGGAGGATTTTTGAACTTAGATTTTACGTTGTTTATCGGTGGTTTAATGCTATTATTTCGCTTCATGTGCGATTACGAGCAAAGTAGTTGGGATACAAATTATTATTATACACGTTTATGGGTCAGATACATTGGGTAATTAATTCCAAAAAGTACAGCCCTCTATCTATTTTAGTTTGTTCAGGAGATTTTTGAAACTTAGATTTTACGTTGTTTATCGGTGGTTTAATGCTATTATTTCGCTTCATGTGCGATTACGAGCAAAGTAGTTGGGATACAAATTATTATTATACACGTTTATGGGTCAGATACATTGGGTAATTAATTCTAAAAAGTACAGCCCTCTATCTATTTTAGTTTGTTCAGGAGGATTTTGAAACATAGATTTTACGTTGTTTATCTGTGGTTGAATGTTATTATTTGGCTTCATGTGCGATTACTAGCAAAGTAGTTGGGATACAAATTATTATTATACACGTTTATGGGTCAGATACATTGGGTAATTAATTCCAAAAAGTACAGCCCTCTATCTATTTTAGTTTGTTCAGGAGGATTTTTGAAACTTAGATTTTACGTTGTTTATCGGTGGTTTAATGCTATTATTTCGCTTCATGTGCGATTACGAGCAAAGTAGTTGGGATACAAATTATTATTATACACCTTTATGGGTCAGATACATTGGGTAATTAATTCTAAAAAGTACAGCCCTCTATCTATTTTAGTTTGTTCAGGAGGATTTTTGAAACATAGATTTTACGTTGTTTATCTGTGGTTGAATGTTATTATTTGGCTTCATGTGCGATTACGAGGAAAGTAGTTGGGATACAAATTATTATTATACACGTTTATGGGTCAGATACATTGGGTAATTAATTCCAAAAAGTACAGCCCTCTATCTATTTTAGTTTGTTCAGGAGGATTTTTGAAACTTAGATTTTACGTTGTTTATCGGTGGTTTAATGCTATTATTTCGCTTCATGTGCGATTACGAGCAAAGTAGTTGGGATACAAATTATTATTATACACGTTTATGGGTCAGATACATTGGGTAATTAATTCTAAAAAGTACAGCCCTCTATCTATTTTAGTTTGTTCAGGAGGATTTTTGAAACTTAGATTTTACGTTGTTTATCGGTGGTTTAATGCTATTATTTCGCTTCATGTGCGATTACGAGCAAAGTAGTTGGGATACAAATTATTATTATACACGTTTATGGGTCAGATACATTGGGTAATTAATTCTAAAAAGTACAGCCCTCTATCTATTTTAGTTTGTTCAGGAGGATTTTTGAAACATAGATTTTACGTTGTTTATCTGTGGTTGAACGTTATTATTTTGCTTCATGATGCGATTACAAGCAAAGTAGTTGGGATACAAATTATTATTATACACGTTTATGGGTCAGATACATTGGTAATTAATTCCAAAAAGTACAGCCCTCTATCTATTTTAGTTTGTTCAGGAGGATTTTTGAAACTTAGATTTTACGTTGTTTATCGGTGGTTTAATGCTATTATTTCGCTTCATGTGCGATTACGAGCAAAGTAGTTGGGATACAATTATTATTATACACGTTTATGGGTCAGATACATTGGGTAATTAATTCTAAAAAGTACAGCCCTCTATCTATTTTAGTTTGTTCAGGAGGATTTTTGAAACATAGATTTTACGTTGTTTATCTGTGGTTGAATGTTATTATTTGGCTTCATGTGCGATTACTAGCAAAGTAGTTGGGATACAAATTATTATTATACACGTTTATGGGTCAGATACATTGGGTAATTAATTCCAAAAAGTACAGCCCTCTATCTATTTTAGTTTGTTCAGGAGGATTTTTGAAACTTAGATTTTACGTTGTTTATCGGTGGTTTAATGCTATTATTTCGCTTCATGTGCGATTACGAGCAAAGTAGTTGGGATACAAATTATTATTATACACTTTATGGGTCAGATACATTGGGTAATTAATTCTAAAAAGTACAGCCCTCTATCTATTTTAGTTTGTTCAGGAGGATTTTTGAAACATAGATTTTACGTTGTTTATCTGTGGTTGAATGTTATTATTTGGCTTCATGTGCGATTACGAGGAAAGTAGTTGGGATACAAATTATTATTATACACGTTTATGGGTCAGATACATTGGGTAATTAATTCCAAAAAGTACAGCCCTCTATCTATTTTAAGTTTGTTCAGGAGGATTTTTGAAACTTAGATTTTACGTTGTTTATCGGTGGTTTAATGCTATTATTTCGCTTCATGTGCGATTACGAGCAAAGTAGTTGGGATACAAATTATTATTATACACGTTTATGGGTCAGATACATTGGGTAATTAATTCTAAAAAGTACAGCCCTCTATCTATTTTAGTTTCTTCAGAAGGATTTTTGAAACTTAGATTTTACGTTGTTTATCGGTGGTTTAATGTTATTATTTCGCTTCATGTGCGATTACGAGCAAACTAGTTGGGATACAAATTGTTATTATACACGTTTATGGGTCAGATACATTGGGTAATTAATTCTAAAAAGTACAGCCCTCTATCTATTTTAGTTTGTTCAGGAGGATTTTTGAAACTTAGATTTTACGTTGTTTATCGGTGGTTTAATGCTATTATTTCGCTTCATGTGCGATTACGAGCAAAGTAGTTGGGATACAAATTATTATTATACACGTTTATGGGTCAGATACATTGGGTAATTAATTCTAAAAAGTACAGCCCTCTACCTATTTTAGTTTGTTCAGGAGGATTTTTGAAACTTAGATTTTACGTTGTTTATCGGTGGTTTAATGCTATTATTTGGCTTCATGTGCGATTACGAGCAAAGTAGTTGGGATACAAATTATTATTATACACGTTTATGGGTCAGATACATTGGGTAATTAATTCTAAAAAGTACAGCCCTCTATCTATTTTAGTTTGTTCAGGAGGATTTTTGAAACATAGATTTTACGTTGTTTATCTGTGGTTGAATGTTATTATTTTGCTTCATGTGCGATTACTAGCAAAGTAGTTGGGATACAAATTATTATTATACACGTTTATGGGTCAGATACATTGGGTAATTAATTCCAAAAAGTACAGCCCTCTATCTATTTTAGTTTGTTCAGGAGGATTTTTGAAACTTAGATTTTACGTTGTTTATCGGTGGTTAATGCTATTATTTCGCTTCATGTGCGATACGAGCAAAGTAGTTGGGATAACAAAATTATTATTATACACGTTTATGGGTCAGATACATTGGGTAATTAATTCTAAAAAGTACAGCCCTCTATCTATTTTAGTTTGTTCAGGAGGATTTTGAAAC